>JASAUF010000658.1:10305000-10905000 GCA_030180095.1 Magnolia changhungtana
AGAAGAAGAAAAGGAAGAAGAAGAAGAAAAGAAAGGAAAAAGGCCCGTAATAGCCGTTACGGGTCCGTAACCGCCGTTATGGCCCGTAACGGCCGTTACAGTCACAGAATTCCGTAATGGCCGTTTTGACCCCGTATCGCGAAACAGTGTCAACCGTTACCGTTACGTATCGGCCGATACGGCCGTATTGTAACGGATACAGGACACCTTGCTCCTAAGGCTAAGGGATTATCAACAAGGTTTACCTATTATGCCATGATCATCTAGAGGTTTAAGGGGTTGTTTCGGGTCAAGGGTTAGGGTTACCAAGGCACCTCATTTAACATTTATTTGCTCGTTGATGCTCATGTACTCTTTTGTCTTTGGTCTTCAGCTTCCAAGGGCTCGACCAACTACATGACACACGGACTCACATGATCGACAAATAAGATACACAAATCAATGCACTAACAATGTGATCAACTATGAGTAAGCTTTCACAACTTCAGTCTCATCATGGTAGACTTCCACTAGATAGGATATATTCTCAGAATAAGTTGCAAATGCAAGCAAAGTTTTCAAAGCTAACCAAGAAAAAATTATAAGGATTCCAAACCAATTTTATTGTACGGCAGCAAGAAGTAACTGCAAAGTCCAGAATTACGTAAATTGGAAGTAGGCATGCCAACTTACCAGCAAAGGCACCAATTATAGCATTCTCAGGATCATTTAAATCCCTCTTTGCCTGCAGATGAAAGAGAAGTAACCATTATCTGCACATCATTTTGCGGCACAAGAACTTTTCTTCTTGGTCTATGTACATGATATAGAAAGAAAAAGAAAAGATACAATAATAAAGCCAAACATCCATCAAATATCATTACAATGAAAAACACACATCAGTCGGATCAAAAATATTGAGAACATGGTAATTCTTTTGTAAAGCAAAAGAGAAGGGGTGAAATGTGATAAAATATTAATGTTTCCATGGAGACTATAATGTCAAACCACCATTTGTTTCTTTGGAAGTAAGATTGAAAAAGGGGACGAAGAGTTGAACCTTCTAGTAAAATCACTCATTCCACTGGTTCTGTACCGTGCATTTCTTCGCAAAATCATTTCAGGGTACCGTATCAGTCACCACCAATACAGGGTCATATTGCCCCCGTATCAGGCTGTTTTGGGCCAATATGGGCCAGTAGAGCTATATCATTCATGAGCGATATGTACCAGTTTTGGACGATACATCAAACCATGGTATAGCATGTACCTATTTCTGTATGATGGACTTTAATCTTTTTCTTTTTTTTCTTTTTCTGTTTTTGTTATTTACTGTTAAGCTGCTATCAAACCTGGGACCTCAATGTTGAATGCACGATGTCTACCATTAAGCTATAGGCTCAAACCCAACTTTTTTATCAATTTCTCTTTATTATCAAAGAAAATTTCCAGTGTGATGAAGTATTTGAGTAATCAACAGTCAGAACAGAGTCAGATTCTGTAAACACAAAACAAAACAAAACCATCACTTGTAGCATAATCTGTTCCAAGTGCTGATAAAAGAGAGACTCATAGGGTATCCAAGTAGAAG
Source organism: Magnolia changhungtana (assembly GCA_030180095.1). Lineage (NCBI taxonomy): Eukaryota > Viridiplantae > Streptophyta > Magnoliopsida > Magnoliales > Magnoliaceae > Magnolia > Magnolia changhungtana. The sequence continues at coordinate 10,306,571 of JASAUF010000658.1, forward strand.
GAACTAAGCACAAAGCGTGAAGGGTCGTGGGAGGGAGTTGGGGTCCAGTGGTGAGGAAACATCTGGCTCAAAATTTTAGCACATGTAGAATCCTAGGAAGTAGGAGTGGCAGTGTGAGTCTAAAGTGCAAGTTCGAAGAGGAAGTGGCACCTTGGTAGAATGTCGATGCAACTAAGAGAGGAATGCCATGCTCAATCATTGACTAGGAAAAACTCACCTACTCAGGTGATGATTGGTCAGGCACCCCTCCAGTCATTTCCAGCTCCCAAAATTAACCCTAAGAAGGGGCCTCCATGGTTGCTTGACCAATCATTGCACAGTTAAGTTTTTCTAGTCTGCAACTTCAGATAGAACTCATTCTAAAATAAACAAGAAACATAATATCCAATTATCTCATATCAGAATAAAATGAGATACCTCTCCAAATGTATGCAGAAAAGCCCAAATGAAAACCAAAAAAATATGACTACTTATTAGGTTATTTTTTTATTGATAATGGGAGTATCTGTAACGTCCCGGAAAAATCCGTACAAAGACCCGAGTACCACCTCAGGCAGAAATCACTAGAGACCAAATCTTTTAGAAATTAGACGAAGATTAATTAAGTGCTTAACTAAATCACCTGTCGAATTAGCTTGGACAGCTTTCAATACGAACTGCAAGACCCAAAATTAGTAGGATCGCTTGCGCTACGTTACCCCGAAACCTAGGATCAATCTCTAAACCCAGTTGCTCTCGGGAGCGCATTGAAACTCCATATCGGACCTGGGCCGCGCGTCGAAAATCCGATAACTACAAAACTATACCGTTATGGCCACCTCACTGGACTTGACAACCACCTCGGAAATCAAGTCCAGATAATATGCCGAAACGCACAACTTGAGCCCGGAGCGAAGTGTGTGAAAAACGCGAATATCTTTAGAAAATGAACTCAGACTTAAGTGAATTGAGTCATTCGCTTACCGGCCAAATCTAAGAATTCAGACCGTCAAAATCTGACCCAACTACACCCTCGTATCAGGGAAAATTTCCAACACACATCAGTGTACTTGTGGCCCTGATCGAGTACAGGTGACCGTTGAACTAAAACTGGTCCTCCACGGTCGATCTGTAAATCCGATCGGACCGAAAACTTAGCTTGACCAAGATCCAATGTCTGGGAACTTACTCCCGATCATATGCAAATAAGGGGCCCCCAGATGCGCTCCGTTGGGCCAAAACAGACGAGTTTTGACTATAACCTAAGTATACCATGGCCCTGGGGTCATTCCCATTTCCCATCAATTCTAGGCCTATATAAGGACCTAAAACCCTCTCTCTCCCATTCCATACGAATTTCGAACCCTAGGAGAGAAGAGAGAGAAAAGAGAAGAAGAAAGTGAGGAGAAGAGAGAGAGTATGAGAGTTTGTTCCTGGGATTCGATCCCACCCCTCCACGTGCTTAATCATCACTGTTGTATCGCTATACCGGCGATTCTGATTCCATTTTCGGGTAAGAAATCCTAACCCTAATCTGTTTTAGGGATTCAAATAGAGTAAATAGTGAAATAGCTAACCTATTTTATGCTATAGGTTGTCGTTGTGCCGTAGGCGAGGACTTAGTGTTTAAACTGAGTTCGTTACAGGTCTACCGGCGGAAGGTGCGAACTATAAACGTTTAGGTTATGGTTTTCAACACTTTCAATGTCAGTTAATGATTTATGACCGACTTGATCGCTATCACATGCTTACATACGATGTTTCCCGCGCTTTACACATATATATATGAACTATGTTGAATATAGTGTATTCCATGTGTTTGTTGATATGATTGAATGAGTATGGAATTTGGATTCGTGCTTGCCATGATTATTCATCGTGAATATATGATTGTCATATGTGTGACAACTCCTTGGTGAAAGGATTTGCCATAACACCTGTTATAACCAACATACGTCACGTATGTTGAAGTGTGTAGTCTAAGTGCTTGTAAAAATGTCTGAATGAATATGGAATTTGGATCTGTGCTTGCCATGATTATTAACTATGAATATATGCTTGTTGTATATGTGGCAACTCCTTCATAAAAGGGCTTGCCAGGATATATGTTATAACTAGTCTAATACATGTATGTTGAAATGTGTAAGTGTTTGATAAAATGCCTGAATGAGGAAATGCTTGTTGGAATGTATTTAATGACGGTGTTGAGATAGGATTCTCAATCCCCTTCTCTATAATTACAGTTCCATTTATGTAACCTATCTTACTACTATGTGTTGTACGGATGAAATGCCTATGTAAGATAACATGTGTATTATGTGTTTGTTGAAATGCTCAACTAACATTTATATTTAGATTGGGTTGTCACATGCTGTCATTGATTATCACTTGTGAATGTTATCGTTTGAAGTGTGATTGGGGCTACGATGTAGTCCAGGCAATCGATAATGATTCTCGAGTAGTGGCTGAGGTCATTTCGCCACACAAGACACGTTCGATGAATCCGAGGCGTACGATGATCGTCGACAGTGGTACATTGTCAGCTAATTCAGCGTACGCTCGTACCAGTCAAACTTATCTAATAAACCAATTAGCCTATTGTGTATTTACCATGTATGGACACTCCTACTTGAATCTAAGGTACCAACTTACCAGTGAAAAGCCCGTTTAACCATGGTACCACGATCCGCTAAGACTCATGAGCTAAGCATAGTGGTATGGGACACCGTGGTCGCGCTGTCGGCCTACGTTAGGGCGATGAGCCTACCCGTAGTGACCAGTGAGCAACCGAAACTCGTGAGCCGAATACGGTGGTATGAGACACTGTATTTGAGTTGTCGGCCTACACTGGCGCAGCCTGGCTGTGGTCCCCAGTCGGGTCGGTAACGAGCCTTCGAAAATAGACTGTCAATTGGTAGGGCGTTGGTGGAGTGACTTCGAGTATGAAATAGGCCTACCCTGGCGCAGCCTGGCTGTGGTCCCCAGTCGGGTTGGTGACGAGCCTTCGAAAATAGACTGCCAGTTGGTAGGGCGTTGGTGGGGTGACCTCGAGTGTGAATTAAGCCTAGCTGACGGTGACAAGCCTCTCATAGCAACCTATGGTGTAAACTCGCAAACTTGACTATCGTATGTGATTAACTAGGATTGACGACCCTAGATGGATCATTGTTTGGGTTAATGATATAAAGGGAGGTACCTTAGCTTCCCAATCCTGCTGTATGAAAAGGTCTAATAAGAACTCGGTAATCACGCTCATGCACCGCATTACATGTACCTTTGGCGTTGGTGTTGAGCACAGAGGAAAGGGTGCATGCCGCGACCGTAAGAGGAAGATCGCAGAGGGAGTGCAGGCGAGGGCATGCATCATGAATACATATCATGTTTTCATTAACCAGAGTACTTAGGGATGTTTGATTGTATTGTTTTATCATTACTATTTGATTAAATTGATAACATGTTAACCTTTGCCTTATAGCTCCACTGAGTTGATCACTCACTCCTACGTTCTGGGACGGTGTTTTAAAACACCAACCAGACTCAGTTGTAGTTTCAGGTGATGACGAGGCTTACGAGGTGGAGCTTGTCTTCTATGATGACGATGAGGAATTCTCCTACATGCAACTCTCTGGCGAGTCTATATAGACCTGGAGTTGCGTATCGGGGCTACAGGGATATGGATAGTTGACATTACACTCTTGTTATTTTGTATATCTTGGAACAATAAATGTAATTATTTAACCTGGTATCATGTTCACACTCTGGAGACTTATAACAACTTAAGTGTTTTATATATCTATCATAGTCTTCCGCTTGCGTAATCAAATCGTCTCTGGAGTATGATATGCTGATTTAGCTTAATCTCATTCATGTTTAATGCACTAACCCGAACAACATTTAATCATCATTATCTATGTTGCATAAGTGATGCGTTGGAACTCGGGAGTTGAGTTCCTGCTCGACCCCCGATTTTCAGGGCGTTACAGTATCCTTGAGCCATTTTCATGAAACTTGCAGTTTAAGCCATTGTTACATGGTACGTAACAACAAAACAAAGGAAATGGAGCATATTGTACATGGACCAAAAGAGTAACTAATTAGATCACATTCCCACATTTTGAGCATCAATCTGCTAAAAGGAGTATCATAGGACAAAAATTGCCACTTATCAATCCAACTCTACATCCACAGCTTTCATAAAACCTTCTACTCGGTACTCACCATCACAGTTAAGATGCATGATATATCTGTCGCTACTCGCAACCCTAAGTCACTAGTAGGGGAAGGAAGTGCAACGTCAATGTGGGAGTGGCACCTAGATAGAGGGTTCCTACAACCAAGGCCTGCGAAGCAACTAGGTCACAAGGACCACTGATGCTAAGTTGTGAAAGTGATTCGGCATAGTTAGAAATTATGGTTGTTATGGGAAAATTATTTCCATGCCTGACAGTTATTTATCAGTATATGTAAATTATTGGATAAGACATGATAAGACAAAAGGTCTAATTAATGTCCAGTTTGACATGATCCACATATATAAAAATGCCAAAATACCAACAAATGATATTTTGGTTTTCTTTCTTGCAGATAAATGATCTGAGTTTTTATGAATACCATTACAAGAGCACATCCTAAGAGTCAAGAGAACCTTGAATCCATTTAAACAATTAGAGAAGTTGTAAAAGGATGAACATAGGTGGTATTAGGTGAACTCAGTACTTCAATTAGTTACCATACAAATCCTGCGCAGCCACTGAGTGAACACTTGAAAAAAAAAAAAAAAAAAAAAAAAAAAAAAAAAAACCCACACATTCCACTTGTTAAAAAACTAACCTTGAATCTGAATAAGGACCAGTGGGGGTGTATCAATGGGCAGGGCTTGGGCCTGGAAAAATCAACATTTTGAATAGGCCCGGCCCGAACAGTTAGAAATCTGGGCCGAAGCCAACCCCAGGCCTGACCTGTTGACAACCCTAAGGACCAGACTCCCCTTCCTCTATGTGCGTGTGTGTGTGTGCACTTTTTTTTTTTCTCTTTTTTTCTGTTCTTTTTTTTTTTCTGCCAAGACATCCTAATCCAAGAGAAAATCTGTCAAAAGATATCATCTCATTTGTGCAATTTACTGATTAATTAATAATTATGTTTTACATAAACCACATGACACCAGTACTTTATTTTGATTTATTTAAACTGCTTTTTCAGAAAATATGTATTACTATTCAAAAATGTTCTGCACAATTGTTCACAGAAATTTATCTAATTTGACTCCAGTATTAGAGAATTAAGACTTAGCCAAATCCACTAATTTCACCGATTAGTGTGCACCTTAACCAAGAGCTTAGCCCTGGATGTATGAATGGCCAAAATAATAAAAATAAAACTAAGAAACCCCTTTGTATCCATCTCACGTGAAGACCTATCAAACAGGGCCTACCATAGTCAATGATTGCATTTGGCACTTCAAGGAACCAAACCCCATCTAGGATTTTATTGTGGTTCCCGAAACAGCTTGTGATATCTTCTCCTCTTCATAATTTGTATTGTTTGGCATAATCTTTTCTTGATTAGCAGCGTTCTTATCTTTTCCTTTTTCTTCTGCATTTTATCGGGCTGGTAAGCTGGGATCAAATCCATGATCAACAAGGCCACACAGAGAACCATCCAGTTATGCATTCAACAGCAGTACCCACGTTCTCTTTGATTACCACTGCAGTAAAAGATGCGCAATACAGTCTGAAACTATTTCTTACAGTCAAGGAGGCAGGACCCATTTCATTTCAAGAATATGAGATCACATGTAAATCCTGACAGAGATCCCAAGTACAGTAAACTGCGCACGAAAGATTAAGAACATTGAAAGTTGAGTCTTTAGCTTCTATTGTTTGGGCTGTAATGAGGTTGTAAAGGAGGTGTTTTGGGTTGTGTTTGTTAGTGGTCTGTTTGAGGTTGTATCTTTTGTGCTTCTTTAATAAAATTCAGTAAATTTAAAATTTAAATAAATAAGAAGATTTAAGAACATTGGATGACAAATAAACCTACTGGTTACTATGTACCTCAAATATTGTTTAACATCATTGTACCTCAAACTTCAAGCATATGAAGGAAGAGAGAGAGAGAGAGAGAGAGAAGTCACCCATCATGTGTACAAAGTCAAAGATAATGTACAGAATTATAATGGATTGCATGTAGAAGCTTTTTGAAATCAAGTTGCGCAATTTTCTAATGTTCATGATTGAGGGCACAATAAACCAATTCAACAAAATAAAACCTGCCGAGGCATGCATTAACATATGTTTATGCAAAAATACAAAATAACAAAAATAAGCTTACCGCTAGCTTATACCCTATCCGAAGTTGCTCGTAAATACAAAACTGGATGGCATCGAATGGCAAATCCCGCAATAGAAAGGATTTATATCCCTACAATCTCAGAGACAAAGGTCAGGACCACTCTACCTCCACTAAGATACCTCACAACATGCAAGAAGTAATAGCATCCACATACATAAGAAAGACATGATGATGGGCTAGCCGCAGTCTGGAATGTCATTGGGAATGCTGGCTGATCTGTTCGTCCACTGCTTTGAATACAAAATCGATGATAACAGATCCAATCCATTATTATCTCATTCATATTTTGAACAGTGTTCGAAATATCGGTATCGCACAATGTATCGCACCCTTGGGATACAGATACATATCGGTTATCGCACGGGATATATCGTTTGTATCGCATAGTTTATCGCACTTTTTGGGAAACATGTGGAAACATTGGGAAAATGGTTGAATTTTTTAATAAAACTTTGGGGATTGTTAAAAAGGCCCTTAATACACACTTTTAAGTCATAAAGTTTCAAAAAAGAAGTGTACATAATAGATTTCCTTTGTATAGGGTCTTAAGTTATGCGCTGTCCGATTGAACTAAGATAACTATATTCAGTATCAACCCCGTCCATCCGTTTTTCCATATCATTTCAGGACATTATCTAAAAAATAAAACAGATCCAATAATTAGGTAGACCATACCATAGGAAACAATGGTGATTGACCATTAGTGGGCCACAAAAGTTTTGGATCAAGCTAATAATAGTTTTTTTGGCACACTTGAGTATTAGATGCTACTCATTTTTTATTTTATGTCCTAAAATGATCTCACAAAATGGATGAACGGAGTGGATTCCTTACAAACATCATGGTAGGCCCCACTAAGGTTTCAAGCGTAGGAACTTACTGCGGAAGGCTTTGGCAGGAACATTTCAAAGTTATATGGCCCCACAATAATGTATTTATTAAATCTACACCGTTCATGCATTTGGAGAGATAATTTTAGATCATGAACCCAAAAATGAGTCATATCCAAAGCTCAAGTGGACCACACCACAAATAGCAGTAGGGGACTGATTCTCACCATTAATACATTCGTAGGGCCCACCATAATGTTTATTTTCCATCCAATCTGTTAATTAGGTCACACAGACATGGATGAAGAGGAAAAATAATTATCATATTGATCCAAAACTTCCGTGACCCCCAAAACAGTTTGAATGGTAGACGTTCAATCTACCACTGCTGTTTGGAGTGTGGTCCAATTGATCTTTGGATCTGTCTTATTTTTCAGCTCAAGCCGTACGAAGAGCTCGCCAAATGGACGAATGGTTTGATATAACACACGCCCATGATGAGACCCACAGAACTTGGTGACGTCAACACACCGTGATTTTCATTAAAAAAGGGGCGTGGATTAGCGGACGCGGATTGCGTCCTACCCCCGCCCGGACGGTAATCCGTCCGGGCAGGGCTCTGTAGAGCCCACCGTGATGTAACTGTTTTATCCCGCCGTCCAATGATTTTTTCAGAAAATTTTAATATATGAACCAAAAAATGAGGCAGGTCTAAGGACTGAGTGGACCACACCAAAGGAACCTGCACTGATATAACATCCACCGTTGAAACCTTTCTAAGGGCCCACGTGATGTTTTTTTTACCATAAAACCTATTCATAAGATCACGTAGACGTGGATGAAGTGAAAACACAAATATCAGCTTGATCCGTAACTTCGCTGGCTCCCAAGAAGCTTTTAATGGTGGACGTTCAATCCCCACTTTGTGGTCCATTCAAGCCTTGGACCTACCTCATTTTTTGGTTCACGTATTAAAATTTTCTGAAAAAATCGTTGGACGGCAGGATAAAACAGTTACATCACGGTGGGCTCCACAGAGTCCTGCCCGGACGGATTACCGGGTAGGACGCAATCCGCGTCCGCGGATTAGCTACCGACAGGTTGAGTAGCGAGACACGCTACTGAATTGACGTCACCGAGTTTCGTGGGCCCCACTGTGATGTATGTTTTGTATCCACACCGTCCATCCATTTGAAGAGAACATTTTATACCATTAGCCTAAGAATGGCCAAGATTCAAAGCTCCAGTGGACCCCACCACAGAAAGCAGTAGAGAGTGACGCCCACCATTAAAAACTTCTGAGGGCCACAAAAGTTTTTGATTAAGCTGATATATATAAATTTCCCTTTTATAATGTCTTTTTTAACTTATTAACGGGTTGGATCTCAAATAAACATCATGGTGGACCTTAGGAAGGTTTCAACGGTGGATGTCACTTTTTCCACTGTTTTCTGTAGTGGGTCCATTACAGATTTTTATCTGCCTCGTTTTTGACACATGTCCTAAGATGATATCTCCAAATGGATGGACCGTGTGGATATAACATATTCATCATGGTGGGACCCACGTAACTTGGTGACGTCACTTCAGTAGCGATCTCGCTACTAAACCTGTCAGTAGCTAATCCGCGTCCGAATAAAAGGCTCGAACAGCCTTTTTTTAAGCAGAGAGGGTTCCGGAAGCCGGAACCCTAAAACTCTCCCAAATCTCATCGCCGATATCTCCGGTCTCCGGATTTCTCTCCAAAATCGGAGATTTTGTTTGCGGCAACCTAGGAATGACGCTTCGCCCACCAAATGGAAGCTTCCGATCATGGCGATCTCTTCTACAGGTACCGAAATCCACCTTCTATTTTTTTTTTCTCTTTTTTTTGGATGATGACGTCGATATCGACAATAATGGAGAGGAAATCGCGCGATATCGTCAAAATATCGTGCGATATCGACGATATATCGACCGATATCTTGATTTTGGGTTTTTTGGTATCTTCCGGGGGTTATCGCGAGTGTATCGTCTCGCAGGGGTGCGATACCGATAATATCGGCCGATATATCGGCCGATAGTATCGATATTTTGAACACTGATTTTGAATGACTTTAGCGGACAGAGGTAATTAAAACAGCCATCATCGCCATTTTGCAGGATGTGCCAAACATCTCCACAAAACATGGAGTGTCCAGGACTCTTTCCGCCTCATTTTCATTCTGGGTTTCATCCAATCGATCCAGTATATGGTAATATTGAATCCCTAGGTGAACTAACCTGTGCGCTCCTTCATTAAAATAAGTAAAATAAAAATCCAACATCTGTATGTTGCAATCAAGGCGTGCAGGCATCCATTGTTTATTTTAAAATGAGAAACTAATACATACCGCATAAAGACCTTTAAAGCCCTGGTCAGCGATGATAAGGCGGACAGCATTAGGAGCAGAAGCGAATTGCCCAGTCTGCATCCTTTGTTTGACTACCTGGAAAGTACTATAGGATCAAGAGCTAATAAAAGCAATTTGGGAATTTGCTACTAAAAGTAAACTGGTGTACCTCTGTCGGGACACGAACAAGAGAAGAAGCAGCACCTCCAATAGCACCTGCAGTCTGCAATTCTGAAACATATTACAAAAACGAGGAAATCCAACAAAGAAGTATAATACCAACATCCTGCAAACCTGAACCAAAATGAGAAAATTGAAAAAAGAAGTCCATTTAAGAGGCAGGGACAATCAAACTGTCCAAATATAAGCAAAGTTCAACGTTAGTCCTCAGCATGCAGAACACAACGCAATATCGAGAAGCGGGGACAATCAAACAGTGGACAAAATAAGTTGAATAGTTCATAGGATATTCTTGAATGGACAAAGTTCCTTGATGATATTGAGCAATTTCAAATTCTAATTGGAATTGACATGCTGAATGTCCTTGATGATATACCTTTTCTAAATTTTCCCACATGTCATTAGCGGTTTTATAGTGTTTGAAATGCAAAATGAATTGAGGATCTACTGATCCAAGAATCCAGGATTTGATTTTCGCATCCTAAGTATATCAGGAGGATATCTTTTTCTCATCCTCTGTAGGCAGCGGATCAGATCCGGAGACATGCCCCCATAATTCATTGCCTTCAAGGTATACTTGGAATTGGAAAGCCCAAGAGGTATAATTTTTTCCAATAAATCGAACCAAAATTACCTCAAACTTCTCCATTTCTATGATTGACAACCAAGAATGGATTAGATCTCTGATGAGCAAAAATTGCTAAAAATCTTATGAATGTTCTGACTAATCAGGTTGTCATGAACTGAAAGCAATTTCTGACGTTGCTTGGAAGATCGCAGACTCGTTTTGCACAAACTGAGAGAAGATGCTGAAACTTTCTTGTATTGTAGCAAACAAAAAATTGATAGGAAAGACAAGGAAGTCTATAAATTGAAGATGAGAAGTCTCTGATCGCAAAGAAAATCACACGAACTTCAAAGAGAGCACCATGGCTCTGATACCATGATATTTCTATAGAAATCTACAATGTTGAGATCTTAAAATCAAGTTTTGATTCAATTCATGATCTCATTGTGAGATTCCATCCTCTTAAATAGATTACAGAATGCTAGACATGGTATATGACCTATAATTTTAGGTGATTACAATCCCTGATTTAAGGGATAATGAAGGAGAACAATTCTATTCCTAAAATGGACAACCTAAGTATAGTACATGATTGAATGGGATAATGAAGGAAAATAATTCCATTCCTAAAATAAACTATCTAAGTGTGGTACATAATTAAATGGGATCTACGTTTTGAGAGTGTGATCCCTTGGTTGACACATTCCACTTGTGTAAATTGTAATAACCAGACTATTTTCATTGTTTAGAGATATCTAACAGTCAATAGTATATAACTTATCTTTTCTTGCATACCATATTTCGTGCCATGACTGCATCCTTCTTGCAGGATATGCATATGCAAATGTTATGCCAAGATAGGATAAAAAGGAAGTTAAAAATGGAAGTGCACAGAAAAAAAAAAAAAATGATGTCTTCCACGAGAGTACAAAAGATAGAAGGATCATATGCAATTTACGGTCTAATTGATAGATAAAAATGGCTGAGATCTTACCAAATGAGCAAAAGCACTAAGGTTTTCTGGGAAGATCTTTAGCAATTTTTGTTTTGTAGGTTCATATACACCAATAAATATCGCGGAAGCCCTGTCAATGTATGAAACATCAACTGTCAAGCAAGTAGAAAACCCAACAAACAGACTTTAATTGATAATAAATGTAAACAAGAACGAATCACATCTCCAGACGTATGAAAAAAATAATAATAATAAAGGGAGAGAGAGAGAGAGGGAGAAAGAAATAAGTTCTAAAGTAGTACCATGAGGCTCATAACCACTTCGTAAGCACAACTTTGTAATTCTAAAACACTCCCAATTCAACTTATAATCAAACTAAGACTTCCTAACTATCTACCCCAAAACATACTATACAATATGACTGCATCGCAAGCCAACGAGCTTTGCTATGCAATAAAGCTCATGTAAATGCCACAAATGTGCCAGAATGGCACAGGCGTGAGATCCAATACATCCATCAGGTTGGTCCGGCCTTCTATATGTTTTGCCAAAAATAAATAGGGTCAGCCTGCGGGCCCCAATATTTGAAACAGGTGCAGGTAAGAAAACTTCAGCCAAGTTTTTCAGAGCGTTGCATTTGTTTTGCAAGCTGTGGACCAACTGACCAGTGGCTCAACGTGATTCTTGGGCCAGGGCATCATTATAGAGTTTCCTTTCTGATGGAGGGATTGGATCTCAGACCCATCGTGCCATGCTGCCACGTGTGTGGCATGTACATGAGCTTTATTGCACATGGGTGTGTGCTTAGCAAAGCTCCAAGTTAACAATTAAAGGTCTTTTAGGTCTTTATTTATGTCGACCATAAATAAAGAAACCCACTTGGACTATTCTTAGGATATTCCAATAAAGAAATTTCTAGATCTTTCCTAATATGCAAACCAAAAATGATTAACCTAGCTTGAGTCATGCGGGCCCTACCACGAGTCCCTTCACCACCGTAACGCAGGTTACTACTACTATACCATACCATGACCATCTTCTGGTCATATATCTTGCTCAATTGATGATGTCGTATCACACTTGAAGCAGAGTTGTAACCTTGACTGATGACAATAATTAACCACTCGAGACTCATGCATGGCATGCACACTTTCCGATGAGCACATCAATAAAAAGATGTCGCCATCATCATGCAGTCCCTCTCCTATCCCTTTACATGTTTTCTATGGGACCCCTAGGTCCAGCATGCATCCAGAGCCCATGAAATTGGTATAAAGATGTCAAAGGAATGCAGCAGTCAATGGTGAATTAACAATCCACCGTTTCCACTTTTCCCTTACTATTCTACTTCCCTTGCATAGTTTTGGTACCATATCAACAGGGAACTAATTAAATGCAGCTTGAGTTTGTTTATTTTTCCTTTTACATCAAAAAGAAAGGAAAAAGATAATGCAGATTACGTTAAAAAAGAAACCAAATACACATTATTTTAAGAATTTAAAAAACCAATTTGTACCATCCTTATCCAACCTATGGCTCATAGGTTGAACCCATACGATACAACTAGTCAATCCATACACAACTGAAACAATTGATGGCTAAACGAGTCAAGTGTTTCTGTCCTAAAACTTACAGTGGATTACAGACAGCTAAGAGATCTAGAGAAGAACAAGATAAATACAATAATACAACAGACTGAACAGAGTAAAACTCAGTAACACTCCTCAATATAAAGGCAGGCTCAAGCATGAATTCAAGATGAGAGAAGCCTTGTTTCCAACTCATTCAATGGGGTACTCACGGTAAGACGCCAGCCAGATTTCCGGCCAGTCCAGAATACAGGCCCTTCCAAAGAATTTGTCCTCCACCACGAGCTGCCTGAAATGGAGTACCCAATGAACAGCTAACCACAACATTGTTATAAATGCAATAAAAAAAAATTAAAAAAAAAAAATTTATCATATCCGAGCAAACTTCGATAGCAGTGGGCAGGGATATCAGAATCACGACATGCTTTGTTGCATTCAAGTAAATGTTAAAGAAACTAATCCACCATCGATGCATCCAGGATACCCATCCACCATACATACCAAAGCAGGTTCCACAGTGAACCCCACATGCTGGCTGATCACTAAATCACCAATTAGGGGCATCCAATTGATCCTTGGGAGTTGGGACTCACTGAACCAATCAGATTGCCCATCTAATGGACCAGTTGATCTGTTTGGGCCACAGGAATAATCAGATGGCCCATATAATGAACTTATTGGACTATCGAGACAACAGCTCCGACTGGGTAATCGTAACTACAAACTATGGGGCCCCTGCCAACACTAATGGCCACATGGCTAAGATATTCTGTGTACCTTCTTTTATTTAATGGAGTAGTTTCCTTTTCATTAAATAAGAGAGAGAGAGAGAGAGAGAGAGAGAGAGAATTTGAAATCAGGGAATTCATATTGAAACAAAAACAAAAATGTTTTACTAAAGAAATAACATAAAACATTAGGACAAAATTGGAGACTTAGATAAAGTAAATACTTAACAAGAACATCTGTCTCATAAAAAAACCCAGGGCCAGTTTGGGCGAATGTAAAATGTAAAATGTTAGGCTGGATCATGCATCCACCACCCAAAATAAAATGCAATGACAGTGATTCCAACACATCATCACCGCATCCACACTTTGGGGTGCGTTTGTGGATGGGAGTGTTTAGTGCATCCCTGCATAAAATATTAAGATAAACTCGATTGCTTAGATAAAGTAAATACTTAACAAGCACAACTCTCTAGTCAAAAACTAAGGGCCAATATGGGCATATCCAAAATGTTAGACGGGAGCATGAGTCCACCTCCCAAAATAAAATGCAACGTTGGCAAGTCCAACACATCATCATTACATCCACATTTTGGGGTGCATTTGTGGATGGGAGTGTTTAGTGCATCCCGCCATTTTGCAGAATGTTCTAAATGGACATTACTGACAGTCCCAAAGAGAGTGATGAGAGGGGCGCCAAATGGACATTGCTGACAGCCCCAAAGAGAGGGATGAGAAGGTCATTCATTGTCTCTTTCCCTAGCCTCTTGCCATTTTTTTTATTTTTTTTAAAAATGCCTCTCCCTAAGTTTTCATTGAACGATTGATTTTGGCTTTATAGAATCAATTCACTTATTTTTTATTTAAAAAAAAAAAAAAGTTCAAGAGCTTAGGAAGAAAAAGTGTTCATCAGCATCCGTGTGCCCTTTCAGCCTTGCCAACCTTTGAGTGTAAAAACCAGTAGCCTGTCCTTGATCCCATCGCAATTTAAATTATTTTTCTTTGATGATTTTAATAGTTAAACTTATTTCTTACATCTTTTCCACTGCCTACATATATGAACGACATCGGAGCCTTATTCTTATGCCTTTCAGAAGTTCATGCACCTTACTAACCTGCAATTGTTTGCAATAGATGTGGGATTGAGGTTTTTGCCTAAAGAAACTTTCTTTCTAACCACATGCCCTATCCCACGAAATTTAAGTTTAACGCAAAATCATTTTACTAAAAGGTTTCGGAATTAAAACAGGCAACATGAAAACACAAACATGTGACAATTTTGCAATAGCATAAAACTGGTTTAATATGGATGGACTAACCCTACTATTTCAAGTGAGTTCATGAACATTTAGCAAATTGCAACCACATACCCCATGGAGAGCATCAGTGAACCAGAGTGTTCTAAAATTGGGCAGATCACTTTGTGCTTGTTACAAGAAATGACACTTCCAACTCGCACACAAATCAGCTCCTTCTGCTCCCACCGAATGCAACTGGAATCCAGTACCAATCACAACCGACATGCATATTTACCTCCTACCAACAGTACTTGCTATTTTATTTTTTTCCTTCAACGAAAACAGCACTTTTTTTTTTGAGTTAAATCTCACCTATTTTAAACATCAAATGACAAATAATACTGGATAATGTGTTTCTGTAGCTAATTCTAGACCTTTGGGAATATAAATATCAAACAACAGAGACACCTTTGGGAATGTAAATATAGTTAACCTGCCTGCAGCCGAGTTTTTATCGTGTCAATTGGGTATAGAGCTGTTTCTACTACAACACCAGCAGCACCACCTGCCACAAAACCCTCTGCATAATCCAAAATTGTGAGATCAGAAGCATGTAAAAGTAACATGCAGAACTAAACAGTTCTGTACATTTATTCATCCTTAGAAGATAAATAATTTTAAGCATAAGTAGGACTTTCAATCGTAAGATAACATTGTCAAGAGGTGATTCAAAACTGGACTGTATCAGTGAGTTTAACCAAGTCAAGGTGACTCAAAAACTCAATCCAATCAGTGCGTTTGATCGAGTTGAACTGGGCCCAGCAAGTTGAAGAATCCAATTTACAATCAGAAACCAAATATAGTGTTTCCCCTCTGGAACATCTAAACAAATTGATTCAATGCAATTCAATTTTCTATTCCTACGACACCCGCCACAATCTTCATAATTGGGTCGTTATATTTAATTGGTCTATTTTAGATTTTAAAAACAGAACCCTAACACACTAACATACCCTATTTTACGATTTTCTGACCCATCTCACAGGAACCATTTTTCCTTTCAAAAAAAAAAAATCTCACAGGAACCATTGGCTGCAATATTTGTGTTGGTTCCGTTCAAGAGATAGATTGCATTCACTCTCTTTACTCATCATCATATTAGCCTTCTCCCAGCAATTTGGATTCATCTTTTAAAAGGTAGATTGGCAAAAACATTTTACCATTGGCTGCCCCCCAGATATCAAAGTTCCTCTTTTACCCAGGCCTAGGATAAGTGGCCATGGCAGGGGATCATAATCCACTCTCTTTACCCATTGGCCATTTTCATTCACTTGACCTAGTGAAAGCTCAGTTCTTGAGCGAACATATCATTTTCAAGGCATCCTTATAATGATTAAATATCTTAAAAGGAACAGCTTTTTTTTTCTTCTTCTTAGTTTTTTTTTTTTTTTTTTTGGGTTAAGTTGCTTACATCTACAATTTATTGGTTCAGTGCGATATAAACTATTTCCTGTTCTTTATAAACATTTCTCAATTCTTTTCCCCTAAAAAGTCTGTTTAAATTAGTCCTCTTAAGCTCGAATTGCACCAGGGACCCACCAGCTTGATTGCCAGGGCTACCAAGCTAGTACATAGTGCATTGTTGAAGGGTTTCAAACCGACAACTTCAATCCATCTTGATCAATTTTTTTCATGCATACATAACAGTAATGGTCATTACAGAACTTACCACATAAAACACGGACGAAATTGAATGGCTCGCCCGTGTTGACTGATGCAAAAGGCTTTGGTGCCTCCATTTGAGGCTCATGCATCTTACTTTTGAAAGCTTCTGCAAAAACATGGCACTTGATCAGAACATGCATTGGAAATAGAATTGACTTTCTTGGCCTCATTCAGCTTTTCTCTACATGCCCATGAAATAAAAAAGAATGGCACAAACTACAACTTATAACTAAAAGAATACTTACTTGTAACTCTATAATTTTTTAATTTTTTTTTAATAGGGAGCTGTTTGGAATCTTTGTATGGCACCCAATTCATGAATTTGGCAATTTTTTAATTCTCAAGTTAACGAAATTTAACTAATGTGTTTGGTTAATCTTAATTGTTAAGAGCCTATTTGGAGTTGCTTAAAAAAGTGGGCAAAATGTTATTCTCAAAAGCACTTAAGTGTTAAATGTGTTTGGTCAGGGCACTCTTATCAATTATTAGGGTTGCTTCCAGGAAGCATAGAAATAATTCGCAACAAACAATTATTTGGAATCTGCTTATTGAAAATTGTTCAGGCGAAAAAGAACATGTTTGCTAGACAAACATAATAACAACGTGTACCCTACTTATAATATCAACATGTCTTCTTTTCTTCTTCTTCTTCTTCCTCTTCTTTCTATTTTTACTTTTTCTTTTCTTTTTTTCTTTCTTGTAAAACCGTGAAGCAGCACATCAGCCCCGTGTTGCAGACCTCTTTGCAAGGAGATTAGATTTTGAGAGAATGAGACCCAATTTAATGATCTTAACCATTCAAATGGACTAGAAGAGTTTCAGTAGAGAATGGAGCAGTTAAAGAAAAGTAGCCTAATCTTGCACATTCAATGGACAAAGTCAATCTGTCAAAGCAGTTATGATAATACTACCATTGTTTGAATTATCTCCGATATTATTGAAATATCTCCAATATTATTGTTATCTCCAGCTTGGCGATACCAATAACACCGGTAGTATTAGAAATTCCAGGCATCAATAATGTATCGCCAAGTATCGCCAACATATCGATATTGCCGATCCTTTCAATTATGTAAATTCCAGGCGTCGCTTGTATTGCCAATGTATCGATATTGCCAATATTTTTTACTGTGTAAATTTGAGATGACGCATGTATCACAAGTGTATCAGCGATATTTCAATAATATCACCAATGTAGAGATATCATGAAAAGTTTGTTTATTAAAAAAATTATATTTAAATTTTTTTATGAGCACATTGTTGTATTTTCAATTTGTCATCACTAATATTGATAATACCTCAACATTATCGTTATCGCAACATGCCCGATATCAAGACCACAATCTTTCGTTTCATTTTCAATTGTCAATGATTTCTTGTCAAAATATCATGAGTTATCGATATTCTGCAATATCGATGGATGTTTGGATAGAAGGTTGCATGGATGATTGGATGGTTAAATGGGATGGATGGGATGGTTAAACTGTTTCTTATGACAACGCATGCTTTTAAGCCCACATTAAATGGAAACTTATTATGTATTCATTCTTTTTTTAAATTTTTTATTCCTCAATATGCAAATATGTGTCTTTTAACATCTCCTGAAGTTTCACTGAAAATTCTACCGGTTTCCCCATGTTTTCCTACATTTTTGGTTATAACGATATTATCAGCAATATCGATATTGTTTCCGTATCCCTGGCCAGCGAAACTTGTAGCAATACCAATACTTCGAACACTGCATATTACTGCTTTTCAATGTGTCCCCTAAGTACCCATGGTATTCTTGGCCACCACCCAGTATGCCAAAAATAAAGTGCCCTTCTATGGCTAGGCGAAAGAGTAGGATCTCAAATCCTACTCTCACACGCCCGTGGATCAATGTAGTTCATTATATGCATCCCATCCTTCATGTTCTATGGCCCAAAAATAGGTCTAAGCTTGTGTTAAATGTGTATGTTGAAGGTGCACTACTGGTCAGTTTTAAGCATCAACTTTTCAAATACATCAGGACCACCTGATAACCGAATAGTCACATACACCATCGGGCCCACCCAATGAATGGCCTAGATGTCACATGGGCAGTGACTCATATTGATATCCCCATACCCACCTCTGAACTGCATCAACATGTGTAGGACATCCCAGCTGCGGATCAAGTGGACCTATAGCACATAGCAAAAAATTAGACAGATCAACCATCAGATAGGCCCACTTGTACAAAAAACAACAGATTAGACCATCCATTATTTTAGGACCTCTGTGGGCTTCTTGACATTTAAGCAGCTCAAGTTTCTAGCCAAATAATCTTAACTGCAGATCTGATGGGGACATCCCGCGCACATGCACACCCCCCCTACGCAAGGAGAAGGAGGGCCCTACCATCGATCTGGATGGATGACGATGTCCAGGGAGGGCCTCCTAGTTAGAGGACTGCGTTTTGGTTCATTAGAGTAGACCTGATCGTCATGTGAATCCCACCATGGGTTCTCATTATCGTGGCCCACTATTCTAAATAATCTAGTACTTTGAGTTTTGCTTATTTTTATTATTAGGAATATCATGGATGGTTTAAATTGTTTTAATTAGTTGTTATTTTTTATTACTTCGTCTCCAAGTAATAGGATGCGCACATGGCGCAAGTTTTGAGGTATAGAATTTTTTTATAAATAGGTACCCCTTGTAGTCTTTTTTCCTCATTGAAGATGATTAATAAAATTTTGCGTTTTCTTGCTTCTCTAATTCTATGAATTGTAGAAACCTAATTGGGTGCGAAACCCTCCCTTCTTCGAAGGGCTAACTACCGTGATGCGAAACCACACTCATCCTGAATCGTCCCCATCTCCTATCATCCATATTCCTCATCTCCTACAGCCATCCCCTCATCAAATCCACCCACGTTTGCAGCTAATCTTCCCCCTACAGCGGATGTCCATAATCTGGCTCTGCAGGAGGGCTGAAACTTCGGCGGAGCACCGTGTTCAAACCGATCATCCGTTTGGCCTGAAATTTGGAGGGAAGGTGGCCCATCCCTGGCCGACCATGATGCAGGACAATTAACCACTTGCTCTAAAAGCTCGAACTATTAAAGTATGGAGAATTAATTCATTTATCTCATAGCCCAAACCCCACATCTCATTGGTTTAGGACCTTGGCCGAACCCCCTTCGTGGGACTCAAATCACATGGGCCGCCCACCTCGAGTGTGTCCCCGCATCCCACGGGCTACCCCACTCGAGCCCGGTGTGAAACGCACATTAATCACCCCTGGTGAGGAGTCTCGAACACGAGACCTCCTCCGTGGGTCGCACCTACCCCGTATGTGCCCCTGCATCCCACAAGTGACCCTACACGAGCCCAGTGTGAAAATGCCCCTACATTAATAACCCCCAATGAGGAGTCTCGAACACGAGACCTTCTCTGATACCAATTTGATGCAGGACAATTAACCACTTGCTCTAAAAGCTCGAACTGTTAAAGTATGGCGAATTAATCCATTTATCTCATAACCCAGGCCCCACATCTCATGGGTTTAGGACCTCGGCCGAACCCCCTTCGTGGGCCCCAAATCACATGGGCCGCCCGCCCCGAATGTGTCCCCGCATCCCACAGGCTACCCCACTCAAGCCCGGTGTGAAATGCACATTAATCACCCCCGGTGAGGAGTCTCGAACACGAGACCTCCTCCGTGGGTCGCACCCACCCCGAGTGTGACCCTGCATCCCACAAGCGACCCCACTTGAGCCCGATGTGAAAATGCCCCTGCATTAGACCAAGCCAGAGCAGTACCCTCAAGGAGCTGTTCGTACACGTGCGGGCCGCCATCCACGCACATGTGTCAGGCCGATTTGCTGTCCACACGTGCGTGCTGATCACAGGTTCTCTCTTGTCTCTATTTCACTCCTCTTTCACCTTGTTTCCATAACCCTAACCCTAGATTATCTCGAATCCCCAAGTTCTATTCCACTTTTGAAACCCTAGGTTTTCCCGAATTGAAACGTGAGAATCCCTTGGATTGGGAAAGAATCATTTGCATTCAGTCTACTATCTTTTGAGCATTGTTTGGTCTATAATTTTTAATTGATTCAGCCCTAACATGTGTAGGCTTGGACCCTCGTAGATTCCTCTTGTTAAATGTTGGACTTTATATGGGATGTGGAATTATTGTGATTGTTTCTAAATTATTATGATCTAAAGCCTGAAATCTTGTACATAATATATAATTTTCATGTCCTGCATCAAATTTGGTATCAGAGCTTAGGTTTTTCATAGGGGATTGCATTGCATGTTTAGGGTTTAGTCTACTCGCGTTTATTTTGCGTTAAATTTCATCATATAGGGCTGTTTAGGACCCACCATTCACAACATAGACTGCTGAATTTTCTATTGTCAAAAATTCCCCAATTTTCATTGCTGAATTTTCTTCTTTTTTTTTTTTCACATGCATACACACCCCCACACACTCACGCCGTAGTGGGATTTCACCACCTATGGATACTCGAACCCTTGACCGGGTGTTGAAACTCCTGAGAGTCTACCACCCGAGCAAGAGTAAGGATCCTGCTGAATTTTCTATTAACAAACTGTTTGGACAGTTATGTTGCTGGAATTTTTGGAGTATTTTGCTGGAATTTTTGGAGCGTTGCATAGTTTCCTCATAAAGTCCTATAGGAGCATTTAGTCCCATTTAGACGAATATAGTTGCATTAGAGGACCTTTGAGTTGAGTGGGTAGTTGTATGCCCACACGTACTGGTCGCGGTATTGGATTGCACCTTGCACTAAACATGGAGCAATTACAAGAGTCAATGGACAACATAACCTGGCAATTTGTGTTGAAGTGATAAAATCCCTTGATATTCATTGATACACCACACTCTGACAGCTTAAGCTTTTGGAGTGAATGGTTGTTTGGCATGGTATCAAAGCGGAAGATCCTATGTTCGAATCTCAAGAGCAGCAAATATGCCTCACTAATATATTATTCTCCCACGGGGGGTCAGGAAAATCATATCCGGCCCAGGGACCGGGAAATTAAGCCCAGCCTATTTATGGTGTGAGTGTCCCTCCACCCTCGTCAGTATGTTCCCGTGCAGAGTTCTCACCCCGCACGTGCGGGGGGTGTTGAAGTGATAAAATCCCTTGATATACATTTATACACCACACTCTGACAGCTTAAGCTTTTGGAGTGAATGGTTGTTTGACAGTTTGAGTCTTTGGGTAGGCGCCTGGAACAACGTATTGACCAACGTTGGGATCGGCTTAATGTGCGCATTACCCAACTAGAAACCTCCACCTGGGCAAACCCTGTTATTGGGGAAGATGCCCAATCTCAAGCAGGTGGTCAGGAGGATATGGGGGTGGCCAAAGAAACAGACATGGGCGTGCACCCGTACACCCACCCCGCGAGGGGCATTATAATCATTATGACCCAGATGCATAACTCCTCAAGGGATTTAAAGTAGAGGCCCCGACATTTAATAGTCACTTGGGTTCTAAAGCTTTTTTAGATTGGTTGGCCGATATGGACTACTATTTTGAGTGGTACAACATGTCAGATGCTCGTCGAGTCCGATTTGCCAAGATGAAGTTTGTGGGCCAAGCGAAGAGGTTTTGGGGTACTGTGGAGTGAAAGAAAGAGAGGTTGAGGGAACCCCCAATAGTCCATTGGGGAGAAATGAAAGAAACTCTTAAGGAAAAATACCCCCCTTTCTCTTATCACTTGAGGTTGGTTGAGGAATCGAAGTCCAAGTCTAAGCCTCTCCATATTCTAAATATCAAAAACTTTGAGCGAGAGACAGAGTCAGACTCGATGGTGTATGCCTTTGTAGCTAGGGAAAGTACACCAGAGGCTACTGCAGAGTTACCCACTGAGGCCATTCCGGTAGTTGATGAGTTTCGTGATGTCTTTTCCGATGATCTACCAGATGAGATTCTCCCTATGACGGATATACAGCAGACCATTGATTGTCCCTGGGGCGACTCTACCAAACCTGTCTAAGGTGGTCAATAGAAGTCTAGGAAATTTACTTCGGTGTTTAGTGGGGAAGCACACCAGGACGTGGGACACTGTACTACCTATCGCCGAGTTTGCATTTAATAATTCTATCAATAGATCCACAGGTTTAAATTCTTTTAAAGTCGTTACTGGTTATAAACCTAAGAAGCCTATTGATCTTGTCCCTATGTCCCTGTCCCATAGGCCATCAGAGTCTGCAGAGTCTTTTGCACATCACATTCATTCATTGCATCAAAAAATTAGACGAAAGATCAATACTAGTAATTAACAAAAATTTCTGCTGGCCAACATAAACGATTTAAGGAATTCAATATAGGGGACTCTGTGATTGTCCGCGTCAGGCCAGAGCGATACCCTCAAGGAGCCATTCGTAAATTACACATGCGTAGCGCTGGACCATTCAAAATTATAAAACAAAACACTCTCAATGTGTAGGTGGTAAATCTTCCACCTTCCATGAAAATTAGTTCCACATTCAATGTGGAGGATCTAGTTGCATTTTAGGGCACCACTGATACATTATCCAACCTGTCACCTAACCATCCTGATTGCCCAAACCTTTCCCTTGATCCATGGCCCCCTCCAGACCCATCTTCCCAACCTCTACTTCCCATACCTACCCTTCCCATACTCAGAGAGGAGATGGAGGATATCCTGGGCCATTAGATAATATCGACATCGAACGACGAATTTCAAAAGTTCCTGGTCAAGTAGAAGTCACGCCCAGCTACAAACAGTACATGCGTTACTGAGGAGGAGCTTCAAAGACTTCATCCTGATGTCTTGCAGCGGTTCAGGAGTTTTGTTTCGCCAGTGGCAAAATCTTCGCAGCCGGAGAGAATTGATGGGGACATCCCGCGCACACGCATGCCCCCCCCCCCCCCCCCCTTACACATGTACGCAAGGAGGAGAGCCTCACCATCGATCTGGATCGATAACAACATCTAGAGAGGGCCTCCTAGATAGAGGACTGCATTTTGGTTCATTAGAGTGGACCCGATCGTCATGTGAATCCCACTATAGGTTCTCGTGATCGTGGCCCACTATTCTAAATAATCTAGTACCTTGAGTTTTGCTTATTATTGTTATTAGGAATATCATAGACGGTTTAAATTACTTTGATTAGTTGTTATTTTTTATTACTTCGTCTCCAAGTAATAGGGTGCACACATAGCGCGACTTTTGGGGTATATGATTTTATTATAAATAGGCACCCCTTGTAGTCTTTTTTTTCTCATTGAAGATGAATAATAAAATTCTGTGTTTTCCTACTTCTCTAATTCTCTGAGTTGTGGAAACCTAATTCGATGCTAAACTCTCCCTTCTTCGAATGGCTATACCGTGGTACGAAGCCACACCCATCTCAAATCGCCCCCATCTCCTACCCTCTATATTCTTCATCTCCTACAGACATCCCTTTATCAAATTCACCCACATTTGCAGCTAATTTTTCCCCTGTAGCAGATTTCCAGAATCTGGCCCTTAGGAGGGCTAAAACTTCGGCAGAGCACCATGTTCAAACTAATCATCCATTTGGCCTGAAATTTGGAGGGAAGGTGGCCCATTCCTGGCCGACCAAGCCCTAGCTGGCCGATTCCAGATTCGTGAGCCCCACACATGTACGGGCCGCCATCCACACACACGGGCAGGCCGGTTTGCTGTCCACACGTGCGAGCTGATCACAGGTTCCCTTTCGTCTCTATTTCACTCCTCTTTCGCCTTGTTTCCATAACCCTAACCCTAGATTATCTCAAATCCCCAAGTTCTATTCCACTTTTGAAACCTTAAGTTTTCCCGAATTGAAATGTGAGAATCCCTTGGATTGGGAAATAATCCTTTGCATTCAGTCTATTATCCTTTGAGCATTGTTTGGTCTATAATTTTTAATTGATTCAGCCCTAACATGTGTAGGCTTGGACCCTCGTAGATTTCCCTTGTTGAATGCTTGACTTTATGTGGGATGTGGAATTATTGTGATTGTTTCTAAATTATTATGATCTAAAGCCTGAAATCTTGCACATCATATCTAATTTTCATGTCCTGCATCAAGATCCCAACTAATACACTTTTCCATCTCATGAAGACTTTATAAGTTGACACATAGAATTGGTGCTTGTTAAGCTAGCAAACCTAATAGACATTAAATCCTATATCTTCGACAAGGGTCACTATTCAGTGAGGGGTGTCCTATGTAAGGGGGTAGAAGACGTGTTAAGGATCATGGCGGATGAAACACATATCAGAGATCCAGGCAATTCATCAGGTAGGGTACAGCATGCACATGCCGTGGACAAAAATAATGGGGATCCGCTGCCATGCAGGTCAAACTCGTATGAGAAAGGTGGGTAGTCGAAAAAAAAAAAAAAAAAAAAAAAAAAAGTCCGACAGTCTACATTCAACATACATGTGTGGTTCACTTGATGTGTGTGCTACCTTTGGATTTTTGGTATATGGCATGTTCATAGAGTAGAAAATGGTTTGATGAGGATAATGTGAAGAAGAGATGAGCATATTGAGATAAAAGAAGAAGGAGGAGGAGACTTTGGGAGAGATGATATGTTATGCTTGCTTACCCTAACACATAATATTTTATTATGATAAAGCATATAGTACACTGCAGGAGAATAGGGAAGTGTGCACATGCACTTACACTAGAAGAGCCCACTAACTACATAATACAATACACTAGTATTTGCTATACTCCCCCTCAAGTTGGAGCATAGATGTTGATCATGCCCAACTAGTCACGAACACGATGAAGAGCATCTCGACTCAAGGACTTTGTAAGAACATCAGCAAGTTAATCCCCAGATCGAACAAAAGGAGTGACGATTTCCTTAGAAGTGACTTTCTCCCGAATAAAGTGATAGTCGACCTCAATATGCTTAGTTCGCTCGTGAAAAACTGAGTTACAAGCAATATGGATGGCCGCTTGATTGTCACAGTGAAGAGGAATAGGATCCGAAGGAGGATAGCCAAGTTCTTCAAGAAGATTGCGAAGCCACGCGAGTTCACACGTCGCATGAGCCATAGCACGATATTCTGCTTCAGCCGAGGACCGAGCAACAACTGGTTGCTTTTTGCTCTTCCAGGTTATAAGATTGCCACCTAGGAAGGTACAGAAGCCGGATGTAGAGCGGCGATCAAAGGTACTACCTGCACAATCAGCATCGGAATAGCTAGAAAGATGAAGATGACCATGCAACTGAAAGCAGAGGCCAAGACCCGGGGCTGATTTTAAATACCGAAGTATGCAGTAGACAGCCGTGAGATGAGAAGTACGGGGAGCTTGCATGAATTGGCTAACAACCCCCACCGCAAATGAGATATCTGGGCGAGTAATAGTCAGGTAAATAAGCCGGCCTACAAGTCGTCGATACATCTCAGGATTAGTAAGGAGAGCACCATCATCTGGTCGAGCTTCTGTGAAGTATCCATGGGAGTGGTAGCAGGCTTGCACCCTAACATGCCAATCTCTATGAGAAGATCAAGCGCATATTTTCGTTGTGACAAGACCAATTTGGATGATGAGCGAACAACTTCAATTTCGAGGAAGTAGCGAAGAGGACTAAGGTCTTTGATTTCAAACTTGGTCTTCAAAAAATCTGACCTCCCTCATTCCAGCAGAATCACTACCAGACAAAACAATATCATCCACATAGACAATGAGAACCATGATGCCCGTCGATCGACGACATATAAAGAGAGAATGATCAGCATGACTACGAACAAAGTCAAACTCCAAGAGAGCCTAACTAAATTTTTCGAACCATGCACGTGGGGATTGTTTGAGTCCATAAAGAGCCTTCTTCAACCGACATACAAGTGCAGGATTGTGAGAAGCAACAAAGCCAGGAGGTTGATGCATGTAAACTTCCTCTGCAAGATCCCCATGGAGAAATGCATTCTTAACATCAAGCTGAAACAAATGCCATGATAAATTAACGGCCAAGGAGAGCACAACACGATTGGAATTAAGCTTAGCCACTGGAGAGAATGTCTCGAAGTAATCCAAACCATGAGTCTGTGTGTAACCTTTAGCAATAAGACGGGCTTTATAGCGATCAATTGAGCTATCTGGAAGAAACTTGATTGTATAAACCCATCGATAGCCAACAGTTTATAGCCTACAGGAAGTGGCACAAGATCCCAAGTATAATTCTTCTCACGAGCAGACATTTCTTTCATCATTGCCTTTGTCCAATCAGGACTCTGAAGAGCATGTAAGAGAGATATAGGAATAGTCTGTAATGGAAGGGAAGCTGCAAACAACTGAAAAGACGGTGAAAGATGATCATATGAAACAAAATTACTAATAGGGTGTTGAGTACAAGATCGTGACCCTTTGCGCAAGGCAATGGGAAGATCTAAACTCGAGTTAGGAGAGTCACCTGAACCAACATCCAAAGTGAGCGGAAGGGTGGATGGCTGAGCTTGTGAAGATTTATCTCGACGATGATACACCCGCAGAGGCTTAGGCTCACCCATATCACCAACAGGATACTGAATAGAGGGGAGAGGAGTTTTCCCATGATCACTAATGGAAAGAGGATAAGAGTCATACTCACCCTGACTCACAAGAGGATCACAAAGGGAACGGCCTGGAGAGGAGAAAAAAGAAAGATCCTCAAAGAAGGTGACATCGGCAGAGACATATTTCTTGCGAGTCAATGGGTCAAAGCATTTATACCCTTTCTGACTCCGAGTATACCCTATAAAGATACATTTAATCCCCCTGGGGCTAAGTTTATCATTACTCCCATCCAAAATTTGAACAAAGCATGTACAACAAAAAACTTTAGGTGGCAGAGGAAATGGATTATCATGAGGATACAATATAGTAAATGAAGATTTGTAAGACAGAATACGTGAGGGTATACGATTAATAAGAAAAGTAGCAGTTAAAAGAGCATCGCCCCAAAAATGTTTGGGTAGATGCATACCAAGCAGAAGGGTGCGAGCAACGTCAAGAAGATGACGATTCTTTCGTTCTGCAATACCATTTTGTTGAGGAGTGCGAGCACATGACGTCCTAGACAAAATACCATGTTCCTGCAAGAAGGACAGAAAGGCAGTAGACATGTATTCTCTCCCATTATCAGAATGGAGGGATTTGATGGAACAATGAAATTGAGTGCACACTTCATGATAAAACACTTTAAAAGCATCAAACATTTCACTTTTAGATTTCAAAAGATAAATCCAAGTCATGCGGGAATAATCATCAATAAAGGTAACAAAATATCTAAATCCAAAAGTCGAGGTAACCGGAGCTGGTCCCCAGACATCCGAGTGAACCAAAATAAAAGGTTGAGATTTCCTCCCAGAAGAGCTAAGAGGAAACGTAGCACAATGATGTTTAGACAATTCACAAAT
Source organism: Magnolia changhungtana (assembly GCA_030180095.1). Lineage (NCBI taxonomy): Eukaryota > Viridiplantae > Streptophyta > Magnoliopsida > Magnoliales > Magnoliaceae > Magnolia > Magnolia changhungtana. Next base: position 10,334,476 of record JASAUF010000658.1, read on the forward strand.
ATCACAACATAATAGTTTAGTGACAGATAAGGAGGGAAACAAAAGTCTCAATCTAGCAATGGATGGGTGGCCTAAGTGGCAATGCCACCGAGTCATGGACTCTCGATCTAGAGAAAGGGTACTAAAAGCGGCAACAGGTGTATCATCGAGAAGATAAACGCCTCCTCGCTCATGCCCCCCACCAATCACTCTCTTCGTCTGTAGATCCTGAGACAAACAATAAGAAGGAAAGAAGGTGATGGAACAATTGAGAGATTTAGTAAGAGAGCTAACAAACAATAAATTTAATGGAAAACGAGGCACATGCAATACGGAGGACAAAGACAAGGAAGAAGAGAGAGGGATGGAACCAATCCCAGAGATCGGAGATTGGGTTCCATCTGCGACTGTGACATATTGAGTGGGAGAAGAAGGAGAATAAGAAGAAAAGAATTGCAACTTACCAGTCATATGTGAGGAAGCTCCAGAGTCGATGACCCAGGAGGTAGGAGAGGATGACGCAAGAAGGGCACTACCTGACTGGGCCGAAGCTGCGTGAGAAGGCTCAGGAATATCCCGAATGTGAAGCCGTATAAGGGCATCATATGCCACCCGAGAAATGATAAGAGACTCCCCTGAAGTAGCCTGCTCAGCTGTCGGGGTGGAAGACTGTGTCTCAGAAGCAATAGTGGAAGCAATAGAAGCAGCGGCATACGTAGGACGACCATGTAGCTGCCAGCAATAATCAACAGTGTGATTAGTTCCACCGCAATGTAAACAAATACGGGAACCATCACGTCCTCGTCCACATCCACCACAACCACGAAGACTATGGCCGCCACGACTGCGATCTCCCTCACGGCCTCTACCACGACTAGCAAAACCAGAAATGCGCCCTGAGCTCAAGGATGGTACCCAAAGACCAAGAGAGGACTGATCGCCAGCAAGATGTGCCGAACGCTCGGGTGGCACAAATGAATGAGACGAAAGAGTAGAGGCCATAGCACGCTGACACATAGCATAAACTGTCGTCAATGGGGGAAGAGGATCCTGCATAACAACCTGATCGCGAACGTGAAAATAATCAGAACTCAACCCAGCAAGAAACTGCATAATACGAATATCATCCCGCTGCTTATGAGCATATTCATGATCCTCTTTACATTTGGAAAGAAGAGGCTGATACATATCCAACTCATCCCACATATCCCGAAGCGTCGAATAGAAGTCTTTTAAGGATCTGGAGTTTTGTTGAAACCGACCAATTTCTTAAATAAGCTGGAATACCCGTGAAAAATTCTGAGATTCCGAGAACATATCATGAAGCGTATCCCAAATGCCTTTAGTCAGGGATAAAAACATCACTGAGTGGCTAATCGAGGAATCCATGTTATTCAACAACCATGCAATAACTTAATAATTCTCCTTTGTCCAAGACTTGTAGATAACATCTGTAGAGCTTGGGGATTCATCCAAAATATACGACAACTTGTCACGGGCTCCTAAAAATACTTTTACAAATTGTGCCCATTGAAAGTAGTTGTCACCATTCAACTTAATGGAGGTAATCTGCAAGGGGTTGGATTCAAGAGACCCTATACCAAGAGATGAGGGCCCTTTGTCAGCCATAGTAGAATCCAAGAGAAATAAACCTATGCCAAGAGACCCCCTATGCCAAGAAAGACTGATTCAAATAACTCTTATCTCACTCAATCCTTCAAGATGACAAGAGATAAACCTCAAACAAATATCAATCATCAAAAAAACAATGAAACGCAATGAAAGGGGGCCTGACCAAGTGAAAAACGGCCCAGCCGCACGCCTGTTTGAGGTTAAAAACCTCTCAAACATTGATCTTGAGTAAAAATTCCACCATGGATAGCTTGGGAGGAAGATTTCGGTCCATCTTGAGTAAAGAAACCAAAGAAAAGCTTACCGATTTGAGGTAGATCGAAGAAAAACGAAATCTGAGACCGATTTTCAAATTTCTCTATTTCGCCCAAAATACCATGAAATGAGGTCCAATAAATTATAAAAAAATCATGACAAATCTTCTAAAATCAAGATCTATCAAACCCCTAAACTTTCAGCTCAAACAGAGTCCATGCGTCCGTACAACGCTGACGTCAGCCATACGGCTACTGACGTCAGCAAAGTGATGTGTCGCCTCTCAACCTGTTGGATGCGGAATGCCTGGAACTTTGCTCTGATACCAAGTAAAAAATGGTTTAATGAGGATAATGTGAAAAAGAGATGAGAATATTCAGATAGAAGAAGGAGGAGGAGACTTTAGGAGAGATGATATGTTAAGCTTGCTTACCCTAACACATAATATTTTATTATGATAAAGCATATAGTACACTGCAGGAGAATAGGGAAGTGTGCACATGCACTTACACTAGAAGAGCCCACTAACTACACAATACAATACGCTAGTATTCGCTATAATGGTAACTTTGAACAAAGGAAAGAACATCACCAATTGATAAGTGGCATGAAATTGATTCTTATTCATTTCTTTTTGGGAGCTTTTAATTGTAGAAGAGGGTAAATTTCCTTTGACTATTTTCCATAGGAATTGAACAAAGCATAATTATGCGATAATAGAAAATTTGGAACTTGAGCATCCATACTTTGGTACAGATTGAAGTTCTAAATGACTGGGGTTTGAGCCTGTAGCTCAATGGTAGACAGCCTTTGTTTCAACTCTCAACATTGAGGTCTTTGTTTCAACATTTGAGGCTACTTTCAACATTCACAAATAAGCAATTCTTTAGAATTGTTTATTGAGAATTGCTTATGTGAAAAAAGCCGTGTTTGGTTAATGTTTGCACTACTCCTTGAAGCAAATTGCATCTCTTTTATTTTTCTGTCTTCCTATTTCTCAAACCCTCGTAAAATTACATAAATGCCCTCCCAAATCACCCTCTTTAGGAACTTAAGGGCATTTAAGTCATTCTATTATTTTTCTTCCTTTTTTTTTCCCTATATTTTCTCTTTTCTCCAACCCCTATGAAATTACATGAATGCCCCTCAAGAGTCATAGCTTTCTAATGTTTTAAGGGTATTTAAGCAATTCTATTTGTGCACTTTTTCATGTATGAATATAGATAATAGATACCATTTAGTCTCACATGTATTAATCACATCAAAAGTGCGTAGATAAGGACTGTAGCCATTGGATCTAGGATCATTTTTGGTGATCCAAACTGTTGATATGATGAGATGGGTCATATGTGTTGTGTACACTCGCATGCTCCCTCAGTTATAAATTGTTGATTTTGTGACAAATAGACAGAAGGAAAGGTTAGAGCAATGGTCCACATCGAACCATTAAAACTTGTACCAATTGGATGGTCAGATTTTTTCCAGCCACCACTACTTTGCCAATAGACCATGCAAACAACAGTCCAAATTAATGATCTTGATAACCACATGCTTGCAATGTGCATATTGAGGAGGGAATTGCCTGCAACTTTGATGGAGGACATTGCATAATGTCCGTGTCAGTCCTTGCAAGCCATACGATTCTCCTCTGGGTTTTCATGAAAAAAGAGGCCTGAGCTTTTATCAAAGAAAGAACTATGTCATGCTTTGGCAGAGTATTGGTCATACTCTAAACACACCCCTCTCAAGTGGTGTGTCCATCCTGCTGTTTGAAATGTGGGCCACAACAACATTGTGGAGGGAAAAATAGCCTGATATTAAATCCATCAGATGATCCCAACCACTCTGTTTTGATTGTTGTCAATTTTCTTTTAACTGCCTATTTTCATGACAATTAATCAGATGCTTTAGTTTATCCAAGTAGTATGCTCCGCCCCTTCGATAAACATGGGTGGTTAAGAAAAAATCCGATAGTCCAAATCCAATGTACACGTGCGGTTCACCTGACGAGTGTATTATCCTGGTTTTTTGCTACATGGCATGTTCACAGTGTGCCATACCTAATGAATGGCTTGGTCTCTAACAGGTGTGCCGCATGGAGATCTCTGGCATGTGTTCTGCCAGTCCCTTACATGAGGGGCCTCTCATCAAATCATGACTATTCTAGGAGAGAGGGGAAGCGCTTCCTATGAAATGCCCCCTCCATGCTTAGAAAATGAAGGCTGTTTTAGTCAATTGTTTATTAAGGGCCTGTTTGGTGTCGCTTAATTAAATGCTCTTGAGCGACTGTAATTCCCAAAAGCATTTAATCAAGCAATAAACATGTTTGTGTAGGGGCCCGTATTAATTTCTTATTAAAATGCAATTATGAAAATAGTGTTTTTTTTTCCCTCAGCGACTTGGAGATATTTCCAAATGGCTTTTTTGCACTAAATGGCTGTACCCTCATTTGAGGGGGTGGAACATGCATCTGATCTCTGTGTACAACACACGTGTTAGAGATTTGAGCCATTCATCTGGTAGAGGGTACTATGTGTCAAACAACCATTCACTCCAAAAGCTTAAGCTGTCAGAGTGTGGTGTATCAATGTATATTAAGGGAATTTATCACTTCAACACCCCCCCGCACGTGCAGGGTGGGAACTCCACACGGGAACATATTGACGAAGGTGGAGGGACACTCACACCATAAATAGGCCGGGCTTAATTTCCCGGTCCCTGGGCCGAACCTGATTTTCTTGACCCCCTGTGGGAGAATAATATATTAGAGAGGCATATTTGCTGCTCTCGAGATTCGAACATAGGACCTTCCGCTCTGATACGATGTCAAACAACCATTCACTCCAAAAGCTTAAGCTGTCAGAGTGTGGTGTATATTAAGTGAATTTATCACTTCAACAACCATATGAGCATTGAACATCAACAAACAGCTAACTATTGAGAACGGATACCTGATGAGATTGCTAGTGTGCTTTTGCCATCCACTGCCAAGATTGGAGGACCCATCTAATAAAGAAAAGCATAAGGCATATTGATGAGGAGCAATAAGCAAGGAAGCAAAGATTGAAAGATTTGAAGAGAATGGCTTCATTACACTCGAGAGAGGGGATGTCCCCTCCTTATCAATTACAAGGTTTATCTCTTGAATTGATTAGGAAGCCTATCTCCTAATATGATAGTTCTAAGCAGTTTTGTCAAAATCTTACAATTTACAATATACGATTTTAGTTGAACCTAAGCAAAATGATTTGGATCCCAACCTTGAATCCCTTTTTATATGACTCCTACGATTCTATGATTATCCTAAGATTTACAATTCAAATTATACTTGTTCTTTTCTATGTTAAGCTTCACTTGGTTTTCATTTTATGTTTTTAAATTGGTGGGGGCTTTAAGAATCGTTTAGAAAAGGTAAATTATTTTATTTGTTCTTTATAAGAGATTAAATGATATATATTCTCTTCAACATTAAATCATGTAGCTTTTTTAGTGATTTCTTACTTCTTAATTGGTCGAAACACCAAATTGATGTCTGACTTAACTGTAATGTTTTTGTGGACGGTTACGATCATGCTGACTTATATGTGTATTATGGAATGATGTTTAGAAATCAAAATATCCTTTTTCATCAGTCTGCAGTATCAAAGAGTGTTTTTCCACCATGATTCTACATTCAAGAAATGTAACAAGAACATAAATTATTAAAGGACCCTTGTATGTTTTTTTAAAGGGAAATTTCTTGAAAGACAAAAAATAATAATAATAATAATAATAATAAAGGAATAAGAATCCTTCAACGCTATCATGACATGGTATTACTTGGTGCACATTGATGGCAAAAGGAAAATTGATGAATTAAAAACAAAAGGCTGATTTATTTATATTTTTCATATTTGTTTTCAATTTTTTAAGAAAATTGTACAAATCTTACAATTTACGATGTGATTTGCAATTCGATATGATTCAAACCCTACTACGATTTGTGATACGATAACAATTTTGACAACATTGGTTCTAAGGTACATCAATTTGAATAGTTACAAGAAGTGCATGGAATATCGCAGGAGAGGGTTCCATGGTACTCCTTTTTCACCGATGCTATCAACACCCAACAATCTATCCATCCAACTAAAAATAAAATGACAGTAAATTATGATTACAATTGAAATTTGAATCCATGCAAAAACAAATTTTCAACAAAACCAATCACCATTGATGTCTTATAGACAAATGGGGAACTTTCATTTCATTGCACACTGAAGCAATCTCAGTAGTTTGCCTCTCCGCTATACACATAGGTGCTTGTTTGGTGAATCCCAATCATCCATTTAACGGGCTCCTCTGTGAGTGGCCATCATACAAAAACCACACCAGTTAAAGAGTCCTACCTACCCATCCGACTAATAGGATACGAAAGGGGAACTTTCATTTCATTGCACGCTGAACCAATCTCAGTAGTTTGTCTCTCCGCTATACGCATAGGCGCTTGTTTCGTGAATCCCGATCATCCATTTAATGGGCTCCTCTATGAGTGGCCATCATACAAAAACCACACCAGTTAAAGAATCCTACCCATTCGACTAATAGGATATTCTCTTTCCTATCTAGACCACTGACCGTCTTCTATTTTCACCCATCTATTTGAAGGCCACAACTCAATCAGCTAGCATTCCAGTTTACAGTGTGGTCCCCGATTATATATTCCATTTAGCTTGTTTTAGAATTTAATATTTTTTTGAATTCAATATTTTAGTATTTTCATGGTTTAAATTGCTCTGATTGATAGGACATTAATATCATTAGCAAGTCAGGTTAAATGTGGTGTAAGTTGGGTGATCATGTTTCTATTATAAATTGTCGACATTGTGTGGCCTACTAATCAACAGATAATAATTAGAATTGTGGTGGTTGATTCCGTAAAAGAGATCAAAACGCGTGATACAGCCAGAGTTCGTTTCAGTTGGTATTACAACCATCTTCCACTACCGATTGTGCTGTGAACTATAATGACAAGGGATGCAAAGTTGAAGAAACTATGTCAAAGGGTCCATCACTATAAACTGGCCTTGTCTCAAATTTTGTAGTAAATTTGAAGGAGACATCTAAGATAACATTCAAACAGCATGAATCCCCTAGTCCTACACCCTGAGATAAGAAGTCAGTTGCACAGCCTCTTCCAATCAACCATATTAAAGAAATGTGGAGATGGGAGAAACAGAACCCTTTGTGGTGTTATGGTCAAAGTTTGGTGAACACAATCTGTATGGTGGACAAGCCTATAATTGGAACACAATGCTCCACTTGCATCTAAATGCAAGGGCATTTTCACACCGGGCTCGAGTGGGGTGACCTATGGGATGCAGGGGCACACTCGGGGTGGGCAGCCCGTGTGAGGCAGGTGACTCGTGTGATGTAGAACCCATGTGAAGTGGGGCTCATGAGGGGGTTCAGCTGAGGTCCTAACCAATAGGATGTGGGGCCTGGGCTATAAGATAAAGGGATTGATTCGTCATGCTCTATCAGTTCAAGCTTTTAGAGCAAGTGGTTAATTGTCCCGCATTAAAGTGGTATCAGAGCGGGAGGTCTTATGTTCGAGACTCCTCACCGGAGGTGATTAATGCAAGGGCATTTTCACACTGGGCTCAAGGTCCTAACCCATGGGATGTGGGGCCTAGACCATGAGATAAAGGGATTGATTCGTCATGCTCTATCAGTTCGAGCTTTTAGAGTAAGTGGTTGATTGTCCTGCATCACATCTCCATCAAATACCAAGGATAGTGGCTGTTTTGGGTCTATTTATTCGGGCTTAGTTGCATGAACCTTCCACCGGTGCCACTTCGAATCATGCTTTGGACTCAAACCCCACTCCATCTTCCTAGTTGTTTATAGTTGCTAACATCTTGGAACAAAGGTTTCCACACTCCCACAACTGAATTTGCAGCTACCTACATTCATGCTTTGTGCCACTAACATTCAAGGCAGTTCCTAGTACCTAGCTTTGACATATACATCAAGTGGTAAACTCACAGCTGAATCAGATGTCTCCTATTTTGGTGTTGTGTATCAAGACAGTGATTACCAAACACTGACCGTTGATATGATTGGTTGCATGATAGCTTGGGTCCTTAGTCATGCCTCAATGGTAGACTCAACACGAGGTCATGGGTTCAAGTACCCATTGTGGTGAAATCCCACTATGGTGTGAGTGTGTGGGTGTGTGGGGTGTGAGTGGATGGGTTTTTAAAAAGAAAAAAAAAAATTTGGGAGACACAACTCGTCACAGTGATTTCCAGATTTCAACCTTGAGGACAAGTTATTTTCCATCACATCCAAAATCACTATCTTTAGCTTGTTTTAGAAATATTTTCTAGAATTCGTAAAACTCCGTTCCATAGTGATGCATCAGCAATCCTTAGCCCGAATAAAGGAGGGTTGATCTTAGGTCGGCAGCAGGTCTTTGAACTTTTGTCAATCAATCACGAGCATTAAGCCAATCTCAAACAGCAAGAACAAGGGTAATGGTGATTATGAATATTTTCTAGAATTTAGTACCTTAGTATTATTATAATTTAGAATGATTGTTGTTATGGTATGATTGTTTTAGCAAGTTGTTTTAAGTTTGGCTAAAGTTGGTTTGGGGTTAGCATTGTTTTATTTAAAAATTGTAGATTTTGTATGGCCAATCAATCAACAAAAAATAATTAAAATATCAACACACAATACAGATCAGGGTTGTATGCATCACATGGACCCTCCACAAAAATAACCCACTGGATGGAATGTGGAGATTCACCCAACACTACTAACCATGCTCACCAGCTCAATGAACAACATGCTAGATCAGCCTCACTACTAAATTCAGGGATAGACTCCTACATTAGTTTTACACCATTTAAAAACTGGTGGTGACTCATCCATTTCACATGTGGCACTGATTGGCAGTTATGTAGACGATCCAAATTGTGGCTCCCATAGTGAAAGGAGTATATCCAACACTGATCAAGCAATCCCAACCATCAATTAATGGTTATCAAATGGATGGTCAGAAATAAAATGGCATGAGGTCTAAATTTGAAAGGGAAGAATCAGGTGGTTAATATTATCTTCTCAGAGCTTCTTTTTATCAGTTATGCTCAATCCACAGTTGGGTCAGCGATTTGGAGAGTCTGGATTGCCATACAACTAGGCCATGTAAGTTTGAAGATTCACGGCCATTTTTTAAATGGTGCAAAACTAACATAGGAGTCTAGCCCCTAAATTCATCATATTCAATACATAATTTCAAAACACATTACTTTATCATCATTAAATAAATACAACTTCAGAATTTACACACACACAAAAAAAAAAAAAAAAAGGAATTAGAAAAAAGAAAATGATACTATGTAATTAATTCATATAGTTTCAACATTTAATTGAAATCCAATTTTTCCTCCAAGAAGCTACAAAAATTAAAAGGAAAAAAAAAAAAAAAGGATATATAAAGAATTGGGGAAAAAAAAAAAAAACGCAAGCAAGAATTATCTATAAAAAAATAACAGTTTTCCCATTTTTAGCAAGGCTTGAGAATTATCTTTTATTTATAAATTTAAATAATAATAATAATAATAATAATAATAAATAAATAAATAAAACATTTCTAAGCAATAACTAAAGTGACCCATTATTGCAAATTTGAAACAGAAATGGCACAAATTTCATTATTTCAGTTCCGGGGTCGGAAAATGGGTGTATTTAATCAATCAGATTGAATGCAGATATCAATTCACTTAATTAAAACGATACAGAAATTTTTCAGGAAATTCAAAAAAGAAAAGAAAAAAAAAAATATTTTGAATGTCAGCTGTTGAAGTGAATTTACTGGCTGGAGAGGGAAATAGTATGAGAATTCAAGGGCAAAAATGGAATTTATGAGATAAAAGAAGAAAATGAGGAGAAATAAGAACATGTACCGTATGAGCAGATGTAATACTCACGAATTTTTGGAGCTGGAGAGGCGGGCGGGGGGGAGGGAGGGAAAGGATATATGGAGCGAGGGGTTTTTTAAGGGAGTGAAATTACGAAATACTCCCTACTGTTGAAGGAATTTACGCCCAGCTCATGTAACCAGTCGATGGGAAAATCTTAGCCCTTCGATTTGCGGCCTACGGATATGCGGTTGAGGTCACATGATCAGTTGCTACGATCCTGCTAACTAACTCCTGTCCGACGCGAACTGTCCATTCAAAAGTGCCCTTGTGACGAGACGAAAGATGAAGATGCCATTTTTGGGTAAGGCGCGTTGGACGAGTCCGTGCTTGGGCTTATGATCTAAATTAGAACATAGAACCTGATGAACAGAGTGGATTTTACCGTTAACACATGGTCGGCCCCACAGCTTCGGGCGTACGGTGCGGAAGCGGTATGCTTGCTGAGTAAACTCTGTAGGGCCGCCTTTGATATATGTATCTTATCCACGCCGTCCATCCTCTTTTACGGATCATTTTAGGCAAGATCCCAAAATTGAAGTACATCCCAAGCTCAGGTGGACCACACTACAGGAAAGAGTAAGGATAATGATGTCCACTGTCGAAACCTTCTCAAGTCCATAGTGATATTTCTTTCCCGTTCAGATACCAAACTTCTGTGACCTTAAGAAGTTTTCAACCGTAGGCGTTTAATGCACACTGTTTCCTGTCGAGTGGTCCACTTAAAGCTCTGACTTATGGTTATGCTTCAATGACTCATTCCCTGAAATAAAACTGATGGACAGCGTGATGAGATACATGCATCATCGTGGGCGCACATAGATTACTCCGTACGCTATAGTGCATTGAGTCACTCAGTGCGCAATCTGTTTCGTACGGTGCGTATACGTGGTTCTACGAGAAAATGACCACTGTAGACAAACCCTTTTACCCAGCGGTTTCTATGAAAGAATACAAACCTTAGTTACCAATCTAGATTAGCACGTGCGGACAGCGACGTTGAGGACGAAACTACCCCTCCTTTTCGCTGCCAAGACGTGCGCTGACGCTCCTCGAACTGAGAGTTGTACGAACGGCTTAAAAGGATTGGGGTCGGTGGTCTGTGAGCCCCACCATGATGTATGCTATTCATCCATGCCGTCCATATATTTTTCCATATCATTTTATGGTATACGACCAAAAATGAGGTATATGCAAATCTCAAGTGTACCACGTTACAGGAAACAGTGTTGAATGAGCATCGACCATTAAAAACTTTTTGGGGGCCCACTGTGATGTTCGTGAGAAATCCTCCCCGTCTAAGTTCATTCATAGATCACAAAGACCTGGATGAAGAAGAAAAACAAATTTCATAATGATCTAAAACTTCTATAACCCCTAAAAGGGTTTCAATGGTAGACGTTCAATTCCCCATTGCCTTTTACAGTGTGGTCTACTTGATAGTTAGATCTATCTTATTTTTAGTCTCAAGCCTGAATATGAGCTCGCCAAATAGATGGACGGTTTGGATATAACACATACCTCATAATAGGACCCACAAAAAGTGGTGGAATTACAACAGCAAAAAAAAAAAAAAACCAACGTCGATATATCGACTAACAGTCGATATATCGAAAATGGTCCAGATCTGTCCAGTGAGTTTTCCTCAAAAATCTTACAATTTTCGATATATCGACTGTCTGTCGATATATCGAAAAAGGTGTTTTACCTTTAGCTACGGATTATAACCGTAGCCATAATCAGATTCGTGCGATCTATGAAATTTTTTATTTATTTATTTTTATTTTTATTTTTTTACATGGAGAAATTTATTCTACCTACAATTTTCTTTAATACATATTTATATAAATAGGTATATATAAGTATATAAAATTTTTTTCCCTCTTTTTTTTCATTTATTTTTTTAATCATTTAACAAGAATATCTTCTAAACCAAAATTAGTTACTTGACGTCCACATATGATTTTGGGGTAAGAGAAGCTACTTTAGCCAACCAACCTAGTTATTTTCCAAGATTCCATCAGTCGATGGTTGAGCGAGGCAACGTAGAAATTGAGCGAGGCAACGTAGAAAACGAGCGAGGAACTACGATTTGAGCCAGGCAACTAGGAATTGAGCAAGGAAGCTACAAATTGAGCGAGGCAGCGTAGAAATTGAGCGAGGAAGCTAGAAATTGAGCGAGGCAACGTAGGAATTGAGCGAGGAAGCAGAAATTGAGCGAGTGAAGCCGAAATTGAAGCGAGGAAGGTAGAAATTGAGCGAGGAAGCTCGAAATTGAGCGAGGAAGGTAGAAATTGAGCGAGGCAAGCTCGAAATTGAGCGAGGAAGGTAGAAATTGAGCAGGCAAGCTCGAAATTGAAGCGAGGAAGGTAGAAATTGAGCGAGGAATGTAGAAATTGAGCGAGGCAACCTAGAAATTGAGCGAGGAAGCTAAATTGAGCGAGGCAACCAGAAATTGAGCGGAGGGAAGGTAGAAAGCGAGGCAAGCTCGAAATTGAGCGAGGGAAGCTAGAAATTGAGCGAGGGAAGCCAGAAAATGAGCGAGGGAACTTAGAAATTAAGCGAGGGAAGCTCGAAATTGAGCGAGGGAAGGTAGAAATTGAGCAAGGCAACCTAGAAATTGAGCGAGGAAAGGTAGAAATTGAGCGAGGCAAGCTCGAAATTGAGCGAGGGAAGCTAGAAATTGAGTGAGGAAAGCTAGAAATTGAGCGAGGGAAGCTCGAAAATGAGCGAGGGAAGGTAGAAATTGAGCGAGGGAAGGTAGAAATTGAGCAAGGCAACCTAGAAATTGAGCGAGGGAAGCTCGAAATTGAAGCGAGGAAGGTAGAAATTGAGCGAGGCAAGCTCGAAATTGAGCGAGGAAGGTAGAAAATTGAGCGAGGAACCAGAAATTGAGCGAGGAAGGTAGAAATTGAGCGAAGGAGCTAGAAATTGAGCGAGCGAAGCAACGTAGAAATTGAGCGAGGAAGCTAGAAATTGAGTTTGCGGAAGCCGAGAAAATGGCGAGGAACCTAGAAATTGAGCGAGGAAGGTAGAAATTGAGCGAGGAAGGTAGAAATTGAAGCGAGGCAACCTAGAAATTGAGCGAAGGAAGAAATTGAGCGAAATGGCAAACTCGAAATTGAGCGAGGAAGCTACAAAGAAATTGAGCGAGGAAGCTCGAAATGAAGCGAGGAAGGTAGAAATTGAGCGAGGAACCTAGAAATTGAGCGAGGAAGGTAGAAAGTGAGCGAGGAAGGTAGAAATGAGGCGAGCAACCTAGAAATTGAGCGAGGAAGATAGAAATTGAAGCGAGCAAGCTCGAAATTGAGCGAGGAAGCTCTCGCTCGCAATTTCTAGCTTCCGCTCAATTTCAAGCTTCCTCGCTCAATTTCTACCTTCCTCGCTCAATTTCTAGGTTCCTCGCTAATTTTCTGGCTTCCGCTTCGGCCGAACTCAATTTCTGGCTTCCTCGCTCAATTCCTACGTTGCCTCGCTCAATTTCGAGCTTGCTGCCGCCATTTCTACCTTTCCTCAATTTCTCATTTGCCTCGCTCAATCTTCTACCTTCCTCGCTTCAATTTTAGTTTCTAGGTTCCTCGCTCAATTTCTACCTTCCTCGCTTCAATTTCAGCTTCGCTCGCTCATTCTACCTTCCTCGCTCAATTTCTAGGTTCCTCGCTCATTTTCTCATTTTCCGTCAGCTGGCTCAATTTCTACCTTCCTCGCTCAATTTCTACCTTCCTCGCTCAATTTCTAGGTTCCTCGCTCATTTTCAGCTTCCTCTCATTTCTAGGTTGCCCCTGCCTGGATCAATTTCTAGGTTCCTCGCTCAATTTCTACCTTCCTCGCTCAATTTCGAGCTTGCCTCGCGCTAATTTCTACCTTCCTCGCTCAATTTCTAGGTTGCCTCGCTCAATTTCTACCTTCCTCGCTCAATTTCTAGGTTCCTCGCTCAATTTCTAGTTCCTCGCTCAATTTCTACCTTCCTAGCTCAATTTCTGGCTTTCGCTAAATTTCGAGTTTGCCTCGCTTCAATTTCAATTTCCGCTTCCAATTTCAATTTCTACCTTCCTCGCTCAATTTCTAGGTTCCTCGCTCATTTTCTCGCTTCCGTCGCTTCAATTTCTAGCTTTCCTCGCTCAATTCTTACGTTGCCTCGCTCATTTCTAGCTTCCTCGCTCAATTTCTACCTTCCTCGCTCAATTTCGAGCTTCCTCGCTCAATTTCTACCTTCCCTCGCTCAATTTCTAGGTTCCCTCGCTCAATTTCTACCTTCCCTCGCTCAATTTCTAAGTTCCCTCGCTCAATTTCTACCTTCCCTCGCTCAATTTCTAACTTCCCTCGCTCAATTTCTACATTCCCTCGCTCAATTTCTAGCTTCCCTAGCTCAATTTCTAGCTTCCCTCGCTCAATTTCGAGTTTGCCTCGCTCAATTTCTAGGTTGCCTCGCTCAATTTCGAGCTTCCCTCGCTCAATTTCGAGCTTCCCTCGCTCAATTTCTAGGTTCCCTCGCTCATTTTCTGGCTTCCGTCGCTCAATTTCTAGCTTTCCTCGCTCAATTCCTACGTTCCCTCGCTCAATTTCTACCTTCCCTCGCTCAATTTCTAGGTTCCCTCGCTCAATTTCTAGCTTCCTCGCTCAATTTCGAAGCTTCCCTCGCTCAATTTCTAGCTTCCCTCGCTCAATTTCTAGGTTGCCTCGCTCAATTTCTAGGTTCCCTTGCTCAATTTCTACCTTCCCTCGCTCAATTTCGAGCTTCCCTCGCTCAATTTCTACCTTCCCTCGCTCAATTTCGAGCTTCCCTCGCTCAATTTCTACCTTCCTCGCTCAATTTCTAGGTTGCGCTCATTTCAATTTCTACCTTCCTCGCTCAATTTCTAGGTTCCTCGCTCATTTTTACGGCTTCCTCGCTCAATTTCTAGCTTCCTCGCTCAATTTCGAGCTTGCCTCGCTCAATTTCTACCTTCCTCGCTCAATTTCTAGGTTGCCTCGCTCAATTTCTACATTCCTCGCTCAATTTAGAGCTTGCCTCGCTCAATTTCTACCTTCCTCGCTCGATTTTCGCTTCCTCGCTCAATTTGTAGCTTCCTCGCTCAATTCATCGTTGCCTCGCTCAATTTCTAGCTTCCTCGCTCAATTTCTACGTTGCCTCGCTCGATTTGTAGCTTCCTCGCTCAATTCCTAGGTTGCCTAGCTCAAATCGTAGGTTCCTCGCTCGTTTTCTACGTTGCCTCGCTATTCAATTTCTACGTTGCCTCGCTCAACCATCGACTGATGGAATCTTGGAAAATAACTAGGTTGGTTGGCTAAAGTAGCTTCTCTTACCCCAAAATCATATGTGGTACGTCAAGTAACTAATTTTGGTTTAGAAGATATTCTTGTTAAATGATTAAAAAAAATAAATGAAAAAAAAAGGGAAAAAATTTTTATATACTTATATATACCTATTTATATAAATATGTATTAAAGAAAATTGTAGGTAGAATAAATTTCTCCATGTAAAAAAATAAAAATAAAAATAAATAAATAAATAATTTCATAGACTGGCACAGAATACAGTTATGGCTACGGTTATAATCCGTAGCTAAAGGTAAAACACCATTTTCGATATATCAACAGACAGTCGATATATCGAAAATTGTAAGATTTTTGAGGAAAACTCACTGGACAGAACTGGACCATTTTCGGTCGATATATCGACGTTGGTTTTTTTTTTTTTTTTTTTTCTTCTGCTGTTGTAATTCCACGACTTTTTGTGGGTCCTATTATGAGGTATGTGTTATATCCAAACCGTCCATCTATTTGGCGAGCTCATATTCAGGCTTGAGACTAAAAATAAGATAGATCTAACTATCAAGTAGACCACACTGTAAAAGGCAATGGGGAATTGAACGTCTACCATTGAAACCCTTTTAGGGGTTATAGAAGTTTTAGATCATTATGAAATTTGTTTTTCTTCTTCATCCAGGTCTTTGTGATCTATGAATGAACTTAGACGGGGAGGATTTCTCACGAACATCACAGTGGGCCCCCAAAAAGTTTTTAATGGTCGATGCTCATTCAACACTGTTTCCTGTAACGTGGTACACTTGAGATTTGCATATACCTCATTTTTGGTCGTATACCATAAAATGATATGGAAAAATATATGGACGGCATGGATGAATAGCATACATCATGGTGGGCCCACAGACCACCGACCCCAATCCTTTTAAGCCGTTCGTACAACTCTCAGTTCGAGGAGCGTCAGCGCACGTCTTCGCAGCGAAAAGGAGGGGTAGTTTCGTCCTCAACGTCGCTGTCCGCACGTGCTAATCTAGATTGGTAACTAAGGTTTGCATTCTTTCATAGAAACCGCTGGGTAAAAGGGTTTGTCTACAGTGGTCATTTTCTCTGGTTCTACAGGTAGTAGCTGAAACGGATTGGCTACTCCCCTGCCACCAGCCAATGGCTGATGGTCGGTGCTCTGTGGGCCTCACTATGATGTATGTGTTTCATACATGCCGTCCATCTATTTTTATATATCATTTTATCATACGAAACAAAAAATGAGATATATCTCAATCTCAATTGGACTACATTACAGGAAACAGTGTTGAATGACCATCAACCATTAAAAACTTTTTGGGGCCATAAGAGCTTTGGATCAAGATGATCTTTGTTTTTTCCCTTCATCTGGGTCTGTATGATCTAATCAACAGATTGGATGTCAAGTAAACAGTGCACTGGGCCTTAGGAGGATTTTAATGGTGGATATCCAATCACTATTGTTTCCCTGTAGTGTGGTCCAACTGAGATATATATCCCTCTCATTTTTGGATCACTTCCTAAATTGATATGTAAAAATGGATGAACAGGATGGATGAAACACATAAATCATGGTTGGGCCCATAGAGCGGCCGTGATATTATTCCAATAGTCCCGCGCTACAACGTCGTCACGTGTTAGCCGTCCTTATTTAAGCTTTTGTAGCGCTGGGACACTTCATCTTTCTCAAGATGAAAATGCCCATGTCCAATAGCTGCTCATAGTTTTTGGAAAAAGGGGAGTGGTCCACCAAAAATAGATTCAGCACATCCCTTAGCGGATATGATCCGTTCATTTTAATTAAATAGTCGTGTATCTATGGAAGGATTTCTCCATTTTTCTGATTCAAGCTTTTTGTAGCCTACAAGTACACTGACATCGTGTTTTAATTTTGAGTTGTTTCTTTTGGTGTGGTTTATATGTGATAAGTTTTGCTCTCAAACTTGGGTCTTGAACATAAAACTAAAATAACTTACATGTCAACGGATGGATTTGCTTCAAGATAACCCAATGGGTCTCACATAAGATGTGAATGGGTTCAAATGTAAGGCCATTACTGCACTTGGGCCCATTGGCTGTTTCATTTTCTCTGTCTTCTTCCTTTTTTCACTTCCTAAAACCACACTAAGGTGAAGTTTCTTCGATGGTTAGTAGTTATATGGTCGGACACCACAATCTTTGGGCGATGACAAAAAAATTCAATCAAGCTTCGGTGAAGCTCCATGGAAGCTCATGACAATCTCTAGGTGCAAGTAGAGTTTTTTTTAACCTTTCCAGCCACAATTTCCAACGTATAAGCTATGGTGCCAAAAGATAAGTTTTTTTTATGTTTCTTTGTATGGTTGGGGATGATTGGTAGGAGTTTATGAACTAAATTTGGGTGTGGTGGTTCCTTTTATAGATGTTGTGGGGTTATTTTGTTGTATGAACTATGAAAGTTTGTGAAATGGAGGAGAGTGTGAGGGTTCCTTTTTTTATATGAATGGTGTGACCACATGGATCGCAGTTGTTCACTTTAGACTGTGGATATTCACTATAGACCACTAATCCTCATTATTGATTGCATATATTAACTGTGGACCGCAGACATGACTTTCTTTTCATAATATTAGCCATGCTCATTGCTTCAAAGTGGACAAATCAATACAAGTAATTGATTCCAATCCTATATTCTTTTCACTTATTTTATAGATTTTTGATATAAGAAGGATAAGAGATGTCATCCAAAGAAGCAGGAGATAAGAAGGAGATGCCCAATTGCAAAAGGCCTACAGCTTGTTTTTCATGAAAAAAAATAATAATAAAATAAAATAAAATCTCCCCAATGCAAGTAAAAGAAAATTTAAAGTCTAATCTTGATGAGACTTTCGGGAGTTAAGCAGGTCTCGAATATGAACATGAGAAAATTAAATCTGAAAATCAATACCTGAAGCTAAAAGTCAGCCATTTTGAATATTCTCTTGCTAATACCAAGGTTACCGGAGGAGTAGACCAAATATATAAACCTTTAAGTATGGGTAAGCCTTCATGGAACAATAAAGGACTTGTGCATAATAGGAAAATTCATACAATATGTCGGTACATCTGACCAATTCTTGATCTTCTTCGTGGGGTCCGCCTTCTTCAAATCTCACTCCTACATAAAGAGAAGCATGATCAAGGAAATAAAAGAAATGAAAAGGGGGGAGGGCACTCACCTTGTTTAAGAGTGGATTTCCTTGGATGGGTGGAATTGTCATGATGGATGGTCCACCTCCACTCTCTCTCTCTCTTAACTAGGAATTGGGTTAACTATGGATGGAAATTGAGCGCTATTATGCACAATTTTTTGTTAAGGAATGGTTATATATAAAAGAGGAAATAATTATGGGGAGGTTTTTAAATTAAAACTTAGGTGGACGCACCTCCTCCCTAATTCAAGATTGATTTGTCCAACCAAATCATGGTTTAAGGGGGCTAATGACGCATTAATTAAATACAATGTACTTTAAAAAAAAAATAGGGGAGAAAATACTTGGCCTTTCTTGATTTAAGAAAAAGATATATGACTTTTGCTCGTGAATTTTATTACTCTTAATTTAATCATTATTTTGAGTTGATTAATCACACTTAATGGGCTTTAATAGTTCTTAAATTAGGCTTAAGTGTTTTTTAAAAATGTATGTTGGCTCCTCTTAATTTGAGGAATTTTGTTAACTTTTTCTCCTACCACTTTTTAAGCAAATTAATGGCATTTTTACACCATCTAATCCATGAATTAAGGCTCTTAAGAATAGTTTATTAAGACTTAATCACTTATATAAGCGATTAGGTAGCTTACTCTCCTTATTTTAAAGAAAATCAGTATGTTATGTAAAAACAACCCTTACTAAAGGCTAATAATGTTAGGTCAAGCTAGTTTAGGGCTATATTATGCCACTATGATTTGATTAAGGGGTTTCATTAACTAATGAATTTTCTATTAAAAAAAAGTGGAATTATGACACTATTTAAGGGTTTCTAGATTCATTGTGCACATGAACGTCAAATTTTCTTCTCACAATAACTCGGGTTCGAGTGTACGCATCGACAGCCGAGGGGGATCATTGGATTCGTAGTGACAGCATGGTCATGTTGACATAGGTTTGGGATTAACGGGATTTCGTTCTCTCAGGTGCATGAAATTGCGTGGATTATCTAACACAATATTACGACACGTAGAAAGTTGTGAAGCTTAGAATTATAGCGAAGTCTTAAAGGGAGTGAATATAACATTTAAAATCATTTACCAATTAATATAATTAAGATTATTCAAGATCATAGACTAAACAAGATACAACTATATGAGCACAGTAGTTTATATGGGTGAGATATTAAATATCAATTGTGTGTGCTACAAATTAATTACCTAACATGCACTCTAATCATACATCCATATGAATTAAACAAATTCAATCACAAGCAATAATAGAAATGCATCTACATAAGCAATCGCAAACACAATGATGCATAGTGATTTGGTTAAGTTCATACTCCACTCCTAGCGGATGCACTCAAACTCAAGTGCACCGAATTTCACTATCTCAATGGTTTTCAATAGGTTTATCATAAATCTTTATAGCCATACATAAGGACCTACATGTACACACCCATGTTGGTACGTACATACTCGTGTCAATGACAATCCTATACAAAGAGCTACACGTAACCCATGTTGGTGGAACATATTTACACTTTATCGATGGCTCCCCTGGAGACTACAAAGGTTTTTTGTAGGCTAACCAATAACCTACACATATGGACCCATGTCGGTGGCTCTCTTAGATACTTAGTTTTCTATAAGTTAATTAAGAACCTATGAGGTCCTATACAAGGACCTATGTACACTCTCACCAGAGACGACCATACATAGGGACCTATTCGAGTTTGGGGTTTTAAACTCTAATTGACTCAAAAATAAATTCTTATTGGATTGAGTCCTACTGATGCACCTTCTTGAGATGCTTGATTGTAACACCCTGAAAATCGGGGGTCGAGTATGAACTCAACTCCCGAGTTCCAACGCATCACTTATGCAACATACACAATGATGGTTAAATGTTGTCTGAGTTAGAGCAATAAACATGAATGAGATTATACCAAAACAGTAAATCATACTCCAGTTCAATTGTATAAAGGCAAGCGGAAGACTGAAATTTTTATATTCAAAGTATGTAAAGTAACAAAATTTTATGAACTCCAGAGTATGAGTACTAACTGAGTACCAATATACATGTATTGTTTCTAAGTCAAAAATCAAAATACAATCCTCAAGAGAGGCCCCGAAAATCCTCGATGCGATGCAAAGGCCTAAGCATAGCCAGTCAATCTTGCATAAAGGAGAACTCCTCTTGATCCTCCCGAAGTCGGCCCGGCTCTGAACCAAGGCGCCATCTACACTGTGACAGAGTCCGGTGGGTGTTGCAAACACCGCCCCGTAACGTGGGAGTGAGTAGCTAACTCGGTGGAACAATAAAGCATAGGTTAACATGTTATCAAATCAATCAAGCAAAGAATGATAACGCAAGTACAAATCAAACATTTCTAATTACTCTTGTTAAGTGTAAAATGATATGACATGATGCTGTATGCCCTTGCCAAACCACCCTCAAGCGACATCATCTTACGTTCGCGAATGCTTACTCCCTCAGTACGCCACATCTACAAAGCACATGCGGTGCGATGATGCTCATGATTACCAAGTTTTTATTAGACCATTTCAACCAGCAGTATTGGAAAACTAAGGTACCTCCCTTGTATCATTCCCAAACATGATCCATTCTAGGGTCGTCAATCCTAGCTATTCTCATACGATATTATGGTTTGAGAAGCGTAGTGAAGGCATCGCAAAGGGCTCGTCACCCGTCAGCGCGGATACAGATCTCATCGTATGCGGCTCAATGTTCACTCCCCAAGTATAGGGTTGTGATGTAGTAATAACTCGGTAAGATCGAGGTCGAATCCCACGAGGACTGATCGTCACAATTCAAATCTGTGATCCTCCTTAACTAATTCAACAAATAATGGAGCAAATTACTAACACAAATTTATGGAAAATAACTATTGAGGATAGGGAAGAAAATTCAATAAGAGAAAGAGCACTAGGACTTTCGAATCCACCCCTAATTATCCTAACCCTTGTTTTGTCTGTTAATTCACTTTAATATAGATTGATCTAACTTATCTAGAGAAAGCACAATCTGTGTCCTTAATCGGGCATACAGATTGTCTAATTCCTTCAAGCAATGCCATGAATAACATATCCCATGTTCAAATCGAGCATATGGAATATGCGGTTCAATAAAGCACTGTTTCTTCCTCTATAGGAACCTGTTCATAATCAGACACAAGTACCTAGCATAAGCATCCAGACCACATCCATGCATAGACTCTGATCAAAGTTGATAGATGGAGAAGTATGGAATTTAAAACAATCAAGCACACTAGGGAAAGAAACAAATCAATCTAATTAAAGTAAAATCAACATAGAACAATGGATGTTCAAATTAGGGTTTCATCTCACCCTAGCTGAGAGATTAGTTTCCCATAAAATCCATTAAACAGATGGATAAATAAAATTCATAAAAAAAAAACATCAAACCAATTTTCTCTTTCTTCTTTCTTCTCTTTCTTCTCTCCTTTGCTCTAGATCTGGAATTCTCCACTTTTTCAATTTCTGAATGCCCTTCCTCATGTTTTGCAACTCTTTTTATAGCTGATGGAGTGGCTGGAGTGGTGAAATTCGGATTTGGGAAGCTGTCGTATGCGCAGCAAAATTCCTTTTCGCAGCCAAGTTCAGGACCTCAAAACACCGTACTTTCCTCGTTCAAATTCCAACAAACACCGTCTCTTAGGACTTTCTTGGGTCCTCTACATGATGGATGGTTCAGATCTGCCATATGATCAAAAATGGTGGCCCACAACCGCCTGGAAAACCGGGTTTCCAAATTTGTGCAAAACTTTCGCACCCTTTCGCTGTCGTGATCGGTGGGGCCCACAGAAATATTTTCTGGAAAATCCACCCCGTCCATTGGATTCAGGACGAAATTTCAGTCAAGAATAGGTAGTTTTGAATGTCCAATGATACGGCCCAGGGAAGAAAACACAAAAAGATCGTTTTGGACGTTGCAGGATAGCCCTTTTGTGGCCTCTGTACCGCACACGTGTGCACGCATGGGTGTAAAGTATCAGCATGGTTTTGAAGCTTTCGAACCCCTCTACACGGTGGACGGCTTGGATCAGCCGTACGGGTGACGAGTGGGGTCCACAAACTCCCGCAAAAACGGACAGCGTCCGTTTTCAGAAAAACGGAAATTTCCGTTTTGAAATTTAAAAACCGACGCTGACGTGTTCGGTGGTCCCCACAGTGATATATTCGTGGAAATCCGACCCGTTCATTGTGATCTTCTCGAAAATCCAGTGAGAAATGGATGATTTTATATTAGATTCTGTTTGGCCCACTGATGTTTTTCGATTCACCGTCTGTTTGCTTTTGAACGGCTGAGATCCCCAAGAACTTCAATTCTTCAAATTCTGTCAGCTAGGCATAGGTTCTGGCTGCCCCAAGGAGCGAATGAACGGTCTGGATTACCCGTTTGGACCATGTGTGGGGCCCACAACAGAGACCGACGGTCTCTGTTGCAAAACGGCAAACGGCAGCTGCCGTTTTCAGATTTTGAAGGAAAGTCGGTCAGCGCCGCTGACCGACCTTTGGATTTTTAGGTGCACACCCGGCGCACTTGTGCACCGTACACACGCGATGTACATAGGGGTCCCACAGAGATGTTTTTAAGACATCTGCTCCGTCCATCCTGTTTCCCGCATTATTTAAGCCATAAAGACCAATTTTTAGGCAGTTCCAGATATCAGGTGGGCCTGAAATCAACGGTTTATGGACTGATCTGTCAGTTGGGGCACTTCCCTAGTGATCCGAGAGCTGAAATTTGAAATGTACGGTTAATTTATGTCCCTAATCCCATGTATAAAGTTTTGAGCCAATTGGATGGAGGGAACCATGTGATCTTTCATTCTGGACCAGTTTCGGGCCTCTTTAAACGTGAACGGCTTGATTTCCTCGGGTCCCTGGCATGTAAATTCTTCAATATTGGTCCTCTGAGGTTCATCCCGTGCTCTGGTAATTCCGGAGAGTCAAATCCATGCTTTTAACATCATTTTTCAATACACGCTCCTGATTTCATCCTGTAATAAAAACACAATTAAAATATGGCATTAAACATTATCATGTACGTAAAATCAGGTAATAGTCGGGGTCTAATATGCAATATTCGACCCTCATCACAACCCCCAACCAGCATTTTGCTAGTCCCGAGCAAAACATGCGAAAAATAATTTCAGAAATAAAAGACAATTCTTGTAAACTCAAGTGACGGGTGAACAGATAATTGAGATGTGAAAATTCTAGGATTCATGCATGGTGAGTGGAATTTTCTCCTGGAATGAAGTTCACTGTAAATTTCATAATCAAGTTCAAAATATTAAGACATGAATTAGAATATTCTAAACATTGAGTTCCATGAGTGTATAGTGTCATCTCAGCTTTCAATCATTAAGAGATTCAATTGTCAATTTCATGATATCATTGGTAATTAACAACGGAGCTCATGTCACCCAAAACTGGAACCACACTTGCCTTACAGATTAACCTTCATTCTACCATTTTTTTTTATTTTCTTTATGAATAGTATGCCAAGGAGGAGAATCAAATCTGCACCTATAGGGAGCAAACCTATGGTGAAAACTTGTCGCCTAAATCTTTTCTCATGTCAACTATGAGGAATCGAATCTTCATCTATAGGGAGCAAACCTATGATGACGATTATGCGACTTATTCTTTCAATTCTTCTTTAGAGTGATGTTAAAAATTTTGTTTTTCAGGTTGGTTCCTTTCATGCTTAGTGATTACCATGTTACCATTTAATATCGAACTGAAAACTTAATGTGTAAGTGAGATCTGATATGTGCAATCCTGGCTCAATCAATGTTTACAACTTCTAATCATGGATTAACAATTCAAACTTAACTGGAAATCTACGGACAACTGAATCCAAGAGTCATAAATTACTCACATTCTGTATCTTGTAATTTCAAAATCACAACTATCCTTCAAAATCACTTTGAATTCAATAGAAATTCGAGAAAAAGTTGAAAAATTATCACAATTTTTCGCTCAAGACCAAGAAAAAATTGATTAGGTAACCTAATCTCCCACCCCAACCTAAAATCTACATTGTCCTCAATGTAAAAGAAATAAACATGCAATGCACATGAGACAACGAAAAGAAAAGGGAGTGAGGGAAAGATAGTACCTGGATGGAGAATCAAGAAGCGTTCTCAAGAATATCAACATAAAAGCGAGTTAGCACAAGAGAGATATCAACAAAAACAAAACAAAAATAAAAAGAAAATCCTACCTATACCACTTTCGCAGGTGCTCTCGATTGCATTTAGCGTATGCAACAAGCCTTTAAACCCCTAGGTTACCCCTAGTGGACGAGTTGTAGTCTCGTGAGGGTTTGCAGTAATGTTACCCACAAACATTGAAGTAACTAACTAGAAAAAAAAATATAAAACAAAAGACTGGGTTGCCTCCCAGGAGCGCTAAGTTTAACGTCTTCAGCCAGACAAGAACGGACCATGAATAAAATAATCTTTATAACCAGGGTCCGCCAAAGAACTTACCTCAACACTAATTAACCGATCCCAGAAAAGTGATGTGAGTTCCCATGAGTGTCTTTGTCTATTCGAAAGGAGGAAACCGACACTTGTCGTCAAATAATTTCGGGACTTCGCTCGAACGACTTCTTCCATGTTAGGATCATGCTTCTTTTGTATTTTACATGACATTTCCACAAACATGATCCTTACATACGATAAGCACACTCCTTGTATTTCGCTATCTTCCGTTCAATTCTTTGCCTTATATGTTCGAAGAACATTAAGCAACCTGTTCTCTTTGCCTTCTCGAGTTAGAAAGCTGTCTTTGTCGGGAAGAGTCTCGGAGGGATGAAGAGGTTCCACTTTCGCTCTCCATTTTTCGTCTCCAATATAGGAGTAGAGTCGAGCAAGTGCATTGACTTCGTGGATGGGATCTATCTATGTCGAAATCCATGCCATGTTGTGCTAAGCATGTCTCAAGAGGATCTTCAAAAGATGTACGGAAGGAGTCCTGCACAAGGCTCTCGATCATGTCCACTTCAAATATGTCATCCAAATCTGCGGGTTGTTGTCCTGCATTAAAAACATTGAGTTTAATATTCATGTTACCAAAGGACAATTTCATAACTCCATTAGGCAATTTATAATAGCATTAGATGTGGCCAAAAATGGACGACCCAAGATGACTGGGATCTGACTATGAGGATTCTGGACAGGCTGAGTATCTATAACTATGAAATCCACTGGAAAATAGAATTTATCAACCTGGATTAACACATCTTCAATAATACCCCGGGGAACCTTGACAGATCTATCAGCCAGTTGTAATGTTACCTTAGTCGGTTTCAACTCACCAAGTCCTAGCTGCTCATAAACCGAATAAGGTAACAAATTAACACTCGCCCCTAAATCGAGTAATGCCTTCCCAATCTTATGATCTCCTATGCCGCAAGAAATGGTGGGAGCTCCTGGATCCCTAAATTTAGGAGGAGTGTTATGTTGAATCATGGAGCTGATCTGCTCTGCCCGGAAGACTTTCTTATGAACATTCTGCTTACGCTTTTGAGTGCATAAATCTTTAAGAAACTTAGCGTAAGGAGGGACTTGCTTGATGGCATCAAGTAACGGAATGTTGACTTGCACTTTTTTAAACACATCCAGGATTTCATCAAAGTTATTTCTTTTCTTCATTGGTGCCAGACGTTGAGGAAATGGTGCTTTGGGCACGTAGGGTGGCACATTAGTGGTTCCTGGAGAGTCAGAGAGCTTTTGAATTTTGGATGCATTGGTGTGTCTCTCTGCTTCATCTTGATCTTCCGCTTTAGAATTTGATTCATCCCTAGGCATCTCTATTCTGTTATCAATCTGTTTGCCTGACCTAAGGGTAGTGATTGATTTGGCTTGCTCGTGGTATTGCCCTTGGTTGGAATTAGAGCCAATCTCATACTGTCCCTTTGGATTAGCCACAGGTTGACTAGGGAACTTGCCTTTCTCTCTCACTCAATGTGGTGCTAGTTGACCCATTTGTACTTCAAACTTGGCAATGGATTGCGCATTTGCATGTAAGCTTTGCTGGTTGGCTAGTAAGGTTTGTTGGGTGTCTTTTTGGAATTGGAGAGAACTCTGCATAAAAAGATGGAGTGTATCCTCAAGAGATGGTTTCCGTGATTGTGAAGGGACTTGTTGATATTGCGGAAACTGTTGGAGTTGTTGATTGCCAGCTTGAGGGTAAGGTTGCATGGGAGGATTTCCAGATGGTCCTCCTTGTTGTGGCCCTTTTTCCCAAGAGAAATTTGGATGCCTAGCCCAACCTGGATTGTAAGTGTTTGAGTAAGGATCATTCCCTGGTTTCTGAAAGGTGTTCAAAGCATGAACTTGTTCAGAGAGGAATTCTGGAAATGCTATACCAGATGGGCAAGATTGCGTAGGATGGGTAGGACTAGAACATATGGCACATGCCTCAACTTGAGCGGTTTGTGGAGGTCCATTATGTAACATCAGAGCATCAACCTTCTTTGTCAGGCCATCAATCTTGGCATGGAGATCTGGTGTGACTCCTATCTCATATATGCCACCTCTCTTTTGTGGTTGGGAACTTCTTTCACCTCTATCTGAATAGTCCCATTGCTGGGAGTTTTCACACAAAGTTTCAAAGAATTTCCATGCTTCGGTATCGCTTTTGGTCATGAAGGACCCTCCACTGGTGGCATCAACCATGCGACGGTTCTGGGGTGTCAGACCGTCATAAAAGTATTGCACTTGTTGCCACTTCTCAAAACCGTGGTGTGGACATTTAAGAAGCAAGTCCTTCCATCTTTCCCAACATTCATGAAAGTGCTCTCCCTCTTTTTGTGTGAAATTAGTGATTTCTCTACGGAGAGCATTAGTTTTGTGAACAGGAAGAACTTGTTTAAGAACTTTCTAGACAATTGGTCCCATGTAGTGATAGACCCAACTTCTAGAGAATTCAACCATGCTTTCGCCTTATCCTTCAAAGAAAAAGGAAACAGGCGTAGGCGGATCGAATCGTCTGAGAAGTTTTGGAATTTAAAGGTGGAGCAAATGTCTAGGAATTCTTTCACATGATGATATGGGTCCTCCTTGTCCAACCCATAAAAGGAAGGCAGCAACTGTATGACCCCAGTCTTGAGTTCAAAGTGTGCTGCCGTGGTGGTGGGCAACACTATGCATGAAGGCGCATTGAATTGGACAGGAGCTGAATAATCTCTAAGAGTTTTAGTTCCATTCTCTTCTGCCATTTCAACTGGGATGTCTTTCAATCTTCTATGGAATGTTCTTTCTATTTCAGGATCAAAAGGTGCTAGTTCTTTATCTAGAGATCTACGTCCTAGCATAAACTAAGTAACAACCTAAGAGAAAGAAAACTAGAACTAGAAATTATGCTATTCAAAAAAAACAAGTTAAAACTATGTGAATAAGAATGGGAAGAAAGAACCAGGAAAGGGAGATGATTGATGGCAGAAGATTTAAGAAGCTCCTCCTTCACTTAGTAGCTTCCTTCCTCAATTCCTGTAAATAAAAACAAAAACAAATCAAGTTTACTAAAATAATGATAGAAAAATCCTAAGCAACGGTTAATTTCTAAAAAAGAAAGTTTCTAAAACTAGAAAATAGAAAGTTACCAAATCCAAAGTTAGAAAGTAGAAAATTCCTAAAAATTGAAAACTTAAATCTCAAAATAGAAAGTAGAGAGGACTGGAGAATTTAGAAAGATGTTACCAATTGGAGATCTATGTTAGAATCCTGCAAAAGAAAACAAAACAAGTTAGTTTCTAAAATAGAAAATCTAAAATTAGAAATTTTCTAAAGAACAAAAAGTCAATTTCTAAAAAGGAAGGAAATCCTAGAATTGGAAAGTTACTAAAAATAAAAAGCTAAGTTAGTTTCTAAAAAGGGAAAAATTTTCTAAAACTAGAAAATAGAAAGTTACTTAAAAGAAGAATCTAAATCTAAAATTAGAAACTAAAAATTTCTAAAAAAAATAAAATCCTAATTCTAAAAATAGAAATTAGAAAAAGTAAGAAACTTAGAAGGGATTACCAATTTAGAAGTTTATTTCAGGACCCTACAAAACAGGAAATAGGTTAGTTCTAAAATAAAAAAAAATTCTAAGTTAGTAAAATCCTAAGCTATGAATTATGATAAGAGAGAATCTTAAATTCAATTTGGAACGAAACACTCCCCAGCAACGGCGCCAAAAACTTGTTCACTCCCAAGTATAGGGTTGTGATGTAGTAATAACTCGGTAAGATCGAGGTCGAATCCCACGAGGACTGATCGTCACAATTCAAATCTATGATCCTCCTTAACTAATTCAACAAATAATGGAGCAAATTACTAACACAAATTTATGGAAAATAACTATTGAGGATAGGGAAGAAAATTCAATAAGAGAAAGAGCACTAGGACTTTCGAATCCACCCCTAATTATCCTAACCCTTGTTTTGTCTGTTAATTCACTTTAATATAGATTGATCTAACTTATCTAGAGAAAGCACAATCTGTGTCCTTAATCGGGCATACAGATTGTCTAATTCCTTCAAGCAATGCCATGAATAACATATCCCATGTTCAAATCGAGCATATGGAATATGCAGTTCAGTAAAGCACCCTGTTTCTTCCTCTATAGGAACCTGTTCATAATCAGACACAAGTACCTAGCATAAGCATCCAGACCACATCCATGCATAGACTCTGATCAAAGTTGATAGATGGAGAAGTATGAAATTTAAAACAATCAAGCACACTAGGGAAAGAAACAAATCAATCTAATTAAAATAAAATCAACATAGAACAATGGATGTTCAAATTAAGGGTTTCATCTCAGCCCTAGCTGAGAGATTAGTTTCCCATAAAATCCATTAAACAGATGGATAAATAAAATTCATAAAAAAAAACATCAAACCAATTTCTCTCTTTCTTCTTTCTTCTCTTTCTTCTCTCCTTTGCTCTAGATCTGGAATTCTCCACTTTTTCAATTTCTGAATGCCCTTCCTCATGTTTTGCAACTCTTTTTATAGCTGATGGAGTGGCTGGAGTGGTGAAATTCGGATTTGGGAAGCTGTCGTATGCGCAGCAAAATTCCTTTTCGCAGCCAAGTTCAGGACCTCAAAACACCGTACTTTCCTCGTTCAAATTCCAACAAACACCGTCTCTTAGGACTTTCTTGGGTCCTCTACATGATGGATGGTTCAGATCTGCCATATGATCAAAAATGGTGGCCCACAACCGCCTGGAAAACCGGGTTTCCAAATTTGTGCAAAACTTTCGCACCCTTTCGCTGTCGTGATCGGTGGGGCCCACAGAAATATTTTCTGGAAAATCCACCCCGTCCATTGGATTCAGGACGAAATTTCAGTCAATAATAGGTAGTTTTGAATGTCCAATGATACGGCCCAGGGAAGAAAACACAAAAAGATCAGTTTTGGACGTTGCAGGATAGCCCTTTTGTGGCCTCTGTACCGCACACGTGTGCACGCATGGGTGTAAAGTATCAGCATGGTTTTGAAGCTTTCGAACTCCTCTACACGGTGGACGGCTTGGATCAGCCGTACGGGTGACGAGTGGGGTCCACAAACTCCCGCAAAAACGGGCAGCGTCCGTTTTCAGAAAAACGGAAATTTCCGTTTTGAAATTTAAAAACCGACGCTGACGTGTTCGGTGGTCCCCACGGTGATATATTCGTGGAAATCCGACCCGTTCATTGTGATCTTCTCGAAAATCCAGTGAGAAATGGATGATTTTATATTAGATTCTGTTTGGCCCACTGATGTTTTTCGATTCACCGTCTGTTTGCTTTTGAACGGCTGAGATCCCCAAGAACTTCAATTCTTCAAATTCTGTCAGCTAGGCATAGGTTCTGGCTGCCCCAAGGAGCGAATGAACGGTCTGGATTACCCGTTTGGACCATGTGTGGGGCCCACAACAGAGACCGACGGTCTCTGTTGCAAAACGGCAAACGGCAGCTGCCGTTTTCGGATTTTTAGAAGGAAAGTCGGTCAGCGCCGCTGACCGACCTTTGGATTTTTAGGTGCACACCCGGCGCACTTGTGCACCGTACACACGCGATGTACATATGGGTCCCACAGAGATGTTTTTAAGACATCTGCTCCGTCCATCCTGTTTCCCGCATTATTTAAACCATCAAGACCAATTTTTAGGCAGTTCCAGATATCAGGTGGGCCTGAAATCAACGGTTTATGGACTGATCTGTCAGTTGGGGCACTTCCCTAGTGATCCGAGAGCTGAAATTTGAAATGTACGGTTAATTTATGTCCCTAATCCCATGTATAAAGTTTTGAGCCAATTGGATGGAGGGAACCATGTGATCTTTCATTCTGGACCAGTTTCGGGCCTCTTTAAACGTGAACGGCTTGATTTCCTCGGGTCCCTGGCATGTAAATTCTTCAATATTGGTCCTCTGAGGTTCATCCCGTGCTCTGGTAATTCCGGAGAGTCAAATCCATGCTTTTAACATCATTTTTCAATACACGCTCCTGATTTCATCCTGTAATAAAAACACAATTAAAATATGGCATTAAACATTATCATGTACGTAAAATCAGGTAATAGTCGGGGTCTAATATGCAATATTCGACCCTCATCACAACCCCCAACCAGCATTTTGCTAGTCCCGAGCAAAACATGCGAAAAATAATTTCAGAAATAAAAGACAATTCTTGTAAACTCAAGTGACGGGTGAACAGATAATTGAGATGTGAAAATTCTAGGATTCATGCATGGTGAGTGGAATTTTCTCCTGGAATGAAGTTCACTGTAAATTTCATAATCAAGTTCAAAATATTAAGACATGAATTAGAATATTCTAAACATTGAGTTCCATGAGTGTATAGTGTCATCTCAGCTTTCAATCATTAAGAGATTCAATTGTCAATTTCATGATATCATTGGTAATTAACAACGGAGCTCATGTCACCCAAAACTGGAACCACACTTGCCTTACAGATTAACCTTCATTCTACCATTTTTTTTTATTTTCTTTATGAATAGTATGCCAAGGAGGAGAATCAAATCTGCACCTATAGGGAGCAAACCTATGGTGAAAACTTGTCGCCTAAATCTTTTCTCATGTCAACTATGAGGAATCGAATCTTCATCTATAGGGAGCAAACCTATGATGACGATTATGCGACTTATTCTTTCAATTCTTCTTTATAGACTGATGTTAAAAATTTTGTTTTTCAGGCTGGTTCCTTTCATGCTTAGTGATTACCATGTTACCATTTAATATCGAACTGAAAACTTAATGTGTAAGTGAGATCTGATATGTGCAATCCTGGCTCAATCAATGTTTACAACTTCTAATCATGGATTAACAATTCAAACTTAACTGGGAAATCTACCAGACAACTGAATCCAAGAGTCATAAATTACTCACATTCTGTATCTTGTAATTTCAAAATCACAACTATCCTTCAAAATCACTTTGAATTCAATAGAAATTCCAGAAAAAGTTGAAAAATTATCACAATTTTTCGCTCAAGACCAAGAAAATACTGATTAGGTAACCTAATCTCCCACCCCCAACCTAAAATCTACATTGTCCTCAATGTAAAAGAAATAAACATGCAATGCACATGAGACAACGAAAAGAAAAGGGGAGTGAGGGAAAGATAGTACCTGGATGGAGAATCAAGAAGCGTTCTCAAGAATATCAACATAAAAGCGAGTTAGCACAAGAGAGATATCAACAAAAACAAAACAAAAATAAAAAGAAAATCCTACCTATACCACTTTCGCAGGTGCTCTCGATTGCATTTAGCGTATGCAACAAGCCTTTAAACCCCTAGGTTACCCCTAGTGGACGAGTTGTAGTCTCGTGAGGGTTTGCAGTAATGTTACCCACAAACATTGAAGTAACTAACTAGAAAAAAAAAACATAAAACAAAAGACTGGGTTGCCTCCCAGGAGCGCTAAGTTTAACGTCTTCAGCCAGACAAGAACGGACCATGAATAAAATAATCTTTATAACCAGGGTCCGCCAAAGAACTTACCTCAACACTAATTAACCGATCCCAGAAAAGTGATGTGAGTTCCCATGAGCTGTGCTGTCTGAAAGGAGGTAACTGACACTGTCGTCAAATAATTTCAGGACTTCTGCTCGAACGACTTCTTCCATGTTAGGATCATGCTTCTTTTGTATTTTACATGACATTTCCACAGCATGATCCTTACATACAGTGGGGCACACTCCTTGTATTTCTGCTATCTTCCGTTCAATTGCTGCCTTATATGTTCGAAGAACATTAAGCAACCTGTTCTCTTTTGCCTTCTCAGAGTTAGAAACTGTGCTGTCAGGAAGAGTCTCAGAGGGATGAAGAGGTTCCACTTTCGCTCTCCATTTTTCAGTCTCCAATATAGGAGTAGAGTCGAGCAGTGCATTGACTTCGTGGATGGGACTATCTATGTCGAAATCCATGCCATGTTGTGCTAAGCATGTCTCAAGAGGATCTTCAAAAGATGTACGGAAGGAGTCCTGCACAAGGCTCTCGATCATGTCCACTTCAAATATGTCATCCAAATCTGCGGGTTGTTGTCCTGCATTAAAAACATTGAGTTTAATATTCATGTTACCAAAGGACAATTTCATAACTCCATTCCGGCAATTTATAATAGCATTAGATGTGGCCAAAAATGGACGACCCAAGATGACTGGGATCTGACTATGAGGATTCTGGACAGGCTGAGTATCTATAACTATGAAATCCACTGGAAAATAGAATTTATCAACCTGGATTAACACATCTTCAATAATACCCCGGGGAACCTTGACAGATCTATCAGCCAGTTGTAATGTTACCTTAGTCGGTTTCAACTCACCAAGTCCTAGCTGCTCATAAACCGAATAAGGTAACAAATTAACACTCGCCCCTAAATCGAGTAATGCCTTCCCAATCTTATGATCTCCTATGCCGCAAGAAATGGTGGGAGCTCCTGGATCCCTAAATTTAGGAGGAGTGTTATGTTGAATCATGGAGCTGATCTGCTCTGCCAGGAAGACTTTCTTATGAACATTCTGCTTACGCTTTTGAGTGCATAAATCTTTAAGAAACTTAGCGTAAGGAGGGACTTGCTTGATGGCATCAAGTAACGGAATGTTGACTTGCACTTTTTTAAACACATCCAGGATTTCATCAAAGTTATTTCTTTTCTTCATTGGTGCCAGACGTTGAGGAAATGGTGCTTTGGGCACGTAGGGTGGCACATTAGTGGTTCCTGGAGAGTCAGAGAGCTTTTGAATTTTGGATGCATTGGTGTGTCTCTCTGCTTCATCTTGATCTTCCGCTTTAGAATTTGATTCATCCCTAGGCATCTCTATTCTGTTATCAATCTGTTTGCCTGACCTAAGGGTAGTGATTGATTTGGCTTGCTCGTGGTATTGCCCTTGGTTGGAATTAGAGCTAATCTCATACTGTCCCTTTGGATTAGCCACAGGTTGACTAGGAACTTGCCTTTTCTCTCTCACTCAATGTGGCAAACTAGTTGACCCATTTGTACTTCCAAACTTGGCAATGGATTGCGCATTTGCATGTAAGCTTTCTTTGGTTGGCTAGTAAGGTTTGTTGGGTGTCTTTTTGGAATTGGAGAGAACTCTGCATAAAAAGATGGAGTGTATCCTCAAGAGATGGTTTCCGTGATTGTGAAGGGACTTGTTGATATTGCGGAAACTGTTGGAGTTGTTGATTGCCAGCTTGAGGGTAAGGTTGCATGGGAGGATTTCCAGATGGTCCTCCTTGTTGTGGCCCTTTTGCCCAAGAGAAATTTGGATGCCTAGCCCAACCTGGATTGTAAGTGTTTGAGTAAGGATCATTCCCTGGTTTCTGAAAGGTGTTCAAAGCATGAACTTGTTCAGAGAGGAATTCTGGAAATGCTATACCAGATGGGCAAGATTGCGTAGGATGGGTAGGACTAGAACATATGGCACATGCCTCAACTTGAGCGGTTTGTGGAGGTCCATTATGTAACATCAGAGCATCAACCTTCTTTGTCAGGCCATCAATCTTGGCATGGAGATCGGTGTGACTCCTATCTCATATATGCCACCTCTCTTTTGTGGTTGGGAACTTCTTTCACCTCTATCTGAATAGTCCCATTGCTGGGAGTTTTCACACAAAGTTTCAAAGAATTTCCATGCTTCGGTATCGCTTTTGGTCATGAAGGACCCTCCACTGGTGGCATCAACCATGCGACGGTTCTCGGGGTGTGTCGACCGTCATAAAAGTATTGCACTTGTTGCCACTTCTCAAAACCGTGGTGTGGACATTTAAGAAGCAAGTCCTTCCATCTTTCCCAACATTCATGAAAGTGCTCTCCTCTTTTTGTGTGAAATTAGTGATTTCTACTACGGAGAGCATTAGTTTTGTGAACAGGGAAGAACTTGTTTAAGAACTTTCTAGACAATTGGTCCCATGTAGTGATAGACCCAACTTCTAGAGAATTCAACCATGCTTTCGCCTTATCCTTCAAAGAAAAAGGAAATAGGCGTAGGCGGATCGAATCGTCGAGAAGTTTTGGAATTTAAAGGTGGAGCAAATGTCTAGGAATTCTTTCACATGATGATATGGGTCCTCCTTGTCCAACCCATAAAAGGAAGGCAAAGAATCGTATGACCCCAGTCTTGAGTTCAAAGTGTGCTGCCGTGGTGGTGGGCAACACTTTGCATGAAGGCGCATTGAATTGGACAGGAGCTGAATAATCTCTAAGAGTTTTAGTTCCATTCTCTTCTGCCATTTCAACTGGGATGTCTTTCAATCTTCTATGGAATGTTCTTTCTATTTCAGGATCAAAAGGTGCTAGTTCTTTATCTAGAGATCTACGTCCTAGCATAAACTAAGTAACAACCTAAGAGAAAGAAAACTAGAACTAGAAATTATGCTATTCAAAAAAAACAAGTTAAAACTATGTGAATAAGAATGGGAAGAAAGAACCAGGAAAGGAGATGATTGATGGCGAAGATTTAAGAAGCTCCTCCTTCACTTAGTAGCTTCCTTCCTCAATTCTGTAAATAAAAACAAAAACAAATCAAGTTTACTAAAATAATGATAGAAAAATCCTAAGCAACGGTTAATTTCTAAAAAGAAAGTTTCTAAAACTAGAAAATAGAAAGTTACCAAATCCAAAGTTAGAAAGTAGAAAATTCCTAAAAATTGAAAACTTAAATCTCAAAATAGAAAGTAGAGAGGACTGGAGAATTTAGAAAGATGTTACCAATTGGAGATCTATGTTAGAATCCTGCAAAAGAAAACAAAACAAGTTAGTTTCTAAAATAGAAAATCTAAAATTAGAAATTTTCTAAAGAACAAAAAGTCAATTTCTAAAAAGGAAGGAAATCCTAGAATTGGAAAGTTACTAAAAATAAAAAGCTAAGTTAGTTTCTAAAAAGGGAAAAATTTTCTAAAACTAGAAAATAGAAAGTTACTTAAAAGAAGAATCTAAATCTAAAATTAGAAACTAAAAATTTCTAAAAAAATAAAATCCTAATTCTAAAAATAGAAATTAGAAAAAGTAAGAAACTTAGAAGGGATTACCAATTTAGAAGTTTATTTCAGGACCCTACAAAACAGGAAATAGGTTAGTTCTAAAATAAAAAAATTCTAAGTTAGTAAAATCCTAAGCTATGAATTATGATAAGAGAGAATCTTAAATTCAATTTGGAACGAAACACTCCCCGGCAACGGCGCCAAAAACTTGTTCACTCCCCAAGTATAGGGTTGTGATGTAGTAATAACTCGGTAAGATCGAGGTCGAATCCCACGAGGACTGATCGTCACAATTCAAATCTATGATCCTCCTTAACTAATTCAACAAATAATGGAGCAAATTACTAACACAAATTTATGGAAAATAACTATTGAGGATAGGGAAGAAAATTCAATAAGAGAAAGAGCACTAGGACTTTCGAATCCACCCCTAATTATCCTAACCCTTGTTTTGTCTGTTAATTCACTTTAATATAGATTGATCTAACTTATCTAGAGAAAGCACAATCTGTGTCCTTAATCGGGCATACAGATTGTCTAATTCCTTCAAGCAATGCCATGAATAACATATCCCATGTTCAAATCGAGCATATGGAATATGCAGTTCAGTAAAGCACCCTGTTTCTTCCTCTATAGGAACCTGTTCATAATCAGACACAAGTACCTAGCATAAGCATCCAGACCACATCCATGCATAGACTCTGATCAAAGTTGATAGATGGAGAAGTATGAAATTTAAAACAATCAAGCACACTAGGGAAAGAAACAAATCAATCTAATTAAAATAAAATCAACATAGAACAATGGATGTTCAAATTAAGGGTTTCATCTCAGCCCTAGCTGAGAGATTAGTTTCCCATAAAATCCATTAAACAGATGGATAAATAAAATTCATAAAAAAAACATCAAACCAATTTCTCTCTTTCTTCTTTCTTCTCTTTCTTCTCTCCTTTGCTCTAGATCTGGAATTCTCCACTTTTTCAATTTCGAATGCCCTTCCTCATGTTTTGTAACTCTTTTTATAGCTGATGGAGTGGTGGAGTGGTGAAATTCGGATTTGGGAAGCTGTCGTATGCGCAGCAAAATTCCTTTTCGCAGCCAAGTTCAGGACCTCAAAACACCGTACTTTCCTCGTTCAAATTCCAACAAACACCGTCTCTTAGGACTTTCTTGGGTCCTCTACATGATGGATGGTTCAGATCTGCCATATGATCAAAAATGGTGGCCCACAACCGCCTGGAAAACCGGGTTTCCAAATTTGTGCAAAACTTTCGCACCCTTTCGCTGTCGTGATCGGTGGGGCCCACAGAAATATTTTCTGGAAAATCCACCCCGTCCATTGGATTCAGGACGAAATTTCAGTCAATAATAGGTAGTTTTGAATGTCCAATGATACGGCCCAGGGAAGAAAACACAAAAAGATCAGTTTTGGACGTTGCAGGATAGCCCTTTTGTGGCCTCTGTACCGCACACGTGTGCACGCATGGGTGTAAAGTATCAGCATGGTTTTGAAGCTTTCGAACTCCTCTACACGGTGGACGGCTTGGATCAGCCGTACGGGTGACGAGTGGGGTCCACAAACTCCCGCAAAAACGGGCAGCGTCCGTTTTCAGAAAAACGGAAATTTCCGTTTTGAAATTTAAAAACCGACGCTGACGTGTTCGGTGGTCCCCACGGTGATATATTCGTGGAAATCCGACCCGTTCATTGTGATCTTCTCGAAAATCCAGTGAGAAATGGATGATTTTATATTAGATTCTGGTTGGCCCACTGATGTTTTTCGATTCACCATCTGTTTGCTTTTGAACGGTTGAGATCCCCAAGAACTTCAATTCTTCAAATTTTGTCAGCTAGGCATAGGTTCTGGCTGCCCCAAGGAGCGAATGAACGGTCTGGATTACCCGTTTGGACCATGTGTGGGGCCCACAACAGAGACCGACGGTCTCTGTTGCAAAACGGCAAACGGCAGCTGCGTTTTCAGATTTTGAAGGAAAGTCGGTCAGCGCCGCTGACCGACCTTTGGATTTTTAGGTGCACACCCGGCGCACTTGTGCACCGTACACACGCGATGTACATAGGGGTCCCACAGAGATGTTTTTAAGACATCTGCTCCGTCCATCCTGTTTCCCGCATTATTTAAGCCATAAAGACCAATTTTTAGGCAGTTCCAGATATCAGGTGGGCCTGAAATCAACGGTTTATGGACTGATCTGTCAGTTGGGGCACTTCCCTAGTGATCCGAGAGCTGAAATTTGAAATGTACGGTTAATTTATGTCCCTAATCCCATGTATAAAGTTTTGAGCCAATTGGATGGAGGGAACCATGTGATCTTTCATTCTGGACCAGTTTCGGGCCTCTTTAAACGTGAACGGCTTGATTTCCTCGGGTCCCTGGCATGTAAATTCTTCAATATTGGTCCTCTGAGGTTCATCCCGTGCTCTGGTAATTCCGGAGAGTCAAATCCATGCTTTTAACATCATTTTTCAATACACGCTCCTGATTTCATCCTGTAATAAAAACACAATTAAAATATGGCATTAAACATTATCATGTACGTAAAATCAGGTAATAGTCGGGGTCTAATATGCAATATTCGACCCTCATCACTCAATTGCTGGCCGTCAGCTCAAGTACAGGTCTCACCGTACTTGGCCCAATCACTAGCCGTCAGCTCGAGTACAGGTCTCACCGTACTCGGCTCAACTCATACTCTAGTTGCTGTAAAAGACTTGTCGCCAATCACAGACACTTGGAGTACACTCGAAGATACTACGGAGGACTCGTCGCCCGTCAGCACGAGCACAGGTCTCACCGTACTCGGCTCTCGCCGTATGTATCGACAGCTCGAATATAGTGTCCCATACCACCATAATCGGCTCACGAGGTTGGTTGCGCAATGGTCACTATGGGGAGGCACATGACCCTGGCCAGAGGCCGACAAACTCGACCATGGTGTGTCCCATACCACCATGCCCGGCTCATGCGTCTTAGCGGATCGAGGTACCATGGTTAACGGGATCGCCACCGGTAAGTTTGGTACCCTAGGTTCAAGCAAGAGAGCGACCAAACATGGTGAACACACATACACATATCGGTTTACTTGACGAGCCTGACTAGCTCGAGCGCACTACAAGTTGAGCGATATGGAGCGCAAAAGCACTCCGTGTGGCCAACCACTATCGCCAACCGAAGTACGACTCGGGTTCGCCAGACACGTCCGTTGTGGCGATATGAATCTCAGCCACAACCGCAAGTCTGGTACCGAATGTTTGGACTATAGGCATAGTCCCAAACTCAAACAATTCTCATTAATAGCATGTGGAGTAAAGCATGATAAACAAACAATACAAACATGTTAGCAGGCATGTTATAAAGCATGAGGTAAAGCATGAAGTAAAGCATGTTGTAAAGCATGTTGTAAAGCACCGTACACATAGGGATACCATTACATACACATCACAAGTGAGTGGTTATAGCGAACCACCGCATGGAGGGGATCCTACATGTCTCTAAGGGAGTCGGGAATCCCATATCAGTACCTCTCTAAGGCACTAACACCCAAGCATTTACACACACAAGCATCTACACAAACACTTAGAATACACTATTCCAACATACATGATGTATGTTAGCAAAATACGTGTTAGGGCTGTCCCTTCGCCACGTGAGTATTTTATCCATGTATATCATAATCATACAGCAAATAATCATTACAATTGTATTTCCAAAATTCACACATATGCGGTATTTCTAGAATACACAATTTCAACATACTAGGCATTTACAAGTTAACATGTATTTCAAATGATTCCTTTCGCCTAAACTAGTATTTTATACATATGTTGTATAATCATACATTAAATAAACATGTCATACATTTTCCCAAAAAAATACGTATACGGTATTTCTAGAATACACAATTTCAACATACGTAGCATTTACACATGAACATGTATTTCAGCGATTCCTTTCGCCAAATTAGTATTTTATCCATATATCATATAATCATACATTAAATAAACATGTCAAACGTTTTTTTGAAAAAAATACGTATACGGTATTTCTACGAATACCTAGAGTATGTGAAATTCCAACTTCTACAACGTTAATCGAAACAGGAAACGGAAAGCACTTTGTACATGTGCATTTACATGCAGATCATGAATCTATCATTATCTGACATTGAAAGCGTTGAAAACCGTAACTTATACACTTAAAGTCCTCACCTTTGCCCTTGGAATTCCAACGAATCAGTAAGGGTAGTAGAGCTTCCGTATACGGGAGTTTTCTAGCCTAAAGAGTGGAATCGGTTAGCCTTTACATAGCCTACAACGATTCTACCTCAAATCAGACCTAGGGTTAGGGTTTCTTACCTTCAAACGGAATGGAAACCGCCGGGAAAACACCTGGAATGGAGCGGTGTAGGCCGTGTGACAACCCAAAGCAGTAGGAGGAAGATCTCCCACAAATCCCAAGCTATTCTCCCTCTTTTCTCTCTCTCTCTCTAGGGTTTTAATCCCAAATTCGTATGGCTGTGAGAGGGGCTGTTCTAAGCCCCTTTTATAGCCAAAAACATTCCGAAAATAGACTCAGGTTCAAGGGTTACTGCTAATATAGGTTATTCGTCACTTTTCCAGCTCAAAAGGGAGGTTCTGGTGGCCCTCCTTGAGCCAAACGTCAGACTTAAGCTCATCATCTATGGATCTACGTGGGATTACATTTTCGACTTGATCGGATTCCCAGATCGCACGTGGCGGACCACTTTCAGTTCGATGGTCAGTGGGCCACGATCAGAAATTCCAAGTACATGTAAATGTTCCTGAAATTTTTCTTAATCCGAGGGTGTAATTTGGTCTGATTCTGACGGTCAGGTTGCTTAATACTGACGCGTCAACGAATGATGCCAGATCACTATTCCTGATATTTATTTTGTAATAGGAATAGTGTTTTTCACACTCCCTCGCTCCGAATCGAAACGAATGGCCGTGGTACATCGGATGGACCTGATTTTTGAGATGATTGTCAAGTCCAGTGGGGCGGTCCTAGTTCCTTAGCTTCGGGTTAATCGGACTCCCGATGTGCGATCTAGACCTAATACGAAGTTTCGTTTCATTCCCGAGAGCAGACGGGAAATGAGTTTGGTTCTAAACTTTAGGGTAACCTAGCGTCAATGATTCTGCAACTTTTGGGTCTTGCAGATCGTATTTAAAGCGATCCTAACGGATTTCATGGCTAATCGAGTTTAGTTCTTAGTTAACTTTGTTAAATTTCTAAAGAATTTAATCCTACGTGATTTCTGGTCGAGGTGGTACTCGACCCAATGTACGGAAATTTACGGGTCGTTACAATCTACCCCCCTTAAACAAAAAATTTCGTCCTCGAAATTTATACCTTTTCGTAGTCCTCGAGAATCTGAGGGTAGTTCTTTCTGACCTCGGCCTCAGTCTCCCAGGTAGCTTCCTCCTCGGAATGATGTGTCCAAAGCACCTTCACAAAGTGGGATGACTTTGCTACGTAGTACTTGCTCCTTCCTATCAAGGACACGCGTCGGGCGCAGCTCGTACGTAACATCCTCACTCAACTGTACCTGCTCCCATCTGATGATATGCGAAGGATCAGGAACGTACTTCTTCAGCATAGATACATG
Source organism: Magnolia changhungtana (assembly GCA_030180095.1). Taxonomy (NCBI): domain Eukaryota; kingdom Viridiplantae; phylum Streptophyta; class Magnoliopsida; order Magnoliales; family Magnoliaceae; genus Magnolia; species Magnolia changhungtana. Next base: position 10,375,960 of record JASAUF010000658.1, read on the forward strand.
AAATACGTTGTGTACGGAAGCAAGTGGTGTAGGCAAGGTGAGACGATACGCCACATCACCCACTCGATCCAGTATCTGAAATAGACCGATAAACCTCGGTGTGAGCTTCCCCTTCTTCCCGAACCGAAGGACTCCCTTCATAGGGGAAACCCGAAGGAATACATGATCCCCGACCTCGAACTCCAGCGGTCGCCGCCTCGTATCGGCGTAACTCTTCTGCCTGCTCTGCGCTGTAAGTAATCAACGCCTGATAATGTCTACCTTCGCTGTAGTCGCCTGTACCAACTCCGGGCCAATCAGACTACGCTCTCCAACCTCTGCCCAACAGTGCGGTGCCCTACAAGGTCGACCATATAGAGCCTCATATGGCGCCATGCCAATAGTCGCCTGGAAGCTGTTGTTGTAGGCGAACTCTGCGTATGGAAGACAGTCATCCCAGCTGTCCTTGAAGTCCAACACACATGCTCGCAACATATCCTCCAGAATCTGATTCACCCGCTCTGTCTGCCCATCAGTCTGAGGATGAAACGCTGTGCTGAACTTCAACTTCACACCCATTGCCTCCTGGATACGGGTCCAGAAGATAGATGTGAACCGCGTGTCTCTGTCCGACACGATCTCCAAAGGAACCCCGTGCAGACGGACGATCTCCCGATGTACACCCAGCGGTTCGTCTGCAGAGTTCGTAACTCTGATAGGGAGGAAATGGGCCGATTTGGTCAACCGGTCCACAATCACCCAAATGGAATCGTGCCCCTTCCTGGTCTTCGGCAACCCTGATATGAAGTCCATGGAGATGAAGTCCCACTTCCACTCCGCTATAGGCATGGGCTGAAGTAGTCCAGGAGGTCGGCGATGTTCTGCCTTGACCTGCTGGCACGTCAGACATCGAGACACATACTCAGCAATGTGGGCCTTTATGTTATCCCACCAATACGTCCGTCTCATATCCTGGTACATCTTTGTGCTACCAGGATGCATCGCAAACTTCGAGTTATGGGCGGACTCGAGAAGCTCGCGTCTCAAGTCAACCACATCAGGAACACATAGGCGACCACGGAATCGTAAACCCCCATCAGAACCAACTCTCCACTCGGAGTCCACGGCGTCGCTAGCCTGCTCTCGAAGCTCAGACAGCCGTATATCGCCCTCTTGGGCCTCAACAATCCTGTCGTCAATAAGTGGCCGCACCCGAACGTGCGCAACACACTCAAAAGGCTTCTCGACAGTGAGTCTCTGCTTGAAGTCCCGCACAAACTCCATCATGTCCCACTCGGCTATCATCAGCGGTGCCACAAATGCAATCACCTTCTTGCGACTCAGCGCGTCTGCCACAAGGTTCGCCTTGCCAGGATGGTAGGAAACCTCGAACTTGAAGTCCTTCAAGGTCTCCATCCATCTACATTTGTCTCATATTTAAATCCCATTTGTGTGAATATGTATTTAAGGCTCTTGTGGTCGCAGAAAAGCTCGAACTCCTCACCGTAGAGGTAATGTCTCCGAGCTTCAATGCAAATATGACACCGCTAACTCCTGTGTCATGTGTAGGGTAATTCTCCTCGTGCTTCCTTAATTGTCTCGAGGTATACGAAATCACCCTATCCTTCATACGCAGACAAGACACAACCCAAACCAACGCGAGACGCGTCAAGCATACACCGTGTATTTCACCCCTTGCTTTGGCAATACTAGCACGTGGGCGGACGTCAACTTGTCCTTCGCCTCCTTAAAGCCGCCTCCGCCTTCTCATCTCGTGCGAACTTCGGTGTCCTTCCGAGTCAATTGAGACAATGGCATGGCGATTTTCGAGAAATCCCGAATGAAACGTCTGTAATACCCAGCCAGACCAAGGAAACTCCTCACCTCAGTAACCGACTCAGGCTGCTGCCAATCCTGAACCGCGGCTACCTTAGCAAGGTCCACTGCTATCCCATCCTTGGACACTACATGTCCCAGGAACTTGACTTCCTCCTGCCAGAAGTCGCACTTCTTGTATTGCGCAAACAACTGGTTCTTCTCCAACGTACCCAATACTGCTCGCAGGTGCTCCTCGTGCTCCTCCCGACTCGTGGAGTATATCAAGATGTCATCGATAAAGACGATGACGAATCGGTAAAGGAAGGGCCGAAATACCCGGTTCATCAGATCCATGAACACGGCTGGTGCGTTCGTCAGACCGAACGACATCACCAAAAACTCATAGTGCCCGAAGCACGTCCTGAAGGCTGTCTTCTGCACGTCCTCCTCTCTCACGCGCAACTGGTGGTACCCTGACTGAAGGTCAATCTTCGAGAAATACTTCGCCCCCCTCAACTGATCGAACAGATCATCAATCCTGGGCAAAGGATACTTGTTCTTCACCATGACCTGGTTCAACCTACGGTAATCAATACACAACCGTAGCGACCCGTCCTTCTTCTTCACGAACAACACAGGTGCTCCCCAAGGAGACACACTAGGTCGAATAAAACCTCTCTCTACAAGTTCGTCAATCTGTTTCCACAGCTCCTCCATCTCACATGGAGGCATACGATAAGTCGGCAACGAGATGGGCGTCGCACCAAGCGTAAGGTCAATCGTAAAATCAATCTCACGCCGAGGAGGTAAACCAGGGATAGTCTTAAAGACTCCAACAAACTCCCGAACCACTGGCGTACCCTCCAGTGTCGGACCATCAATCGGCACAAGTAAAGCAGCATAACAATCAACTCGACAGGGCCAACTGACCTGCACTGGGAACGTGAAAGCTGTGCCGTCAGGTCCATAGGCAGTCACGATTCGAGCATCGCAATCTATCTCCGCCCTCATCCTGGTGAGCCAATCCATACCAAGGATAACGTCGTAGTGCCATAGTGGAGCAACAATGAGGTCGACGAGCACTGTGCTGCTACCCAAAACTACCGAGCAACCCTCACATAACCGTGTGACATCCGAAAAGGTCCCAGTAGCCGTAGTGAGTCTCATTCCCTTTGTGGGAATTGTATGCAAAGATAGGCGTTTAACCGCCCCACAAGAAACAATAGAAGTGGTGGACCCAGTGTCCACCAATAAAGAAACGGGAGTGCCATGAATAAAAGCCGTACCCTCGAAAGCCGTCGGAGCTGAAACCGACGTCTCAGGTACCTCAGCCACAAGCGTATGAACGCGAGCCTGCTGCTGGCGGTTCGGCTGAGGAGCCAAGGGTCGCTGTGGCGGCCTGAAGGACGGCATGGGAGGTCGGAATGAAGGATGTGCAGGAACGGTCTGTAGCGGCGGAGCTGATATGGCCTGTGGATAAGGGCGACCCAATCTCTGCGGTGGCGCAAATCCGCTAGCCCTCATGCGCGAGAAGCAGCTCTCAGCAGGGTGTCCAGGTTTCCCGCAAAACGTGCAGGTCACCAACGGACGTCTCATAGGAATAACTGGCGCTGCGGCCCTGGGGGGAGAATCAGCCCGAGGCCTCTTGCCTAAGACAGCCTCGCTCTCGTAAATCCTGCCGCGGTCTCGCAACCATAGTACCACGTGATCTGGCCAAACGGTCCACATCCTGCTCGGCCGTCATAGACATGTGGACCAACGCCGCATATGTAGGAATACTGTGGCAGCATATCCTCGACCGTATCTCCGGTCGCAAACCCAAGGAGAAACGACGCATCCGCATCTGCTCATCCACCAGTATAGTCGGGACAAAGCGGCCCAACTCTGTGAAGCGGTGCTCGTACTCCGTGATCGTCATGCCTCCCTGCCTGAGGCGCAGAAACTCATCCTCCCGCTCATGCCAATACGTCTGCGGGTAGTACTTCTCGTGGAACCGAGACTTGAAAGCCTCCCAGGTCCACACGAAATCTACTGCGACCGTGCGCAACACGCTGTCCCACCATAAACTGGCCTCCCTCTCAAACATGAAAGCGGCCAGCTCCACCTGCTCTGCCTCTGAGCAATGTAGCATCCGAAGCATCTTAGAGATGCGGTCAAGCCAGAACTCTGCCTCCTCGGGTCTGTGAGAACCCATAAATGAGGGAGGCCTCAAGCGCTGAAATCGCTCGAGTAAACCACGAGTACTGACCTCACCAGTAGGAGGTGCGACGGGTGGGGGCAGAGGCACATCCTCAACCTGAGCAGGAGGCTCAGAATGCTCATCAGGATGTGCAGATGTCGTAGGTGGAGTCGCACTACCACCACGGGACAAGGCCTCAGCGATAGTGGCCATAAGCCGCCGATCTTTGTGCTGCTATGCTGCCGCCGCTGCTGCTCGCATCTGCTGCTGATGCATCATCATCATCAGCTGCTCGAACCTATCAGTCGACGGAGCAGCCTGAGGGTCATGCTACGCAGAAGATGACGGCCGATACTGCTCACGGATCGGGGGCGTGTAAGGTGGCAGTCCACCGGTAGGACCAGCAGGAGGCTGATCAGAACCCAACCCTCGGTCCGCAGGACCGCTACTACCAGAAGGAGTCTGGTCCATAGAGCCAGTCAGAAGGAGGCGTGCCGTTCTCCGCGTATACTGCCGCGGCATGCCCTAGACAACATAGGGTAGATCATTTGTGAACTAAGGCACAATACACTTCATAAAGCACTTAAACACTCCACACATCATCAAAACAAAGAGGCTATATGCTTTTCATTTGCCCAAAATTGTCATAATACATGGAATACAGAGTTACATGAATCACGACAGAAATCACATGATAGCCAATACATCCACTACATCAAACACCTAAAACATGTTACTATCTACTACATCATCTACATGAAAACATAAACCGCCTATCGCAGTAACCAAAGCAAACAACAACACACAACCACGTAGATGACTAAACATCCGAAGCAGGCGGTGGAGGAGGAGCGTTCTTGTCCTGCACACAGCACAAAATGACCTTCAATGTACGAGACACTTTCTTAAAGCTCCTCTTCATGTAGGCTTCGGTCTCTTCAAGCTTGGCTCGAGTCTCACCAAGCTCAACCCGAACTTGTCCAACCTCTTGCTGCAGGGCGGCTTGACCCTCCTCGAGACGGGCCAAACGTGCATCAAAAGCATTTCTGGCGGGATGGTCAGGATCCAGGTCTCGCTTCAACCTAAACTCCCGAACGGTGCTTGTGCCGGCCCCAACATCGGATCTTCTTCGGGAATGGGCTGGCCTACTTGGGCCGGCGTCATCGGTCGCGGTTTTCCTCTTTCCCATGAAAGATAGGATGGAGGAAATGGAGAAAATGGCAGCCACCACACCAAGGAGGGCCATGAAAAATTGCCAAAATGGGGGAACAAGGGGCTGATCTCTTTGATCCCCACAAACAAGGATCCAATAGGTGTGGAGGGGGCACCAGACTCAGTTTAGCTCCCGAACGGTTGGTTTCGAGAAATTTCTGAACTAAACCGATTTTTTTTTTTAATGACTGGTTTTGGGTGGATAGTGACCTGGACACGTCAATAGACGGTCTAGGAGTGATTTGGAATCCATATATACGGTCAGGATCGAGTACAGACTCGATCAACATGCCCGTTTATAAAGAACTTCGCCGAACGGCGAAGTCGGGAGACCCTAAGACTGTTTCTATAATTTTGCGCACCCTCCTAGTTTAATGCGTCAGCGTACGTAGTGGGGACATAACTCAGGTCCGGTTTAATCAAAATCATGCTCTGATACCAACTTGTAACGCCCTGAAAATCAGGGGTCGAGTATGAACTCAACTCCCGAGTTCCAACGCATCACTTATGCAACATACACAATGATGGTTAAATGTTGTCTGAGTTAGAGCAATAAACATGAATGAGATTATACCAAAACAGTAAATCATACTCCAGTTCAATTGTATAAAGGCAAGCGGAAGACTGAAATTTTTATATTCAAAGTATGTAAAGTAACAAAATTTTATGAACTCCAGAGTATGAGTACTAACTGAGTACCAATATACATGTATTGTTTCTAAGTCAAAAATCAAAATACAATCCTCAAGAGAGGCCCTGAAAATCCCGCGATGCAGCCGGCCTAAGCATAGCCGTCAGAGTACTGCATAAAGGAGAACTCCTCTTGATCCTCCCCGAAGTCGGGCTCCGGCTCCTGAACCAAGGCGCCATCTACACCTGTGACAGAGTCTGGTGGGTGTTGCAAACACCGTCCCGTAACGTGGGAGTGAGTAGCTAACTCAGTGGAACAATAAAGCATAGGTTAACATGTTATCAAATCAATCAAGCAGTAATGATAACGCAGTACAAATCAAACATTTCTAATTACTCTTGTTAAGTGCAAAAATGATATGACATGATGCTGTATGCCCTTGCCAAACCACCCTCAAGCGACATCATCTTACGTTCGCGAATGCTTACTCCCTCAGTGCGCCACATATACAAAGCACATGCGGTGCGATGATGCTCATGATTACCAAGTTTTTATTAGACCATTTCAACCAGCAGTATTGAAAAACTAAGGTACCTCCCTTGTATCATTCTCAAACATGATCCATTCTAGGGTCATCAATCCTAGCTATTCTCATACGATATTATGGTTTGAGAAGCGTAGTGAAGGCATCGCAAAGGGCTCGTCACCCGTCGGCGCGGATACAGATCTCACCGTATGCGGCTCAATTGCTGGTCGTCAGCTCAAGTACAGGTCTCACCGTACTTGGCCCAATCACTAGCCGTCAGCTCGAGTACAGGTCTCACCGTACTCGGCTCAACTCATACTCTAGTTGCTTTAAAAGACTCGTCGCCAATCACAGACACTTGGAGTACACTCGAAGATACTACGGAGGACTCGTCGCCCGTCAGCACGAGCACAGGTCTCACCGTACTCGGCTCTCGCCGTATGTATCGACAGCTCGAATATAGTGTCCCATACCACCATAATCGGCTCACGAGGTTGGTTGCACAATGGTCACTACGAGGAGGCACATGACCCCAGCGTAGGCCGACAGCTCGACCACGGTGTCCCATACCACCATGCCCGGCTCATGCGTCTTAGCGGATCGAGGTACCATGGTTAACGGGATCGCCACTGGTAAGTTTGGTACCCTAGGTTCAAGCAGTAGCGACCAAACATGGTGAACACACATACACATATCGGTTTACTTGACGAGCCTGACTAGCTCGAGCGCACCACAAGTTGAGCGATATGGAGCGCAAAAGCACTCCGTGTGGCCAACCACTATCGCCAACCGAAGTACGACTCGGGTTCGCCAGACACGTCCGTTGTGGCGATATGAATCTCAGCCACAACCGCAAGTCTGGTACCGAATGTTTGGACTATAGGCATAGTCCCAAACTCAAACAATTCTCATCAATAGCATGTGGAGTAAAGCATGATAAACAAGCAATACAAACATGTTAGCAGGCATGTTATAAAGCATGAAGTAAAGCATGTTGTAAAGCATGTTGTAAAGCACCGTACACATAGGGATACCATTACATACACATCACAAGTGAGTGGTTATAGCGAACCACCGCATGGAGGGGATCCTACATGTCTCTAAGGGAATCGGGAATCCCATATCAGTACCTCTCTAAGGCACTAACACCCAAGCATTTACACACACAAGCATCTACACAAACACTTAGAATACACTATTCCAACATACATGATGTATGTTAGCAAAATACGTGTTAGGGCTGTCCCTTCGCCACGTGAGTATTTTATCCATGTATATCATAATCATACAGCAAATAATCATTACAATTGTATTTCCAAAATTCACACATATGCGGTATTTCTAGAATACACAATTTCAACATACTAGGCATTTACAAGCGAACATGTATTTCAAATGATTCCTTTCGCCAAACTAGTATTTTATACATATGTTGTATAATCATACATTAAATAAACATGTCATACATTTTCCCAAAAAAAATACGTATACGGTATTTCTAGAATACACAATTTCAACATACGTAGCATTTACACATGAACATGTATTTCAGCGATTCCTTTCGCCAAATTAGTATTTTATCCATATATCATATAATCATACATTAAATAAACATGTCAAACGTTTTTCCAAAAAAAATACGTATACGGTATTTCTACGAATACCTAGAGTATGTGAAATTCCAACTTCTACAACGTTAATCGAAACAGGAAACGGAAAGCACTTTGTACATGTGCATTTACATGCAGATCATGAATCTATCATTATCTGACATTGAAAGTGTTGAAAACCGTAACTTATACACTTAAAGTCCTCACCTTTGCCCTTGGAATTCCAACGAATCAGTAAGGGTAGTAGAGCTTCCGTATACGGGAGTTTTCTAGCCTAAAGAGTGGAATCGGTTAGCCTTTACATAGCCTACAACGATTCTACCTCAAATTAGACCTAGGGTTAGAGTTTCTTACCTTCAAACGGAATGGAAACCGCCGGGAAAACACCTGGAATGGAGCGGTGTAGGCCGTGTGACAACCCAAAGCAGTAGGAGGAAGATCTCCCACAAATCCCAAGCTATTCTCCTCTTTTCTCTCTCTCTCTAGGGTTTTAATCCCAAATTCGTATGACTGTGAGAGGGGCTGTTCTAAGCCCCTTTTATAGCCAAAAACATTCCGAAAATAGACTCAGGTTCAAGGGTTACTGCTAATATAGGTTATTCGTCACTTTTCCAGCTCAAAAGGGAGGTTCTGGTGGCCCTCCTTGAGCCAAACGTCAGACTTAAGCTCACCATCTATTGATCTACGTGGGATTACATTTTCGACTTGATCGGATTCCCAGATCGCACGTGGCGGACCACTTTCAGTTCGATGGTCAGTGGGCCACGATCAGAAATTCCAAGTACATGTAAATGTTCCTGAAATTTTTCTTAATCCGAGGGTGTAATTTGGTTTGATTCTGACGGTCAGGTTGCTTAATACTGACGCGTCAACGAATGATGCCAGATCACTATTCCTGATATTTATTTTGTAATAGGAATAGTGTTTTTCACACTCCCTCGCTCCGAATCGAAACGAATGGCCGTGGTACATCGGATGGACCTGATTTTTGAGATGATTGTCAAGTCCAGTGGGGCGGTCCTAGTTCCTTAGCTTCGGGTTAATCGGACTCGATGTGCGATCTAGACCTAATACGAAGTTTCGTTTCATTCCCGAGAGCAGACGGGAAATGAGTTTGGTTCTAAACTTTAGGGTAACCTAGCGTCAATGATTCTGCAACTTTTGGGTCTTGCAGATCGTATTTAAAGCGATCCTAACGGATTTCATGGCTAATCGAGTTTAGTTCTTAGTTAACTTTGTTAAATTTCTAAAGAATTTAATCCTACGTGATTTCTGGTCGAGGTGGTACTCGACCCAATGTACGGAAATTTACGGGTCGTTACATTGATCAATGCTTCATTGCACTTGAATTAGCTTCTCTTTTGCTCCCTCGAACTTTGATGTTGATCTTCTTTGGTTTCAAATGATCAGTTACTTTGATGATGTATCTATAAAGTGTCGAGGTAAGGAGAGAGAGGGAGGAATCTCCTATAACTAATAGATAGTTATTTTTAATTGGAGGTTCACCTAGATGAGCATTTTAGAAGTTAATAGACAATGGATTTAGTTATGGGTTTAGTGTCTAATCTTTAAATAATGCAAAATATTATATTCTTCTTGAAATGGAGCTTGGAATGCGTATTAGAGTGATGAATCACTAAGAAGATGACATGAATCTCTTTGATGAGCGTAGGAGCAATGAGAATAAGTTTAATCCACTAAGGCTTATAAATCATTAAATTCCATCACCTATGCAAAGATCCAAATGCAAATTATATAGAGAAAAAACTCAAATGAATCTATAATGACTAATTGTTGGTTGGACTAACTTGAGTCAAAAGCTCAACCTAGGAGAACAAAAAATAAAAAATAAAAAATCAGATTTTCCTATTAGCTTATTGGACTGATTTAGTCAATTTCAATCAAACCAAAAATTCCTTCGGTTGGACTGACAATGTGTAGTTTTGTCAATTTGGTTGTTGGACTGATTTGGTCATTTTCAGTTAAATTGTTTAGGTTGAACTAAGAATGCATGGAAAGCCTCTAAAGTCATCTAAACATGATCAATTGGATTTCTAAGGCTATGAGATGATAAAAAATGGTTTTCCTTTTATGAATGGATTAGCTAGAGGCATGTTGTTTTGGGCCTAAAGGGGTCTAGGTCTAGGATCTCCAAGGCACCTCAATTTACCTATTGTCTTTAAGCCTCGATGCTTCAAGTCTTTGAGTATTCGGTCTTCAAAGTCTTCTAATAGGGGCTCAACTGATTTAAGACATACTCGCACACATCATTGACAAATTGAGGCACTAACAATCTTTTCCTTTGTCAATTACGTGATAAAAATAAACTAGACACTGTCATATTCCATACCAATGACAAATCAAAATAACTCAAAATATTACATTTCAAAATACAAAGATTTACAACATAAATATAAGACATGACATATAGACATTTGCAATGCTCTCCTTTAAATGCTCCCCATAACTCCATCAAATTCCTGTAACAAATAGAACCTACAAGATCTCTCTCTTCCTTTTTGTCAGTAAATGACAAAGAGACAATTATGTGAATATACTGGTAAGTACAAAAATATGAAAAGCTGTAAAAATCATAATTATACCTATAAGCACATTTACACATTAGAAACTCATGTAACATGCATAATATGGTCATTTAAAAGATATACCTATCAAGCTACATGACCAAGATAATTTAGAAAATTATAATAAGAATGAAGTAACTTAAGCTAAACTAACCAAAGATAATGAAGCTTAAATCCATAGATTTACCTATAAGCTCACATAGACTAACCAGGGTCACCTATTCCTCTTCACAATCTACTAGGGTATGAGTTTCCTAGGACTCTGACTATTTTCGAGAGAGGGTATTTCTTTCTTAAATTCATCTCTTAGGTAAAATCCTATTTGGAGATATATGTTTAATATAAGATTTTTCCTATTTGGTTCATACCCTTATTATTGCCTCAACTAAGCATTCTTCTAATTTTTTCTTTTAAAAGAGCAACTTGTTTTATCAACTTCCTTATATGATTGTTCAGTTTTGGAGGAGTTAGTAACTTCTTCTTTTTCGGTGATCTTCTAGGAGGACTCCCCATTTAGTATGTTGATTTCTCAGTCATGATATGTTTACTTATGTGGTTCGGGAATGAGGTGGATTGTGACCTTTTAGAAACAAGGCATTTAAACTTCAAGTGGCCCATATCTCCACACCTGTTGCACACAGGAGAGATTCTCGATCTACTTTCTGAAGTAAATGAGTCATTTTGTATTACTGAAGGGGTAGATGTTTGGGGTCTATAGAATAAACAATCTACATTAAAAGTTGGCCCCACATGATGGACGCTGGATGTGAGGGAGAGTAAACAGACTTTTGGGATAATTACTTATGATGTTGGAAACCAAATATGCTTTTCTACTTTTAGAATGATAAGTATGTTTGGTAAATGAGTAAGTAGAAACCAAGATAAACTATTTATGACATAAGTAGCTTATCTAAAGTAAGCTACGATCCGAACACCCCCTAAGAGAGAGTGGTGGACCTTTTTAAGGCTCAATAGAAGGTCAGAAATGGCAACATATTTGTGAATAGATTCAGGCGAAAATCCACTGGTTTAGCCGAGGCGATGATGGAATAAGTTAGGAAAAAATGAGAGTTTGAAAGATATGTGAGAGAGTGAATTCGGAGTGAGAGATGCAGGTGAGTTAGCTTGGAAGAAGGGAGAAAATGGAATTAAGCAACGATGGTGCTAGTGAAGGAGTTGGTGGTGGCTCGAGAAGGCCGCACTGTGATGCTTATGTGAAAACCATCTCAACCATGTGAAATCCATCTGAACCATCAGGTGAGACACCGTTTTATACATATTCAGGAGAGCAATGCTCACCCTCCAAACTGTTTCCTTTATTGTGGCCTACCTGAATTAGAATTTGAGTCCTATGGCTAAATTTTGGTGTGGCATTTAATTGTTAGAGTGAATTTCATGTAATCATCACAGTGGGCCCCACAACAAAATCAATGGTAGACGCCTCTCCCCACTGTTTCCTTTGATGTGGCCCTCATAAATTATAGCTCAGCCCGATTTTTTTTTCTCCAATTTCATATCTAATGGTCAAGAGTGAATTTCACATGTGGGCCCCTTAAAAAAATCAAGGGTGAGCCATACCATATAAAATGACATAGTACAGCACATCTAGTGATTCTACCGTAAAGATATTTGATTCATATGATTATCATTATTGGGTGCATATGTCTGACAGGTTAAATATTAAATATAATTCACAATGCATGTGGGAAAATTTTGACTTTATTACTTGTTAAAGAAAAACAACATATGACAGTACTTAGGCAACTTCTCCTAAAAAATACACTACCAGGCATTTTGATTCGTGTAGGATTCTTAGGTAAACTTGGCATTCATGGGGGTATTTTCCAGTAAAAATCAATAAAATTTACATTTGGGTAACTGACGTACCCAATCCAGCCCAATTGCCCTCTTGATCTGAAAGAATCAAATGCAACCGGACTAGATTTCTGATTGGGTCCAAGTGAATGAACCTGAAATATTGATCTGTGCCTAGACCCGATCGATTAAATCGAGGTCAGATACTTCAGAGTGTCTACAAAAGGTTGCCATCCATCATTGATCATGGTCCATCCACAAAGGCAACCAAAAGAAGAACGGACTAGATCACCGATCTAGCAGACACCGCTTGTACAGGCAAGTAATATAGGATATCCAAAGCATGCTTAGTTCATACAGCTGGAGTCATAACTACGTGGACTGGCTTTGGTCCCTGGCTAATGAAATTACAAGGCAAGGCAGCGTACTGCTTACACCAAATATTAGTAGGGAAGCCCGTTCTGATGCCGGCAGTTCTGAGGATACTCAAGGTTGGACATCAGCTGGGCCCCATTACATCAGACTGGTCTAGTCACCAGCTGGGCCACATACTTCCAATGATGGATCTTAAGTCAATTCTATCTAATCAACGATTTTCCATCAGCATGGCCCACCATATGGCTGGACTCAAATCTGTTGGTCAGGCCATGGAAAATACATAGGCATGGCCACCCAATGAATGGCCACGACAAGCACAATACCATGAGCCTAGTAATTTACAAAGGTTCCCAGAAAATATCGAAGTTAAAAATCTCCATGCATACAGATTCATGAAGATAGCAGAATTGAGAAAGCAAAGCAGCTTCTGGATGTTCTGTGCTAGTCCTACTGACTTTGCTGGTTTATTTCCCCTTGTCCCTTCTGCTTAGTTGCGCCATAAAACAATGCCGTTTGACAAAAGTGGACCTGGCAAAGCTGTGATTGATGGTTCATATTCATGACTACATCGCCATCATTAGAAGATCACTCCCATCTAAATTTCTATGATGAAACAGGCATTCCTTCAGCTCATGATGCCCTAGTTACCAATCAGGACACAGTTGGATAGATTAAAAAAATTGGCAAAATTCAGGAAATGCTGAAATCAAGTAACCATAAATCCAACCATACTTTCCACATGCAGTGGAAAAGACCCAGTCGCCATGTTCAAACCAGATCAGTACTCTTGCGAAAATTCACTAAAACTCCAATTACGACAAATCACCAAAAATATTTTTACATGGTACTTGAGATGCTAAAACTACCAGTCTTTTGCCATTACCCCACCAACATCTAACTGGCTAGAACATCCAATTCATTCTCAGGGGGAAAAACATGTATATGTATTTAATGGACCTGAAACCTACTGAACTCCAAGGCGGCAGATTGGGTTAGTCTGGATGAGACCTAAATCCACCTGCACAAACAAAATGTTAGGTATGATGAAAATAATAAATAATAAAATGCTTTTATTGTGTCTTTCTGAAGTAATCTTGGCGTACCTTGTGTCCAAAAAGATCTCGTATGTTGTCAATTCCATACAGAATCATGGTGGGTCTGGTTTGCAGAGAACACAAAAATCAACACCAGACAATGACTAAGATAATATCATTAGGGGCGGCAGCTGATCAGGACCGGTCCTTCAGGTGTCCGGGCCAGGCCTGGGAGGCATGTGGGTCAGCCCCATGGCCCTGATTTAGAAGCCCAGTTGATATAAGGGTTGCTCTGGGGCCTACATTTTGCAGATATTTTCTATTGAGGCCCGAACCAAGCCCAAGAGCAGGCCCTTTGTGATGTTAATGGATGGGCTTTTGCAAAATGGACAGGACCAGGCCTAACTGTTAGGCCGGGTCAACAATCAAGTAAGGCTTGGGCTGATCCTGTCCTATCTCAGACCTCGCCCACTGCTACAACTGTCATTACAGCAAAGACCAATATATCAGGCACTGATAAAATAGCTCTTACCTTTCAAGAGAAAGGCCCCATGCAATCACACTAACATCCTCTGGGAGCCCCATCGGAAGCAGCATTTCAGGCCTAAACATTCCTGAATTCCCAACCTCCACCCATTTCTTGAAACCCTCATGATAACTGACCAACAGAGAAATACCAGGCATCAAACATAGAGTGGTGTAAGTAAACCCAGAGTCTGATGCTTGTGACCAGAGGCAGCAAGCAGGAGTGGGCTTTGCAATGGAAAGTAAGAATAAGCAATTCTATGACTCCAAGAATCTGTCACATATTCTAGAGCAGGAGCAGCATCTCAAACAGAATTTTTTTTTTTTTTTTTTTTTTTGGGGGGGGGGGTGGGTAGGAGAAATTATGCATGAAAGCAAGATTCCGACCTGAAAATTTCCATGCTGGGCTCCGTATATGGATTATAAGCAGGTTTGAAACGCAGCTTCGACATACCTAGAACAAGACACGAATCATAAGATGGGAATGAAAATTTTCATAGATGGGTTCATTTATAAAATGATGTAGAACGCTTGAACAGTTGGAACATGTATAAAGAATAGAACAAGGATGGTGCGCATGCTTAGCAAAAAGCTGAAACAGAGTCCAGAACTCACTAATTGACTAAGAGCCCAGTATAGCATGTTCCATACATTAAATTCAAGTTTCAGTTCAATATAGACACACGCATGCGCACACATGCATGCTTGCATGTGTATAAGTATGTTTTACACTGAATTGAGGAGGTCAGAGTCAGACTTAGGAATGGAAGAATGAATTTCTGAATCAACTCAAGTTTGTACACATTTTTTTACCCATGCGTGCGAAGAAGTCATGCAAGACACCAATCAAGTCACCGAGAGTGAGCCCACGATCGCAAACGAGACCTGAATCCAGAGACAAATTGAAGTGAGTCCATGATGCAAGAAAAAGCAAACATACCAAATCATTTACTCCTTTGTTAACTCTAAAAGGCCAGTCATTTATAAAAGCATTTGAGAAAACTTCAAAAGCCAGGAGAAATCTACAATAAGAGTGCATGCCTTCTATTTGGTGGAACTCTGCAAGATGAGTTCGATCTACTGCTTCATTCCGGAAAACACGATCTATAGAGAAATACCTTCGGGGGCTAAAAGGTTTCTGAGCATAACATATCACTAGTTAGTAAAAACAAAAGGAAAAATAAAAAATAAAAAAGAAAACAACTTCCAACAAACAAACTTCCAAGGACTGTCCAAAAACTAGATGGACCACTCAAAAAACTCACTGGATCAGGTGTATGCTAAAAACTCACTGAAACATGTGTTCTCAATTGAGATCTTGGCCTGGTGAGGATGGGTAACTCTGTTTTCATTATAACCCGAAATGGAAGTCGATCAAGTATTTGAAAAAGTTAAAAGAGTCATGTATCAAGAGCCTTGTGAGCTCAAAACATGAAAAGGGCCAAGTGCTAAACTGAGCTCCTATGCAATTAAGACTTGCAACATTAGGACAAAGTCATTTTATTGAATTTTTTAAATTCGTGGACATAGAAAGAAATAGAAAATTGAGAGATGTATTAGACAAATGATTCCAGACTTCTGGATGGTTAGATGATCCGTCTAAATTATATTCAAAGCTTGTATTGATTCTACTATAGCTAGTCAAAGATGGATCATAATCCAAAAATAACATGAAACAATCATTCATGAAAACACATGCTTGCCACCTTGTACACATAATAATTAATAACTTAAGAAAGTCCCGTGATGCATTTCCATTGTGGAAACTCCCACACAAGAATGACAGTTATCATTTTCCAGACAGCATTAACTTTCACGACACTTCACATTTTTTTTTTCTTTTTCTGCCATGGTTTCTCCCTCCCTCCCTCCCAAGAAGAGTGATGTATCAAAAGCCTTATGAGCTCAAAACATAAAAAACACCAAGTTCTAAACTGAGCTCTTAGACAATTGGTTTTATGGTCAGATTTGAAGACGGAAATTATGCGTAAAGGTTATTGATGGGACAGATCGAAAAGAAAAGAACAAGCATACGGGTGAAAGCCAAAAAGCAAGTAATGATCTAGTTGATTATGTTCGTGGATATATACATCCTTTGCTTGTGTGATGTCCAATTCAGTTGAAAGTTTTCTTTAGCATGTATCCAAAGTTCTTCCCTTTTTCAAGATGGATACCAAGAATCAAACAAAGAACAGCATTATATCTCCATCTGAGTCGATGTCTCTCCCAAATCACATAAACTAAACTGAATGGAATAAACTACTACAGTTGACTACATCTGCAGTGGTTTTTCTAACCAGAAAAAGAAAGGTAAAATACCTGCCTTTGCCCAACCTGATGAGACTGCGACGGACCTTGATGATTGGGTCAAAGAGATGCGCAAATTAGGGCATTGTTGTGGAACAATTTGGAGCCAAAGATCAGTGCGAATGTCATCTCCTTCAAGACTCAAAGAAATAATGGATAACTTGACGAGATAGATTCAGGTGAGAAAAACCCAAGTCATATTTATGAGCTTCTACATAATATATTTTCATTCCAATAGGGAGATGAGTGTGGGTGAGTATAATTCTGCCCTACAGGGCATGTGGAAAGGATTGAATGCATATCAATCGATGTTGAATGCTAAGGCAAAGGGAGGAATTGTGTCGCTAAATTCTTCTCTGGCCTCCAACCTGAGTTCGAACCCATGAGAGCTTAGATTCTTGGAGGAAGTGAGATCCCATCAGTTATAGAGGCATTCATCAGAGTTCAGTGTACAACTTGTATGACCACACAGGGTTCCTCATAATCTGATCAATCTGCATTTATCTCCACATTTGGCAAAGGTGACAGGGGAAGTCAAGGTGGTAGTTGGTTTGGAGGTAGAGACTTAGGACGAGGTCATGTTGGAGGCAAGAATACTTGGGAGTGGTTGTAGCACAGATTCTGGTGGTGGTCATGGCTATGGTCCTGGTAATTG
The DNA here is from genome assembly GCA_030180095.1 of Magnolia changhungtana. NCBI lineage: Eukaryota > Viridiplantae > Streptophyta > Magnoliopsida > Magnoliales > Magnoliaceae > Magnolia > Magnolia changhungtana. Next base: position 10,393,214 of record JASAUF010000658.1, read on the forward strand.
ACATTACATACACTGTAGCCTCAACAATTACACAGTTGATGTGTTGGAACCAGTGTTTTTGGTAGCCTACCTCCCATGTAACATACACTACGGAATATGTAGCGTAGCTACAGAGTATGTAGTGTGTATCGCTGGTAGCATACACTACCAACAACTCTTTTTTTATTTATAAAGTTAATTAAAATGTTAGTCTTTAGGATATTTTGGAAATGGTGGTGACTCACATACATCACACGTGGCAGTACCTTGCATCAAATTGTGGTCCCTATCGTGCTGACTCTCCATCCATACCGTTACATCCATCGAACAATCTTAACCATTTGATTTCGGACTTGAAATTGTACGGTTGGAGAGACTATAGGTCTGATAACTGGTAGCAGACTCATAAGTGAAAAAAAGTTTATAACTTAAACCTCTTACGAAAAGGGTTTTGAAAACCCTACCCGACTCCAGCAATGCTGCTTCCGGTGCAAAAAAAAAAAAAAAAAAAAAAAGATTTTCGATTCTGTCAAAATACACATCCATTTGAAGCAAGATTTGAAGGGTTTAAACAGTCATATCAGAGGATCATACGGATGGAAATTTTTTTTTTTTTTTTTAGAGGTAACGAAGAGAATGCATTAAAGAGAAAGGCAAATACAAAAGAACTGCTGAGATAGCAGCCAGGAAAGCAAAAGAACCCTAAAAAAAGCAAATTATACTCTTTTAAACCCATTACAATCGTCACCCACTCTAAGACCAACTTTTTGGCAAAGGAGCCCACAGAACTAGCAGAAACCTGAGAATCGTTGAAAACTCTCTCATTCCTTTCCTTCCAAACAGCCCACGAAATTGCAATAATCGCCATTCTCCAAATTCTGGTTTTCACTTTACCAATCTTATGACCATGCCAAGCCGCAAGCAATGAGGCAGCATAATTCGGAAAACAGCCAACAAAATTGAATCTAGCACTAAAGTCGCACAGGATTTGAGAGGTAAAGGGACAGCGGACCAAGAGATGATCGACAGTCTCTTCATCACTCATACAACACCGGCATATATTAACAATCTGCATTCCACGCTTCCTGAGATTATCAATCGTGAGGATCCGGTTCCTAGCAGCCAACCAAGCAAAGCAAATGAATTTGGGAGGGGTCGCATATTTCCAAATGAAGGGGAAGGAGTGGTGCGCGGAGGAAGAGATGGGAGCCAGGGAGGCATATAAGGATTTCACCGAAAATTTACCGGACTGGTGGCGAGTCCAAGTCAGCTTATCGGTAGAGGTCGGGTCTAAAGAGATTGCAGATAAACTTTGGAGCATTTCGGCATATTCGCTGACCTCCCAATCCCGGAGATTTCTGACACAGATGATTTCCCACACCCCATTCGAGCCCGAATAGGATATATTATCGGCTACCATGCTATCTTTGTTAGCCGCAATTCTATATATTGCCGGAAATCTACTTTTGAGGCTATTTTCACCTTGTCAGGGGTCATCCCAGAATCGAATTCTTGTTCCATTGCCCAGACTGAAAGCAATATTGGACATCATTTCGTTTTTTTGGCGAATGATGCCTTTCCATAGAAAAGACGCTCTGTAAACCGAGGTGTTACTGGTCCACCACCCACCAGGAGACGGACCATATTTTCCTTTGACGATGATGTCCATAGAGCTTCCGATTCCGTGCCCAGACGCCAGAGCCACTTGCCCAGCAGCGCCGCGTTCATGATCTTAAGATTTTTAATGTTAGCTCCTCCATACTGGAAGTGGGTGCAGACTTCCTTCCAGTCCATTAAGTGGAACTTCCTATGATTATCCTTACCATTCCAAAGGAAATTTCTTCTTAGTGCATCGATATGATTCAAGATCGGAGCAGGACATCTGAAAAGGGACATGAAATAGAGTGGGAGGCTGGAGAGCGCTGCTTTGATCAATGTGATTCTGCCACCAATCGAAAGGTAGCGACATTGCCACGAAGCAAGTTTCTTTTGAACTTTATCGACAATTTTGTCCCACATCAACAAAGGAGGAGGGCCAAAAGAAAGAGGAAGACCAACGAACGTCATAGGAAAGGAACCCGACGAACGGCCCAAAGCACCAACATAACCATTTAACTCCTGGTCTGAGACGTTCGCCCCATAGATTTTAGATTTGGCTAGATTAATTTTCAAGCCTGAGACTGCCTTAAAGCAACGCAAGGACATAAGAAGATTGAGGACAGAATTTCCGTCGGCCTCAATCATAATAAGAGCATCATCGGCAAATTGGATATGCGTGATAGGGGCGACGGTATCAGCGACGACTGAACCTCTGAATAGACCAGCAACTTGCCCTTTAAGGATCATTTGAGACAAAGCCTCTCCGATAAAAAGGAACAAAAGCGGGGAGAGAGGGTCTCCCTGATGAAGCCCTCTCGAAGAGTGGAAGAAACCCTTTGGAGTGCCATTTAAGAGGATGGAGAAGTGCGCTGACTCCACACACGATCTTATCCAGCCACACCATTTGTTCCCAAAACTCATTCTCCGCATCATGTATTGCAGAAAATCCGAAAATCCCAGTCTACATGATCGTAAGCCTTTTCGATATCCAACTTATAGAATATGGTTTTCGTACCCGACCTCTTAGCAGAGTGTAAGCATTCATTGGCGATCAGCGCCCCGTCGATGATCTGTCTTCCTTTAATGAAAGCATTTTGATGAGGAGAGATGAGATTTCCTATAACAGTAGCAAGTCTATTTGTCAGGATACGAGCCAGAATTTTGTAAGGCCCTCCGATGAGGCTAATAGGTCTGAATTCAGAAAAGGAAGAGGTTCCTGAGACCTTGGGGATCAAGGTGATAAACGATGCTCTAACCCCTTTAAGAGTTTTCCCCTTTCATGAAATTCGTGGAGGAAGTCCATAATGTCTTGCTGGACCATGTCCCAAAACACCTGAAAGAAGATCATGCTGAAACCATCTGGACCAGGAGATTTATCTCCCTCCATAGCAAAAACCGCTGCTTTCGCTTCTTCAACCGAGAAGGGAACCTCCAACCTGTCAGAGTCAGATCTTTGAATTGTCGGGAAAAGGATGCCATCCAACGTTGGTCTTGACCACGCTTCTGAGGATAAAATAGCACGGAAATGATCTACAGCAAGGGCCGCAATTTCATCTTTGTCTTCAATCTGTCTATCTTCCACCGAGATGCGTTGGATGGCTTTCCCACGAGCTCACATATTGACTATATTGTGGAAATATTTCGTATTCCTGTCACCCTCTTTGAGCCATTTCAAACGAGATTTAACCTTCCAATTAACTTCCTCCTCCAAGGCACGAGCAAATAAAATCTGAATAATCTGGATCCGTCTAGACAGAGATTCCATCGGAGTGTCTGCTCCTTCATTAGCCGCATCGATCTGCTGAAGTTCAGCTAAAAGGGCATCAGTCTCCTTCTCTCGATTGTGGAGTTCATTGACCTTCCAATCCTTGATTTTTTCTTTGAGAAATCTGAGTTTACACATAAGTCTATGCCCGACAAAGCCTGCCCCCTGGAAAGAGTTCCACCAATCCACAACTTTATCCTTGAAACCTTCGACAGAAAGCCAAATGGGGTTAAATTTAAAAGGTTTAGGACCCCAATTGAGATCATCCATGGCTAGCATGATCGGGTAATGATCGGAGGTTGTTCTGGGGAGAGCCACCTGATAAACCGATGGAAAAGCCTCGAGCCACTCGGAAGAAAGAAGGAACCTATCTAATCGGGATTGAATAGGGGATTTGCGGCAGTCGGACTAGGTGAATGAAGCACCTGCCATCGAAAGATCAATAAGCTCATGCGCTTGAATCCAGTCAGAAAATTGCATCATGGCCGTAGAAGATCTCCTCGGGCGAGAAGCGAATCACGTTGAAGTCTCCTGCAAAACAGGAGGGACCCGGGAATAACTACCTAACCGAAGACAATTCGCTAAAAAAAGAAGACATGAGAGAGTCATCGTTAGGCCCATAAACAGCAGTAATATTGCAAGAGAAATTAGAGGACTTAGCTTGAAGAATGACAGAGACAGAGAAATTCCCGATATGCAACGATTGCAAGGACCAGATGGAAGATTTCCACGCTAACAGAATACCGCCGGAAGATCCGACTGCATCTAAAGTGACATGGTTAATATCGACCGCTTCCCAAATCGACGCCATCAGTCTATCAGAGAAAGTGGGAACTTTGGTTTCCTGAAGACAGATCATATCAGGATTTTTTTCTTGATGGATTCCTTGATTAGACTCCTTTTTTGTTTGGAGCCCAGACCCCTAACATTCCAAGAGATGATATTCATTGGGGAACTAAGCTGCCCCGAGATTCCTTGCGGCCACCTCAACCCCTTGACGCAGACGGAGGTTCAGGACTGAGATGAAGACGTAGCAGCTCTCTGTTGGAGGACCGTCGAGGAGCTTTAATGGGAGTTTTGGGATTCAGAAGGAGCCTGCCACGCTTTTCTATGAACTCGAATAGGCTAATGTAATCTTCAGACCTGTTTCCGAAAGTTAAACCGAGAGATCTCCCTATGTGTCCAATCGCATCGCGAATCCATCTCTTGTTCTGGATTTCATCGTAAATCTCGTCTCTACTATACATCTCCGGATTAGATCCTGAAGAGCCTTCTTGATGAAGCTCAGAAGAAGGATGACCTTGCTCAAACGAAGGACTGTTTGGGATCACCTGGAGGGGGACTGCATCAACCACCTCCAAGGACTGTTGATCTTGAAAGAGAGAGATAGGGCCCATTTCAGAACTGTCGGAGTTGAAGACCGGGGAGTTAGGTTGAGATGGAGGACTGACTATCCGATGCCATACTATCTGAATCTAGCCCAACGGAGGAGACGTCTCCCCATTGCAAGGGAAGGAGATCGGAGGAAGGAATTGGTGGAGAGATAAGGGCAGAGTTGGATCCTTTTGGCGGGGATTTGATAGAAAGAACGAAATTGGATATTTTAATCGGACCCCTGCTATTCGCAGAGAAGCTGAAACGAGACGACTCCAGACCCGTTTGAAAGGACCGTTGATGAAGCGAAGGCCCCGATTGAGTTAGCTGATCGGACACGTGGACGGCTCTGGAGGAAGAGATGGCCATATGGGATGGTGGTAGATTGGAGGGCACGCCTCCTTCATAAATGCAAGTAGTCGGGCCAGTCTTACGTGTCCCCCTCCTTAGTTGGTACGAACGCTGAGGGAGAGATCATGCGAGATTTGAAAGCAGACGGAGAGACACGTGTTGTGTTCTTAGTGGAGATGGGTACCGTGACTGTGAAGGAAGAAATATCGTTTGACCGCGTGTGAGTCGGGCGTTCGAATATGCAACCACGTGTCTGATACGAATCGTGATTGAAGAGACGCCGCTGCTGAGGGTCGATATTTCCCGCTTGGCTATGTTCCGGTAGTCCGCGGGAGCTCCTGGAATTGATACCTTCGTCGATAATGTTCTCCTCCAACGAGAGCGGAGACGCGGAAGCTCTGTTTGCCCATAGCTCGCCCCATCGCGGTTGAGAAACTCCAGCGATCTCCTGCTGAACTGGAAGGAGGATAACACGATTATCAACCTTTACCCTTATAACTTTAGAGAGAGGGAAACCCTTCTTTCTTCTAATCCTGGCCCGAATAACACCGACTTCGATTCCTAGTTTGGTTTTAGAATCCAGTTCCAGAAGAAAACCCAGAGAGGATGCGGCCTCTATTAAAAATTCATCATACCAGCATTCCATCGGAATGTCCCATATGAGCACCCATATATTTTCTTTACCAAAAATTGAGAATTGTTCCCATGACAGCACTTTGAACACCGGGGCCAAAGAAGATAGAGGGATTTCCGACCAATCGGGGAGATAAGACACACCTGCCCTAAGCCACAGGGAATTTTTCCCCAAGGGTATAAAATCAGACAATCCTACCTTGATCCCAGAAATATCAAAAAACCAGTCTCTAACCAAACCAATGGATGCGCCGTCGATGGTGAGTAGGACTAAGGAGTTGGCTAGATTTACGCTATTCTGCTGGAAGATGGCTTGATCGACGGAGATAATCGGATCATTAATGGCGTGAAGGTCGTCGGGGGGGGGGGAGGAGCTCCTGATTTCAACTGGAGACGACGAAACCTGTTTAAATACATCGATCAACGGATTAGGAGTTGAATCAGGCACTCTCCGGATGAGAGCTTCTTTAAAAGACTGAGATGGGATCTTCGCAGCACGCACTTCAAGAGGACGATAAGCCGACATAGTTTTAGCCGATGGAACGCTGGATTTAGAAGAACCCTGCTTAGGAGGTGCTAGCTTAGCGGATAACGAATCTGGGCCAAACCTCGCTCGTTGCACTAGAATCTTGTTGCCCCCAAAACTCATACCATGTAACATACTTACCACTCTTGCTAGTTCAGCCTCACTTCCCATACGAATGAGAGCGAAACCACGATAATTTCCGCTCTCTGTCCCTGGGCATGATCACTTCCATTACTGCACCCGCTCGACCAAAGATTTTTTCTAGATTAATGGGATACCAGTCGTAGGGATATCCTTTGACGAACAAGGTTGGGTATGAGAAGTATTTGGACTTTCTCGGATTGGTAGGTTCTTTGAAGTTTCTTTTGTGCTGCACTGTAACCCATTCCCCATCTTCATCTGCACTCATAGCCCAAATCCGAAATTCCAGCAAGATCCTCTATCCGGCGCAGAATTTAATCACAACCGTCCAAACGGATCTTATATTCAAGGCGGAAAAGAGCACTGCAGATCTCCAAGCACTGCCCAAGCCGTTGCTGCCTACGCCGGGTTCAAGAAAACCTCATCAGACTATCGGAAAACCGGAAATTGCACCGAAAAAGCAGAACCAGAGCCATACGGATGGAATTTGAGAGGCATTGGACCAAAAACAAAGAAGAAAAAAGAATTTCCCCAATCTGATGTCCGTGTGGCTGTGGGCCTTCCGATTTGAGATTTTTGCTTGATTTCGAAGAGAGTAAATGTATGGTTATTAGTAGTAACTAACCTCATTTAGTCATATTCTTTCAGTTTTTTTTTTTTTTTTTCCTTATTTGATTGCCTCTTTTTTTTTTTTTTTTTTTTTTTCAATTTTCTTCCCTGTATGGTTTCTGCTTCTTTTTTGTTTGAAGACATAGGGTGTCCTCACCTCTTTTTTGAAGTGAAGAAGAAATCTGTTTTTTTTTTAAACGTGTTCGTTCATTCCTACTACTTATCTTATCATATTAATTTCTACTCTACCTTCCCGGAGGTCATTCTCCGGGGTGAGACTAATCCCAACGGATACACACAATCACCCACAACCATGTGTATCGGGTAAAGCCAATGAGGGGAATCGAACCCTCACCTATAGGGAGCAAACCTACGGTGAAGACCATTCGCCCAAACCTCGTTGGGTTGGTTTCTGCATTTTATTTTTTTTCCACGTTGGAGATGATGCTTCTGTAGAATAAACTTGTTTGAGAAGCAATGGTTGCATACAGTCACTGTTTTATAGTTTTGCATGGAAATGGCCCACCTGCAGGCACTCAAAATGGTTTATTTTAGTGTTGCATACATTACAACCACTATTTTAGGACTATATGAATTATTATCACTAGTTATTGGTTGTTACTTGTTAGTTGTTACATTCCGTACAGCCACTGTCAGTTGCTTAATGTTTATTCACCTATTTTCTTTCTATGGTGTAGCTGTGGCCCTACAAAAAATTGTGTATATTTGTTGATTTTTGAATTTGTGATGTTTCAATAAATTAAAAGGAAGAGATTAAAGATGTCAGAAGGCACAGAGAGATTTTGCATGGAAATATGTTATTGATGATCAATCAGGAACGCATAGAAATTATGTACTATGCAAGTTTTGTAGGCAAAGGTGTACGGGAGGGGTAACGTGTTTAAAGCATCACTTGATTGGAATCCATGTTGGGGTTTAAGCGATGACTGAAAGTAAAAGAAGAAGCAAAGTTGGTGTTCAAAGGCTCTTAAGGAGCATCATGAAGAAGAAGAAAAAAAAAAAAGGAAGTGTTCCGTGACATTGTGAGAGGAGGATCAAAATATTTATTTGAGTATGGTAATGTAGGAGGTGGTGGTAATGACGTATTTGAGGTTTGTAGCGGGTCTCATTCTGGCATGGTAAACCAACCAGTAAGAGCACGAAAGTAGCGAAAGAAGACAAGTGACATTAAATTTGAAGTGGAAAAAAGAAGAGAGAAAATAAGTTTGTAAAGTGATTTGGTAGAATTTTTTTTTATATGTAAATGCATTGTCACTCAACTTGTGTAATAGCCCATACTTTCCTGATATGTGTAAGGCTATTGGAAAGTTTGGACCTGGTTTAAAGCCACTATTTATGCATAAGATAAGGACATGGATCCTCAAGGAAGAAGTGAATAATGTTGACAACTTAATGAAGGGATACAAGCAAGGTATTTTGTAACGGTGACAGTGGCCATAACGGTCACCACTGTTATCTTTACGATACGAGTTGTAATGGTTGTTACAGCCCTCGTAACGGCCGTTATGGTATCTTTTTCTTATTGAAAAAAAAAAACCCCAAAAAACCTAGATCTACCTCATCACGTTGAAAAAAATATATGAAAAATCTATATCTACCTCGTAATGGACCATTACGGGGCTGTTACAGCCTTTACAGGGGGTGTAATGGGCCATTAGCGGTAGTTACAAATTTTTAAATTTTTTTTTTCCATAACAGCTATTACGGTCGTTACGACCTTGTAACGTGTAACGGCTGCCACTGTTACCTTTACGTAATAGCCTTTATGGCCCCGTAATAGCCTTTACGGCACACCATGGATACAAGGAATCTTGGAAAACATATGGTTGCACAATTATGTCAGACGGTTGGACGGATGGGAAAAATAGAAGCATCATCAATTTATTAATAAATAGCCCAACTAGAACAATGTTTTATAAGTTCATCGATGCCTTAGATTCTATAAAGGATGACAATTTGTTATTTAAATATATTGACGATGTTGTGGAAGAAATTGAGGAAGAGAATGTAGTGCAGGTAATTACAAATAACCATTTAAGCTATGAGAGTGCCGGGAAGAAGTTGATGGAGAAGAGAAAAATGTTACATTGGACTCCACGTGACATATATTGCATAAACTCGATGTTGGAAGATAATGGGAAGATGAAGATGTTCTCCGAGACACTTGAGTAAGCAAGAGAAATTACGAAGTTCATATACGAGCATGGGATAGTTCTGAGCATGATGAGAAGCTTTACGAAAAATTGAGCTTCTATGGCCAGCAGTGACACGCCTTGCCACTGCGTACCTCACCATTTGAAGTCTTTATAAGCAAAAACAAGCTCTTTAAGCCATGTTCTCATCATAGAAGTGGGCATCTTGCGCTGCTTCAACTAAAAAGCTAGAATGAGTGAAAGTATTGACTATCATAATGCATGATCCTAACTTTTGGCCGCAGGCTTCCTTTTGCGTGAAGAGCATCAGTCAAGTGGATTCGGAGGAGAGGCCTACAATGAGCTTTATTTATGCATTGATGGAGTCTGTAAACGAGAAAATCACATTCAATTGCAATCAAGTAAAGCAAATATATCTTCTAATTTGGAACAAGATAGATGAAAGATGAACTCCACGGCTTCATCACCCTTTACATGTGGCCGGGTATGTGTTGAATCCTAGGATATGGTATTCAGACAAGTTCTCTTTATATCTCGAGATTTAAAAAAAAAAAGTGGGCTATATGAGTGCATGTTGAGGATGATCTCTGATAGGAAAGATTGTGTTGTTGTCGATATTCAATTGGATGAATATGAATTTAAAATAGGGGATTTGGCTCTAAGTCAGCGATAGATAACATGATGCATAGTTCACCAAGTATTTTTATATTTGCACGTGCGTGTGTGTGTGTGTGTGTGTGTGTGTGTGTGTGTGTGTGTGTGTGTGTGTGTGTGTGTGTGTATAGTATGGTTGTATAATTGATGAAAGCATTTGATAATTTTTATTTTTAATTGAGATTTGCCATCCCAGTTTTAAGTCTCACATGTAGTGCGTATTTTTTAGCATGTTTTTTAATTTTTTTTTTTTTTTTTTTTTAGTTTGATATACTCTTAATTGGCTATTTAGTAATTAGTATATCAGCATGTTTTTGACATGAATCGTTATATGATAGGTCCATACGAAGAAGAGGAATAGGCTGGAGCAACAAAAGTTGAATTCTTTGGTTTTATGTCATGTACAATACAAAGTTTATGGGAGAGAAGCAAGAAGAGGAGAGCTACAACGGACCCTATATTGTCGATCATATTGCTTCTGATGATGAGTGGATTACTAAGAAAGAAGACCCCACTCTTCCTAAAGAGACATCTTGGCTCGGAAACGATAGAGACATAGCATTTGATGTTAGTGCCATTACTAATCCATATTTTGTTGATCCTACTAGTAGCAATGCACCATTAGAAGGTGGTCCAAATCCTACCCCTTCCTCCAATAAAAGAAAGGCTACAACTCCTTTAAGTGAGGAATTTTAGTTATAACTTTCAATATGAAGTTTTATATACTTTTTTTAGAAAAGAAATTCCAATGGATCTCTTTTTAATGTGTAGGTCAGGTCCTAAGGAACGATTTCTTTCTCCTGTAGTAGAAGAGAGCAATAAGGGTATAGAAAAGGTGCATGATGGAGATGGAGATGCAGATGATGAATGGCTTGGTGGAGCAATGGATGATGACGAAGATTACTTGCTACTTGATGAGGAAGATGACATCTAGAGTCTAGAATTTATAGTATAAAGTTTATTAGTTATAATGTGGATTAATTTCATGAACATTGTGGATGTGTACTTGATAAATTTGTGACTTGGGACCAGTGTTTAAATTATCGGCGACAATATCGAATTGTCGCCGATAATATAGGTATCGCTGGATTAGCGAAACCGAAAACCCAATTTTTCGTTTCTCTTCCCGATATCGCCAAAATATCGCCGATAATGTCGGTTTTCCGATATTTTCTAGATATCGACGGCCAACTACCCCATTTTACCACGTTTTCAGCGATAAAATCGTTGAAATCCAAGAAAAAAAGAGGAAGAAGAAAAAAAAAAATACTTGTTTTTTCGCTCCGATCGATTTGAAGAGAGAAATCCCCAAAAAAAAATTGCATTTTCCATCAAGATCCTTGAATGGCGACTCCTCCGGTTTGCCAGCCTTGAAACCCGCTGGCAGGGCTACGAAAATCCAGAGACTCATAGAAATTTTTGAAATTTTGGGAACGAGGGGGAGGGATTTTCGGTTTCGGAAGAATTTGGGGAAGGATTTTCGATTTTTAAGGGAGCGGATTAGGTACGCGCAGGTTAATCGTGCGACTAATACTTGAAACATTTCCAAGTTCTGTGGGTCCCACCGTAATATGTGTTGTATCCACACGGTCCATCCATTTGGAGAGATCATTTTATGGGATGATTCAAGGAATGAGGTAGATCAAAAGCTTTAGTGAACCCCACCACAGAAAACTGTGGAGAGAGTGCAAATCCGTTGAAACCTTCCTAAGGTCCAGTGGACTGTTTATTTGAGATCCAATCTGTTCATAAGTTAACAGTGACGTTAAATAATGCTATTAACAAATATCATCTTGATCGAAAACTTCTGTAACCCTTACAAGTTTTTTATGGTAGGCATCACTCTGTCCACTATTTTCTGTGGTGGGGTCCACTTGAGATTTGGATCTGACTCATTATTTGGCTAATGCCCTGAAATGGTGTCTCCATATGTACGTATGGTGTGGATACACAACATAAATCATGGTGGGACCCACATAACTCGGTGACGTAATTTAGTCGCTCCGCGTCAGTAGCTAATCCGCATCCATTTCAAAAAGTGGGTTGCGTACGCACACCCTTAGCATACTGGGATGCTTAGGTGGGGTCCACCGTGGTATTTTTTGAAAAATCCACCCTGTACATCAGTTTTTTCAGATCATTTTAGGACATGATCCCAAAAACCAAGTGTATCCAAAACTCAAGTGGGTCACAGGAGAGGAAACAGTGAAGATTGGTGACCATCGTTTAAACATTCATGTAACCACAAGTTTAGTATCAGGCTAAACTTTGTGTTTTCACTTCATCTCAATGGGAATGAACTTATAAACGGTTTGGATGGCATATAAACATCAAGGTGGAGCCCGAGAAGGTTTGAAGGGTAGCAAACTCCTTCTATAGTTTTCCTTCTTGTATGACCCACTTTAGTTTTGGATTCACCTAATACTTGGTATCAAGTCGTAAAATGATCTGGAAAAACAGATGGATGGGGTGGATTTTTTTGGAAATATCATGGTTGGCCCCACCTAAGCATCCCAGCGCAGGAAATTCCTGCAAAAGCTTTCCCGCATGAATGTGTATTGAGTACACTCTTACGGTACTAAGAGCGTACTCAGTAAACTCTGTTGGGTCCACTCTAAATTCATGTGGTTTATCCACGCCATCCATCCGTTTTTTTCGGATCATTTTAAGGGTTGAGCCCAAAATCAAAGTATATCAAAATCTCAAGTAGACCATATCAAAGGAAACAATGGACATATTGATTTCCACCGTTGAAACCTTTCTAAGGCCCCTAGTGATATTTATTAGTCATCCAAACTTTTCATAAGATCATAGAGACACAGATGAAGGGAAAACACAAATATCATCTTAATCTAAAACTTTTGTGCGCCCCCAATAACTTTTCAACGGTAGACTTCAATTCACGCTATTTCAAGTGGTGTGGTCCATTTGAGCTTTGGTTATGATTAATTTTTGGCTTAAAGACCTAAAATTATATGATAAAATGTATGGACGGAGTTGATACAATGCATGAACGACGGTGGGGCCCACAGAGTTTACTTAGTACACTTAGAGTTACTCGGTACGCAGTCCGCTTCCTTTGGTACGAAATCGGATTAGCTACTCCCACTGCCACCAGCCAATGACTAGTGGTTGGTGCTCCGTGGACCCCACCATGATGTACATCTTTCATCCATGCCATCTATCTATTTTTTTAGATCATGTTATTATATCATACCAAAAATGAAGTATATCCCAATCTCAAGTGGACCACATTACAGGAACAGTTTTGAATGAACGTCGACCATTAAATACGTTTTTGGGGGCCATAAAAATTTTGGATGAAGCTGATCTTTGTTTTTATCCTTCATCTGGTCCGTATGACCTAATCAATAGATTGGATGTCAAATAAACAGTACAGTAAGTCTTAGGGGGATTTTAACGGTGAATATCCAATCACTATTATTTACCCGCGGTGTGGTCCACCTGAGATTTATATCCCTCTCATTTTTTGCATAAAGCCCTAAAATGATTTGTAAAAATGTATGAATGACATGGATGAAACACATACATCATGGTGGGGCCCACGGAGCACCGACCACCATGATGTATGTGTTATATCCACACCATCCATCCATTTTTAGATATCATTTTAGGGTATGAACCAAAGAATGAGGCAAATAAAAATTTATAAGCTTGCATTTGTATTATAAAAACTCATTTTGGTTACTATTTGAGTGATTTCTTACTACAATGCATGCCTTTTGGCCCCCATTAAATGGAAACTTATTATTTAATGCATTCTTTTTGCAATTTTTTCATTCCTGGATATGTAAATATATGTATTTAGGCATGTCCTGAAGTTTCACTGAAAAATTCCACCATTTTCTCCATGTTTCTCCCTTTTTTCCTGCATTTCCGGTTATCGGCGATATTATCAACGATAACGATATTATATCTTTATCTCTGGCCAGCGAAACTTGTAGCGATACCGACAACTCGAACACTGCTTGGGACTAGGGAGATTGCATAATCTCTCTCTCCTTTTCTTTTGTTAGTGATTTATTTGACATCATATGCTTTTTTCTTTAATTTTTTTGATATTTTATATTTGTTTATATTATTTATCCTATTTTTATATTATTTAAATTAAAAATAAAAAGTACCGCGTAGCAGGCCGAACGCTACGCTACATGCTACAAGCTATTTAAAACATTGGTTGGAACCTAGTGGGAAAGCCAGCTTGGACTAATCAAGTTCGCTCCTTGGATGATGGTTCTAAATGGTATGCGTCCAAGTTCACCACTCCTACTGGGCCGAGTATTTAATGTGATAGTTGAGACAGTTACTATGTCCAAGAAAGAATATGCCAAGCTTCTAAGAGATCATCCCACCCATGCATCTTCTTCTTCAGCTACTTTTACCCAGTCGAGTACAACTTATTTTACTTCTTCCAAGAGTGACCTTTAGATTATTAATTTTGTTGCTTCTGATCACATGACCAATAAATGTAGTATGATGTCTCAATTAGTCCAGTCCTCATCCATCTCTTCTGTGGCACTGGCTGATGGTACATCAACTTGTGTATCTAGGGTGGGCATTGTCCGTCCTACTCCAGATCTCTCATTATCTTTAGTTTTGTACATTCATAAGTTTTCTTTAAGCTTTTTATCTGTTAGTGAACTAACCAATGCACTAAATTGTTTTGTTAAATTCCATCATTTCTATTGGGAGTTTCAAGATCTAAAGACGAGGATGATGATTAGTGGAGGACATGAATTAAATCTATTCTATTACCATGGAATAACATGAATTGAAGCTGCATTGCATACCAATGTCTCTCCTCATCAGTGGCATTTCAGGCATGTTCACCCATATTTAAATAGTCTTGTCCCATCTTTGTTATATTTGTCTAGGCTAGAGTCTGGAGCTCGCAAGTTAAGCAAGCATCGTAGAGTATCTTTTCTTTCACGTGAGAATAAAGTGATAAACCCTTTTACTTGATACATTATGATGTTTAGGGTCTAGTTCATGTTTCCAGTTTATTGGATTTTAAATACTTTGTTATCTCCGTGGATGATTGCTCTACAATGACATGGTTATATTTAATGAAAGATCGTTCTAAGGTATTTACATGTTTTCAAGAATTCCATACGCAAATACAATCTCAGTTTGATGCTAAAGTGTGTAATCTAAGATATGACAATGTTAAGGAATAGATATCAAACTATTTTCATTCCCATCTTTTACCCCATGGCATCATTAATCAACCATCATGTGCACACACACTACAACATAATGAAGTTGTAGAGCGTAAAAATTGTCATTTACTTGAGATTACTGGCACATTGTTATTAAATATGAAGGTTCCGAAAGTTTTTTGGAGTAACATAGTTTTTTTACTTGTTATTAAACTGGATGCCTTCATCGGTCTTAAGGTGGTAAAACTCTTTTTTCTATCATATATCCCCAACATCGACCGTTTTTCATTCCTCCTAAAGTTTTTGGGTGTATAATCTTTGCACATCAATTTGACCACGTTTCTAATAAATAATAAATTTGAACCTACGGCTGTAAAGTGTGTTTTTCTTGGATACTCTTACACTCAATGGGATTACAAGTGTTACGTATGTGTCAATTGATGTTACCATTTTTGAAAGTACTCAATATTTTTCTAAGGAAGATCATCATAACTTGCTGAAGTTTCCATCACTCTTCCAATGGTGTTGGACACACTTTCACCCAACGAGGTTTGGGCGAATGGTCTTCACCATAGGTTTGCACCCTATAGGTGAGGGTTTGATTCCCCTCCCTGGCTTTACCCGATACACGTGGTTGTGGGTGATTGCGTGTATCTGCAAGGATTAGTCTCACTTCAAAAAAGAGGTGGGGACACCCTGTGTCTTTAAAAAAAAATAAAAATAAAAATAATAAAAATAAATAAAACACTTTCATCCATAGAGCGAGTTCTTGTGCAACGTTTAGATCCGCCACTGTTGAAGGTCTACCTCACATGTTCCAAGCGAGGTGATGAAATGCATACCAACATGTCCTCTATCAATCCTGCCACCCCATCAAGATCATTCTCTTGAGTCTTTACCAATATTGTCTGATGAAGATGATTTGCCTATTGCTATTTGTAAGGGTATATGCTTTTGTACCTAGCATTCTATCTCTAATTTTGTTCCCTTTAATGACTTATCACCTTCTTTTCAACAGTTTGCTTTGTCTATCCTCCATGTTCGTTCATTGCTCTTTCCAAGAGGCTCTTAATAGTGATGAGTGGAAGCTAGCTACAGAAGAGGAGATTGTTGCTCTTCATCAAAATCAAACTTGGACTTTTAGCTCAACTACCTGTAGGAAAACGTGCAGTAGGGTGTAGATGGGTACTATACCGCCAAATACAATCCCGATGGCTCAATGAATCATTTAAAGGCTCGATTAGTTACGAAGGGATGCACTTATATTCTAGGGGTTGACTACTTTGAGACCTTCTCTTGTGGCCAAGCTTCATTCCATACATCCGGTGACCTCTATTGCTGCAAATTTAGACTGGCCTTTGTACCAATTGGATGTGAAGAATTACTTTCTTCATGGAAATCTGCTTGAAGAGGTGTATTTGGAGCAAATGCCCATCTTTGTTGCTTAGGTGGAGTCAAATAAAGTCTGTCACCTAAAGAAGTCAATTTATAAATTAAAACAGTCCCCTCATGCTTGGTTCGACAAATTCAGTAAGGTGGTGCCCCAGTTTGGGATGAAACATAGTCAAGCAAAACATTCAATTTTTGTTTAATAGAGCAAGACAAATATTATTATGTTAATTATATATGTGGATGATATAATTGTTATTGGTTGTGATAATACATGCATTTTTGAGTTAAAGAAGTTCTTGCAGTTGCGGTAACACTTTTGTACAAAAGATTTAGGTTGCCTTTGATACTTTCTAAGTATTGAGGTTGCAAGGTCAAAAGCGGGAATTAACTTGTCACAGTATGTAATGGATTTAGTATAAGAGGTAGGTCTATTGGAGTATAAGCCAGCTGAAACTCCCATGGATACTAATTCAAAGTTGAGTGTAGATGACATGAAATTATTTAATGATTCACGGAGATATCGCCGATCAGTTCACAAATTAATCTATTTAACACTTACACGACCGGACATCACTTATCTGGTCAGTGTAGTGAATCGGTTTGTGTAGGCTCCCCATATGTCTCATATGGAGGCCATGCTTCACATAGATATTTAAAGAAAGCTCTTGGCCATGGAAATCTCGACAGTAAAATGGACATCTTAGAGTAGAAGTGTTTTTTAATGCAAACTGAGCTAGCTCTCCTTATAAGAAGCGGTCAACCACGGGTTATTGTACATCTATAGAAGGAAATTTAACTACATGGAAATACAAGAAGTAAAATATTGTTGCCCAGTCCAACGTAGAAGCAACATGCAAACTTATTTGGCTAATGACATTAATGTGTGAGTTTGGGTTTGAGGCGGATGCTCCTATGAGATTGTATTTTGATAATCACGCAGCATCTCACATTGCCAACAATCAAATCTATCATGAAAGAACCAAGAACATTGAAGTCAATTGTCACTTCATTAAGGAGAAGGTTGCTAACAAAAAAATATTCACACCATTTGTTAAGTCCCAAGTTCAAGTGGTGGGCATGTTTGCGAAGGCTTTAAGTTGAGCTCATCTGGATAGATTCTTTATCAAGCTGCGCATCTATGATATATATGCTCTAGCTTGCGTGAGAGTATTGATGCATTATGACTATACGTGGTCCCACAATCACTGATGTGGTCCTCATATGTTTGGGCCATAGTCTTTAGGCCCATAAATCATTGGTTTATTTTATCTTTTCGTCAGATGGGTATAATTGTAATTTTCTTGTATTGATTACACTAATAAAAGGGATGTGGGGGTGTGTAGAGCATTCCAAGCTCTCTTCTCTCCTCCTTTTCCTCTCATTTTTATTCTTTTCTTCTTCTCTTTTCTGCATCATTTTCTACGGATTTTATTATAACAAGCCAAAGATGGATGATAACATGATGCTATAACCTGAAACAAATTTTTTTAAGGATAACAATTTTATTAATTGAAGCAGCAAATCCAAAAGAACACAAAAACAAAAAAGAAAAGAAAAAAAAGGGGGGCATTACAATGCAACCCAAGCCCACTATGACTAGAAACCTTTAAATTAAAAGCTACCGCAACCCATTTTATAACATTCGATTTCTCTCTATGGAAGACTTCCTTTGAATGGGCAAAATGTCCTGAAAGCATATGTTGTTTCTTTCCCTCCATATAGACCAAAGCCCTGACATCCTCCATGCCACTATTGAATTTTTCAAAACCCCCATCATGCCACTGCCCATAAAATCCTTTAATGGACCAAGGCATAACCCACGAGGCACCAACCCCCCCCCCCCCCCCAAAAGTAATAAACTTTCCTACACCTCCCTTGAAAATGGCAATGCATGAATAGATGGTTCACCAACTCCTTGCTTTGCCAATGCACAGGACAAACATTGATGACCATGAGGCCCCTGTTTCTCAAGTTTCCGATTGTTGACACCCTGTTCCAACCATTGTTTGAATTATCTCTGATATTATCATCATCTCCAGCTTGGCGATACCGATAACGCCGGTAGTATTAGAAATTACAAGCATCAACAATGTATCGCCAAGTATAGCCAATGTATCAATATCGCCAATATTTTCAATTATGTAAATTCCAGGTGTCACTTGTATTGCCAATGTATTGATATCACCAATATTTTTTACTGTGTAAATTCTAGGTGACGCTTGTATCACAAGTGTATCGGCGATATTTCAATAATATTGTCAATGTAGAGATATCACGAAAAGTTTGTTTATTAAAAAAAAATATACTTCAAAATTTTTTATGAGCACATTGTTGTATACAGTTTTCAATTTGTCGTTGCTAATATTGATAATATCTCAATATTCTCGTTATCGCAACATGCGCGATATCAAGACCACAATCTTTCGCTTTATTTCCAATTGTCAATGATTTCTTAGAAAAATATCTTGAGTAATCGATATTCTGCAATATCGATGGATGTTTGGATGGAAGGTTGTATGGATGATTGGATGGCTAGATGGGATGGTTAGACTGTTTCTTACGATGACACATGCTTGTAAGCACCCATTAAATGGAAACTTATTGTGTATTCATTCTTTTTTCAAATTTTTTATTCCTAAATATGCAAATATGTGTATTTTAGCATCTCCTGAAGTTTCATTGAAAATTCTACCATTTTCCCCATGTTTTCCCGCATTTCTGTTGATCAACGATATTATCAGCGATATCGATATTGTTTTTGTATCCCTAGCCAATGAAACTTGTAGCGATACCGATACTTCAAACATTGGTTCCAACCCACTAACCATACAAATGGCACCACCTTTGAGGGAGCGCAAAAGGACCCAAGAGAGAGTGCACTTTGCCATCCACAATAAAAATGCCCAATGGCATGGAATGAAAAGATTTCACCAAGAAATTCTCCAATTTTACTTTATGACTAATACCAATCTTATACAGTGGACACCACGGGTGTTGTGTACACCCGAAGTGTACGCAAGTCTATTTGTACTAACAATCTCCTTTCATCACATTGAATCGGCCCCTTCCATCACACCCCTGACGCTCTATACAAAGAACTTTTGGGCCACCACCCCTCCTGCTCCACCCTGCATTTTTTTTGCCGTCTCCCCCCCCCGCCCCCCATGGGGTGTCGTAACGGCCGTTATAGGGCCATAAACGCATTTACGTAAAGGTAATGGTGGCAACTGTTATACGTTACAGGGTTGTGCCATTATGAAATAAAAAATTACCCGTAATGGTCCATTACAGGGCTGATAGAGGGGTTTTTTTTTTTTTTTTTTCCAATATAAAAATGGAGAGAGACCGTTACAACCCGTATCGTAAAGGCAATGGTGGTGGCTGTTACGGCCATTGTTACCATTACAAAATGATCTCTCTCTCTCTCTCTCTCTCTCTCTCTCTCTCTCTCTCTCTCTCTCTCTCTCCCTCTCTCTCTCTCCGTGTGTGTGTGTTGTTTTTATTAGAATAGTCTGCCATAGTATTAGGGAAAAGGAAAAGAAACCTGCCAAAGGAGAATACAAGTAACCAATTACTTGAACAGTTTCAGGAGAATGAACTGGAGTGGACATATCAAGGTTTAGTGTACCTGTGCAAGCAAGTAAAGCATCCTTGTCGAAACTGCAGTTGTGTGGGTCCGGAGCAAGTTCTTGTCTGCCTCCTCCCTTTTCCATTCATAACCATATCTACACTAAAAGGGACTCGTCTGAGAAACTTCTAATATAGGATTAAACAGCAGAATATAAAACATACCCTTTAGACCCATGACCACCAAATTCATGAACACGCTTCACCCTCTCAACATAGTCTTCAGGCAGCTGTTTTGTAGTAGAAGGATCTGCAAATATGAGAGTCAAAACGATTAATTTCTAGCATGTGCAGAAGTAGAAAAGTACTGGGTTGAGTTGGCAGCTGAGGCGAACTGACCTTGTAGAAAGAAAGTATCATGTGAATCACGAGCAGGGTGTTGCTGCGGCTGGAACAGGGCATCAAAATTCCAAAAGCTGCAACATAAAGCATAATCAAGTTAATCAAGCCCCATCCATTTCGGCAAAAGATCATGCAGACTCATGGGACGGTGGAATGGATATATTTATATCCATATGAAAATAGACAAGAAGAAGATAGGTAACTGCCATTTGATTAGTAGAAGTTGATCTTTTTTTCTCAGTTTAATGCATGGAAACCTTTCCTTACCCATATACATCCTCTACCAATGACTAAATAATATAAAGCCTTCCTAGATGCTCAAGCCATGACCCTTGACATGGTTTACCACTCATATATGCCTCAAGCCATCCATCTAATCCCTCAGGTTTACTGCTCATATATTGTTCAGTTGTATCAAGATATTTACATACAAAAGTAATTGAAATATACAAAACATTTAATACAGTATTCTAGAACCGATTGCTTATGGGACGAAGGCCCAAAAGGATGTGGATGGAGGTAGAATGAAAAGATTTGATTGACTTATGGCCTCACGGAAGTCATGGGCCTTGATAGAGTGGCATGGCAGAACAAGATTTATGTACCCATCCCCAACTAATTGGGAGACGGCTTAGATGACGCCATGATGGTGATGGTGATGATGATGATGAAAGTGCTTGAATTATTTTAATAATAAAATAGCAAAATATTTCCCCTGAGATCTGTGGGTCAAATGAGCCTGGCACCAAGACTGTTACCCATACCGAACATGTATACCTGCAAAGCTGTGCCCATCCCTGTATCCTTACTCAAGTAACATAGGCTACAATGGCACCACACTAAAGTTTGGTAACAAAACTTGAAGTGTAGGATAAGATGGAAACCTGCTTTCGACAAAGTTATTTGTTGGCATCTCCTCAAAACTGCATCGGAGACAATGCATGGCATTCAGGAACATCTAGCAATTTCAATAACAATATTCTCCAAGATAATACATATAAACAGTTAAACGACTAGACAGAGTTAGCAGAGCCTTACCCCATTTGAAGGAAGATTTTTCGGAATTGTTCCCGCACCTGAAATGAGAAGAGTTTATAAGCACCCATGATATCAAGAATTGCAACTGCACGGAGATGAAATATATTGATTCTCTCTTCTTCTTCTTTTTTCTGTTTTCTGGATAAGGACAGTTAGGGCCTCTTTGTTAACTCTGCAAAATATTGCTTAATGCGGAATTGAGAAAATGCTCTGTATTAAGTGTTGTTTGTTAACGTCGAATTCGGAAAGCGCTATGTGATTTTTCGGTGACATGGGTCTGGCTTAATGGTGAAATATGGAATGCACTCCATGAATTTTTCCATTAAAAAAAATTTTGCTTGCAAAATTACCCATCCTCAAGTTAATATGGAGATCTTTTTTCTTCGGAATAGTTTCCGTAACCCAATTTTTAACATGTTAAACTTCTTTAGGCCTCACCATGATTTATGTGTTAGATCCACACCGTCCATCAACTTTTTCAGATCATTCTAGAGCATGAGCCCAAAAATGAGGCACATGTAAAACTCAAGTGGACCACACCATAGAAACCAACGGAAATTGAATAACTATTGTTGAAATTGTCCTAGAATCTAATGTGACGTTTATTTCCCATGTAACCTCTTCATAAGGTCACATGTACATGGATGAAAAAGGAAAAAAACAAATATCAGCTAGATCAGGGCTTCTATGGCCCTAAGAAATTTTCAACGATAGGTGCCAAATTTCACTGTTTCCTGTAGTGTGGCCCACTTTAGCCTTATATCTACCTCTTTTTTTAATCTTATGCCCCCAAATGATATGAAAAAATGGATGGACGGTGTGGATAAAACATAAACGTCATGGTAGGCCCCACAGATCCACTAACAGGGCTGCCCTTCTCCACAGGCATCGCTGGATCGCATGCAGGCGGATTTCCTGCTAAAGCCTTTCCCAGGAGGTTCCAGTGCTGGGATGTAAGGTGGGGTCCACCGTGATGTTTACGAGAAAGACAACCCGTCCATCCATTTTTTGAGCTTATTTCATGACATGCTACCAAAAATGAGGATCCAAAACTCAAGTGGGCCATATGGGATGAAACAGTGGAAAGGAATGCCTCCCATTGAAACCTTCTTAGGCTCCACTTTGATGTTTATATGCCATACAACCCATTTATAAGGTAATTTTCACTTAGATGAAGTGAAAACACCAAAAACTTAGACCGATACAAAACTTTTGTGGCCATATAAATATTTCAATGGTGGTCACTAAATCCCTACTATTTCCTCTCGTGTGGCCCATTTGAGTTTTGGATCCACCTTATTTTTTATCGCATATCCTAAAATGAGCTCTTAAAATGGATGGACGGGTTGGATTTTTCACAAACATCGAGGGGGCCCCACCCAAAATCTATGGGCAGAAACTTCCTCCTAAAGGCTTCTGCATGAAATCCGCATCTCATGCAGATTGTACACTGACGCTGCCAATGGTGAGGATGGATTGAACAATGCTCTTTGTGCCCCCACCATAATGTGTTTTATCTACACCGTTTATCTATGTTTCCCAATCATTATAATGCATTGTCTTAAAAATGAGATAGATCCAAATCTCATGTGGACCACACCACAAGAAAACAACGGTGTTCGAACGCACACCATGAAAAACTTCCTAGGCCCACTGTAATATTTATTTACCATCTAACTTGTTGATTAGGTCAACACAAACATGGATGAAGGGAAAACTATTTGTCCCCACAAAGCTTTTAATAGTGGGCATTCAATCACCACTATTTCCTATGATCCGGTCCACATGAAATTTGGATATTCCTCATTTCTTGGATCATTCCTTAAAATGATCTAAAAAAATGGATGGACGGCATGGATGAAACATGTACGTTGTGGTGGGGCCACACAACACTGTTCAATAGCCACCTCAATGTGGCAAGTCAGCAAGCAATCCCCATCCAAATCTACTACA
Source organism: Magnolia changhungtana (assembly GCA_030180095.1). Taxonomy (NCBI): domain Eukaryota; kingdom Viridiplantae; phylum Streptophyta; class Magnoliopsida; order Magnoliales; family Magnoliaceae; genus Magnolia; species Magnolia changhungtana. The sequence continues at coordinate 10,416,551 of JASAUF010000658.1, forward strand.
TTGTTGGGACGAGATTTCCTACAAAAGCCTTTTGCAAGAAGTTCATGCGCTGGAAATGTAGGTAGGGCCCACCTTGATGTTTGTGCGAAATCCACCCTGCCCATCTGTTTTGTGAGTTTATTTTAGGACATGGGACCGAAAGTGAGCTCGATCCAATACCCAAGTGGGCCGAAAACGTAAGGATTGAACATCCACATTTGAAATATTCGTGGGGCCACGAAAGTTTTTAATCAGAGTAATATTTGTGTTGTAAGTTTATCCCAGTAGGAATGACGTTATGAACGGTATGGATGGCATTTAAACATCACTGTCGATCCCATGCACATTTCAACAGTAGGAATTTCCCTACCCACCTTTTCCTTTAGTGCGGCCCACTTGAGTCTTGGAACCTACTCACTTTTGGTCTCAAGTCCTAAAATGATCTCACAAAATCGATTGACGGATTAGATTTCTCATAAACATCATGGTGGGCCACCTTTTTCCAAGCGCAGGAACTTCCTGCAAAAGGCTTTCCAGGAAATCTGTGTCTGCACAGTGCAAGGAGGCAATCCAAGACTGCATCCACCTACTAAAGATGTACGGTCATGTCATGGGCTCTGTGGGGCCACTATGATCTATATATTTTATCCACACCGTTTGTATATTTTGAAAGATCATTTTAGGGCATAAAAAAAAAAAAAAAAAAAAATGAAACAGATCTAAGGCCCAAGTGAATCACACCACATGAAGTAATGGGGATTATAAGCCTACTGTTGAAATTTTCTGGAGGCCACAGAAGTTTTAGATCAAGATGATATTTATTTAGATCTATATATATTTTAAGCTCTATGTGACCTTATAAACAGGTTCGATGGAAAATAAACATCATTGATTTTTTATCTGTTTTTTTATGAATAATGATATGTTAATTTCTATTAAGTACTTTAGTTTATTTGAATTAAATAGAATGATTTTATTTTTATTTTAAAAAAAATAATTTCTTTATAATGTAAAACATTTCCAAACAGGAGATAGGGGCAAATGTGTCAAATTAACATATTTCAGACATTTTAGATGTTTCTTAACAAACAGGTTGTTTCAAATTCAATACTTAATTTTCAGACTTCAGCCATAATTACCAAACAAGTTTTTTTTTTTTTACTTCAAATTTCAGATTCAGGCTTCAGATTTCAGATTCAGGATTCAGATATCAGATTCAGGCTTTAGACTTCAGATTTAACAAACGGGGCCTTAGATGGATGCTTCCTCCAGTAGGATGACTAACGGTCAACGTTGATGGGTCTCAATGGGGAACCTTGCTCAATCTGCATTGGAGTCATCGGAATCTAATGGCATGATTAAGATTGCTTTCTCCAGTCCCTGGGGGAGCTCAACTCCAACCTGTCAAAATTATAAGCAATTAAGACTAGTTATCCTTGGCTAAGTCGCACTTTGGATCCTTGGATTGGCTAATTATATTGAGTGATTTCAAGTGCGCTCTTTCTTAGCGGAGAACTTGGAAGCATGCGTGAAAATAAGGGACTAATGTCAAATTTTCCTATTTCTCTTAGCTTATTGCCCCTAATGCCAACTCATGAGCTAATGTTTTGGCGAAGGGTGGCGTATCCACTGTTTTAAATATCGACGATATCGGCCCATATATCCCACGATATATCTTGTATCCCACCAGTGTGATACGAAACGCACAAGTAGTGCGATATATCCCACATGTTCGATCTAGTGAGCATTTTCGAATTTCGATGCTCTTATTTGCTGTAAATCATGTTAAATTAGTGTCAGATTGTTACAAATTCATGATTTTTCATGTTCTGCATGAAAAATCATGGATTGGGAGTTTCGATTTCGAGATTTGGAGGAGATAGGTTGAGTTGTGAAAAATTGAAAAAAAAATAAAATCAAAATTTCCCAATTCTCGCAAATCGTTTGCAATCTCTGTGTTCAAACATCACATCAAACATGTCCATAACCTAATCTAGTGATTCTTCTTTTGCTTTTGAATGTATTGTTTGTGTTTCCACTCGTCTTCTTACATTTATAAATTATATGAATAGACATTAAATATACTTGCATTAATTCAGTTAGACAACACAGATTAGGATCCCATACAAAGAAAACCTATTATGTGTACTTGTTTTTTTGTAATGTTTTGATTTATAAGTGTGTATTGATGTCTTTTTTAATAATCGCTGAAGTTTCATCGAAAAATTCAACCAATTTCCCATTGTTTCCCCATGTTTCCAACAACAACGATACATTACACGATACAACCGATATATCCCATGCGATAACTGATATGTATCCGTATCCCAAGAATGCGACACATAATGCAATACCAATATTTCAAACACTAGGCGTATCTAAGCAATCTTTGTATGTTTCTTGTTACACATCTAGAGCCACTGTTTTCCACTTTTCCTCTATTATTAAATTGACATTGCTTATTCAAAAAGTTGGTATGGTTAGATGCAGATTGATAGTTTGCTAAGGCTAACCTACACGAGGGAAACCAGAAATGAAGATGCCACCCAACTTGGGAAATCAAATCCAAGACTGCTGCTCTACATAGATCTAAGCAATAAAATGAATAGAGATACTAAAAGGTACTTTCATCTCAATCTATCATCTCTTCAAAGAGTTCAAATAGGACAACATCTAATTGATGAGTGCATACATGATATATCCCAGCTTTTTTTTTAATCAATCAAGCATTCATTTCTCTAGATAGACCAAAGAAAATGAAGAAGCAAAATAGACACTACTTGTGACAGGGCAATGCACCATCAACCAGTTACACTGCTCCCAAATTTGATCAAACAACCAAGTTTTGAAACTTCCATAGGGCAACAGTTTCTTCCCCTTACATGCATAGAGAAAAGCCTTCCTCTTGAGTAGAGGTAAGCCTTTGGCCAATGTAAGTGAATTTAGCTGCAAATGGAGTCCCATAGTGGTCAGCTATCATTTTCATAAATAAGAAACATGTTGTCATTGTTCTCCTGAGAAATAATGCAAAAGTCTGTGTCATTTACTATCCATCTGAAGTTGAGTTTTCAGGTTCTAAAATTAGTTGTATCATGTATAAGAACATTATGTAACAAAATGCTCAATGTTGCTGCTTGCGACAAAAGAGGGCATTAGTTTCTGTGATGGAGCGCTTCTTTACTAAATGAGTTCAGCCAAGAGTTTCTACAGTAAATGTTGCTCAGATATTTCAATGACTTGAAGCTTACTGGACATCACATGATAAATATAAAAGAAATAGGGCAAACAGCAAAGTTCATGCCTTGAGTAAAGGATGGAGATGGCCTGCTTCCAAGGTCGCGCCTCGAGCATTGTAGTTATAGTCTTTAAATTCTAGACCCTTCCAATCACCCCTTAAAACCACATGCAACCAAACAATACCTGTCACTATAATAGGCCACAGACATGCATTTATTTTACATAACTTTGCAACCATATATATATATATATAAGAGGAAAACTGAACAAAGTGGTTCCGCAGATGTTTGTTTATGAGTCTATGAATGCATATGTATTTTTAGATACAATAATATTTGCATACATGCATATATGTATTCCATAAAAATAAATAAATTTAAATATTTAGTGTCTATATCATAGTTTGCCTACCCTGTAGGTTGACCCAGGACTTGGGCAAGTCTACTCAACCTTGTCACCAAATGGGTGACCAGATCAAGTTACACTCGATTTGCATCTAACCACAGTGTGACTAGCCCAAGTAAGCCAAGTCTTAAACGATTCCTTTCAACCTGCTCGACTCAGCTAGACAAGCAAAAGAGATGAAGGAGATGCCAGTTGGTTATTTCCAAGGGGAGTTATTTAAAACAGAGGCACGTAAAATATTAACCCAAATTAAACTGACAAATGTCGCTAAGTTACAATTTAAAAATCAGATTGGTTGAAGAATCCTTACCTCTCATTAATGGACACTTTTTTAAATAAGACCATTAGATATTTCCATTTTTAACTGTCCAATTAATGTCCAGAAATCTAATTAGTATATAACCAAATAAGAGTAATTTTTGGGTCACAATACATCTAAACTAGTACCCATCATTTGGACAGTTTCACCTGGATCACTTTTATGCCATCACGTGTGCAATTTCATAAAAATTTAACTGCCTGTGTATCATCCATCACACTATTGAGTATCGCCATATTTCTCTATAACCAATTTCTGACTTTTGATAATCTTATGGGCGTTACAGCCCTGCCTGAGTACATGCTAGTGCATGATTCAATCTTGTAAACATGCGCAAGATCCAAGCAGTTCATCAGGTGGACCACCACGTGTAAATATTTTGTGCCAAAAATCAAGCGTGGCCACTCATCAGATTGGTGACAGTGTTTGGAACAAATTTATAGATAAAACAAGCTTTTCTCTAGCCATTTATTTGTTTTTACACTCTAGTCCATCGGATTAGTAAAACTACAAAATTTTAGGGCTAGAGAATCTAGACACTGGTCGCCCACTTGATGAAGTGATCAGATATTGCACATGTATGCCACAATACCACCAGCAGTGGCGTGTACATGAACAGGGTTGTACACACCTGGGCATCAGAAAAGGCTCCAATTTCCCGCAACTTTTTGACTTCTGGAAGGAGGTTTTCTAGGGCATTCATGTGAACATGCCACGACATGCGCCACTATGGCATATGGGAACAAAATCCAAGCTGTATATAAGATCAATCTAACCATGTAAATAATCTGTTCCAAAAATAAGCTGTAATCTGTGTAGCTGACAATCCTAGAAATAATCAAACACACTAGTTCTAGCCATCCATTTAATTCGTAAATTGTGGCCAGCTGAAAAGTCAACTGGCATGAATTTTTAGCCAAGGCATCTTCATAGCGGGTCCAACTAATGTTAGGCTTGGATCTTTTATCCATCTGCCATGATAGTGCATGTGGTGGCAGGGCTCATTTTTCAGATTTTTTGAATGCTTTTGTTTTATTTGTAAATTTATGGTAAAACACATAATTAAAAATTAAATTTCTTGATCAGTCTGGTTGACCCGCCAAGTCCGGGTTGGCAAACTATGGTCTACGTAGCCACATACACATATCAATGTACGCAAGAATCAGAGCCAAACAAATCAAAATTGAGGGAGCTCAAGATCAAGAAAGTTCAGGTTCCCCACGTTCAAAACCAATCTGGAAAACAACTGGTTAACAAGGAATAACATGGAAAATGGAAGGGAAGCAGGGTAGGATGGAATAACTGTTTTACGACACGTACAGAATGCACTGGATCAGACTTCAGCATGCACAGGATTCACACATTTAGATCCATAAGGCCTTCAAGATGCACACATGGATGGATCTAGAAAAAAGTCTGTGTAACTTTTGCAGCAAGGTTAGTGTTCCATAATTCTGCTAGAACACCAGGAGCAGTGTTCCTTGGTGCCAGAATGGAAGTGATGGGATGACAATGTCCTTGAGAGCTTTTGAAAATTGTCCTCTGGAGCTCTAAGAAAGTAGCTGGAGTATAGATTCAATCTTGTTCCAGGATAGAGGATTCCTCTTTATCTTTTCTCTGTCATAATTCGTTTTGTTTTTCACCAAGTTATTGTTACCTTTAACAAAAAACAAAAAAAAAAAAGAAAAAAAATTGCAGCAAGGTGGAGGACAAGGAATATAAATGTGGTAATTTGGGACACAAATTGATGCCATTGTGCAGTCAGCATGATACCGATGCTAATTCTTGTTGAGATTCATTTGAAGGGGTTAAAATAAGTCAACAGGTCACAAATCACATGGTCAAACAGGATCGAGTTAAATGGGGCTGTTGTATTTTAGTTGGGCAGCGCCATCTGTGGGTTGTAAAGGTATTGAAAGGGGGGTTTAGGCTGCATCAGATGCACAAATTGAATTGCAAAAATTCAGTTTAACCAAGAGGAAATAGCAAAGATGCTTCCAAGTATTAGTTACGAGGAAGCCTTCAAATAGCAGTTGTTTCTTTCATCCCAACTTTAATTACACTTTGGAGTATATACCCTCAATAGGAATGGTAGGGAGGAAATTACAATTTGGTAATTCTGCACTTTAATCTAGTAATCGCAATTCAATTTGACAGTTGCATCAAAACACGGCATTAGCCGACAAGTGGTCACTATTTTATTTTATTTTTTGAAAAAATGGATAGCAAGTAGTGAATTCATGGGTTACCTTTCAGGGGGATATCTTAACAAAATATTAGAGTTGATGAATGGATCATATTAGTAGCCTTAAGCTATATTTTGGATTATACATGTCACAGCAAAAGACAGCATCTGTTATTGTTTTGAAGTTCAGACAGAAAAAAAAAAAAAAAAAGCACAGCCCTTTAAAAAAAATAAAAATAAATAAAAAATAAAAAGATGAAAGAAAGAAGGGAGGCATACCTCTGCAAATGTTCTCGAGTTAAGTCGGTGACGGCCTTCACCCTTTTCGGAGCAAAATTAGGACCTTTCCTTAGTGAATAGCCCTTCCATGTCCTGCACAATTCAGCAAGAAAAAAAAAACTCAAAAATATAAACAATACTAGATTCAACAACATTATTTTGCGAGTACATATATCATGCTCAGCTCCAGTACTAACAAAAAGGCACTTCTTATGAAGAAAACATACTAAAGACCTGTGTTCGAAATATCGGTATCGCGTTACGTATCGCATCCTTGGGATACGGATACGTATCTGTTATCGCATGGGATATATCGGTTGTATCACGTAATGTATTGCTGTTGTTGGAAACATGGGGAAACATTGGAAATTGGTCAAATTTTTCAATGAAATTTCGGTGATTATTAAAAAATACATCAATACACACTAACGAATCAAAACATTACAAAAAACAAGTGCAAATAATAGGTATTCTTTATATGGGGTCCTAATCTATGCGTTGTCTAACTGAATTGATGCAAGTATATTCGTATAATTTATAAATGTAAGAAGACGTGTGGAAATACAAGTAATATATTCAAAAGCAAAAGAAGAATCAGTAAATCAGGTTACATACATGTTTGATTTTATGTTTGGACACAGAATGCAACCGATTTGCGAGAAATTAGGAAATTTTTAATTTTTTCAATTTTCCGCAACTTGATCATTCTCCTCCAAATCTCATAATCGAAGCTCTCAATCCATGATTCTTTATGCAAAACATGAAAAAACATGGATTTGTAACAATTTGACACTGATTTAACATGATTTACAGAAAAAAAAAAAAAAAGGATTGAAAATAAAAAATGCTCACCAAATCGAACATGTGGGATATATCCCACTATTTGTGCGTTTTGTATTGCACAGGTGGGATACAAGAAATATCATGGGATATATCGGCCGATATCGTCGATATTTAAAACACTGGTAAAGACTTGTTTACTGATCAACTTAGTGTTATCACAAAGATGGATTACCAGAATGTAGAAATTAAGTATGAACAAGCTAAGTGCATGAAATGGGGGCATACTGCAAAGCAATCAGCTTTCTTCTTTTCAGCTCATCGATATCTTTTGCATCAATTACCTGCATGAATAATGCAGTGTTAACGAAATGCTTTAACTTAAAAAGAAGAAGGAAAGAGGAACATTTTCCACTTGTTTTGGTGTAGTCGTATACCCAACAAGGTTCACCACATATCAAAAGATACAGACCAGTTGCTTCTAAGCAGGGTGGAGCACAATAAGATTGTGTAGCCACTTCCACTATGAAGGAAAAGAGAATGTTGTCCTATAACTCAGGAACCAACAAAGATTTCACTTTCAAGGTCCAGTTTACCTATTGGCATCTAATGCTAGATCTGAGTAGCTAAAAATTATCGCTAATCAAAATTAGGCTTCAACAAAATTTCATATTAGAAAAATTAAATAAAAAAGAGAAGTGGGAAGTAAATGGATTCCTTGGTCTAGAATTGAAGGATGCTTTGCTTACTCATATAGATTGTATAGAAGCCAACATATGATAAGCTCAGCATATATAATATCTTAGCACAACCCACAAGCATAAACTCCTCTCCCATGTAATATGATATTGTCCTTTCATCAGGATAAGCATTTTCATTTGCATTCCAGGCACTACTCACAATGTTTTTTGATACAGTTATGCTAGCTGAGGGCTAGTTCTGGCACTAGATGCACCATCAGTCCTTATAGGTAATGTTGATCAGAATGTACGGGTACCACCATTCTAGGAGGTTCAGATGCTACATAGATGATATCGATTTCCTATCTACAACAGAGAAAATACATTAGCATATGTGCACCTCTCCATCTTGTATTTGTTTAAGCAAATCCTTGACTCGATCCTCCACATGTTGAACCTACAGAAGTAAAAAACGTGAGGACTAAAGCAAAGAATATTTCATCATTGATATTTATTGTGAAACAAATAAGCCAGCCCACACCTCTTCACTCACTCACACATCCAAACAAAGTCTATTCATATAATTTATAAACGTAAGAAGACATGTATGGAAACACAAGCAAAACATGAAGAATCATATATCTGGAACCATTTGACACTAGTTTAACATGATTTACAACAAAAACATAGATCGAAAAATGAAAATACTCATTGGATCGAATAGGTGGGATATATCGGCACTATCTGTGCATTTCGTATCGCACAAGTGGGATACAAGATATATCGTGGGTTAAATCAGCTGATATCATTGATATTTAAAACACTGATTCCCACATGGTAACTTGGTAACACCATGCAAGAAACAGTTTCCTCTAGGGTATCTGTTAAATTGAATCTTTATGTCATTCACAACACATGGTTTTGAAAGTATGCATTGTTCATATTTTATTTTTCTATCAAACATATTTTTTCTTTTCTTTTTACTAATAAATGAGAGCAGATTAACTATGGACATAAGTACTTGATTGATAAATAAGTCATAGATATACAAAATTATCATTTAAAAATTAATTTAAATATATATTGTAAGTATCATACCTAAATGGCCATTCCAAAAAAGTACCATATTTAAATAGATATGGAAGAAGTAACGACTGCACATGGATGATCAGTGCAATTTCTTTATGACAATACACACACACACACACACACATACATACATAGATATATCGTCGATGGAGATCTCTTGAAACTCACAGACTATATATATATATATATATATATATATATATATATATATATATATATATATATATATATATATATATATAACAGTCACAAAGAAGAAAGAAGCTCAAAATTGGTCACAAGTTTTCAAAATATGCAGCACTCTTAAAACACCTACATGAATCAAAGATTAGAAAAGATGACCGAAAGAGTAAAAGGGAGACTTGACGTACCAGCACACAGAGTCACAGACAAATCTTTAAGGCAATTTTCAGAGCTTTACGGTGTTAAGATAATTAGACTTCGCAAAAACTTGTTACATGCTCCCCAGTTTCAAACAATTACCAAACTTCATAGAAGTGACATCCAAAGCAATTCTTATGATAAGCTTTGGATGGATGAAAATAAACAAGAGTCGTGGATGGCCCAATAAAGGTCTAGCTACTCCTTTTGCCAGACGGTCAGCAATACCATTACCCCCATAGAGTACAAGGCAAGCTTCTATCTACCAGATTCCAAATAGAAACAGAAAATAGATGGCATAACAAAACCATTCATTCAAAATTGTACCTTTCTAGACACTAGCCCCTTTCCCATCTCCACCCATTTATTCTTTATCGCCTGGGAGCAACCAATTTTGAAAACTGTGGGATCAACCTTTTTCTGCATCGAAAATGACACAAGTCAAACAACTTCATGCATAGCAATGAGGATGATTTAATTATTAAAAGCAAGAAGAATCTGTCCTCGGACATCCAACAACATATGATACACATATGAACAGAAGTACAAGTACAATGCCCAAGCTTTAAAAGCAGAGATTTAAATGAACAAAAGCACAAGTGGAATGCCCAAGCTTTAAAAGCAGAGATATATTTCAATTATCAAGAAAGACCATCTAAAACCTCGGGAAGCAATATACCTGGTTGAGCCAGATTCAAGCCAGACCATGATCAGCCTGTTTATTAATCAGGTCTCACCCTGTTTAGTTGCTAGCTCATAAAACCCAGGTCCAGTCCTGACCAGTTTATTAGATGGTTCGTGAAATTCAGGCCCAGTCCTGTCCCCTCTCGGTCATAAATGGTCCAGGACCAGGCTGATACTGGACCTCAACAGAAAATGCTCTCAAACCTTGGTCTGGGACCTATTATGTTATTAATGGGGCTTGAAATTAGCCCTGTCCCACCCATGGGTCTAAAGTTCTTCCCCAAGCCTGGTTTGTGGGGGTTGGTCTGAAGCCTGGTGAGCCAGCCATCCCAAGGTAGGACTCAGCTGCACCACAACCTGACCTCCTCCAAATGGGTCTCCTGCTCCCACCGAATCCTCCCCCACCACTGGCAGAAAGAGCCCAATTCCTTCACCTTTATTTTCCAATGCCATTTCCCTCCTCACCTTTCTTTTTTTGGACATGTTCCCAACTTAGTCGGCAGAATTTATGACCTCTTCCAGAGGAAATTGCCTTTGTAACTTCCTAAATGTGGTTCGCAAGCATGACCTGGGATCTTGAATAGTTGAAACCCTTAACCCCTTTCTTGTACAACCAGATGTTGATCGCTTCTAGGGAACGTCTCAGAAGAGCCTTGCATACTTTCCACCACAACCAGTCGGACAATTTGTCGTGCATCGCTTTCAAGTTGCGCCATAGCGCACCCTTGCTCCCTTTGTACCACAACCGGCTTTACAGCAGGCCCGTCACTTCCAGAAAAACACCCTAGATTGGTCAAGATTCGAAACTTAATTCTCATGATTACTTAGGAACATTTTGATGAGCAGCAGCCCACCTGATATCGAACCTCTTGTAGCGGGCCGAGGACCGGCAGGTGCAATTAATACCAGCAAAATTGCCACATCATCTTAATATATGCACAGATATCTTATTTTCTATATTTAAATAGGATAAACATTCACCTACAACCCATTGCAAGTTAACTTGCTATGTATACCAGCCCTTGACCATTGGGTGAGATTCCTACAACAAGAAAAACATTAGAGAAGTCTAATCGACAGTTAGGGTTTGATATGTGTGACAAATTAACACGCAATGGGTTGGTGTGTCAAGAACAGTGCAGTGACCAGTGATTACTATAGAGCACATTGCCATAATTTCAAATAGTTTTGTCAGGTCAACAAGCCAAGGCCATAAGGCAAACTCAACGATGTGCATGCCAAACACTGAAGTTAAGCCCAGGCTCCAACAAGTCAAAATGATAGTTACAAAAAATCTTGAACCCTTATCTAAATAGGTGAAAAACAAATTGCCACTCAATTTTCGCAAAATGTGAAACAGAAGAAGTTGAAACATGTTTTGGACATATATAGACATTGTGAGGCCAATGATGTAGCCAATACGTAAGGGCTCGATTGTGAGCTTGTCAATGAAGGTAAATGGAAAATGGAATTGGAGGTAGATGAATTGCGAGTAAATGGCTTACTCAGTTGTGTGTGGATGGAAGTAAATGAAATGCATTTTAAATCCAAATATTCTGTTTGGATGGGAGTAAATGGGAGGAATTGGAATGCAATGGAAATTTTCAATATATTCACATGAATGTATATAATAATCCAAATCAGCTTGAATATTTCAAATCAGTGTACATATGTGATATTTAATAGAATGATATAATAAGGCCATTGAAATATATAATTTAGCCGAAAAAGAGGAAATTTTGAGCCTCGGGTGGGCCACAACCGTAAGGATCACAAACAAGTAACTTGCTAACATTTTTTAATTGTCCATTTTGACGGTCAACCTTTGGACGGTTTGAATCATTTTATTGGTGTGATTTTAGTGATGTAGAGGATAATAAGACTGTTTGGAGTATCATTAGCATGCCATGGGTATGACGGACATGTACGTAGCGGCACTTTTCTTTACTTCTGCGACACTCCAAGGAACTCAAAAAGGCATTTCACCCCCATTTACTTCCAAATCCTCTCTCGTGGAGAGGATTTCATTTGCTAGCCCATTTACTCCCATTTCATTTCATTTCCATGCATTTACTCCCATCCAAACACACTTCAAATGTCCTTTACCTCCATTTACTCCCAATTCCCCCCATTTACCTCCATTTACTCTCATCCAAATGGCCCCCAGGTGAAGTCTGCCAGATATCAGTATCATGCCGCATAAGGGCCCCCTAACTATCCGTATGATATAGGACGATATAGCCCCATATAGTTTGTATCAGGCCCCCATATTGCGCATCAAGGGGAGTTAACAAGGATATGCAATGTGGTCAACAAGACCACATTGGCATAGAATCAGTGTTTAAGTTGTCAGCGAATTTATCTAATTATCGCCTATAATTTCATAGTCACCGGCTCAACAAAACCCGAAACCACAAATATCATTTCTCTTCTAGATATCAACGAGATTTCGCCGATATTTTTAAAATTTTGACATTTTCATTGATTTTCAGTGATAAAATCGAGTGAAGGCCCAGCATATAAACTGCAAAATTAAAAAAATAAAAGAAAAAAGAAAATACCTTTTTTTTTTTTCTTTCAAATCTGTTTGAAAAAATCTTTTTCAGCACCTTGCAAGGAGTTTCAGCACATCATTTGGTCTAATAACCTTAAAAAATCTTCAATTTCAGGGATTTCAAAGATTTCAATGACTGGATAGTAATCTTCTTGGGATTTTTCATTGAAAATTCCTCTACCTTATTGGAAAGAATAGCCGATTTTTTTGTTTCCCTGGTGAAGATGCATCCAAACATCCTTTTAGGGTTTGAAAAATAGTCGAGGTTCGTTCCCACTTTCCCCTTTTGTTTACGACTTCCGAACGCAACTTAAGTTGCGGCATTCAAAACATGCAATGTGTCATGCGTGTGACTCTATGGACCCAACTCAATGCACACATTGTATATCCAGGCCATCCATTTGTTTTGCCATGTCACTTAATGGCATGGGCCAAAAAAAGAAGTAGATCCAGATCTCAGGTGGACCACACCATAAGAAACACTGGTCACCAAGCACCCACTGTTAAAAACTTCTTAGTGTCCTAATGCAAGAGCATTTTCACACTGGGCTCGAGTGGGGTCGCTTGTGGGATGCAGGGGCACACTCGGGGTGGGTGCGGCCCACGGAGGAGGTCTCGTGTTCGAGACTCCTCACCAAGGGTGATTAATGCGCATTTCAAACCGGGCTCGAGTGGGGTAGCCCGTGGGATGCAGGGACACACTCGGGGTGGGTGGCCCATGTGATTTGGGGCCCACGAAGGGGGTTCGATCGAGGTCCTAAAAATCTATGAGATGTGGGACCTGGGATATGAGATAAAGGGATTAATTCCCCATACTCTAACAGTTCGAGCTTTTAGAGCAAATGGTTAATTGCCCTGCATCAGGTCCATCGTCATGTTTATTTGCAATCTAAGTTGTTCATAAGGTCACATAGACCTGGATGAAGGGGAAACATAAATATAAGCTTAATACAATACTTTTGTAGCCCACAAAAAGTTTTTAATGGTGAATGACCATTGTTTCTTGTGGTGTGGTCAGTGGTCCACTTGAGATTTGGATCTACTTCATTTTTCAAGCCATGCCTTAAAATAAACTGGCAAAATAGATGGACGGCCTAGATATACAACACATACATCGCTGGTTCAAGGTCTACACAAAAGCCTACCGCAGGAACTTCCTGTACAGGGAAGCTAGTTTGGTGTCGTGGGGCCTACCGTGATGTTTGTCACAAATCCATCCCATTCATTCGTTTTGCCCGATCATGATGCAGGACAATTAGCCACTTACTCTAAAAGCTCGAACTATTAGAGTATGGCGAATTAATCGCTTTATCTCATAGCCCAGGTCCCACATCGCATGGGTTACAATCTCGGCCGAACCCCCCTCGTGGGCCCCATATCACATGGGTCACCCACCCCGAGTGTGTCCCTGCATCCCATAGGCTACCCCACTAGAGGCCGGTGTGAAATGCGCATTAATCACCCTCGGTAAGGAGTCTCGAACACGAGACCTCTCCCGTGGGCCCCAAATCACATGGGTCACCCACCCCGAGTGTGTCCCCGCATCCCACGGACTACCCCACTTGAGCTCGGTGTGAAAATGCCCCTACATTAATCACCCCCAGTGAGGAGTCTCGAACACGAGACCTCCCGATCTGATACAAATTTTATGCAGGACAATTAACCACTTGCTCTAAAAGCTCGAACTGTTAGAGTATGACGAATTAATCCTTTTATCTCATAGCCCAGGCCCCACATCGCATGGGTTAGGACCTCGGCCGAACCCCCCTTGTGGGCCCCAAATCACATGGGTCACCCACCCCGAGTGTGTCCCCACATCCCATAGGCTACCCCACTCGAGGCTGGTGTGAAATGCACATTAATCACCCCCGGTAAGGAGTCTCGAACACGAGACCTCCCCCGTGGGCCCCAAATCACATGAGTCACCCACCTCGAGTGTGTCCCCGCATCCCACGGGTTACCCCACTCGAGCCCGGTGTGAAAATGCCCCTACATTAATCACCCCCGGTGAGGAGTCTCAAACGAGACCTCCCGTTCTGATACCAATTTGATGCAGGACAATTAACCACTTGCTCTAAAAGCTCAAATTGTTAGAGTATGGCGAATTAATCCCTTTATCTCATAGCCCAGGCCCCACATCACATGGGTTAGGACCTCGGCCGAACCCCCCTCGTGGGCCTCAAATCACATGGGTCACCCACCCCGAGTGTGTCCCCGCATCCCAAAAGCTACCCCACTCAAACCTGGTGTGAAATACGCATTAATCACCCCCGGTGAGGAATCTCGAACACAAGACCTCCCCCGTGGGCCCAAAATCACGTGGGTCACCTACCCCGAGTGTGTTCCCGCATCCCACGGGCTACCCCACTCAAGCCCGGTGTGAAAATGCCCTTGCATTAGATCATGTTAGGATATGGGCCAAAAAAATTAGGCATATCCAAAACTCGAGTGGGTTGCGTGACAAGAAAAAGTGGGTAAGGAAATGCCTACCGTTAAAACCTCCCTGGGCTCCATTGTAAGGTTTATATGCCATCCAAACAATTAACAAGGTCATTCCTGCTAGGATGAACTGAAAACACGATAATATTAGCTTGATCTAAAACTTTTGTGTCCTTGCGAATGTTTCAATGGTGGACATTCAATCTCATTGTTTTGTGTCGTGTGGCCCACTTGAGTTTTGGATTTGACTCATTTTTTTGCCCCATGTCCTAACATGATTAGGAAAAACAGAGGGACGGGGTGGATTTCTCACAAACGTCATAGTGGGCCCCACCCAACTTCATGTGCTCTCGCAAGCAATCCGCATCCCAACTAATTTTCTGTAAAATGTAAATTTCAATTTCATAGGTGAGCAACCCTCTCTAGCCAAGTCACAATTCCATGGACAAATTGATCAAACAATCATAACCTTGATTCATGGATGCTTGTTAATGAAAATAGGACCATTGGATTTCTTTTATTTTAACCATCCAATTAGCGTCCACCAATCTAATACTTAACTTTGGATTTATGATATAACTACACTAGGTACCATAATTTGGACGATTTAATTAGATTACTTGTGTGCCATGTGTGCAATTTCTAAGTGCCTGCATATAGAATTTATTTTTTGTATTTTTAATATTAAAATAAATATGTTTTTGGGATATAATAAATTAGTCATTTATTTCTTTAAATGGGGCTCACTGAGGCCCATTTTATCATATGATGAGGATATGCTGACCGAAAGTGGTCCATTAGGATCCATTGGTTCTATTTAAAGAAAAATAAAGGATTAAATTATTTATTTTTAAATATTTTTGAAAAATAAATTAACAATATATATATATAATGAAAAAACAGTTAAAATTTTTATTTATATGGATTATGCAATGAATGGTTTGGATTGATGGGTAGAAGGGAGGGATGGATGGATGGGATGGGATGGTTGGATGGGAGGATGGATGGATGGGATGGTTGGATTAGGAGGATGGATGGGTGGGTGGATTGGATGGGATGGATGGTTGGATTGGACAGTTGGATGGATAGGATGGATGGAAACTTATTAAGCATGCATTCTTTTTGTAATTTTTTTATTCTTAAATATGAAAAAGAAATGTGTATTTAGGCATCTCCTAAAGTTTCAATGAAAAATTCCACAGTTTTTCCTATTGTTCTCGCATTTTCGGTTATCGGCGATAACGATATTGTTTCGGTATCTCCAGCCAGCGAAAATTGAAGTAGTATCGACAACTCGAACACTACATGTGATAGATGAAAATGACTTTTCATCTTTCATATGTTGAATCTAAGGAGTTGATCAGCCTCATCTCTCGACTACAGGGGTTGCAGGAAAACCCGGATGCTAAGGATTCTCTGGTCTGGCAATCGGATAAATATGGAGTATTTTACAGTTAAATCTTTCTATTTCCTAATTTCTAGTTTTGATTTCGAGTTTCGTGCAGCCACACTGGTGTTGTGTGGTTCGATGGAGCTCCTCCAATAGTAACAATTTTCGCTTAGTTGTCTAGCTGAAACAAGATTCAAACTATAAAAAATCTTTGTAAGAGAGAATGGTGCTTCCTAGTATATGTCTCCTATGTTTCAAGGATGCGGAGTCAGTGGATCATATTCTCATTCACTATGTTTCAAGGATGCTGAGTCAGTGGATCATATTCTCATAAACGGTCGCCTAGCAAAGGAGGTTTGGAGCAATGTTTTGCTTTAGATTTGGTCTCTCTTGAGTGATGTCGAACTCTATTGTTGAGTTTTATCGATCTTAGAATTGGGTGGCCTAGGGAGAAAAGATCTTCCTAGCTGGAGAGTTGCCTTATTAGCTGTTATCTAGTCCCTTTCGATTGAGAGAAATGATTGTTGTTTCCAAAATAGAAGTAGCTCAGCTCTGGGGGTTATTTGTAAAGTTCATCAATTTATAAGGATGCGGATGCCTTAATCGGCTTGATTGTATTTTCCCTTTCTTCTTTTCTTTTGGGTTGTTTTTTCTATTCTTTCCTCCTTGTTTTTCTTAAAAGCCATTTCGACCTAATAAATTCAATATCTTAAATAAAATAAATAAATAAATAAAGATCAAGATCATATCACAAAATTGACATTTAAATAAATAAATAAATAAATAAATAAATAAATAAATAAATAAGCTATCTGAAAGGGGAAATAACAAGTCATCATCATCTTAGCCATATTCCAACTAATTGGGATCGGCTACATGAATCCCATTCCACCATTCCACTCTATCAAGGGCCATAGCTTCATTTTTACCATAGGTCATCAAGTCTTAAAAAACAACAAGAAAAAAGATAATAAATCTCAAAGGATCTTCCAAAAAATAACTAAAACATCCTTAGTATGTTTGTTTTACATCCAGCCCACAACTAAAGGAGTCCCATCTAATGGTGATTGGATGGCCAAGATGCATTGATTCCCTAGCTCCAAAAAACTTTACCTTGAGTTGATAGCCCATAACGATCCATTGTATGACTATATAATTTGTCTTCTCTGGCTTCACAGAGCTTGATGGTGTTTTAGGTCATGCCACATCTTCTTTCATATTTGAAACATCATAAAAGTCAGCTCCTACTTCTGTAGTAATGGAGTTTTAAGCCTATCAGCTCCTAGTGTTTTCCTTGAAACAAATGGCCTTTGATTTATGCACTCTGATCATCCTCGAGATCAACCAATTTGTCCATCTCAGCTTTGACATACACCAATAATGTGAAGGTAGTGTAGTCAAAAGCATTCCGAGCACACGCCTGAGCATCTTAGGCCACCTGCACCTTGCCTATGCCATAGGCAAAGCACCATCCTAAGGCATGTCCTTAGGGTGTGCACTGAATACCTGGCGCCTAGGTGCGCCCAGTGTTTAAGTTGTCGGCAAAAATATCAAATTATTGCCGATAATTTCTCATCAAAACCGAAAACCCCAAATTTCAAATATCTACCAGATATTGGTGAGATTTCGCCAATTCTTTTTTTCTTTTTTTTTTTGCTTTCCTGATAAAATGGCAAAATTGTCAACATTTTCGTTGATCATCGGCGACAAAATCAAGCAGATATTCACCGTAAATACGGGAAAATAAAAAATACCTATTTCTTTCAGAAATGTTTGAGAAAGTAAATTTCGACACCTTTTGAAGAGTTCTGAAAGATCGTTGGCGGTTGGATTGCAGATTGTTAACTCCAGTCTTTAGAAAGTACAAAATAAACCCAAAAGTCTTCGATTAGGGTAATGAATTTCAAGGATTTCGGTGAGCTTTTTGTATTTTTGTTGGGAATTTCTGTCAAAAATTCCTTTGATGGCTATTTTCCCAGAATGAATTGGCGTTGAAGATGGTTTCGAACGGGATTTTAGGGTATAAAGGAAAAAAGGGGTTTCTATTTCCTTTTGTATACAAAGACTTTAGGGTTTTAAAAGAACTAGGTTATCTTTCCTTTTTTAAAAAAAAAATATCCACCTTAATGTATGCGTTGTATATCTATGTTGTCCATTCATTTTGCCATGTCATTTTAGGGCATAGGCCGAAAAACGATACATATCCAGATCTTAGGTGGATCACACACCACAAGAAATAGTGGTCATTAAACACCCACCATTAAAAACTTCCTATGATCCACCGTAATGTTTATCTCCCATCCAAGTTGTTCATAGGTCACACAGACCTGGATGAAGGGAAAACACAAATATCAGCTTGATCAAAAACTTTTGTGGCCCACAAAAAGTTGTTAACGATCACTGACCACTGTTTCTTGTGGTGTGGTCAGTGGTCCATTAGAGAGTTGGATCTGCTTAATTTTTAAGTCCATGCCCTAAAATGAGCTAACAAAACAAATGGATGACGTAGATATACAACATATACATTGTGGGCCCCACGACCAAGTCCTATCCCACCCATGTTGCTGGAAATGTGGGATGGAAGCCTGAAAGCCTTTTGCAGGAACTTCCTGAAATAGAAAGCTATGTGGGGGTTGTCGGGTCCACTGTGATGTTTGTCAGAAATGCACCCCATCCATCTGTTTCGCCATACCATGTTAGGACTTGGGCCCAAAAATGAAGCAGGTCCAAAACTCTGTGATGTTTATATGCCATCAATATTGTTCATAAGGTCATTCCTATTGGGATGAACTGAAAATAAAAAAAATATTAGCCTGATGGCCCAGATCCAAAACTTCTATGGCCCCACAAATGTTACAACCGTGTACGTTCAATTCTCATTATTTCTTGTTGTGCAACCCACTTGAGTTTTTTATCTGCCTCATTTTTGGGCCCGTATCCTAAAATGATCTAGAAGAAAAGATGGACGGGGTGGATTTCTCACAAGCATGACGATGAGCCCCACCTAGCTTCCTGACTTCCCATATCAGAAAGTTCACACAAAAGGCTTTTGCCTGGCAATTTGCATCCTCCATGTCTGGACACGATGAGCACAACTTTACAGAGACCCAGGAACCAACGATGTTAGTGGGACCCTAATCGTACGGCCCAACTTGATGTATGCATTGTATATCCACATCGTCCATCTGTTTTCCCAACTTATTTTAGGGCAACGTCCCAAAAATGAAGCAGATACAAATTTCAGGTGGACCACACCATAGGAAACAATGATTATTGACCATTAAAAGCTTTTGTGGGCCACAAAAGTTTTGTATCGATCAAAAATTGTTTCCTTTCATCTAGGTATGTGTGTCCTATCAACAAGTTGGATGGTTAATAAACATTACAGTGGACCCTGGGACGTTTTTAATGGTGGGCATTCAATGGCCACTGTTTCCTATGGTGTGGTCCACGTAAAATTTGTATATGCTTCATTTTTTAGATCATGCCCTAAAATAAGCTGGCAGAACAGATGGACAATGTGGATATACAATACGTACATGAAGGTGGGCACTATGGTCAGGGCCCCACCAACATCACTAGTTTCGGGGTCACAACCGAGTCGTGCTCAGATGTGACACCTAAGTCGAGCATGTATCTAGAGATGTGGGTGGGACCCTGACCATGGGGTTCACCTCAATGCATGCATTGTATAGTATGTCGTCTATCCATTTTGCCAGATCATTTTATGGCATGGACCCAAAAATGAAGCAGATCCAAATCTCTGGTGTACCACACCATCTAACGGTAGCACGTGTTTTTAAGCTCTCATTAAATGAAAACTTATTATGTATGCATTCTTTTTGTTTTGTTTTTTTTTTAATTCCTAATCATGTAAATATATGTATTTAGGCATCTCCTAAAGTTTCACTGAAAAATTCCACCGTTTTCCCCATGTTCCCTTACATTTCTGATTATCGGCGATAACAATATTGCTTCTCTCTCTTGCCAACGAAACATGTAGCGATACCAACTCCTCAAACACTAGATGAGCCTGGGTTCCACCTTCACAATGTTTTGAGATGCTTTTCTAGTACCTTAAAGAATGGTTATTTGGGTATTTGGACACCCATTAAGGGTGGAAAGACACACCTTCGGTAACATTTTCCTCATTTAATTTAGGTTAAAAGCTTTGATTTATGGGGGGGGGGGGGGGGGGGGAACAAGTTCACCAAATGACAAATTTTTTTCATAAACCCGTGAGCTTTTCTTCTTAATTTTTTTTCTTCTATTATTGTTTTAAGCACTACATCCGACTTCTTACAAGCAACTTGGGTTTCCATTTATACCATAGAAGAGATATAACACAAATTGGGAGGGGTTTTAGGGGAATCAGAAATTTTGGATTAGAGGATTTGATGTTATTGAAATTCTGGATTTTAAGACATATTTGGATTGTGGGAAAGAAAAGAAAAGTGCAATGATTATCCAAGATGTATTCCCTGAGCACTATTAAAATATGGATTCCTATGGATTCCATTTTTTAGGGACTTATTTGGATAGCAAGTGGAAATCTCATATTCCTCTCACAATTTTCACCCATGTCCTGTGCGTGAGATTTGACTATGGAAAAGGTTAATGATAGCTATTTCAAATCTCAATATTTCCTTTGTTATTCAAATAACGCAAAAGGTCCAAACAATGCAAAAACCTTGAGGTTTTTCTTTTCTTTTCGACTTTTATTTTCCCAAAATCCAAGCATGCCCTTAGGGTTTGTAAACTTCAGGAATTTATTAAAATATGATGTTAGGCTGGGGAATTTGGAGAAGTTGGGGAATTGGGAAGTTTAGGGTTAGAATTTGGAGAAATTAAAATTTTAAGGTTTATAATTGAGCAAATTTACGAAAATTTTGAGAATGGGATCTTGAGCTAAGAGTAATAGGAAATTTTATGAAATTAGGGTCTCTAAGACTAGGAATTCGGTTTATGAAAGAAATTGTAGATGCTTTCAAAATAGAAGTGGGTCGAAAGAGTCTGTATATAAGAGTGTTAGAATGGATGTAATTGGGTGGGTGTCATGTTCTAATGATATAGGCCAAAGTGAATGGTCATTCTTGGCTAGTTGTAATTTAATTTTGTTTTTCGTTGAGCCTTTGTGCTCCTTTATAAAGCCATGACCTATTTTTTTTTTTAAAAAAAAGATTGGGAAATTGAGTACTTTGAATTTCTAGGGTTTTGTGAATCACTAGAATGTTTGAGTAGATATAAGTTTTTGAAGTGGTGTCTAACCATCACACTACTAAATATATAATAATATTACCATTAGTTATATTACTATGTAAAAATTAGTTTTAGAGCTAAAACTATTAAGTCAATATTTATCTCTATATAACATATATCATAGAAAATCAATTTAAAAAAAAAAAAAATTACACCTAGAATCACAAGTGTTTCGGGGGCAGTTCCGCCCAACTTCTTTTAACCACACCGGTAATAATTGGACAATTTAGTTGCTCATCTCCTCCACCAATCTAAAGTTTGATCTATAGTATGTTCCATCAACTAATCCATTCATTCATTCATTAATAGATTCATCTTAAGATCCACCAACAAACTCTTCATGTCTATTAGTTGTAGGATCCTTCCAAATAGGTGTTGCTCCCTCTTCAAATTGCGAATCGGACTCTTGCTCTTGCCCCCACTTTCTACCCATTTATGCTTGTTTACATTTTGAAACAGACCCATCCCTGCTCTTGCACCTGAATTTGTTGTGACTTCGTTTCACACTTCTTGCAACTATAGTTTATCTTCTTGGATTTTAGCACTTTCGACAAGCACGTCACTTGTCAGATCTTCAGAAACTTATTCCAATGAATCTCATAATGTATTCTTTGAAATTCTCCTATTCATCATGAAACTCATGCATTTTGAGTTTTACATCGAAAATGCAATCATAATACTTCGATCAAGTTTTACATCATTAGCGCAATCATAATCCTTTAATTGGTCATTTCTTTTACCATGCGGATTGTAAAAGAAAACATCATTAGAGCACCACAATCAAATTCCAAGATGTTGCCACCTTCTTGCACAAGAGGAGCCACTCATTGAAGTTGTGTCAACATAAGCAAATTATCTAGTTGACTTAAAATCACATGGAGCATTCCTTCCACATAATCATATCTTCTTATTATTTCTTTCCACAACATCTCTGCTTGATCATTATTTGCCTTATACAAGCCCGCAAATGAACTTGCTTCGATACCAATTTTACAAAAGATGGATGAAAAAGTAAACAAGAGAGAAAAATAACATATTTCTGCACAACCCACACAATTCAAAGTTGAGTCTTAGGTTTTCTACCTTTGCAAGAGAATATTTTCTCCAAACTCATTCCCTCACACTTCTTTTTTTTATTCCAACCAGATTATTCAATTCCCTCATACGCGTAGCTTAAAGATCTTTATATAGGACTAAATACAAAAGATAATGATCTAAAGAGTCTTCAAATCTGGACTCTGCAAAGTTTAAATCTAAACCATATTCTTATTTGGAATCCATTTTTAAGGTCATGTTTAGATTTTGACTATGGAAAAGGCTAATGAATACTATTTCAAATCTTAGTACCTCCTTTGTTATCAAAACAATGGAAAAACCTTGAGTTTTCTTTGCTTGTCTTGTCTTTTCTTTTCCCTGAATCCAAGCAGGCCCTCAAGGATTGCAAACCAGCAAAATTATGATTTTGGATTGGGAATTGGAAATTTTAGGGTTAGGACTAGGGGAAACTGAAATTTTAAGGTTTATAGTTTAGCAAATTTAAGGAAATTTTGACAATGGCATCCTGAGCTAAGAGTAATAGGAAATTTTAAGAAATTAGGGTTTATAAGTTTGGGAAATTGGGGGACTTTGAAATTCTAGGGTTTTGTGGTGGATTCATTGGAATGTTTGAGTAGATATAATTTTTTGAAGTGGTGTCTAACTATCATGCTATTAAAATAGATGATAACATTACAATTAGTTATATTTCACCATGCAAAAATGAGTTTTAGGACTAAAACTATTAAAATAATATGTATCTCTATATAACACATTATATAAAATTAATTT
Source organism: Magnolia changhungtana (assembly GCA_030180095.1). Classification (NCBI taxonomy): domain Eukaryota; kingdom Viridiplantae; phylum Streptophyta; class Magnoliopsida; order Magnoliales; family Magnoliaceae; genus Magnolia; species Magnolia changhungtana. The sequence continues at coordinate 10,440,038 of JASAUF010000658.1, forward strand.
TAAAAAATAATTGTGCTAGAGTCGCAAGCATTTTGGGGGCAGTTCTTCCAGCGTCTTTTAACTACACTAACACTAGTTTGATCATTGAGTTGCTCATCTCCTTCACCAATCTAAAGGTCAATCCATAGTCTTTTTCATCAACTAATCCATCCATTGATTCATTGATAGTTGTTGCCACTCCCGCATGGAGTTGCAGTTCCCACGATCCAAGCAAGCCCTCAGGGTTTGTAAATTGATTGACTTTAGCAAATTATGATTTTGGGTTGAGGAATTTGGTCAAGTTGGGGAATTATAAAATTTAGGATTAGGATTTGGGGAAACTAAAAATTTAGGGTTTATAATTAGCCAAATTTAAGGAAAATTTGAGATCGGGATCTTGAGCAAGGAGTAAGAAGAAATTTTACGAGATTAGGGCTTCTATGTCTGGAAAATTGGGGGATTTGAAATTCTAGGGTTGTATGGATTCATTTGAATGATTGAGTAGGTGTGAGTTTTTGAAGTGGTGTCTAACTTTCATGCTATTAAGATATGTAATAACATTACAATTAGTTATATTTTACTATGTAAAAATTAGATTTATAGCTAAAACTATTAAAACAATATGTACCTCTATATAAATTGTATCATATAAAAATCATTTTCAAAAAGTAATTGCGCCTAGAATCACAAGCGTTTCGGGGGCAATTCTGCCCCACACCTTTTAACTACACTAGCACTAATTCAACTATTGAGTTGCTCATCTCCTCCAATTTAAAGGTCAATCTATAATCCTTTCATCAACTAATCCATCATATGATTTGTTGATAAATTCATCTATTGATCCACCAACAAACTCTTCGCATGTATTAGTTGTAGGATCCTTCCAACTAGGTGTCACTCCCGCTTAGAGTCGCAGTTCGGACTCTCACTCTCACTCCCACTTTCTACCCATTTATACTTGTTTACATTTTAAACATTATTGTCCTCTCCCGCACCTGAATTTATTACCACTTCGCGCAACAATAATTTCTCTTCTTGAATTTCAGCACTTTTGATATGCACATCACTCGTCGGATATTTGGACACTTCTTCTAATGAATTTTATTTGCTTTCTTTGAAACTCTCATATTCTTCATAAAACTCAAGCATCTTGTGTTTTGCATCATAAACGCAGTCACAATCCTTCAAGTAGTCTTCTCTTTTACAATGAGGATGAGAGAAGAAAACACCATCAAAACCGCTACGATCAAATTCCAAGATGTTGCCACCTTTTCGCACAAGAGTCCCTCTTTGAAGTCGTATAGCTAGAAGCAATTATCTAGTCGACTTAAAATCTCGTAGAGCATTACTTCCATATAATCATATCTTCGTATAATTTCCTCCATGACATTCCCCTCGGTGCTCATCATTTGCCTTACACAAGCCCAAAGATTATTTTTTTGAAACAATGATAATGAAATTCATTAAAAGAAAGGCTAGAGACCAAAGAACACAAAAAAGACAAAGCAAAGAAAAGCAAAAAGACAATATGACTAAAAACTTTATAACACTAGTCAACTAACTAGAAACTGATCAGCAGCCAAAAAGTTGGTTGCATGCACCCATTTTATTATATTTTGTTTAGCCCTATTGAGAACTTCCAACGAGCTGCCCCTATGATTCTTGAAACAGCAACTATTTCTCTCCAACCATATACTCCAAAGGCCTGCTAGTAGACATAGATGCTATATTCGTTTCCCGACTTTACTTTTACCCCCACCATGCCAAGCCAAGAAAAGCTGATCAATCAACCTTGGAGTAACCCATAAGGTTCCAAAAAGAAGGAAAAAGCTCATCCAGATCTCAGACACAAAGGAGCATGAATAAATAAGTGATCAACTAACTCCTCGCTGCTATAGCATGGTAAGCAGACGTTTGGGATTATCATGTTACGCCTTCGTAAATTGTCAACCATAAGAACCTTCTTTCTGCCCACTAGCCAAGCAAATGGCACAGCCTTGGATGGGACACCAAAATGCCACATATAAGTTGTATGACATACGGCCTGCCCAACATACAGCCCACCAGCTAGATCCTTATAAAAGGACTTCACAAAGAATTTACTGGATTTTTCGATGTGCCATAACAATCTATCTTCCGCCAAGGGGTAACGGATGCCGACTTGACAAGAGATCTAGAAGCCTCAACAACTCCTCCAACTCTTCATCATTAAGATTTCTTCTGCAAGGAGTGCAAATGACTGCCTCACCATGAAACGAGAAGCACCCCTCCACCAAAATATTCAGCTTTGTGGCGATACCTGCTAATCAGGGAAATAAGATGCTCAATTTTTTACTCCCGACCCATGCATCTTCCCAAAAGCGAATCTTCTTACCATTCCCGAGTAGGAGCCCCACATTTTCCCAAACTTATTCTTTCATTAAATTTGCCGACTTCTATAATGCGGAGGCCCTATACAAAGATGATGCTTTTGTCCACCTTCCCCCTTCTTCGACATCATATTTTCTACACGATACCTTTCTCCATAAGCTGCCTTCCTCTACCCAAACCTCCAGACCCACTTTCCCAACAATGCCCTATTCATTACCTCCAAATCTCGTAGAATTACACCTCCACGGTCCATTGGTTTACATACTTCTTCCCAATTTGACAAAAGATGGATGAAAAAGTAAACGGGATGAGAATAACAAATTTTTGAACAACCCACACAATTCGAAGAAGTTCTTCAACCTCACACTTCTTTTATATTCCGATCACATTATTCATCAACTCCTCATACACATGGCCTTAAAGATATATATATATGATAACGACATAAAGCGATCTTCAAATCTAGACTCCATTGATTTTAAATCTAAATCATAATCTAAAATTTGACATCTATATATCCAATCCAAAAGGAGAATAACAACTAACATCATCATCATCATCTAAGACTTATCCCAATTAACTGGGTTTGGTTACATGAATCATATTCGACCATTCCACTCTATCAAGGGCCAGGCCTTCAAGAATAACAATTAACATAAATATTCTAAATCTCAACACATCCTCCCAAAATAACCAAAATAGCCTGAGTATGGGCTGGTTTTAGATCCAGCCCCACAATCGAGGGGGGTCATCCAATTATGATAGATGGCCCAGATGCATCACATATCATATATAACAGATTTTAAAATCATGGTATGCCAAGATTGACCTTATGTACAGGCATGCATTGTCACCTTTGTATTAGGGCCTGTTTAGTTTTCCAATTTCCTATGAAATGCAAAATAAATGAGCCATCATTATCACTTCCAGCTGTTTGTTTAAACAGGAATTATGACTTGTAAATCAAGAGTCAAATACACTTGTAAATAAAGTAGGTAAACTAAGTTGCAATCATTACATTTTTCACATTATAAAATTACCAATTTTACAGTGATTTATGGGTGAAACAAACAATGTAACAAAATCATCATTGCAATCAAATGTCAATGATGTCACCACACAATTACAAGAGTAAATAATCATTACTCATTTACAGACATTTACCCTTGTAATTGGAAAACCAAACAGGCCCTTAGTGTCGTGTAGCTTGCGGTTCATTAAGCGCCTAACATCCTTCTTTAATAATTTTCATGCATTGAACAAGAAGGAACGAAAAGAGAAAATATTGAATAATGTGCAATTTTCAAACCATCTTCTAATATTGGCCAATTTGCCATCCTAACCTGTAGCTCTTCGCGAGGGATCCCCTCCGGGGGTACAGCCAAGAAGAGCTGCACTTCGGGAGAGCCGGCAACAGTGTATGATCTACCTTCATCAGTAAGTACCCACCACTCCCTCTTGATATCCTGCCCCACAAAGAAGAAACCAGTGTTATAGAAAATAAAAACAGGTTCTTTAACCGCCATTTTCATAGGAACCCATAACAAGAGAAATTCTGAAACAAGCTGACTTTATAAAGGTAAATATGTGGGTATCTCATGCTAGCTACCTACTTCACTAACATGGGAGAAATGCCTAAGCATGCATGAAATCCACGCTGCCCATCACGCACACCACACCTCCTTGGGCCACGTTCCCATAAATAAGAATGATTCAACACTCATGTGGGCCACCCCAATTTATTTACTTTACCTACAACCTCAAAATTCACACAGTGAGCCCCACCTGAATAACAGAATATTGTGATTGTTGGGTAATTGTTTCATCCTGATGAGGCACGTCAGATGAATAGATGGGATGGCATATAAACACCATGCTGGGTCCTACGCAAAACTGATGGTGGGTGTTCCAACCCATCTGTTACCTGTGGTGTGGCCTACCTGAGTTTTGGAAGATCATGATTTTTGGGACCAGTGGTTAAAATGTGGGTGTGTACCTGATGCACGGGGTGGATCTCGTGAAAGTTCCATCAAAGACGAACCTGCGCATCGACGAGTCTGAAGCCGTGGAGGCTCTTGATTATGTTGACGATCTCATTGTGGTCGATCCCGATGGTAGCAGAGAACTTACCCGAATCGGATATCTCTTCATTCGATTCAAGGAAGCTGAGAACCGCCTCCTCTGCACCCATATCTTTTTTCTCCTCTTCCACTTCGCAGCTTAAACCCTAGTTCGTTCAACACATTCCTAACCTCAGTCCTAAAATTATATGTGATGATAGGAATGGGAAGCGGTTTTAAATAGAGACAGAGGCAACGAGAGAGAGTTAGGATTGGGATGGAAAGGGTATAGGTAGGGGTGTCAACGGGCCGGGCCAAGCTGTGTCCAAGCCCGGTCTGCATTGTTCAACATAGAACCAAGTCCAGCCCGAGCCCATGACGAGCCAAAATATTCCAGCATGAATACAGCCTGATATTTTTATGCTGCGTCTGACACCGAGTGTTTCTCTAATCGGGAGAGAGAGACTGACCTGTTTAAGGCTATAAGGCGAGAATGGCGTCAGATTCGGAGTGGATACCGGCGAAAATCCGGCGTAGCAGTGATCGGCGAAAGGTAGGAAGAGATGAGAGCTTGGAAGATGAGAGAGAGGAAGATTTCGGAGCTTGGAAGATTGAGAAACAGGGGCGTGGGTTGCTGCTCGAAAGACGAGAGCAGGTAGCGTGGTAGCAACGGAAGGGCGCCGCTTGAGTGGATTCCCGAATCCACCTGGTTAGCCTTAATGCATGTGCCCTGCATCCAGGCCGTCCATCTGTTTTGAAAGCTCATTTTAGGGGAAATGGATTGGCTAATCCCCTGCCACAAGCCAATGGCTGATGGTCGGTGGTCTATGGGCCCCAACATGATGTATCTGTTTTATCCATGCCGTCCATCTATTTTTATAGATCATTTTATGTTATAAGACCAAAAATGAGGCATCTACGATCTCAATTGGACTACACTACGAGAAACAGTGTTGAATGAACGTTTACCATTAAAAACATTTTTAAGGCCATAAAAGTTTTGGATCAAGCCGATCTTTGTTTTTTCCCTTCATTTGGGTCTGCATGACCTAATTAACAGATTGGATGTCAAATAAACAGTACAGTGGGCCTTAGAAGGATTTTAATGGTAGATATCCAGTCACTATTGTTTTCCTTTGGTGTGGTCAAGTGAGATTTATATTCCTCTCGTTTTTGGTATATTTCCCTAAAATGATCTGTAAAAATCGATGAAAGGAATGATGAAACACATACATCATGGTGGGGCCACAGAGAACCAATCACTAGCGACGGGGCCTGCGGCAGGGGGAGTAGCCAATCCGTTCTCCATTTCAGGAGACAAGCCTCAGGTGGACCACACTACAGAAACCGTGGTGAGGGACCGTTAAAACCTTATCCTGGACCACAAAAGTTTTGAATCAAAATGGTATTTGTATCCTTTTATCTAAGCTTTTTAACCTTATCAACACGTTGGATGGTAAATAAACCTTCCGGTGGCCCCAAAAAGTTTCTAACGGTGGGTATTCAATCACCATTATTTCCTGTAATATGTCCATCTAAAATTTCAACCTGCTTCTGCTTCACTTACAGGATCGTGTCATAAAATGAAATGTGGATATAAATCCTGCATACATCAAGGTGGTCCCATAGACAGGGATCCCACCCACGTCAGTGGTTCCGGTGATGGATCCATGGAAGCAGCCCCGAGAGGAGCCAGCAGCTTCAGTGGCCTTCAGTACTGTAATGTCCAAGTGAAATCCACCCTAGCCACTAGTTGTGACGCCCAATTTTGAGACCAGGGCTCAAATATCAGTTCCATTGGTGGTTTAGATGGACCAATCAATTTAAAATAGTGTAGTGGGCAATGCTTACCGCCATATTGTTTCCTTTAGCATAGGCCACCTAAATCACATATAGACAAAATTTTGGCCACATGCCTAGATTTTAGTGTGCCATTTAATTATCACGACAGGCCATGTAAAAATTAAGAGTGTACGTTCTTTCTGTCAACTGTTTTGTTTGATGTTGCCCACATGAATCACAGCCTGATCTGCCAGACATGGGATTATGCATTTAATGATCCGAGTATATTTAACTTATACATTAGCTCCTAAAAAATGAAGGCCATGACTAAATAAATTTATGATTTTTAATTTTTTTTAAAAAGTTTTAAAAAATGTACCCGATTAATGTGAATTTTACATTCTTATATTTTTCAAAACTAATAATAATAATAATAAAGCTACCTCCATGCTAAATGGGCCATTGACTTGGGTGGGCCCCACCCTGATGTATATATAAAACCCATCCAAATGCCAATACCTCACCAACTCTGTCTGTGATTCCAGTGGACGACATGATTGGAAATAGTGTAGAGGGCAACTCTTGCCGTTCATGTTTTCTCTTCATATTTGTGGCCCATGTGAATCGTGAAGGGATACAATTTATAGGTCACATGCCTAAATATTTGTGTGGAATCTAATGGTTGGAGTGGATTTTATTATAATCATCACTTAATAAAAATCAAGGGTGAACATTTCTCTCCCAAATGTTTCCTTTCATGTGGCCAACCAAAATCACTAATTAACCTGATTTGTGTCTTTGGGCCTGTTATGTTATTAAATATCTAATGGTTAAGTGGATATTGCATAAAAATTACGGTGAATCCCATTAAAATGAAGAATTGTGTCCCATTTAATTTCCTTTTTTCCATCTTTTTTTTTTTTTTTCAAAATAATCTTATCACTAGGAAGGAACAACACCATTTGATTTTTGGTGGGGCCTACAGTAATGTGTACGTGAAAAGTCCACTTCAACCATTAGACGCATAATCCCAATTTAGGCCTAGAGCCAAAAACATCATGCTAACTTATGACTTGGGTCAACCCCAGCAAACAAACATTTGGACAGAGACGTACACCCTTGATTTTTACAAGGCCCACTGTGATGATTATATCAAATTTAACACCATCCATTAGATATCACACCAAAATTTATGCCTACACCCTAAAATTCAGGCCTATACATGATTCAAATGGATCATACCAAGGGAAACAACTTGAAGGGTGATCGTTGCTCTGTGTACTATTTTCAATCATGTGTTCCACCTTAATAAGGGATTCCGTGATCTTTGGTCCCGTGGCTTAACATGCGGTGATGCACCTGGTGGTAAGGGTGGATTTTACATAAACATCACCGTGAGGTCCAGCCGTGTGTAGCTTGCAATGAAAGAAACCTAATGGAAGGTAGTGGAATAATAATTATACTGGTCAATAAGGTAGCGTTCCAAAGAAAAAAAATGTACCGCCGTGTAAATTCATATTAGTTTTTTATTTTTTATTTTTTGTAAAATTTCATTCTTAATATACCGGTGGAAGACTAAATTGGTGGGGTTTTTTTCTTAAATAGTTGGGAGAGTAACCCCTTGTTTTTTCACAGGCTTACTGTGATATGTGTTTGAAATCCACTGTGACCATTGGATGTGTAATCCAAATTCAGCCCAAAGCCAGGAAGCCAAGCTAACCTATGATTCGTTTGCTCACATCAAATGGAAAAGAGATGTCCACCCTTGATTTTTGTAGGGCCAATCACAATGATTATATGAAATCCACTCCAACCATTAGATGCCAGGGTAAAATGTAGGTTGGGTCCCAAAATTCAAGCCCATACTTGATTCAACAAGGCTACACCAAAAGAAATTATTTGGAGGGTGGACATTATTCTGTACATTGTTTCCAATCATGTAATCCACCTGAATCACAGGTGAGGTTGATATTTGGGCGATGGGCCTAAGTAGGTTGACCCACTTGATAGTTGGGATGGATTTCACATAAACATTTCGATGGGCCCACTTGGTCTACTTATCATTAGTATATGATTAGTAGTACTACTTATCATTAGTAGTATTTTTTTATTCCCTTGTAAACATACTGGGTGGGGTTGGCAGGTTATTGTACATGGTTCGTGTCTGTCTGATTGATGAGCAACTTGAATTTTAAGCCCAAGTTCAGCCCTCCAAACAGATACTTGAACCCAAGTTCGGCACAAGGTGGGCCAGGACTGAAAGCCAAAGGGTCAAACTTATCCCGTTGGTAGACCTATTTGGGATAAAAAGGGTATGGGTAGGAGATAGTGGGTGCGGGCTATGCACTCAAAGAAAGAAGGTCCGAGCTACATGTAAAGTGATGACTTTTGGCTAGAAGGTCCCATCCTGATGTCCATGAGAAATTCATTTTATTTATCAATTTCTCTATCTTGTACTAGAACCTAAAAATGAAGCAAATCAAATTTTCTAAGTAGGCCACTGGTTAGGAAATAGTGGTGATGGAAACGCCCACCATTAGAAACTTCTCGAGATGCCATAATGTTTCTTATGCAATTGAAACAGTCATAAGCTTACTCCTGACAGGATTAATTGAAAACAGGACTGTTAGCATGGTCTAAAAATTATGTCTCTGCAAAAGTTCTAATGATAGGCGTTCAATCTCCAGTCATTTCACGTGTCATGCAACATTTTTGTTTTAGGTCTACCCTTTTGTCTGTTTTGGTATTTATATCATAATATGAGCTAATGAAATTGATGAACAAAGTGGATCTTGCATGGATATTGCATTAGACCCATGTAGCCCCTGCTACAGGAACTTTCTACAAGCACGAGCGTAGTAACAAATAGAGTTGGGCACGGGACGACTTGACTCGGCAGACTCAACTTGTCCGACTCATTCAGACCCGACTTGACTCAAGCCAAGTGTGTGAGTCGATCAAAATTGAGTAGACTTCATCCGATCTGAACTCAAATTGAGTCGAGTTCGAGTCACCCAGTAACTCAACTCGACTCGACTTGAAATCCAACTTGGTTTTGACTCGACTGATTCGAAACCTGACTTGTACACACACACACAGATATATATATATATATATATATATATATATATATATATATATATTATAATCCAGATTTGACATTTCAGATATGAAATGTCGTTTAGCTGATGGACAGGTTGCAATTCCGATAGGTGCACCTAGGTTATGAGTTGTGATTTTAGCTCGTGGATACCCGATGCACCAATACGTTAAGTATGTGAGTGATAAACAAAGTTTTTAGTTAATTTGATTACTCTTTCGCTATCACAATTAACCGACACAGCCTTTTATTGAAGTCCTAACTGATTTATCATCCCTCTCAACCAAACACATTCCTTGAACTCCTCCGGCACTGTCATATACTCAACTTCTATTGTGAAAAGAGTCATCATAGACCGAAGCTTCGACGTACATCCAACTGATTGCTTCACCCGCTTCTGAATTCTCTTTTCTTGCTTTAGAATTCTGACAATCATTCTTCATGTGTCCAGACATCCCATAGTTCCAGCACTTCAACTTACATTTGTACTTGACTTTAGGTTTGGACCTTGATCGAGAAGATCCATTTTCCTACTCAGAATTCTACCCCCTCGTAATCACTGCATCAGTAAATGTGCCTGCATCAGTAGATGTGCCCACATCAGCGCATTTTTTTTTTCATTGCCTTTTCATGATGGCTGAGATAACGGTATCGACGCTAATAGTCGATCTACCAGTGCACAATGAGCCTTTAAATGACTCGTACGAAGTTGGAGAGAGAATTCAATAGGATGCATGCCCGATCTTCATCTTTCATTGTTTCCTCCACACCAACAATTTGCAAATTAACTTGTTAAAGTTATTAATGTGGGTCTCGACATTAGCTTCATCTGCCATATTCATATTGAACAATTGAAGCTTTAAGTACAAGCAATTCTCAAGAGATTTTTTCGCGTGGATATTCTCTAATTTTGCCCATGTACTTGTTGCAATTTTCTCTCTCATGACAATATAGAGGACCTCATCCATTAGACACAATTGAATAGAGGTTTTCACTTTCTTATCCATCTTGTTTCATTTATATTATTTGTCATATATTCTGGTCTCTTCTCAAGGAGTGCACCGTCTAATATTTGATAAACTAAGAGACTAATCATCTTAACATTCCATAGTTCAAAATTATTTTTTTCCGAAATATTCTCAACATTGAACTTAGGATTATAAGCCATTGATACCATGTTTTCAAATTCAACTACATCCCAATGTTAATATCTGATACCACTTGTTGGGAAAGCGCAAAAGCATACAGAGATGAATCAAGCGAAGTATTCCAATTACACGATCAAGTCTAATCACAAACACTCTAAATTTAACATGGAAGAACCCTCGCTGAAAAAAAACCAAAGCACAACGCACAATAATGCACCATGAAGCAGAAAATTACAAGAGATAGAAATTACCCTATTTGAACAAGCCTCAAATCTCCCCAAGCTATGCCCTTGAAACCCTTAGGAATGGATTTTAAAAACCTAAAACACCTCTCTTTCTACCCAAATCCAAATTACATATACACACACACACACACATTTAGCCTTTATGAGAATCACAATCAAAATCAGAAATAAATCTTGCACTTATGTGATTTTGCGCACACACTCGATGGCAGTTCGATGGTATTGAGAAATCACCAAAACATTCCTGTAAGAAGACATGGATTTTTTTTTTATTTTTTTCCAATGGCATTGTACTTTGCTTGATGGCATTGAGCAATCTCTCAATGGTATCGACAAACTCTGTTGCTCACAAGTTTAAGACATCAACAACACATACAACAAATACATCAAGATGGGCCTCATGCCAAGGTTAACACCCATTGGTCACATCTAAGTTGCCTCCCAATCTCAACCACACATTGAGGTAGCCCTTCCCTTCAATAGTTGAATATTTTTTTTACACGTCCTTTGTCAGCTTCTCATCCTTGCACACATTGGAATCGGGAATGGTTTCCATCAGGTCTGGGATCGAATTTTGTTAGGTCATGATGGTGGAGTGAATTAGGTGCAGCCCTTGGCCTGCCTTGATGTATATATTTATATCAATGTGATCCATCTATTTTGCTAGATCATTTTAAGCCATGATTCATAGAATGAAGTAAATAAAAATCTCTAGTGGACTATACTATAGGGAACAGTGGTGATTGAGTGCTCTACCATTATGTGATGTGTATATAATATTCATTTGTCATCCATTCGGTTGATAAGGTTATACAAACTAGGATGAAGGGGAAAAAACAAATATCAGCTTAATACAAAGCTTCCATGGTGTGCCATAGGTTTTTTATGGTCAATTATCAATATTTGACATACTATGATCCACCTTAGATTTGTATCTATTTCATTTTTAGGCTCATGTACTTAAAATAATCTAGCCAAATGAGTGGACATCATAGATATAGAATACATCCATCAAGGGTGGGTCACATGCCTAATAGATTAGTAGCCAAGTGACACACATGTCACACATGCTCCTACTCATGAGAGCATTTTACATGAAATCTTAGATTTCAAATCATCTATTTGAAAGTTTATTTCTTTTAATTTCACTGGCACTTCACACATCCCACACCCTGGTGCACTCACGTTACAATGGGGGTAGAACCCATGACCTTATGTTGCAACTCTCGTGAGTCTGCTACTAAGCTATGATAAAGTTTCGACCGAGGGGATCTAAAATCTTCGTCTCTTTAGCACCGTAAAATAATTATGTACGGAGATTTTAAATCCCGTCAAATCTCCTTAAAATCATAAGTGCGACACAACGAGGGCGTGACGCGAGCAGAATAGGTGAGACCCTCACCCCACCTAAGATGGTGCAACTATTATTGCGGGACCCACCTTGGTGGTTTTACTCTGTATCCACCCCGTCTATCTGTTTTTCCAATCATTTTAAGACAATATCCAAGAAATGAAGAACATCCAATTATTTAAGTGGAACGTACTCTAGGAAACAATGGTGATTGAACACCCTACCATTAAAAACTTTTAAAGGTGCACCTTAATATTTCCATGATATTTATTTGCCATCAAATCTGTTGATAACGTCCCATAAGCGTGGATTAAGGGAAAAAATAAATACCAGCTTGATCCAAAACTTTCGTGGCTCATTAATGGTCATCACCACCATTTCCTACGGTGTGATCCACCTGATAATTAAATCCCTTTCATTTTTTGGATAATGCACTTAAACGATCCGAAAACAAGGGTGGGCGGAGTGGATACAGAATACACATATCAAGGTGGGCCCCACCGTAAGGGCCGCACCGTCTTGGGTGTGTCCGGGGTCTCACCTAATCCGCTTCCCAATCTGAAATGTGCACCGTACACGTACCTCGATCGGAAGTGTCCCATTCACGGGTATCTAGAATTATAAAATAAAAACCTTATTATTAAATGCCCACTAGACTCCAAAAACTGAAGTCCGTCGGTAGAGAGGTGAAGTCCAAACAACAAAGAAGATCATAGCCCACTAACTCTTAAAAAATGAAGTCGGTCCAAACCTTTTTGTGGTAGAGAAGTGAAGGCCAAATAACAAAGAAGATCACAGCTTTTCCAGCCCTAGCTTCTCGCAGCGTGATCATGGCGGATGATTTGCTCCAATTCATGCTCGAAAAGGTGATCAGCGTTATCAAGCAAGAAACATGCTTTCAAGGAGGACTAACGATGAAAGTCGAAGAACTCAAGTGGGAACTTGATAGCATGCGATCGTTCTTGGAGGATGCTGATAGAATGAAAGATATGGACCAAAGAAGGAAAGCATGGGTGAAACAAGTGAGAGAGGTCACCAACGATGTGGAGGAAATCATCAACGATTACACCCAACAGATGCAAAGGAAGAATCGTGGATTCAAGGGTTTCATCTTCAACACCGTTCATCTCGGCGGGAAAATTATCTTCAGGCATCGGCTCGTGGCGCGCTTGAAAGAAATCATTATGAGGATTAAGAACATCGACGAGAGAAACAGGCGATATGTTATTGATAAGGTGGATGAAGGGAAAAGCTTGTATGATGCTCGTGTTTTGTTGGGGCTGATGCTTGGAATCTCATCAGCCCTTTTACTGGGGGTCTCATCTGTGATTGTGTTGGTGCTTCCACTAACAAGACAGAATCCATGTCTGAGGTGTGACTCAAAGAAGAAGTAGAAAAATCCTGGCATCTCATGATAGAGAGAAACAGTAAGATAGAACTGACTGAAGAGTGAAGTGGATGTGTGAAAAAATAAAAAATCTTTTCTATAAGATCTCTCCGCGATCTGTGGAAGCAGTGATCCACTAGTATAGTCTGTTTTGGAGGGGTTTGATTTCGTCCTCAGCTATCTAGTTGTAATTCTGTTTTCTTAAATCTATATACACTATAGTGGCAACAATCCACCTGCTATTTACATGTGTTTTTTCACATCTATATACACTTAGTGGTACTGATACACCTCTAATAGAAAATAAATGGTGGGAAAAAAGGAATTGAGAGATGTTTCAAGGACAACAATCATTCCTCTGCTTGTATAGTTAAAATGTTTTTTTTTCCTTTTTAAGGGAGTGGATTTCCTAACCTAGGGGTTGGGGTGTTGTATTTCATTTTTGCTGCTTTTTGTTTGTTTCTCTGCTGTTGCTGTTTCTGTTGTAGTCTTCTTGTTCTGCTTTAGAGTTTTAATCAAGCTCATCCTCGAAAAAAAAACAAAAAAAACAAAGGCATGTCGTACTATTCTTTACAAGGGAGATCATCGTGATGTTGCTTCTTCCATAGAGTAAAATCTCTGCAACGCCTACTACTCGTAGCGGGTGTTTTTTGGCGTATATGTACACAGTACACCACGGTGGTACCGATCCGCATTATCCTCTGTTTGGTTAGCTGTAATCATGACAGGTGCTCGTTTTGTTTAATGTGAGAATTTAGCCTGAAAAATAAGTAAAACTCAACCTTGTAATAGGTGGGCTCCACCGTGATGTATATAGGTTGTATTCGAGCTGTCCTTAATTAATTTCAGAGAATGACCACAAAAATGAGGTAGATCCTGGCATCTCATGATAGAGAGAAACAGTAAGTGTTGAAAACTTCTCGTAAGCAAAGAAGTTATGGATTTGCCTATTTTTTTTTGGCTCATGTCTTAAAATGATCTGACAAATGAATAAATGGCATGGATAGAGTACATGTATTATGGTAGGGCTACGGAGTTTAGGTGAGAAATCGAAATCTCTTTTTAAAAACCCTACAGGCCAACATAAGCAAATTAACAAAGAAAGTCATCATTTATGTTTACATGCATTTACACCTAACAAAATTGGGGCCTTACACTATACAACAGTGACTGTTGGCATTGCCTTTTCCATGATGCTTCTTGCATCGACTAGAATCCGCAGTGACAAGTGGAGTTTTTATTTCGACATTTATAAACATGACACTATACAATATGCGGATCTAAAATTCGTAATTCAAGTCATACCTAGTTAATAGGCCATTGCTGAAAGATGGTTACCAAAGTCTTCCGCACGTTATATTCTTAGAAAAGCACCGGGAGGAAAGAAGGCGTTAAATGTGTGTTGGTGGCGTTAAATGTGTGTTGGTTTGGGATCCAACCAAGTTTAAATAATTGTGGAGAAGAAGAGTTTGAAACCATTACAACTCCTCTTTACAGGCTCAACATGATTTTAGCATCCAAGTCCAATTAAGATATTGTGCATATAACATAGTTGAAGCGCACCACCCCTGTACGAATTTTAGACTGATCACAACTTTAGTGGGGTCCACCGGTCTACCGATGACACTATCTAACCCTTAGATAAATCTAGACCATTGATCAATTACACCCACCTTATAGAATTTTTACATTCTCCCACTTGGGTCACGTTGATCAATGTCAAGATTTATTTTAAAATAATTTGAAAAATGTTTTATGATTTTGAAGAAAACTTCTAAATGGTTAACTAACATCGCTATTAGATAATACGGACAATGCTTCTATAATTTAATCCACCAAGACTACTAGTAGCGGATCATGGTAGTCATCATAACATTTTATCTTTGTGATATGAGACTAAGCATGGTCACGATTACCATCAGCCTTAATGACATAACTTAAGGACATGTAGTGTGGCATGAAGATTGCACACGCTGTGTGATCATATGTGCTTATCTTCCGTAGGACCAAAAGCTTTTAAATGTCTCTATTAAGACAAGACTTTAATTATGTTTACTAAAAAAAAAAAAAGCATACTTAAAAAAATAAAAATTAACTTTAATATCAGAGTCATAATCTTTTATTTTTTTATTTTTTATAAATGAGATCTCTATACATGTTTATGTAAAATGGATATATCATACTCAACTCCCACTAATTGAATAGATTTGTGGGATCAATAACTCTCATATATGTCACATGTTCCTGAAATAGTTTAGTGGGGAGTCCTTTAGCGAATGGATCTGCAATAATCTACTTAGTGCCGATGAACTCCACAGAATTAGATAATTATCTACTCTTTCTTTCATAACAAGATACTTGATGTTGATATACCTCGACCTTCATAAATGCTTATTACTTGAGAAGGAAACGACAACTCAATTATCACAAAGGATTCTCAATGCTTTCGAGAATATGCTCCAACACCTTTTTTTTTTTTTTCAAAAAAACCATTTCTTCATTTCCCAATTTCATCTTCTTTACATTCGGGCCCCCTATTACAAAACAGGGCCTATCATGGAAAAAGAACAAAAAAACTGCACAAAGACGAAAACCCGATCACACAATCTTTGTTGATCCCAACCCCACCTTATCGAGAAAAATAAAACCTCTAATGTGTTGAGGAAGCTCAGATTGCCTTTCCCACCATCCAGAAGTCTGAGACGCGCTCCCCAGACGAGCTATAAAATCCGCTGGCGAGTTCCCTTCCCTCAGGACATGTTTAAAACTGATTCGCCCTCTCTCCTTCATTTATTGAATCCTATACAACCACGCCTTCCACTTCCAACCCGGATTAGCCACTTCATTCAGCATATCTACAACGGCTCGCGAATCCGATTCAATTATGATTTGGGATAAACCCCTTTGCAATCCAAAGTGTAACCCGTCGTGCACCGCTCTTAACTTTGCCAGCGTGTTTGAATCGACCCCATAATGAGCTGAAAATGCAAACATGAACTCACCTCTCTCCCCTCTACAAATCCCACCCCCTCCAGATATTCCCGGATTTCCTCTTGCCGAACCGTCAATATTAATTTTGACCCATCCGGAAGAAGGCCTTTCCCATTTAATCACCACTGCTCGGCCACCGATCCATGGATTAGAAGACGCCCCCCTATCCCTCTCCAAGAAGACCGATTTGACCCAGCTGCCCTTAAATCACCAACTAATTCTTCAAATCTCGGTGCTCATCGCCTGATTTTGGTGATTAATTTATCACTAGACACCATAGTACTATCAAAGATTGTGGCATTTCTAGCTTTCCATATTTCCCAGATTATTATACACAGAGTAATCATCTGACTCACCATTTTTCTTTGCTTACTAGCCACCGCCGCCCACCACCGAGCTAACCTCCCTTCAATAGAAGATGCTGCCATTACATTTATGTTAAAGAAACTGTCAACCGCCCCTACACTCGTTTTGCTAATCTACTAGCAACGAATAAGTGAAACAACAATTCCTGAGTGTACGACTGGGTGTCTTGAAGCGTACAACATACACATCTGGAAGCTAGTACACTCCTCGAGATTGCACCGCACCATCCACCAGGACCGCCTTATGAAACACTTTCCATCCGAGAAGGGGGATTTTTGGAGGAAGTTTAGCATGCCATACCCATTTAAACCAACTCCGCCCCGGGTTTAGAGCTCTATTCAATTTCTAGGCTGATTTCACTGAGAACTCCCCTGATGGAGTGAAAGGCCAAATAGAAATATCAACCTCCCTTGAAGTGCAGAAGCCGGCCTGAAACACATGATCAATGATGCTCTACGGTAAGAGCAGCCACGTCGCTGAGGGCGGGAGAGGACCCATCAGTCCAAGGACCTAACTAACCTCGATGTCCAACAAACCGTCTGACACCTCCACTTCAGCCAGTTGATCCAGGGGACCCAGCCCGGACCAATTCGCCTTCCAAAATTTATAATTTCCTACTCCAATCTGCCACTGAACACTAGACTCCACCAACGGGTGAGCTCCACGATTCGCTTCCACAAAGGAGAAGAGATTTATTTGATCGATTTGTCATTCCTAAAGACAAATCCCGATTATACTTAGCTGACATATAAGTTTTTCAGACGTTCCCCTCTTTACCAAATCTGATAATCCAAGCCATTTTCAACCGAAAAGCTTTCATTATATCAGGTAGCCTTCTGATTCCAATTCCCCCTCCTGTCTTAGGCATTGCCATTGCCTTCCAAATTTTCCAATGACATTCTCATTTCCCTTTGGACCAGCCCCAGAAAAAATTTGCCATCTGCCTCTCTATTGTGTTTAACACCTGCAAAGGAATATGAACCACCACCATAGAATGAACAGAGATACTCGCTAGCACGTTCTTCACCACCAATATCCCTGCCTGGGATAAAATTCTGGCCTTCCACCCATTAATACGACCCACCACTCTATCAATGAGTGGGTTAAAAGCAATTGCCTTAAGTTTGCCTTCCGCTATAAGCACACCAAGATAAGAAAAGGCCGTCGAAGATTTACCAAAGCCAATGATTACTTCAATCGCTCTGATTCTTGCCATCGACATCTTCTGAGAGCAGAAAAAGGAACATTTTCAAATATTTATACTTTGGCCCGAGGAGGCTTGGAAGGCATCCAGGAATCTCTTCGTCGCTTGAAGCGAGGCTTTGCTCCCATTCGTGAAAATTATCGTATCATCTGCATACAACAAATAAGATATGTTTGGGCATCCTCTTCTGAGCGTAAGTGGTTTGGAGATCTATCGGTTAATCAGCTATTTAAGACCCCTGCTTATGACCTCAGCTGACAGAATGAACAAACTAGGGGAGATTGGGTCTCCCTGCCTCAATCCCCTTGAAGATTTAAAAAAATCGGCCAACTCACCATTTATTAGAACTGAAAACCAACTGTTTGCCCAACATTTTTCAACCAACTTAATCCATTGCTCGCTGAAACCGAAACGATACAAAACCTACATCAGGAAGTTCCAATTTACCTTGTCATAAGCTTTATCCATACCCAACTTCAACACTATATTCCCACCTCGGACTGGCCTTTTCAATTCCCTGAACAACTCCTGAGATAACACTACATTCTCAGCTATTGATCGGCCACACACAAATGCCCCCTGCTCAGGCGATATCAATAACGAAAGGACCTGACCGAGCCTAGCCCCAACAATCTTGGTAAAATCTTGTAGAAACAGTTGCACAAACTTACTGGACGATAATTCGAGAATCGCTTAGGAGAAGCTTATTTCGGGATTAAACATATAATCGACACAGTAACTGACCCGAATAGATTTCCTCCTTGAAAAAAAAGGAGACCGCCTTTTGTATGTCCCAACCCACGACATCCCAACATGACAAGAAAAAACTAGCTGAGAATCCGTCAGGTCTAGCCGCACTGTCCACTGGGATTGATAAAACTGCTGTGTGCACCTTCGACAAGGTGGGGGGAGCCATTAACATGTCGTTGAGATCCTGCGTAACAATCGGAGGAATGCGCCTTAGCAGGTCCTCCTCTGCTTTACAAGGAGCTGCACTGAACATCTTCTGAAAATACTCCACTGCCACGACTTTCAATTCTTCTAGATCCTTCACTGTTTGACCTGATTCTAGCTCCACCTTGCAAATGATTGCTCTCCTCTGTCTCTCCAATGCCGTAGCATGGAAAAACTTCGTGTTTCTTTCCCCCTCCTTCAGCCAATCCACCCTCGATTTCTACTTCCAAAATATTTCCTGCTTTAGCTCAAGAGACTCTAGCTTGTTTGAGATTGAACTCAGTTCCTGCTTAAATCTATCGGTCTGATCTGTCGAACATAAAGGAGCCTAGATCTTATTCTCCAATTCTGCCAAGTCACGCTCCGCTGTCTTTATCTGCTCAAAAATATTCCCAAACACCTCCTTGTTCCAAAATTTAAGATCATTCTTCACCTACTTAAGTTTTGAAAGCACATTAAAAACTGGGTGATTAGAATCCACCTTATTCCAAGCAGCTTTAACCACCTTTAAGAAGGATTAATCCTGCATCCACATTCGTTGAAAATGGAATAGTTTCGGGCCACCATTCTACGGCTCAGGAAAACTCAAAAGAATCGGAGCATGATCTGATTGGATGCAAGGAAGGTGGGATACTTGGAACGGAGGGAACAAAGAAGCCCATCTCACATTGATGAGGACCCAATCCAGCCTCGCCCAAACCCGTGAAGCTCCTGCCTGATTATTGCTCCAAGTAAATCTATTGCCATAAAAACCCGCATCCTGAAGACCCGCCCCGCCGTATTAATGGCATCAGCAAACTCTGTGGAAGAAGCTCTATCCACTGCCCTCCGGCTTCTTCTTTCCAAGTCGTCAAGGATTGCGTTAAAGTCCCCACAGACAGCCCAAGGGCCTTGCACCGAGGCTGATAGGGAAGCTAGATCTGTTCAGAGAGATCTCCTCAACATCCTAACACACCTAACATAGACAAAGGTTATATATAATTGAGAGGGAAAACTCTGCACTAATACAACAATCGATACACATTGGTCAAATTTATATACAATTGAGAAAGAAATCCATGTCTTGGAGAATATCCATATCTTTCCTCCCTCATCACTATTAAAGCAAGATGAGTGAAAACCCAACGAGAGCTCCCTTAGCAGTAGGAATAAAGTAGCACCTTGTTCGAACTCTTTTTCTCATCCCCCAGCATCGGTTCAAGCAGTGCCACCATCCAGGGATCATGATTCTTTATCAACCTTCTCGCGGTCCTTAAAGACCGTTGATTACCTATTCCTCGTACATTCTATACCAAGATCTTATCCATCCGTCACACAACCTGTATTCACGGCCCTCCTCTTTAATCTGTGAAGTCTTGACCCCCAGTTTCCTTTAGCATATAAGATTTTGTATCTTCTTATCTTCTTAGATGTTTTCCCGATGTCTATCATCCTATGCCCCACTTGATTCCCTTCATCATTCATCATCTGCATCTGATCATCCCAATCAACCTCTTCTCCCATATCTTTATCTAGTTCACTATCTTTCCCCACACATATAGTAGCCTGGGGGCTACCGAATTCACTATCTAGGTTCACATTGAGCTGGTTATCTGTTCTGATTACCGACGAGAAATGAGGGGAGAGATCTACCTCTAGTTCAGCTCTCTCCATCCCTTTATTCCTTTCTGCTGATCCTCTATGCTCCAACACCTACAATCCTAAGAAGAAATGCTGTAACTATATTGCTTTTGTTATTACTTGAATTTGAATGGACAAGTCTAGCCGCTCGTAGATGCGTGTATACCTGCACCAATAATATGTAAAGGACAATGAGGGTACCGATTGTGGCCGGGGACCCTCCAATGCCTAAGTCAGGTGGATAAATTGAAAGTAGAAACGAAGAGTTAGGGTTTTTTTATTACTTACCTCCCTCCAATTGAAATAGGTATACTTATAGGGTGTTTAGGTAGCTTCAAGACTTACATATCTTGGTGGGATCCACTAGATTCACTAGAGGGTCCTTATTTGGATGAAAATTTACTTTCGAAAGTTTCGCTGAGCTTGCCTCGATCAATGTAATGTTCGGGTAGAATTGTGCTGAATCTTTCCTTTCTTAGTTTAAGGTGAGATTCTTTTTGAATTTTCCATCTCGCCTCTAATCGGGATTGATCTGGTCAGTTCAAGAGATAATTCCCATCGGTGAGCTCTTTCCTTAAGCAGCTCAACTCAGGGTCGGCTCAGGGCTCATCTCTCTGTTGGGAGGGTCGCTTACTATATCTTTCGAGCTTGGTGTCTTACCAGCTCGAGAAGCTCATCCTGGTATTCTAATCGGCTCAGTTTTAAGGCATTTCTCTTGTGATTGGTTCTATTTTTCATATGGCATGCTAGTTTAGTTTTCCCCACAACAACCTGATTTGAAGCTTCATGACAAGCAATGAACTTAGCTTCCATAGTGGATGAAGTTGTCGTCAATTGTTTTATGCTCTTCCGTCACATAATGATATTAATGATCATAAAGATGTACCTTAAATGGACTTCTTAGTGTCAACATCGCTAACAAAATTTACGTCAAAGTATCCAACCAGCTTTAAATAGTTGGATCTTTTATATGTGAGTCTGAAGTCTTTTGTCCATTGTAGGTATCATAAAATCTTCTTTGCAGCTATTGAATACTCCATTCTCAGATTGGAGAGATACCTACCTAACATTTTAATTGCAAAAGTTATATCTAGTTGCATATATACTTCAACATATATGATGCTCTCTACTACTAATGCGTACGAAAAATCTTTAATACAATTTTTTTTCAAATCACTTCTAAGACACTGAAACTGGCTGAATTTATCATCATTTACAATAGGTGATTGTTCAGGAGTACAGTTTTGCATGTTATACCTTTCGAGTACCCTATCAATATAAGCCCTCTATGACAAGCTTAACAATTTATATGATCTATCACGGCGTATCTCAATATCGACGACAAAGGAAGCATCACCAAGATCCTTCATCTCTGTAAGTTGAGCTACAGATGTCCTGGGGGGACCACTAATTTTTTATAATCAATTGTGGAAAATAACTTCTCAATTGCAAAAGATATTAAACCCTTGATTTTAACTAAGTCGTAAGACAACCTTCACCTAAAATCTTAGGCAAGACAATCTTATTTTACGACGTCCTTGAAACCAATGTTTCAAAATAATAAAAGTAAATAATAAGATTATTAATTACCATAATACACAGAGAATTATAATGGTTCAGTATTTAACACATACCTACTCCACTCTCAAAATTACTACTCCACATAATTTTAGCTTTTCACTATTTTCAATGTTTTCACAGGATCACTTCAACAACCTCTTATAGTTCTTGTGATTTTCATAGGCTTAACACAATAAAACCTCAAGTGATTTTTCCGAGCTAACCACTACACAACCCAATGAGATTTCCTGGCAATCTCAACAAACCCAAAATGTAAGTAATATACTGAAAATAAATACTTATCTTCTTAAAGACGAATGTCGATTCAAAAATACTGTTAAGCCTTTTAGAAGTAGACGCTTCAATCAATGCAATGACCATCTTCTTGGATGATGATGAATCAATGTATGCTCAACCAGAAAGGATCTAAGGATATATAATTTCTCAAGGAATAAAAACCGTAAAAGCTGCAAATTCAATTATCTAATGTCAACTTGAGTATAGCGTACTCTCTAGTTGGCACTACCATAAAAACTAGACAAAGGCTACAGATTAAAGTCGTAGCCATATACCTATCGCTACGGTTTTCATCTGTAGCACAACCGTTGCGTAGGTGCCTAGCCAATAGGTAATCTATTTCTATAGATTTAATCCGTAGCCATTGACAATAGCTACAGATATAATTTGTAGCAACTATTTCTGTAGCCAAAAGTGCCTACAGCTACAGATAGTATTTGTAGCTAAAAGTAGTACTGGTTCCGTAGCAATAGGGTTGTTAGATTACAAGCTACGGGCAATATCTGTAGCTATTGCCTACATTTTAAAAAAAATTTATAATCATTCATTCATTAAATTACCACCTGCATAATCATTCATTCATTTAATTATAATCATTCATTCATTCGTTCAATTAAGCATTTATTTCAAAACCAATTTCAATCTGCAGGCCATCCAACAACACAAGCTCTTCACAACCAATTAAGCATTACAAGCAACCATATATTTGTCAACAAAACAATTACCTAACATCATAAATGCAGTAATAAAAGGATTACCTCTTTGCATTTGCCAATAAGAGGCTTTGTAAGAGATCCATTGGTCTGGGTTAATTTAGCCTCTCTAGATTCCTACAAACTTGATAAGAAAACAACAGTTAAACTGAAAGAAACTTGCAGGCTAGGGCGATGCCTTAATTTAAATGGGTCAATCATGAGCTGAGATCCTGGATCTGATCGATCCTTGGACAACTCCAGCTATTTTCATCAAGGATTTCAATGTTTAGATTAATATGAGTTGCATTGAGTTTTTTTTTTTTTTTTTTTTTTTATAGAGAAATTGGCTTCATTCATTGTTTTTTTTTTTTTTTTTTTTTTTTTTTTTTAAATTTCCATTGATGATGAAATTGTGGATTTTGTGACATGATTTTATCGGTTGGAAATTAAAAAATGGATTGGATTGTGAAATCCTTAGATGGGTTTGTCTAGTGTCAACTTTAGAGGATCATTCTATTTGATTAGGTATGGTTTTCAGTTTCTTTTGATGATTGGTTTCAAAAGGCTGATTATGATAATCACTGCCATATTATTTAGCTCTGTGATTTATATGAAAACGATTCCATCTTCGACAAGTTTGAGTGCTAAGTGGAGATGGACTCAGGGTGGCAACCGATTCTTACAGGTATGCAATTCCTATTTTGAAAACTCAAAATAGTGTACTTCAATATCAGCGAATGCTAAGATTGTTTCATGATCTCAGCAATATGTTCCGTGTCTTTGGAAGCATTTTGGGAAGCAATGAGGGAACAACTTTGGAGGCCAGTAAAAACCCTATGAGGTATAATATTTATATACATACATACATCCACACATGCATATATTGTGTGCATGTGATGCCCAATTCAAACCATTCAGTGACCATATTAACCATTTATCCTTTTCTTGCCTCATGGTGGTAAACCATTTTTAGGAGACAAGTGCGGACCCCTTCAAGGCCATCAAGATCTCTCTGAGCTCTCTAACCCGTGTTATAAGATGATGTTGGTGTTGATTTTTTCACATGTAAACCTGCAGTTACCTATTGCGGGTAGTTACGAGAGTTTTTTTTTTCCTGCCTAACACTCCGAGCGAGCACATAAATCCTAATTGATTAGAAATTTCATTTTGTATGGTTTTTCCCTTGTAACTCATGTCGCTTGGGTGTATGCATCTACTATCGGAGCTGAAAACCCAGGTGCTGACGCCAATGAAAACCCATGTGCTCCACCTAGCATGGCACCCGTCTGAAAAGTCAATTGCTTGTGCAGGTGCAAATAGCCTATACATGTATTATGCTTAAACACAGTCTAGGAAGAAATCCATTGCTTGGGAAGCTTGTATGGATTGCATTTCATGAAGGCCATTCCTTTTTCTTGCAACCAACAAGATGGAGACTGAATTTCTCAAGAGGCCCATCATCCATATATAACTTATAGATGGACCATATCGAGTACAGAAGAGGTCGCCGGAATCCATGAAGAAAGTCGAATTCTCTTCCCTGGGCTGACAGCTTGATTCCTTATGGGAAACATTCACTTCTCAGCTTCAGGTATAGATCCAAAAATGTAACAAAGATCTACAACCAAAACTGTTAGATGCGGCCACTAGGTTGAGGTTAATCCAAGGAATTTGCTCCTCAAATGCAAATGGGCATCAAAATCACCTGAGCCATGGGATTGTTGGACCCACTTATCGATAGACTGTGGAAATCAATCATGGTTATTTTCGTCTTCTGTGTTAACCCTTCTGTTAATGGAGTTTTTAGGTCCTATTATGTGAATCTGAAGTCTGTTTACTGCATGGTATAAGTGTTTTGGTTCTGGTGGTGGTTTTGTTTCTAAGACAGTTACAATTTATAAATTTGAGTGAGGGATGACTTGTTCTGAATAAGCCTATATATGCATGTAGTTTTAGATGCCCATGGTTTACTCTTTTGTTTATTTGGCTATCGATAAAAACACGGGCCATGGTTAGAGCTTCATGCGATGGGTGGTTGTGGAGAAATTGTTGTGGTTGTGAGCCAAATGGGGTTAAAGAAAAAATGCTCATACTTTTCTGTTTCCAATGAATAGAAGAGAAGAATTTCAAGTTATAAATGTTTTCTTAATTTGAGGAATTTTTTGATGCCATGTGCCATTGCATCATATTGGTGCGGAGTCCTTTGGCTATTAAAGAATCTTGTGAATTTTTTTAAATGACTGTCAGGGGCAACAGATTCAGAAATTTTTGCGACGAACCAAATCCGTCGCTCATTTCTGAACAAGTCGATCAACAATGGTTCGTCACTTTTCCTAAGAGCAGCGACAGATTGCATTGGTCACCAAATTTTCGGATTTTTAATTTTTGCGATGGACTTAAAACGGTTGCATATTCGAGACGGATCCCATCCATTGTTTAATTTTTGCAACATAGCAAACTGTCACGCCCCAAACTCGAAAACCGGGCTCACAAAATTTCCAATCGCCAAATCCGGCGCCGACAGCCTCCGTAGAACCCCATTCTCGGCTCCCAGCGCCCATTCGCCAGGTTCTGATCCTGGGATACTACGAGGAGGATTTTCAACATCAGTTCAATTCGTAATAAGCATAACCAAAGGCATAACCCATAAACAACCACCAAAAACTCCATCACATTTCTACTATAATCAAAAACTTTATAAGTACAATAAGCATAAAGGGAAATACAATGATGATGAACAACAAGCTCCAAGATGATCAGCAAAGCGCTCTAGCCTCAGCGCTACTGTGCTCCAACGTCACCTGCACGCAACAGTCGTGCATAAGCTTATGAAAAACTTAGAGGGTGGTGAAAGTGTGTGCTCAAGGTAGTAATATTATTATGCAGTATTAGAGTAATGCGAAACATGCTGGTGAATCCATGAATACCGTTAGCTGTACCAAGGCTATGCAATGCAAGGCATGAATGATATCGGCCATACCAAAGCTATGCGATACGACATACAACTCAAGCATACAAATCATCATCTATATCACATATCAATATAGCTCAAATCTGAAATATCACCGGGGTCTAGTACACTCTAAACCAGATTGCCGCCCCATCGCGCGCAATAAGGTAAGTGGAAGAGACCTCACTATCCGCCTGCCAATATCAGGCTCGGCTCGTCGATAGCGGACCCATTCCTCGAGCGGGTCAAACTCAGCCTAGCTTTGCCTCCTCCTCTCGGGCGAGTAAGGCCGCACCCCCTTCCAACCGACCACCACAAAGTGGAGAGCGCGACCTCCTAGTATTCGGCCCTCGGCGCTCATGCACCCACTCGGTCTAGACATCGGAGCAACCTCTTGGTACCATAAGGGTTTAGGAACTTCCACCCAGGGATATCTATAGCACCCCATGTATAACAAAATTTTCGGTATCCAATCCTGCCAACCACGATACGCCAGTGGAGGCTACAGCCCTGATGTCGCTAGGGCGTACAGTAACCATATCACACAATGCGAATACATGAATCACACTACCTAGTTATGCAACAATCCTGCGCGTATCGTGTGCTCATGTAGGGCAACACCGCCTATCCGGGAGTCCCTAATCAATCTGCTCGAAGTCCATATGTTATGATCAGTTACTTATCATATCAAGCATACATATGATGCGCATGATCATGAATTATGAAACTATACTAAACATGTTATATGGTGATGGATGCTGTTCATAACGAAGATGGGCCTAAACGGCCTACAAGTATGAGCCTAACAATGGGCCCTAGGGAGAATTATAATGCGGACATTTAACCAACATTATTCTTATAATGTGGACGTCAAACCAATATTGCTCCCAAGGTACGGTTGTCATAAACATCATTACACAAACCATGGTAGGGTCATACATCTTAATGGACTTGTGTACATTCAATCGGGCCTCGACCCGTGACCTTAGATGCAATAAATGGGCCGCATAACATGGTCCTTAAGTATATCAGGTGGGCCTCAATGAATAGGCCATAACTACATCAAGATGGGCCTAATCATATGGGCCTCATACATATCAAGGTGGGCCTCAATGGATGGGCCATAATTACATTAAGATGGGCTTAATCATATGGGCCCCATACATATCAAGGTGGGCCTCAACGGATGGGCCATAAATAACCCAAGATGGGCCTCTTACATATATCAAAGTGGGGTTCACTTGAACTATAGATCTGACTCTTTCTTTAGCTCATGTCATAAAAATGAGCTTTTAAGATGGTCGGACGAATTGGATGTAACCCACGCATCATGGTGGGGCCATGAAAGCCCACCATCAGGTATATTACATAATATAATATAATATATATGTATATACATAATATATATATATATATATATATATATATATATATATACACACATACACACACACACAGAGACCTGCACAGCCCCACATGCACACACACACACACACGCATGCGCACGCATACACCCACCGTCCCCAGGACGTTGGGGATAAAACAAATACATCACTGTGGGCTCCACCGTCCAGGTGGACGGTGGAAATAAAACACATATCATTGTGGGTCCCACGTGGGGCCCATTGTAATGTTTATAAGCGATCCAACCCGTCCATAAGGTCAAGCAAACCTAGATGAAGGGTAAAACAAATTTCACCTTGATCCAAAACTTTTGGGGACCCAAAAAGGGTTTCAATGGCTGAGCTTCAATCAACACTGTTTCCTATGATGTGGGCCACCTGAGTGTTGGACCGGCCTGATATTTGGAGGGGGCCCACTTCAGGAAGGGGCCCACCCAATGAACGGGTTGGATGACAAATATACATCATGGTGGGGCCCACAACTGGAGCCGTGGGACCACCCGTCCGTCCGTCCACCCATCCGCCCGCCAATGCGCAGGTAGTGCCTGCTGCCTTCTGACAGCAGCAGCTGTTGCTGCATTTCTTCTTCTTTTTTTTTTTGAAAAATATTGTTTTCCTGTGGTTTTTCACAGGTGGGGCCCGCATTAGGTGAATCCACCCCGACCGTTGGATTCCATGGGTCAAGATAGGTCCATCAAGTCCAAAGGTTGAGGTATTTTGGTGTTTAGAAAACATCAGGTGGGTTTCAACGGTAAAAAGCACCATTGGCTGTACTATGGCCCACCAGAACATCGGATTGGCCTCAATTTTCGGCTCAACGCATAAAATGATGTGGGGAATAGAATGGACGGTATGGATTAAGTCCATACACCAAGGTGGGGACTACATGAACAGCCCATCCAAGTTTCAATGAAACTGATATTTTTGTTTTCTTAAAACGTCCAGCGTCCAGGGACGCTGGACGGTTTGGGTGTAACTCATACACAAGGTGGGTCCAGCTTAGGTGGGCCATCAATTGGCTATATGGTGCGGATACAACACATGTATAAAGTGGGCCCCGCCTATAGATTACTTGGATATAATACATACTTCATGGTGGGGTCCATCCGGGTGGGCCACACCGTTTTGGATGGGTGGACAGGGTGAATGATCTCATGCTTCAAGGTGGGCCACAAGCCATCATGCACAAGAGAGAGAGAGAGAGAGATCGGTGAGGATGGAGGGGCCCCGCCACTATGGGCCCCTCATACAAATATACATCAAGATGGGTCCCACATATATGGACCCTTAATCAAACAAAATGAATGAAAAATAAAGATTTAAGATCACCCACCGCTTTCTTCTTACTCCCTTAGCTTCCTTTGCTCCTTAGCTTTGATTCCAATGAAGGAGATGAGGTTTGGATGGTTGAGATGGGAGATGAGGGGGGTAGGAAAGTGGGCCACCCTTTTTGCTTAGGAGGGATTGGAGAGGCTTGGATGGATGGTGCTCTTGGGTTACTTGGGAGGTGAGTTTGAAAATGAGAGAGTATTGGTTGTAAAGAGAGAGAGAAAGATGGTTGATGGAGTGATGGATGTGGTGGGTGATGGGTGTAAGAACTTTTTGACTTTTGTAGTTTTTAGTGTAAGAGAAGTATGAGTGTGTAAGAACCTTTTTGACTTTGGGGGTTGCTTGGGGAAGGGTGAGAGGTGATGTGTACTTGACATGATGGGATTGATTGATTGATGGATTGATGTGACATCTCGTAGAGATTCTCTCAGAATTTGCACGCGCGGCATTTTCCTCACACTGAACGTGGACCCACATCTCCTGGCCAGAGTATCGGATCAGCGCCCGAGTTGCGGCGATGGAAACGCGGCGACGGCGCGGTCGCAAGGGTACAAGTCTCGGGTTGAGTCGACTTGGGTTGACGGCGTATGACGCAGGGTCGCACGTAAATGCCGACTAAAGGTCGAAGGTTGCCGGAATTCGATCAGGAAGACCGCGAAAGTCTACGGAACGGTACGGTCTAGGATACGGGGCTTACACAAATAGTGACGGACTAGGTTGGTCGTTATTTGCATTTTGCGACGGATTTGGTTCGTCACAAATTCACAATTTTGGCATAGTCATTTATTAAAACTTTTAGCCTGTTGGCACTCTCTCCCTCTGCCAGCCACTTTATCTTAAACTTATCTACCATAGTACTATATATGACATCTAATTACTGTGTCTAATTCAATAACCATGAAAGTTGGACATAAAATCAATTGGATTCAACCATCATGTAGGGCCACAATGTAAATATTGAGGTTTGGGATGGTTGTCCATTTTCTTCTATGGTGGGGCTATAACATTATATATATTCCACCTGATTCATGGCCCGCCATGAAAATGGAAGCCTTAGAAATTAGGGCAATACAATCATTAAGTGGCTACACCATAGAAAACAATGAACAATTATACAAAAAGCTTTAAATTCATGTATGGATGAGCTGATTTTTCGAGCATCAAAATTTTATGTTATCATGACAATGTTGTACAAGCTTGATGTTAAATGATCATTAGTCTTTCATTAATTTACATATAAATCGAAATTGTAAGTTTGATTTTACCATAGAGGCAAGATCGCATTGTTTGATAACATTAGTGTGAGAAAAGCTACTTGAAAGGTTGGTGAGTGTACAGACTTATTTGAATTATCTGTGTAAGTGTTAGGATGCTGAGCACATAGGTTGTCAAATTTTATAAGACAAAACCACTTTAAAGTAGATCTTTAAAGATCGGTCTATGTTCAAGAGAAGATCAAGCTCAAGATCAGTTTATATTCAAGAGAAGATCAAGCTCAAGATCAATATACGTTCAAGAAAAGATCAAGCTCAAGATCAACTTATGTTCAAGAAAAGATTGATCTCAAATTCAAGATGAAGTCAAGCCCAAATTCAAGATGAAGTTTGAGACAAAGTTCAAGCCAAATTAAATTAGATATTTGATATATCTTAGGTGGTATAAACCTTAGAAAGACCTTAGGACTAGGTGTTTTCAAAAATATTTAATTATGGGTTTTTACATTTGTTTTAGCATGCAATTCGGCCAACCTAACTTCTAGTTTGGCCAGCCTAAGCTTCCTTGGCCATCCCAACTTCAAGTCTGAAGCAAATAATAACTTTTGTTGCAAATTCGGCTAGCTCGAGTTTTGGTTTGGATAGCCCGAGCTTGAAATTCAGCTAGCCCAAGAAAGTTCGGGTCAAATTCCAGGAACATC
Organism: Magnolia changhungtana; assembly: GCA_030180095.1. Classification (NCBI taxonomy): domain Eukaryota; kingdom Viridiplantae; phylum Streptophyta; class Magnoliopsida; order Magnoliales; family Magnoliaceae; genus Magnolia; species Magnolia changhungtana. Next base: position 10,470,744 of record JASAUF010000658.1, read on the forward strand.
AACTTTTGGAATTCAAGGGAATTCGGCCGACAGAAGGGCAAATTCGGCTAGCCGAATTGTGTCATTCGGCCAGCCAAAGTTAACCTTGGGCTTGCCGAATTTTGGATAATTCTTATCCCGAGCAATCTGAAATTCGTTGAACAAAATCCACCGAACTTAGGCTAGTCAAAGTTCTAACTTCTTTACCTATAGATTAAGTTCTTCTCTCATTCTGAATTACACAAGTTAATTATCAGAATTCTTCTGCAAGAGAGAAAGAATCTCAAGTTATTAACAAGCTATTGGTTGGTATTTATAATTTATTTAAATAGCTTTTTCAATTCCCTTTAGTCTTAGATCTTTAAAGTTTAATCTAAGAGAGTAAACTATACTCCTCTTTGAGATCTAAGAGAATTGAATTAAGTAACTTTTGAGTTTAATAAAATTAAAATCTATAAAACCCTAAACCCTTTCTATCTAACTGAACATGATTCCATCTACAATCAAGAAAGAGGTCCTTTTGCTACAAGCTTTTGCTACGTCTTCTATGGTTGAAGATAAGTATACATTCTAAAACTCTGTTTAGGTTTTTCTGAGATTTCCTGTGAAAATCTCAGTTAAGGTTTTGTCTGAGATAGCTTAGTAAAATCTAAGTTTGAGTTTCTATTATGATAGCCTATGAAAATAACAAAGAACTTGTAACGTCTAGAAAAAATATGTAAAAAGACCCGAGTATCATCTCAGGCAGAAATCACTAAGGATCGAATCCTTTAGAAATTAGATGGAAATTAATTAAGTACTAAACTGAATTAATTGGTGAATTAGCTTGAATCACTTTCAATACGAACCGCAAGACCCAAAACCAGTAGAATCAATAACTATACATTACCTAAAAACTTAGGATCAATCTCAAAACCCAATTGCTCTTGGGAGTATCTTGAAACTCTGTATCGGACCTGGACTGCGCGTCGAAAGTTCGATTAACACGAAACTATACAATTATGACCGTCTAACTGGGCTTAACAACCATCTCGGAAATCGTCGAAAGTTCGATTAACGCGAAACACGAATATCTTCAGGAAATGAACTCAAACTTAAGTAAATTGTTCTGTTCCCGTGCAGGTCAAATTTAAGGTTTCAGACCGTCAGATTCCGACCTAACTACACCCTTGGATGAGGAAAAATTCCCAACACATGTCAGTGTACTTGTGGCTCTGATCAAGTAACGATGACCATTGAACTGAAACAGGTCCTTCATGGTCAATCCACAAATCCAATTGGACCAAAATTTTAGCCTGGTAAAGATCCATTGCCAGGGAACTTTCTCCGGACCATATATAGGAAATGGACCTCCAGATGAGCTCCGTTGGACCGAAACAGACGACTTTTAGCTATAACCTAAGTATACCATGACCCTAGGGCCATTGACATCAGTTATAGGCCTATATAAGAGCCTTAACCCATCCCTCTCTTATTCCATATGAATTTTCAAATCCTAGGAGAGAGAAGAGAGAAGAGAAGGAAAAAGTGAGGAAAAGAGTGAGAGAGTGAGAGATCGTTGCTGGGATTCGATCCCACCACTCCACGTATCAAATCATTCTGCATGTATCGCTACAACGGCGAATCCAAATCCATTTTTTGGGTAAGAAATCCTAACCCTAATCTGTTTTAGGGATTTAAATAAAGGAATTGGTGAAATAGCTAACCTATTTCATTAATTTAGGCCGTCGTTGTGCCATAGACAAAGGCGTAGTGTTTGAACTAAGTTCGATACGAGTTTACTGACGGAAGGTACGGACTATAAATGTTTAGGTTATGGTTTTCAAGGCTTTCAATGTCAGTTAATGATTTATGACTGACTTGATTGCCATTACATATGCTTAGATGTGATGTTTTCTGTGTATTACATATATATATGAACTATGTTGAAATTAATGCATTCTATGTGTTTGTTGAAATGTATGTATGAATGTGGAATTATGATTTGTGCTTGCCATGATTGATTGTTTGAGAATACATGAGTATTGTACATGTGGCAACTCCCTTGTGAAAGGATTTGCTAAAATATACGTTATAACTAATTTATTACATATATGTCGATATGTGTAGTCTAAGTGTTTGATAAAATGCCTGAATGAGAAAATGCTTGTTGAAATGTATTTAGTGAGGATGTTGAGATAGGATTCTCAATCACCTTATCTATAGCTACAGTTTCCTTCATATAACCTATCCTACTACTACGTGATTTATGGATGAAATGCTTATGTATGATAACATGTGCATTATGTGTTTGTTAAAATGCTCGACTAAGATTTATATTTAAATTGGTTGTTACATGCTGTTTGACTTTCACATATGAATGTCTGCTGTGTTTGAATATAGTTGGGACTACTGCATAGTCTAGGCAATTGGTAATGATTCCCGAATTAACGGTCGAGGTCATTTCGCCACATAAGATATGTTCGATGAATCCGAGTCGTACGCTGTTTGCCAAGAGTGGTTAGGCCACGCGGAGTGCTTATGCGCTCTATGTCGATTAATTCAACGTGCGCTTGTACAAGTCGAGCTTGTCCAGTAACCCGATTGGTCTAATGTATGTTCACCATATATGGACACTACTATTTGAATCTAAGGTACCACTTACTAGTACAAAGCTTATTTAACCTTGGTACCATGATCCGCTGAGACTCATGTGCCAGGCATGGTGGTATGGGACACCGTGGTCGAGCTGTCGGCCTACGTTGGGGTGACGAGTCTCCCCGTAGTGACTAGTGAGCAAACTAAACTCGTGAGCCGAATATGGTGGTATCGGATACTGTATTCGAGCTGTCATCATATGCTAAGGTGACGAGCCTTTCCCGTAGTGACCTCGAGTATAAAATAGGCCTATGATCAAGTGACGAGCCTCTCATAATGACCTTGAGTATGATTTAAGCCTACGCCAAGGTGACGAGCCTCCCGTAGTGACCTATAGTGTGAACTCGCGAACTTGCCTGTTGTATGTGATTAACTAGGATTGAGGACCCTAGATGGATCATTGTTGGGTCAATGATATAAAGGAAGGTACCTTAGCTTCCTAAACCTGTTGTGTGAATAAGTCTAATTAAAAACTTGGCTAATCATGCACATGCACCGCATTGCATGTGCCTTTGGCATTGGAGTTGAGTATAGTGGGAGTATTGCATGCACGACCGTGAGATGATGTTGCAGAGGGAGTGCAGGCGAGGGCATACATCATTATCTCATCCCATCCTTGCATTAACAAGAGTACTTAGAGCATGATTATTGTACTGCTTTATCATTACTGCTTGATTGAATTGATAACATGTTAACCTTTGCCTTATAGCTCCACTGAGTTGAGCACTCACTCCCACTCTAGGACGGTATTTTAAAACATCAACTAGACCCTGTTTTAGTTTCAAGTGATGACGAGGATTACGAGATAGAGCCTGTCTTCTATGATGATGAGGAGTTCTCCTACATGCAACTCTCTGGCAGGTCTATGTAGAACTGGAGTTGTGTCACCGGGGCTACAAGAATATGGATTAGATGACATTACACTTTATTATTTTGTATATTTTGGAACTATACATGTAATTATTTAACCTGGTGACGTTCATACTCTGGAGACTTTCAATCACTTATATGCTCTATATATTTATCACAGTCTTCCGCTTGCGTAATTTAACTGTCTCTGGAGTATGATATGTTGATTTAGTGTAATCTCATTCATTGTTAATGTACTAATGCAGACAACATTTAATCATCATTATCTATGTTGCATAAGTGATGCGTTGAAACTCAGGAGCTGAGCTTCTACTCGACCCCCAATTTTCAGGGCGTTACAAGTTGGTATCAGAGCATGATTTGGATTAAACTGGACCTGAGTTATGATAACACGATGCATATTGACGTACTTTGACTTAGGAGGGAGCGATAAAACGTAGAAACAGTTGTAAGATCCCAAGTTTCACCCGTCGGTGATCATATGACCGTTGAAGCGAAACTGACAGTTGAACTCGTGCCCGTAGGCATCTGTGATTATGCAAAATGATCCCAATTCTTTTCCAGACCGTCCATCGACGGGTTTAGACGATGATTCGATGTATTCCACACTCAAATAATCTGAAAGGCGTGAATATACGCGAGATGGGACCCGAAACCACATCGAACGGACATCGAGGCCCAAACCACATGAAAAAGTGGAATCCGGGGGAGACCCACACATTTCTGGCACCCTGGGGGGGATGCCATCACCCTAGGTCCAGTGGACCGTGATGACATCGTGCCAACCGCGAGGCCTCGCGGTCCAGTTTGTCCTGGCCTGTTGGGCTACAACGGGCTGGTCGGGCTGACGAGTGTAGACACATGTGGGGCCCACGAAATCATGTGGGGGCCCCTATAACCCCTCCATTTGCTTCATTTCCTCCTCTGACAGCCCTCTAAACTTTCCAAATCTCCCAAAACCCCATTTTTCTCTCTCAAATCCTCCCTCCATTCTCAAATATTCTTCTTCTTCATCACTACATACCCGCCTCTCATCATATCCCTCAAACCCATCTCCTATCTCCCTCATTTCCTTCCATTTGAGCACATAAACCCTACCTTATGTCTCAAAAATCTTAAGGCCCAACAACCTATCCTATCCCTCCATTTTATTTCACTCTCATGACTCTTTTTGAGCTTGTGACAGCCATATTTTTACTTTCTACACTTCTTTCTCTCATGGGGAAGAAGAGGGCTTCCACGGACGAAGCCGGGCCTAGCTGCCCTACCCGTTAAAGGAGGCAGAAAGGCACCAAGGCTAACACAAGCACTAATTGGGAGCTAAGGATGAAGCGGGATCTCAATCCCCAGCTTCCTCTCGATAGAGCTCTACTGACGGATATGTCACATGGAAGATTTCAAGGCCGTAGGATTCTCTTTGAAGCACACATGGACGAGAAACTATTTGGGCTTTATCCGACAATGGATCTCCTGTCGGACGCCGGGTGGGGTCCCATATTTGAGGGCAAGTTTCGTGTGAATGAGGGCACTGTCCGAGCCTTCTACCTCTATATACGAGAGCCGCTGCTGGAGCCTTTACAGTTATCTATCCCCGTGGGAAGGCGGGAAACCATTGTCAATGTGGACTTAATAGTCCGAATCATGGGGATGCCGCATGGAGAGGTTCATGCTAGTGAGAAGAGTCTCAGGAGTGTGCGTGAAAGAGACTGATGTACGCAATTTCTTTGTGGCCGACTGGTCCACTGGAATCGAGGCAACTGCCTCCTAGTGACTAAGATGACTCACGACTTCCGCGTGCTCCATCATATCTTCATGTATAATGTATATCCTAAGTGGAGCAATCGCAGCGAATGCACGGGTTTGATGGTAGACTTCTTATACCGAGTTGGGCAAGGAGACAACCTGTGCCTACTTACGTATGTACTACTGCAGATAGTTCAGACCGCACGCTCTCTTAGGACTGACATTTCACTCCCATTCGGCTGACTTATATGCAAGCTTACTCGCGAATTTGACTACAGACTAAGCTCAAAAAGGCTTGCGCCAATCCATTTCATTAACAACACCACTCTCAATAACATGAATATTGGTTCACGACAACGTCAAGTCCGACTTGATGAGAGTGAGGATGAGATGTGAAGTGAAGAGGAAGTGAGTGATGAAGAAGGCGGAGATGAAATAGAGGAAGGAAGTGAGGAAGAGGAAGAGCATGAAAAGGAAGAAGTGGAGGCCCAAGACTCTGATGGGGGCTCTCTTCCTGCTATGCATGAGCCCTACCATGATCGGGCTGCCTTAGAAGCCCGTTTGGCTCAAATCGAGGAGGGCCAAGTCGCCCTGCGATAGGAAGTCAGAGAAACCCGGGCCAAGCTTGAAGAGAGTCAGACCTTCATGAAACAAAAATTTAAGAAGGTGTCTCGCACCTTGAAGGCTCTCCTATGCTGCATGAGGATAAGGGTGCCCCTCCTCCATCATCAGATTCAGACGACTAGTCACATGTGTAGTCGTCTTTTAGTTTACTTTGTTGTTAGTCCTCCTTTGTACTAGTCTTAGTAGGCTTGTTTGGTTGTTAGTATGTTTAGTGGTTAAAGCTTGTTTAAATTAGCTCACATGCATCTTCTGTCATGACTCATGTAAAACTATATCTCATGTATTGTGACAAATTTTGGTAAATGAAAATGCATGAAGCTTCTTTTGAGTTGGAATGTGAATGATGTGTGGATGAGTGCATGTTCTTATGCTAAATCTTACACGGGTTGCACCCTATGTTGTATATAGGGAATGCCACCTAAGAGCACTCGGAGTACGACACGTCTTACACTTGGCGAATCGAGTGACGGGGCACCTCTCCTTAGGGATAGCCATACGAACCCCAGTTTAGGCCCGAATCACAAGACTATGCCGGATTCACAGCCGGCCACTGGCCCCACTAATGGGCCTATAGCTGTTGCACCACCGGTTCTTGAGCTGAACCGTGCGTCTACCTCGACGCCTCACATGCCTCAGGCGGCTCCTTCTCCTAATAGGTTGGAGCAGATGATGCTCTTGATGCAGCAGCAGCAACAGCTTTTGGCCACCATAGCAGGGGCCCTTGCCCAGAATATGAGTGTTGTTCCACTTGCATCACCTGTGTACCCTGCTGGGAACATGAGTGTCAGTGGCTTGTTTGAGCGATTTCAGCGCTTCCAACCTCCTACATTTGCGGGTACTCACAGACTCGAGGAGGTTGAGTATTGGCTTGACCGCATCTCTAAGATGCTGAAGCCGCTACACTGCACTGAGGCAGAGCAGGTAGAGTTGGTCACCTACATGTTTGAGAAGGAGGCCAATCTCTGGTGGGACAGTGTCCTTAGGACCGTGGCCACTGGTTATGTATGGACATGGGAAGATTTTGAGACACGCTTTCATGGAAAGTATTTCCCTCTCACCTACCGTAATGAGAAGGAGGGATAGTTCCTTCACCTCCGACAGGGAGGGATGATAGTGGCTGAGTATGAGAACCGCTTTACGGAGCTAGCCAGATACACTCCTTTGATATTAGCGAACGAGCCGATGAAGATGCGATGATTCTCTGAGGGTTTGCGGCCTGAGATTCGCATGAAAATGTGTTGCGCTAGTATACCTAACTATGCTAAGATAGTGAGCATGTCTCTGCGAGCTGAGAAGGACGGGGGCAGGCTATCCCATACACGGGTGCCCATGGCTCCTAGGCCTCGACCAGATTTGCCGAGCAGACCGTTCCTCGACAAGAGGTCACGTGCAGATTCTCTTCCTCGGCTTATGGCTCCATCGACATAGCCGAGGTGACCTGATGTATGGTGCACCTACCACAAGAGGTCGGGCCATTCTGACACTTATTGCTTCACCAGGATGAGGGATAATGGCTTTATGCCTCCTCAGAAGATTAACCGTCAGATGCCACTAGCTATCTCGGCTCCACCTCTATGTTCTGTATTGCCAGCGCAGCCTTCTTATAGGCCACCTGCACCTTGATTTAGACCTCCTCAGTGACCTATGGCACCGCAGCTGAACCGTTCTCAATAAGCTCGTGTGTACTCACTTTCAGCTGAGGCATCCGAGATGGCAGTTACAACACCGCTGGCTTTCGAAGTCACAACACATATCCAAAGTATACCAGTCTTCTTATTGGTGGACACCGGGTCCACTATTTCAATCATATCATGTACAACATTTAAGTGACTAGTGTTGGAAACAACTCCTATGAAGGGGGTGAGAATCCTTACCACCACAAGGACCTTTTCAGACGTTACTAAGATTTGTAAGGATTGCTCGATAGACTTAGGAAGCAGGACAGTACCCATTGACCTGATTGTTGCCCCACTATACCATTACGATGTTATCCTCGGTATGGATTGACTCACCGAGATGAAGGCAGAGATCGATTGTGATACTAGAGTGGTGACAGCCCGTGCGCCTGAGAGCATGACCTTTACTTTTCTTATTCAGGTCAGTTTGCCCTGCTGCATGAGTTGTTACGCTTCTTTACCGGAGAATGTTGATGGTCTGACACTGGGGAACACACCTGTAGTCTGAGATTTCACGGATGTGTTCAGGACGATACCTGGATTACCTCCTTAGCGCAAGATCGATTTTACCATCGACCTTGTGCCTGGTGCGACACTCATTTCCCTACCAACATATCGCATGCCTCCCTGTCAAATGGAGGAACTGAGGAGAGAAATCGATGATCTGTTGGATGTAGGCTTCATACGATCGAGTATATCTTCCTAGGGAGCACCTGTGTTGTTTGTGAAGAAGAAAGATGGATCATTGCGATTGTGTATTTATTATCGTAGGTTGAACCAAGTGACAGTAAAGAACAAGTATCCTTTGCCCAGGATAGATGTTCTGTTCGACCAGTTAAAGGGGGCACAGTATTTCTTCAAGATCGACTTGCAGTCAAGGTATCACCAGTTGCACGTCCGAGATGAGGACGTGCAGAAGACAGCATTCAGAACCATCTTTGGGCACTATGAGTTCCTTGTGATGTCATTTGGACTCACAAACGCACCGGTCGTGTTCATGGACCTGATGAACCGGGTATTTCGGCCGTACCTATTCCGATTGGTCATCGTATTTATAGATGACATCCTGAATACTCTAAGAGTCGGGAAGATCACAAGGAGCACCTGCGAGCAGTCTTTGATACTCTCAGGAAGAACCAGTTGTTCGCTTAGTACAAGAAGTGTGACTTCTGGAAAGAAGAAGTCAAGTTCCTGGGACATGTGTTGTCTAAGGAAGGAATAGCTGTGGACCTTGCTAAGGTGACTGCAGTTCAGGACTGGGAGCAGCCTGGTTCGGTTACTGAAGTGAGGAGTTTTTTTGGCCTAGCAGGTTACTACCGTCGATTCATTTGGAAATTTTCTAAGATAGCCAGACCGTTGTCTCAGCTAACTCGGAAGGATCTTAAGTTTGCTTGGAGTGAGAAGGTAAAAATAACTTTTCAGGAACTAAAGGATAGGTTGACATCCTCCCCTATGCTAGTATTGTCAGAGCAAGGGGTCAAGTATACCATCTACACTTACGGGTCTAGTGTTGGTTTGGGTTGTGTCCTTATGCAGAAGGACAATGTGATCGCCTATGCATCGCGACAGTTGAGAAAACACGAGGAAAACTACCCTACACACGACCTAGAGTTAGTGGTCATCATCTTTGCATTAAAGCTCTGGAGACATTACCTCTATGGAGAGGAGTTCAAGCTCTTTTGCGACCACAAGAGCCTCAGATACATATTCACATAGAGGGATGTGAATATGAGGCAGCGGCGATGGATGGAAACCTTGAAAGACTTTAAGTTCGAGGTCTTCTACCATCCTGGTAAGGCAACCCTTGTGGCAGACGCGTTGAGCTGCAAGAAGACGATATCATTCGCGGCTCCACTGATGATAGAAGAGTGGAACATGGTAGAATTTGTGCGAGACTTTGAGCAGAAGCTTATAGTAGATGAGCCATTCAAGAGTGTTGCACACGTTCATGTGCAGCCACTCATTGATGACATGATCATTGCATCTTAGAAAGACGATGAACTATTGACAATGGTGAAAGAGCAGGTGAGCGATAGCGAAGACTCTAAATGGAGGTTGGCTTAGATGAAGGTTTGAGATACCGTGGCCACCTATGCGTCCCAAATCTTCATGACTTGAGAAGGGCAGTTCTAGAGGCCGCTCACAATTCGAAGATGACAATGCATCCTGGTAGTACGAAGATGTATCGAGATATGAAACGATCGTACTGGTGGGACAACATGAAGGCCCACATTGCAGACTATGTATCCCACTGTCTCACGTGCTAGTAGGTCAAGGCCGAACATCGCCGACCTCTTGGTTTACTTTAGCCCATGCCCATAGCAGAATGGAAATGGGATTTCATTTCTATGGATTTCATCTTAGGGTTACTAAAGACGAGGAAGGGATATGACTCCATTTGGGTGATTGTGGACCGATTGACGAAATCGGCACACTTCCTCCTTATTAGAGTTTCAAACTCGGTAGACGATTTGGCCAGGTTGTACATAAAGGAGATGTACGTTTATATGGAGTGCTTATGAAAATCATGTCGGAGACACATGATTCACATCTATCTTCTGGACTCGTATCCGGAAGCAATGGGTGTGAAACTGAAGTTCAGCACTGCGTTCCATCCACAGGCTGACGGGCAGACGGAACGGGTGAATCAGGTGTTAGAGGATATGTTGCGAGCTTGTGTGCTTGATTTCAAGGACAGTTGGGATGACTGTCTTCCTTATGCTGAGTTCGCCTATAACAACAGCTTTCAGGCGAGTATTAGTATGGCCCCCTATGAAGCACTGTATGGGCGTCCCTGTCGAGCACCGCATTACTGGGCAGAGGTTGGTGAGAAGAGTTTAATTGGCCCAAAGTTAGTACAGGTGACTTCAGAGAAGATCGACATTATCAGGCGTCGACTTGTTGCAGCACAGAGCAGACAAAAGAGTTATGCCGATACAAGGCGGGGACCGCTAGAGTTCGAAGTTAGGGACCATATATTCCTGAAAGTTTCCCTAATGAAGGGACTCCTCCGGTTTGGAAAGAAAAGGAAACTCAAACCGAGATTCATTGGTCCATTCCAGATACTGGATCGAGTAGGTGTGGTTGCGTACCACCTTACTTTGCCCACACCACTCGTAGGTATGCACAACGTATTTTATGTATCGATGCTGAAGAAATATATTCATGATCCTTCTCACATTATCAGATGGGAGCAGGTACAATTAAGTGAAGATGCTACTTATGTACTGCGACCAATGCGGGTTCTAGATAGGAAGGAGTAGGGGCTGCGCAGTAAGGTTATCCCGCTTGTGAAGGTACTATGGACGCATCATACTAAGGAAGAGGCTACTTGGGAAATATAAGCCAAGGTCCATAAGAATTACCCTCAAATTCTCGAGGAGTACGAAAAATGTACTAATTTTGAGGATGAAATTTTATTTAAGGGGGGTAGATTGTAACGTCTCAGAAAAATCTGTACAAAGACCTGAGTATCACCTTAGGCAGAAATCACTAAGGACCGAATCCTTTAGAAATTAGACATAAATTAATTAAGTACCAAGCTAAATTAATTGGCGAATTAGCTCGAATTACTTTCAACACGAACTGTAAGACCCAAAACCAGTAGAATCAATAACTCTACCTCAAAACCTAGGATCAATCTCATAACCCAATTGCTCTCGGGAGCATCTTGATACTCTGTATCAGACCTGGACCGTGCGTTGAAAGTCTGATTAATGCGAAACTATACAGTTATGACCGCCTAACTGAGCTTGACAACCATCTCAGAAATCAAGCCCAAATAGTATTCAGAAACATACAACTTGAGCTCGGGCGAAGTGTGTGAGAAACGCGAATATTTTCAGGAAATGAACTCAAACTTAAGTGAATTGGGCCATTTACTTGCAGGCCAAATTTAAAGTTTCAGACCATTAGATTCCGACCCAACTACACTCTTGGATTAGGAAAAATTTGCAACACATGTCAGTGTACTTGTGGCCATGATCGAGTAACGATGACCGTTGAACTGAAACATGTCCTCCGCGGTCGATCCACAAAAGTCGATCGAACCGAAACTTTAACCTGGCATAGATTCATTGCTAGGGAACTTTCTCTGGACCATATGCAGGAAATGGACCTCCAGATGAGCTCCGTTGGACTAAAACAGATGACTTTTGGCTATAACCTAAGTATACCATGGTCCTAGGGCCATTGACATTAGTTCTGGGCCTATATAAGAGCCTTAATCCACCCCTCTCTCATTCCATACGAATTTGCAAACCCTATGAGAGAGAAGAGAGAAAAGAGAAGAGTGAGAGAGTGAGAGATCGTTGCTGGGATTCGATTCCTCCACTCCACGTATCAAATCATCCTGCTTGTATCGCTACACTAGTGAATCTAAATCCATTTTTTGGGTAAGAAATCCTAACCCGAATCTGTTTTAGGGATTCAAATAGAAGAATTGGTGAAATAGCTAACCTATTTCATTGATTTAGGCCGCCGTTGTGCCGTAGACAAAGGCGTAGTGTTCGAATTGAGTTTGATACGAGTTTATCGACGGAAGGTGCGGATTATAAATGTTTAGGTTATGGTTTTCATGGCTGTCAATATTAGTTAATGATTTATAACTGACTTGATTGCCACCACATATGTTTAGATGCGATGTTTTCCACGTATTACACACACACACACATATATATATATATGAACTATGTTGAACTTAATGCATTCCATGTGTTTGTTGAAATGTATGTATGAATGTGGAATTATGATTTGTGCTTGCCAGGATTGATTGTTTGAGAATACATGAGTGTTGTAGGTGTGACAACTCCCTTGTGAAAAGATTTGCTAAAATATACATTATAACTAATTTATTACATGTATGTCGATATGTGTAGTCTAAGTGTCTGATAAAATGCTTGAATAAGAAAATGCTTGTTGAAATGTATTTAGTGAGGATGTTGAGATAGGATTCTCAATCACCTTATCTATAGCTACAGTTTCCTTCATATAACCTATCTTACTACTACGTGATTTATGGATGAAATGCCTATGTATGATAACATGTGCATTATGTATTTGTTGAAATGCTCGACTGAGATTTATATTTAAATTGGTTGTCACATGCTGTTTGACTTTCACATATGAATACTTGCTGTGTTTGAATATAGTTGGGACTACTGCGTAGTCCAGACAATCGGTAATGATTCCCGAATTAATGGTTTAGGTCATTTCACCAGACAAGACACGTTCGATGAATCCGAGTCGTACGTTATTTGTCGAGAGTGGTTAGGCCACGCAGAGTGTTTATGTGCTCCATATCGATTAATTCAACATGCACTCATACCAGTCGAGCTTGTCCAGTAACCTGATTGGTCTAATGTATGTTCACCATGTATGGATGCTACTATTTGAATCTAAGGTACCACTTACTAGTGCAAAACCCATTTAACCTTGGTACCATGATCCGGTAATACTCACGAGCCAGGCATGGTAGTATGGGACACCGTGGTCGAGCTGTCAGCCTACGCTAGGGTGACGAGCCTCCCCGTAGTGACCAGTGAGCAAACCAAACTCGTGAGCCAAATACGATGGTATGGGATAGTGTATTTAACCTGTCAACCTACACTAAGGTGACGAGCCTTTCCCGTAGTGACCTTGAATATAAAATAGGTCTACAATCAGGTGACGAGACTCTTGTAGTGACCTCGAGTATGATTTAAGCCTACGCTGAGGTGACGAGCCTCCCGTAGCGACCTATAGTGTGAACTCGTGAACTTGTCTGTCGTATGTGATTAACTAGGATTGATGACCTAGATGGATCATTGTTGGGTCAATGATATAAGAGAGGTACCTTGGCTTACGAAACCTACTGTATGATTTGAGCACAGTGGGAGTGTTGTATGCGCGACTGTGAGATGATGTCGCAGAAGGAGTGTCAGCGAGGGCATACATCATTATCGCATCCCATCCTTGTATTAACAAGAGTACTTAGGGCATGATTATTGTACTGCTTTATCATTACTGCTTGATTAAATTGATAACATGTTAATCTTTGCTTATAGCTTCACTGAGTTGATCACTCACTCCCACTTTGGGATGGTGTTTTAAAACACCAACTAAACCCTATTTTAGTTTCAGGTGATGACGAGGCTTACAAGATGGAGCCTGTCTTCTATGATGATGAGGAGGAGTTCTCCTGCATGCAACTCTCTGGCGGGTCTATGTAGACCTGGAGTTGTGTCACCGGGGCTACAGGGATATGGATTATATGACATTACACTTTATCATTTTGTATATTTTGGAACTATACATGTAATTATTTAACCTGGTGACGTTCATACTCTGGGGACTTTCAATCACTTATATGCTCTATATATTTATCACAGTCTTCCACTTACGTAATTTAACTGTCTCTGGAGTATGATATGCTGATTTAGTGTAATTGCATTCATGTTTAATGTACTAATACGGACAACATTTAGTCATCATTATCTATGTTACATAAGTGATGCGTTGAAACTCGGGAGCTAAGCTTCTACTCGACCCGCGATTTTCAGGGCGTAACAGAACTATATCAGGTTATTAAAGTGACCCTGTGAAAACCTTTTTATAATGAAAGCCAAAATTACGAGGGAAGTAATTTTGGGAGTGGAGTAGGTGTGGCTGTTTTTAAAGCACTGACCAATATAATTCTTTGTGTCATGCGGTGAATGCCTTATTTTTAATTTTGGTGGATTGGATATATTTAATTATTTCAGTTGTGTGGTGAATATTGTAATTCTTTAATTTACTCTTGCTAGTGTGAAGTTTTGATTTTGAAGACATTCGTGAAATAAGGTTGCCTTGCCTAAAATTTTAGGTTAAGGTTGTCTTAAGAATTATTTAGAATCAAGGTTTCAATAATCAACCAATTGAGATCTTGGTATTATTTACACATTTAACATTTGTTTCGATTATTTGACATTGTCTTATTCACCTCCCTCTAAGACATCGTAAGCTCTCCTTTTCAGTCTGTAATAAGCTTCTCGCAGATGTAATTATTCAATAACGCCATAAAAAAAGTGACCATACGAAGCCTCAAAATGCAAGTGTGTACTGCCTAATAATTAGATCATCCTGATTTTTTATTCGCAGCATAATTGGGAATCACTTCATGGATGCACTAATGTCGGTTTACAGTAAACTTATATAACAATTGATGCATAAAGGGGCTCACTAGAGTATGTGCATGGCATCTAACCTATTTAGTAAAGTCACCCACCAAACTAAAAAGTAAATCTTAGTCAACGTAAAAGAATCGAAAACTCAACTAGATTCTCATTCTAGTTCAAGTAATTGGGTTGAGTTTTTTAAATAATATTATATATATTTTTAATAATAAAACATATAGAAAATAAGATTAGATTACTTTATCTTAAATATATTACTTCAACCTGAGAGATCATAAAATATATACTTACAATAAGATTGGATTACTTGATCTTAAACCCTTATAACAATACAAGTATATTAAAAAAAAATTCTTATTACACATACATAATCAAAATAAGTTATTTAAATAATAAAAATAAATTATGTCTAAAAAATGAAATTAAGGATTTGTTTCCATGCATACAAGTTTTTCTTAGTTCACTCCAATGTCTTAGATTTCCTTACCAACATTTAAATATATTAATTAAAATGATCCACACTATGTATCATTTTAACAATATAGCAATCTCTAAACCATCTAAATTTGACAAATTAAAAATTTAAATAATTCCTATATGAATTACTTTCTGCGCTCACTCCTCATGTGTAAGATATAATATCATATGCTGATAGAAGATTCGACTTGGAGGTAGACCTATCCCCCTTCTTTAGTAGAGGAATAGCTAATAACACTTGCCATTCTGGCAGGTACCGGGAGGAGGATAAAGTTAGTGAAGAAAACTTTTGGGAATCTCAATAGGAGTTCCCTGAGGATCCCCCACATAATGATCATGTGGGTACCAAAGGTTTAGAAGTTGCTGAGAAGTCCCATTCCCCCCTCCTCCCCCAGCCAACTCTAAGAAAGAAGCCTCTTTCCAATCTACAAAGGAAAGGTATCAGAAGAAAGGGGTCTAAGCAGTTGTTTAGGAAAGCATCAAAGATTTCGGCGATAGGGGAATGAAACCAGAGACTAAGAAAACTGAAGAGAAGAGCTGTGAACATTGGATGTGTAACTGATGGTTAACACAATCATAGTGTGGAACGCCTGTGAGGTTGGTAATGTCCCAACCATTAGGACTATGAAAAGATTAATCAGGAACTATATTCCTTTGATCTGGTGATCCTTGAACCAATGTTGAAGGACGAAAAGAGATTGGGGATTGCGCTCAAGTTGGGTTTTCATTCTTCCTGCTCCGATGCAGGGATGGAAGGAAAAATCTGAATTTTTTATAACAGTCTATTAGATTTTTTCTGTTGTAAATATGTCTAATCAAATGATTAGTGTTAAAGTTTGTTTTCGGAACTCCAAGGAACCTATATCGCTCTCCTTCGTCTATGCTAGTTGTGTTAGAATCAAGAGGAGAGATTTATGAGCAGAGATGGAGTTTACTTCCAGAACTTCTCATATCCCTTAGTCGTGTAGTGGGGACTTTAATGCGGTAGTAGCAGCAGAAGAGAGGAGATCTAACAGATCCCCGGATATTTCTAGCACGTTGGAGTTCGCTGAAGCAATTAACAATGCAGGTTTGATTGATGGAGGATTCTCTGGCAATAGATTCACATGGTGCAATAATCAATTGGGCAGTTCTAGGGTGTGGGCTAGGCTGGACAGAGTTCTACTCAATGCAGCTTGGATTAATGCTTTTCCTTAATTTCAGGTGGAGCATCTTCCTTCGTGCTAACTCTGACCATGCCCCATTGTTGCTTCTTTCCCTAGCTAGTCCCCCTCTTAGCCCATACCTTTTCATTTCCAAAGAATGTGGGAGCTCCATCACTCATACTCCCAAATTGTGAAATCATCCTGGGAGAGGGAGTCAGTGCAACATCCTAGCCCAGCTCAAAAATGTCAAGATCGTGCTCAGAAGTTGGAACAAGGAAATATTTGGGAATGTATTCGATCAAATCAAACAAGCAGAGAGATCGCTATAAGAAATCAATTAGAAAAATCCAACCTCCTTCAAGGCATGTAGGGACCGAAGAAGAGATCCAGGTTGAGCTTAGGGAAGCCAAGAATCGCCTGGCCTACCTCAAACTTAGGGAGGAGATTTTCTGGAAATAGAAGTCTAGAAACAATTGGCTTAAGGAGGGAGACGGGAATACAAAGTTCTTCCACTCCTCAGCAACGATGAGATAAGGGAGAGTAGAAATCAGATCAATTGAGCTGGAATCGGGCCAGTGGGTGGTCGATCTTCCTGCCATCAAAGGGGCAGTGGTAGAATTTTTTTCAAGCCCTTTTAAAGTTAAAAACCACATCAGACGCTCATCATCTCCTTACGTCTATTCTTACGATCCTATCAGAAGAAGATAATAAAATTCTAATGTCCCCGCCATCATTGGAAGAGGTCCATCTCACTATCCGCTCCCTCCTTAGGGACGGTGCTCCCAGTCCAGATGAATTTTCAAGGGCTTTCTTCATTGGTAACTGGCATATAGTGGGCCCAGATATTCTCAAAGCGGCGACCTTCCTTTTTAGTGGCGGAGATCTCCCCAGAGCCTTCTTAGTGTCCCATATTTGTCTCATTCCGAAAATCCCAGCCTCGAAGAAATTTGCAAACTTTAGGCTAATCAGCCTGTGCAACTGTATTTATAAGATCTTCTCTAAGATAATAGTGTTCAGGCTTAGCAAGGTGCTACCTAAGCTCATTTCTCTTGAGCATGGGGCTTTTGTCCAGGGTCGTTCCATTGTAGAGAATAACGTTATTGCCCAAGAGATGATGAGAGACATAAATAGGAAGGTCAGAGGTGGAAACATTGTGCTGAAGCTAATATGGAGAAGGCCTATGATAGGGTCGAGTGGGGCTTCCTGAAAAATGTCCTAAAACAGTTTGGTTTTTTTTATTCTTGGATTTCTTTGGTTGAGAGATGCTGAGATAATGTTTAGTTCTCAATTCTTATAAATGGGGAATCTTCTGGTTTCTTCAAATCAGAAAGAGGGCTTCGCCAAGGAGACCCCATATCCCCGAGCCTATTCATTCTTGCTGCAGAGGTCTTCAGTAAAGGGTTTGCGCGATTAGTCTCTCGGGGTATCTGCCATCCATTCAAGCTTAGCAGGGGCTGTCCGCTTATCTCCCACCTCCTCTACGTAGATGACACCCTTCTATTTCTTAACGGGAAGCTAGCTTCTCTTCATGAAGTGAAATGATTTCTCTCTTCTTATCAAGCTGCCCGGGCCAAAAGGTCAACCTCTCAAAGAGTTCCTTTCTCAGGCCCCATCTATCTGGGAGTCTCACTGATCCATGGCAGAGCTAGAAGAATAAATTTCCTCTCCCTATTAGATAGAGTGGAGGCTAGGATCGGTGGGTGGAAGGTTAGGTGTCTCTCGCAGGCTGGGAGGGTGGTCTTAATTTAGCATGTTCTTGGGAGTACTCCTGTCTATGCCATTTTGACAGATCATTTTAGGGCATGAGCCCAAAAAGAAAGCAGATTGAAAGCTCAAGTGTACTACACTACGGAAAGTAGTGGGGATTGAAAGCCTACAGGTTGGAAACTTCTTGGGGGGCTTAATGCATGCCTATCCAAGCTTATGAACAGATTGGATGGCAAATAAATATCATGATGGCTTTAGGAAGTTTTCAACAGTAAGAGTTCCTTTCCCACAGCTTACTGTAGCATGATCCACTTGAGCCTTCCACCCACTTTCTTTTTGGAAGCATGCCTTAAAATGATCTATCAAAATAAAAGGACATTTTGAATAAAACATACATCAGAATGGGCCCACAAAGGCCCTGAGTTCACCGTCCATCTCTAGTTAGTCCTGATGGGGTAGCATCCGACGTGCTGTAATATTAGAGGCTACCTCGGATGAATGCATTGTATATCCACACCATCTATCATTTTTGGCAGCTTATTATAAGGTATGGTCCCAAAAATGAAGAATATAGAGATTTTAGGTACATCACACCACACACCATTAAAAATTTCATAAGTTGTAACCTTTGTTCACCATCCAACCTGTTAATAAGGTAAAACAGAGTTGTATGAGAGTAACCATCCAACCTGTTAATAAGGTAAAACAGACCTGGATGAAAACCTGTTAATAAGCACGTAAAACAGACCGGATGAAAGTAACCATCCAACCCGTTAATAATCACAGTTTCCAAACGGTGCAGATACAAGGCATGCATCGACGACATGAAGGGTGTGAACATACAAAACATGTATCGAGGAGAACCCTACTGCCAGGTTCTGCATCGAGGAGAGCCTATTGCCAGGATCGGATGTGATGGGTTTTTTTTTGACCCATCGTCGACCAGTCGTGAGCCCTGCTCGACCGGTCGAAGGCTGGTCTCGACCAGTCGTAAGAGTCGAGCCGTGACACGACTCAAAGTCCAGCGACTTTGGGCTAATTTTTCTCCAGGGTGCTCGACCGGTCGTGGGACGTGCTTGGCCGGTTGTGGGTGACTCTCGACCGGTCGAAGGATCATCACGACCAGTCGTAGTTACGCAAATTCGTTCCACGATTTTGCGCAGATTTAGTATCAAGTCCTTTCGCAACCGGGGTGCGGAAAGGAGTTTCCTAAAACTTTAAATAGGAGGTACCTAAGGCTTTCTAGGTACAACAAAAGGGTTTCTTAAAGCTTTACAAGGGATTTGCTAAAGGGTTTAGGGCTATCAAAGGTGAGAGAGAGAGGAAGCTTATAGAAGGGAGATTATGCTCGTGGAGGTTATCTATGTACGATCTATATCTGAGCGCTTCTATGTCCTCGTAATTGGTGAGATTTCTCCATTTTTTTCTTTGTTTCTCTCATTGTTTATCCACTCCTGCGTGAGTGAAGAAGTTTGTAATGTTCTACTTCATAGTGGTTTTTACCTCTTTGAGGGTTTTCCACGTAAAAATCTCTTATGTGGTATGTGATTGATGGATTGATTATTTTCATTGCTTTATTATCCATAATTCTAATTTGTTCTGGAGGGCTAGATCCTAAGGTTTTGTGCAAGGCCCCTAACAAAGTGGTATCAGAGCTAAGTTCATTGAACAGGTAGGATCAGTTTTGAATTATGGAAGGTGGCTCATGAAGGATGATTAACCTCAATGGTTCTAACTAGACTATATGGAAGGTTAAGATGAAGGACTTGCTTTATTGCAAGGACCTATATTCTCCAATTTTAGGCATATCAGTAAAATCCAAGGATATGACTGATGATGATTGGAAGAAGATGGACCGAAAGGTGGTGGGGTATGTTAGACAATGGTTGGATGATTCAGTGTTCCACCATGTGTCTACAAAAACCTCAGCCACTAGCCTATGGATGAAATTACAAGGGCTGTATGAGAGGAAGACAGCTGGTAATAAGACTTTTCTGATAAGGCGACTTGTGAATCTCAAGTTCAAAGATGGTTGTTTTGTGGCCGAGCACATGAATGAGGTCAGTAATATAGTGAACCAACTCTCCTCTATGAAGATGGTTCTGGATGATGAATTGTAGGCTTCACTATTGCTTAGTTCATTGCCTGACAGTTGGGAGACATTGGTGGTGTCTCTAAGTAACTCCACGCCAAACGGAAAGATATCTATGGAACAGGTAACCAGTTGTCTCTTCAATGAGGAGATAAGGAGGAAGTCTCAGGGGTCTACTCAGCAAGAGGCCCTTGTAACACAAGAACGGGGGAGAGGAAAGAACAGGATGGGCGGGAAGGCCCGAGACAAATCAAGAGGCAAGTCGAGTAACAGAAAAGATGTTGATTGCTGAAATTATGGCAAGAAGGGCCACTACAAGCATGAATGTCGTGGTAAGAAGAACGACAAGAAAGAAAAAGGGAAGGAAGATGAATCAGATTCCACTGCGATCGCTTCAGATGGTGACGTTGTAGTTATTCTTTCTACAGATCATGATGTATGTCTCACGGCTACAAGTCAGGACACCGACTGGGTGATAGACTCGGGAGTTTCTTTTCATGCGACTCCATGCAGGGACTTCTTTACAAGCTATAAGTCAGGTGGCTATGGGACTATGAAGAAGAGAAATTCCGGCGTACAAAAAATTATGGGAGTCGGTGATATTTGTGTGAAGACCGATGCGGGCTGCACATTGGTTCTCAGGGATGTGAGGCATATCCCAGACCTTCGCCTCAACCTGATGTCGACGGAAAGGTTGGATGATGATGGCTATGAAAGCCGATTTGCTGGTGGGCAATGGAAGCTCGTCAAGGATTCATTGATCGTGGCCAGAGGAAAGAAGTGTTGCACCCTTTATAAGGTAAGTGTCAGTATGTGCAAGGGTGGGTTGAACACAGCAGAAGATTCAGCTATTGACATGTGACACAGGCGTCTAGGCCACATGAGTGAAAAAGGGCTTCAACTACTAGCGAGGAAGTTGCTCCTTCCACACGTGACAGGTACACCTCTTAAAACCTGTCTTAATTGTTTATCAGGGAAACAACATAGAGTTTCATTTATTAAATCTGCTTCTTATGTTAATAAAGTGCATGCATTAGATTTGGTTTATTTTGATGTTTATGGTCCTATAAGGACAAAAACCTTGGGTGGGGCATTATATTTTGTTACTTTTATAGATGATGCATCTAGGAGGGTTTGGGTTTATGCTTTGAAATCCAAGGACGAGGTCTTTGGTGTGTTTAAATTGTTTCATGCTATGGTCGAGAGAGAGACAGGTAGACCATTAAAGTGCATCCGCACTGACAATGGTGGTGAATACATTGACGACTTTCACGAGTACTACAAGTCCCTGGGTATACGGCATGAACAGACGGTTCCCAAGACTCCCCAGTATAATGGTGTAGCTAAGCGAATGAATCGCACCATTGTAGAGAAAATCAGATGCATGTTATTCTATGCGAAATTGCCCAAGATGTTCTGGGGAGAAGCAATGCACACGGCAGTGTATTTGATAAACAGGTCTCCATCAGCCCCGATGAATGGAGTACCTGAGAATGTGTGGATTGGACAGGATCCATCGTACAATCATTTCAAGGTGTTTGGATGCAGGGCATCCGTTCACGTACCAAAGGATGAGAGGTCCAAGCTCGATATGAAGATCAGACAATGTATGTTTTTAGGGTATGGTGATGAAAAGTTCGGTTATAGGTTATGGGATTCGACCGAGAAGAAGCTCTTCAGGAGCAGAGATGTGGTTTTCTTTGAAGATCAGTATATAAAAGACATTGGTAAGCCGGAGAAGAACCAACCTAGTTCAGGTGAGCTAGAGAACATGGATCCGGTTACTCCTCCTATGGTGCCTGATGACGGGAGAGAACAACAAGGTGCAGAGGATGAGGGAGTTCGTTAAGAAGATGGATAAGAGGAGCAGCCCCCACTTGATCTACCTGTTGAGCTATAGGTGAGGAGGTCATCTAGGGACAGACAACCATGTAAAAGGTACTCACCGCATGAGTACATTGTGCTCACTGATGGGGGAGAGCTAGAAGATTATTCTGAGGCCCTACCCTACGAGCATAAGGAGGAGTGGTTGAAAGCTATGCAAGAGGAGATGAAATCCTTGCATAAAAATCACACCTATGACATGGTGAAACTGCCTTAAGGGTAAGAAAGCTTTAAGCAACAAGTGGGTGTTTAGAAAGAAAGTTGAACAGAAGAATTCACAGATGAGGTTTAAGGCTAGACTTGTGGTGAAATGATTTGGTCAGAGGAAATGCATAGACTTCGAGGAGATATTCTCACCAGTGGTGAAGATGACATCCATATGGGTGTTGCTTAGGTTGGCGGCTAGCATGGATCTAGAGATAGAGCAGTTAGATGTTAAAACTACATTTCTCCATGGTGACCTGGAAGAAGAGATCTATATGCACCAATCAGAGGGGTTCGAAGTCAAGGGCAAAGAGCATATGGTGTGTAGGCTGAGGAAGAGCTTGTACGGGTTGAAATAAGCTCCATGGAAATAGTACAAGAAGTTCAATTCATTCACGTTATAGCATGGGTATGACAGAACGAAGTCAGACCACTGTGTGTTCACACGCAAGTTCTCAGATGGTGATTTCTTAGTTCTGCTTTTATACGTTGATGACATGCTCATCATGGGAAAAGACATCAAGAAGATCGACAGGCTGAAACAGGAGTTGGGCAAGTCTTTTACAATGAAAGACTTGGGCCCGGCTAAATAGATCTTAGGAATGGAGATAACCCGTGATAGAAGCAGCAGGAAGCTCTGGCTGTCACAAGAGCGGTATATTGAGAAAGTCCTAGAGCGGTTCAATATGAATGCAGCGAAGTCGGTCAGTACTCCACTAAATAGTCACTTCAGATTAAGCGACGGCAGTATTCCAAGATGAAGGCAGAGGTGGAAGAGATGCAGAAGATACCCCACGCGTTAGCGGTAGGAAGTTTGATGTATGCTATAGTTTGTACACCCCCAGACATAACATATGCGGTTGGTGTTGTCAGCCGGTATCTTGTCAATCTTGGCAAAGAGCATTAGGCAGCGGTGAAATGGATACTGCAGTATCTAAGAAGCTCATCCAGGTTGAGCCTATGCTACGGTGACGGTAAACTTGTGTTAGAGGGCTACACAGATGCAGATATGGCAGGCGACATAGACTCCAGGAAATCTACCTCGGGGTTCATGTTCACGTTTGCAGTGGGAGCGGTTTCCTGGCAGAGCAAGCTATAGAAGGTCGTAGCGTTGTCGACGACAGAGGCCGAATACATTGCAGTCACAGAGGCATGTAAAGAGATGCTTTTGATGAAGAGGTTCCTATAGGAACTTAGCTTAAAGCAGGAGCACGTGGTCTATTGTGATAGTCAAAGTGTTCTACACTTAAGCAAGAATCCAAGTCAGCATTCCAAGTCAAAGCACATAGAGATTCGGTATCACTGGATCAGGGATACTTTGGAACAGAAGGTGTTACAGCTTGAGAAGGTTCACACGGACGATAATGGGTCAGACATGATGACCAAGGCTTTACTCAAGGGCAAGTTTGAGGTTTGTAGAAACCTGGCTGGCTTGAAGAAGGTGGATCCCTCTTGTGTCAAAAAGGGGGATATTTGATGAATTTTTTTAACCCGTCGTCGACCGATCGTGAGCCCTGCTCGACCGGTCAAAGGCTGGTCTCGACCAGTCGTAGGAGTCGAGCCGTGGCATGACTCAAAGTCCAGCGACTTTGGGCTATTTTTCTCCGGGGTGCTCGATCGGTCGTGGGAGGTGCTCGACCGATCGTGGTTAACTCTCAACCAGTTGAAGGTTCGTCATGACCAGTCATAGTTACGCAGATTCATTCCGCGATTTTGCATGGATTTCGTGTCGCAAGTCCTTTTACAACTGGGATGTAGAAAGGAGTTTCCTAAAACTTTAAATAGGAAGTACCTAGGGCTTTCTAGGTATAACAAGAGGGTTTCTAAAGCTTTACAAGGGATTTGCTAAAGGGTTTAAGGCTATCAAAGGTGAAAGAGAGAAAAATAGAGAGAAGAAGCTTATAGAATGGAGATTATACTCGTGGAGGTTATCTACTATGCAATTATATCTTAGCGCTTCTATGTCCTCATAATTGGTGAGATCTCTCAATTTTTTTCTTTATTTCTCTCATTGTTTATCCACTCCTGCGTGAGTGAAGAAGTTTGTAACGTTCTACTTCATAGTGGATTGTTGATCTGGACGAGGTCCCGTGGTTTTTACCTCTTTGAGGGTTTTCCACGTAAAAATCTCTTATGTGGTGTGTGATTGATGCATTGATTATTCTCATTACTTTATTATCCATAATTCTGGTTTGTTCTGGAGGGCTAGATCCTAAGGTTTTGTGCAAGGCCCCCAATAAGATGGCAACCAAGTCATATCCGTGCATGTGTTATATTTATATTATCCATCCATTTTGCCAAGTCATTTTAATTAGAAAGCAGTGGAAAACAACGTGATGTTTATTTTCCATCAACCTATTCATGGGGGCCAAATAAACCTGAATGAAGGAAAACAAACATACCATCTTGATCCAAAACTTCTATAGCCCCTATGGTGTGGTCCACTTGAGCTTTGAATTTGCTTCATTTTTTGGCACCTCCCCTAATATGATTTTGCAAAATAGATATACTGGATAGCATACATCATGATGGGGTCATACAACTTTGCTCCTTCAAAACATCAACTGGGTTGGTTGTGTGCCACACTACGTAATCAGAGTCCCCTAGAAAATGGTAGTGACTTGTGCCCCATTCACCTTATATTTTACTAAGAGTAATCATCTTAAACCCAATTGCCTTCCTCAATTCCAACGTGTTTGTTGGACTGTAGTAAAATAATAATAATAATAATAATAATAATTAAAAATTAAAATTAAAAGAAGAAAAAGAAAAAAGAAGAAAAAATCTTATATTTTATTAAGAGTGATTTATCTTAAACCCAGTTGCCCACATAGCCTCGTTCCTCTTAGTATCTTGAATCCACTGTTGCTGAACACTTTAACATAAGTAACAAAAATAAAATTTATAAGTTACAGTTCTAACAGTAACAAAAGTAGTAAAATATAAAAGATATTGTTCTAATATATAACATGTTTGCATATGAATTAAAATTAGAAATTTGATTATACCTGCATGTATTTCCAATTGCGCACCAATGGAATTATCCATTTTTAGATTTTTGCAATTCAGTGCGTTGATGAAGACACATTTTAATTTTTCACAACCATAGAAATTGATTCAATTCTCTGAGATGGGGTGCACTAATGTTGAGAAATGGTAGATCCATGTTGTACCATCCATGCAATGTCAAGCTCTTCAACAAACCACACTCTGAGAGAAAACGTTGAACGGTGTCAATCGATATGTCGGTATTGTACAATCGCAACATTCTCAAATTCTTACATTCCAAAGATATGTAAGAAAGGAGATTTATAGCACAACAGTGTAATTCCAACGTCTTCAATGTATTGCATTGGAAAATTGTGTGCGGTAACTTATATGATAGCCCTAACCCACTACTTTTAATGACCAACTCATCTATCAACCTTTCCATCAGATCCCTGATCCAACTGTCTATATTACAACTGCTCTTGCAATACCATGTTGATATACAACATCTCTGTATAGCCTCACGGTGAGATGTGAGGATTTTGTTGATGACGGTGATCCAACGGTCTACATTGTAAGTACTCTTATATAAGATACAGATCTAACAATAACAAAAGTAAAACATATAAAATACAGTTCTATCAGTAACTAAAGTAAAATATAGAAGATACAAATATAATATAGAACATGTTTACATATGAATTAAAATTTGATATTTACATAGAGCATGTTTACATATGAATTAAAATTCGATGTTTACATAGAACATGTTTACATGTGAATTAATTTCATGCAACCAAAGAAATTAAATCGATATAAAGTCTTTGAAGTGTCCTAAGTCAAGTTGAGAAATAGTACATTAAGTAGGCAAAGCTATAAAAGAAATGCCCACACAAAGCCTCAAAAATCAAGTGTCTTAAAAAATCAAGTGTGCCCTACCTAATAATTGAATCATCTTGATTTTTGGTTCGCGGCATAATTGCATTACCGTCGAAAACTTATCTAACAAGTGATGCAAAAGGGGCTCATTAAAGTATGTGTATGTCATCTAACCTATCTGGTGAATGTTGGGGGCCTTGCACAAAACCTTAGGATCTAGCCTCCTAGATCAAACCAAAATTATGGGATAATAAAGCAATGAAATAAATCAAAGCACAAACCACACGACACAAGAGATTTTTACGTGGAAAACCCTCAAAGAGGTAAAAATCACGGGACCTCGTCTAGATCAATAATCCACTAAGAAGTAGAACGTTATAACTGATCACAAGCGCACACTGCTTAGACCAAACCTTTTTCACTCACGCAGGAGTGGACGAACAATAAGAGAATAATTTAAAAAGGAGAGATCTCACTGATCACGAGGATGTAGAAACGCTGAGACGTCGACTGCGCAGTAGATCACCTCTACTCACAGAATTCTCCCTTCCACAAGCTTCTCTCTCTCTTTTCTATTTCTCTCTCTCTTTTTCCCTCTCTTCCTCTTTTTCTCTCTCACTCACCTTGGAGGTGAGGACCCCCTTAAAATAGAATACCCTAATCCCGTTTTAGAACCCCTGAAATAGAGAATCGGAGGAATTAGACTCAAATAAGAAAACTGCGCATAAGTGGAGGAATTAGAGTCAAATAAGGAAACTGCACATAAGTGGAGGAATTAGTGTCAAATAAGGAAACTGCGCATAAGCGGAGGAATTATAGTCAAATAAGGAAACTGCACTACCTCTTCTTTGAACTAAGGACGAAAACTCCATCAAATATCCCCCTTTATGACGCGACTCAGGAAGAATTCACATTCTTCAAGCTAACCAGGTTTCTACAAACCTCAAACTTTCCCTTGAGCAATGCCTTGGTCATCATGTGTGACTCATTATCGTCCGTGTGAACCTTCTCAAGCTGTAACACTTTCTGTTTCAAAGTATCCCTGATCTAGTGATACCGAATTTCTATGTGCTTCAACTTGAAGTGCTGACTTGGATTCTTACTCAAATGTATAGCACTTTGACTATCGCAATAGACCACATGCTACTCCTGCTTCAGGCTAAGTTTCTGTAGCAACCTCTTCATCCAAAGCATCTCTTTACATGCCTCTGTGACCACAATGTACTTGGCCTCTGTCATCGACAATGCTACAACCTTCTGTACCTTTCTTTACCAAGAGACCGCTCCTCCCTGCAAACGTGAACATGAACCCCAATGTAGACTTTCTAGAGTCTATGTCACTTGCCATATCTGCATCGTGTAGCCCTCTAACACAGGTTTTCCGTTACTATAGCATAGGCTCAACCTGGATGAGCCTCTTAGATATTGCAGTATCCATTTCACCGATGCCCAATGCTCTTTGTCAGGATTGGAAAGATACCAGCTAAAACCACCAACCGCATATGCTATATCTGGGCGTGTACACACCATAGCATACATCAAACTTCCTATCGCTGACGTGTAGGGTATCTTCCTCATCTCATCCACATCTGCCTATGTCTTAGGACACTGCTTATCGCTCAATTTGAAGTGACCATCCAATGGAATACCGACCAGCTTCGCTGCATTCATATTGAACCGCTCTAGGACTTTCTCAATATACCGCTCTTGTGACAACCAAAACTTTCTGCTACTTCTGTCACGGGTTATCTCCATTCCTAAGATCTGTTTAGCTGGGCCCAAGTCTTTCATAACAAACGACTTGCCCAACTCCTGTTTCAGCCTGTCAATCTTCTTGATATCTTTACCCATGATGAGTATGTCATCAATGCATAATAGCAGAACTAAGAAATCACCATCTGAGAACTTGCGCGTGAACACACAGTGGTCTGACTCCGTTCTGTCATACATATGCTTCAACATAAACAAGTTAAACTTCTTGTAACATTGCCATGGAGCTTGTTTCAGCCCATACAAGCTCTTCCTCAACCTACACACCATATGCTCTTTGTCCTTGACTTCGAACCCCTCTGGTTGGTGCATGTAGATCTCTTCTTCCAGGTCACCATGGAGGAAGACAGTTTTAACATCTAATTGCTCTATCTTCAGATCCATGCTAGCTGCCAACCCAAGCAACACCTGTATAGATGTCATCTTCACCACTAGTGAGAATATCTCTTCGAAGTCTATGCCTTTCCTCTGACCAAACCCTTTCACCACAAGTCTGGCCTTGAACCTTGTCTATGAATTCTTTGCTCAACCTTCTTTCTGAACACTCATTTGTTGCTCAAGGCTTTCTTGCCCTTAGGCAATTTCACTATATCATAAGTGTGGTTCTTATACAAGGATTCCATCTCCTCTTACATAGCTTTCAACTACTCTCCCTTATGCTCGTCGGCTAAGGCCTCAGAATAATCTTCTGGCTCTCCCCCATCAGTCAGCATAATGTATTCATGCGGCAAGTACCTCTTGGACGACTGTCTGTCCGTAGATGACCTACTCACCTGTGGCTCAACAGGTGGATCAAGTGGGGGTTACTCCCCTGGTCCATCTTCTCAAGGAACTCCCTCGTCCTCTACACTTTCTGTACTCCCCCGTCATCAGGCACCATGAGAGGAATAATCAGATCCATGTCCTCTAGCTCACATGAACTAGGCTGGTTCTTCTCTGGCTTACCAATGTATTCTATACACCGATCTTCAAAGAAAACCACATCTTTGCTCCTGACAAGCTTATTCTCGGTCGGATCCCACAATCTATAACTGAACTTTTCATCACCGTACCCCAAGAACACACACTGCCTGATCTTCATATCGAGCTTGAACCTCTTGTCCTTTAGTATGTGAACGGATGTCGAGCATCCAAACACCTTGAGATAACTGTATGATGGATCCCGTCCAGTCTACATCTTCTCAGGTACTTCTCCATTCAACGGGGCTGATGGAGACTTGTTTATCAAATACACTGCCATGTGCATTGCTTCTCCCTAGAACATCTTGGGCAATTTCGCATGGGATAACATGTATCTAATTCTCTTTACAATGGTGCGATTAATTCGCTCAGCCACACTATTATGCTGGGGGGTTTTGGGAACCGTCTGTTCATGTCATATACCCAAGGACTTATAATACTCATAAAAGTCGCCAATGTATTTACCACCATTGTTAGTGCGAATGCACTTCAATGATCTACCTGTCTCTCTCTTGACCATAACATGAAATAATTTAAACACACCAAAGACTTCGTCCTTAGATTTCAAAGCATAAACCCAAACCCTCCTAGATACATCATCTATTAAAGTGACAAAATACAATGCCCCACCCATGGTTTTTGTCCTCATAGGACTACAAATATCAGAATAAATTAAATCTAATGCGTGCACTTTATTAACATGAGAAGCAGTTTTAACAAATGAAACTCTATGTTGTTTCTCTGATAAACGATCTATACAGGTTTTGAGAGGTATACCTGTCACGTCTGGAAGGAGCCACTTCCTTGCTAGTACCTGAAGCCCTTTTTCACTCATGTGGCTTAAACATCTATGCAATAGCTAAATCTTCCGCTGCGTTCAACCCACCCTTGCATACATTGACACTTGCCTTGTAAAGGGTGCAACACTTCTTTCCTCTGGCTGTGATCAATGAACCCTTGATGAGCTTCCAACGCCTACTAGTAAAACAACTTTCATAGCCATCATCATCCAACCTTTCTGTCGACATCAAGTTGAGGCGAAGGTCTAAAATATGCCTCACATCCTTGAGAACCAATGTGCAACCCACATCGATTTTCACACAAATATCACTGACTCCTACGATCTTCGATACATCAAAATTCTCCATCTTCACGGTTCCAAAGTCACCTGACTTGTAGCTTGTGAAGAAGTCTCTACGTGGAGTTGCATGAAAAGAAGCTCCCAAGTCAATCACCAAGTCGGTGTCCTGACTCATAGTCGTGAGACAAATACCATGATCTGCTGAAAGAATAACTACAATGTCGCCATCTGAAGCGACCATAGTGGATTCTGATTCATCTTCCATCTCCTTTTCTTTTCCTTTCTTGTCATTCTTCTTACCATGACATTCATGCTTGTAGTGGCCCTTCTTGCCACAATTCCAGTATTCAACATCCTTCCTGGTACTCGACTTGTCTCTTGATTTATCTCGGGCCTTCCCGCCCTTCTTATTCTTTCCTCTCCCCCGTTCATGTGTCACAAGGGCCTCTTGCTGAGTAGACCCCTGAGACTTCCTTCTTATCTCCTAATTGAAAAGACAACTGGTTACCTATTCCATGGAAATCTTTCCGTTTGACGCGGAGTTACTTAGAGACATCACCAATGTCTCCAACTGTCAGGCAATGAACTAAGCAATAACAAAGCCTGCAATTCATCATCTAGGACCATCTTCATAGCGGAGACTTGGTTTACTATATTGCTGACTTCATTCATGTGCTCGGCCACAAAACCACCATCTTTAAACTTGAGATTCACAAGTCGTCGTATCAAGAAAATCTTATTGCCAGCTATCTTCCTCTCATGCGGCCCTTGTAATTTCAGCCATAGGCTAGCGGCTGAGGTCTCTGTAGACACATGGTGGAATACAAAATCGTCCAACCATTGTCTAATAAACCTCACGGTCTTCCAGTCCATCTTCTTCCAATCATTATTAGACATATCCTTGGATTTTGCTGATATGCCTGAAATTGGAGAATATATGTCATTGCAATAAAGTAAGTCCTCCATCTTAGCCTTCCATATGGTCCAATTAGAACCATTGAGGCTGATCATCCTTGATGAACCACCTTCCATAATTCAAAACTAATCCTACTCAGTTCAATGAACTTAGCTTTGATACCACTTTGTTAGGGGCCTTGCACAAAACCTTAGGATTTAGCCTCCTAGATCAAACCAGAATTATGGAATAATAAAGCAATGAAATAAATAAAAGCACAAACCACACGACACAAGAGATTTTTACGTAGAAAACCCTCAAAGAGGTAAAAACCACGGGACCTCGTCCAGATCAATAATCCACTAAGAAGTAGAACGTTACAACTGATCATAAGCATACACTGCTTGGATCAAACCTTCTTCACTCACGCAGGAGTGGATGAACAATAAGAGAATAATTTAAAAAGGAGAGATCTCACCGATCACAAGGACGTAGAAGCGTTAAGATGTCGACTGCACAATAGATCATCTCTACGAACAGAATTCTGACTTTGTTGGGGGCCTTACACAAAACCTTAGTATCTAGCCTCCCAAAACAAACCAGAATTATGGGATAATAAAGCAATGAAATAAATCAAAGCATAAACCACACCACACAAGAGATTTTTATGTGGAAAACTCTCAAAGAGGTAAAAACCATGGGACCTCGTCCAGATCAACAATCCACTATGAAGTAGAATGTTACAACCTTCTTCTCTCACGTAGGAGTGGATAAACAATAAGAGAATAAAAGAAAAATGGAGAGATCTCACTGATCACGAGGACATAGAAGCGCTGAGATATCAAGTGCACAATAGATCACCTTTACGAGCAGAACCTCCCTTCCACAAGCTTCCTCTCTCTTTCTCTTTCTCTCTCTCTCTCTCACCTTGGAGGTGAGGACCCCTTAAAATAGAATACCCTAATCCCGTTTTGAAACCCCTTAAATAGAGAATCGGAGGAATTAGACTCAAATAAGGAAACTGCGTATAAGCGGAGGAATTAGAGTCAAACAAGGAAACTGCGCATAAGTGGAGGAATTAGAGTCAAATAAGGAAACTGCACTACCTCTCCTCTGAACTGAGGAGGAAAACCCCATCAGTGAAGTCACCCACCAAATTGTGATCCAAAATAAAGTAAATCTTGGTCAATGTAAAAGAATCGAAAACTCAACAAGATTCTCAATCCATTTCAAGTAATTGGTTGGAGTTTTTTTAATGATATTATATATTTTTTAATTAAAAAATAAAAAATATAGAAAATAAGATAAGATTACTGTATCTTAAATATATTACTTCAACTAGATAGATCATAAAACATATCCTTGCCATCAATAATATTGGATTACTTAATCTCAAACCCTTATAACAATGATTAAAAGTTTTTTTTTAAAAAAATTTAAATCCTACTACACATACATAATCAAAATAAGTTATTTAAATAATGAATAAAAATAAATTACGTATAAAAAATGAAATTTAAAATTTGTTTACATGGATAACCATTGTTTTGGTTCACTCCAATGTGTTAGATCTCCTTACTACAACATTTGAACATATCAATTAATTAATTAATTTTTTTTAACACACGCACACACACCCCCACACACTCACGCCACATGCACACACCCCCACAGACGCACGCCGTGGGATTTCACCACCATGGGTACTCGAACCCTTGACCTAGTGTTGAAACTCCAGGGAGTCTACCACCCGGGTAAGAGTAAGGACTGAAACTCCAGGGAGTCAATTAAAATTATTCATGTTCTGTATCATTTTAACAATATGTCAATATGTAAACCATTTAAATTTGACAAATTAAAAATTCAAATAACTCATAAACAAATTACTTTGTGTGCTCACTCCGCTCACTCCTCATGTGTAAGCTCAAATACAGTGAGTTTACCCTATCACGTAAATTTCATGAACTTGGTATATCATTTAAATCCAATGAATTTAATATATCACATAAATTTTATGACATTGGTTAGCCCATTTTCAGGAGTTAGATTCCATGTTAATTTTGCATCATTTAGATAATGGTAGTAAACTCTTCAACCATGCGCTCTATAAAGAAATCTAAACTATCCAAATCATTGATCCAACTATGGATGGAGCATCATCGAAAGCTTGGACTGAGTAGATAATACTAACCATCTAATTGTTCCTTTCGAATATAGACCACTCACAATTTAACAATTCATTTGATACCCGTTAATTGAATAGTGATGATTACTCGATCATATTTATTTTAAAATATGATCGGTCCACAATCGAACTACAATTTAGATGGTTTAGATAGACGTACATCAATCATCACCATTGAACTATACTTGATGTTAGTCTTGCACCATTAAAAAATAACGCTGGCTCTTCAACCATAAACATGGAATGGTTATACCACAATATAGCCTGTCCAAATCATTGATCCATCAATGGATGGTGTATTAATAAACAAAATTGCATTGAGAAGATAACATTAACTATCTTATTTTCCCTGGACACACTAGGCAATATGTTGCAACTGTATAATATCTGGTTCATTCATCAAGCAACACATGTTATAAACAGGAAATTGTGATACCCATTTGAATGGACATCTGTTAGTTAATCCTTTAAATCAGTGCCTTGAATGTTAAATGAAAAGCTCAAACATCCATAGCTCACCGAGGAAAAGAATAGCTTATCCTACATGATTTTTGAAACATAGCATGTATAATTGGAGAGCGTGTTTTGGCTTTCGGCCCCACCCAGACTCTCTGTTAGTTTTGCACCATTTAAAAATGCCGGCAGCTCATCATCTTCACATGTGGCACTGATGTATATCTATACCTTTCAAATTGTGGATCACATTAAGAACAGAGCATCATCTCTAAAATCACACTACTCAAGAAATCATAGTCATCAAATTAGCAGCTATTAAATGGGTGGTTAAAAGTAAAATAGTGAGTGGTCCATATTTGAAGGAAAAATTCAGGAAGGTTAATGATACCTTCTTTGCACAAATTTTCAGTTATGGTATACCTATAGTTAGGGGAGGGATTTGAATGGCATAGATTGCAATACAATTGTCCCATATGTATGTTTAACTGTCGCCATGTTTCTATAAAATACTGATAAACTCACGGAGGTGGGATTGCCAAGTAGCAAGAAGTTCCGGCATGCACTCAGATACTAGGTGGGCCCACTATGATGTTCACGAGAAATCCACTCAGTCTATTATTTTGCTAAATTATATTAGGACATGCATGCGCAGAAAAATAAGGTAGATACGAAACTTAAGTGGGCCGCATGACAGGAAACAGCGAGATTGAACGTCCACTATTTAAATGTCTGTGGGGCTACAAAAGTTTTGAATCAGGATAATATTTTGTATTTTCAGTTGCTCACAATTGGAATGACCTTATGAACAGTTTTTTTTTTTTTTTTTTTTTTTTTTTTCTTTTTTTACACCCGCACACACACCCCCACACACTCACGCTGGTGGAATTTCACCACCGTACTCGAACCCTGGACCGGGAGTTGAAACTCCTGAGAGTCTACCACCCGAGCAATAGTAAGGACCCACCTTATGAACAGTTTGGATGGCATGTGAAACGGTGGGCATTTCTTTATGTGACCCACTTGAGTTTTAGATTTGCCTTCTTTTTGGACTTGTGCTTTAACATGATCGGGCAAGACATATGGACGGGTTGATTTCTCACGAACATAACGGATGGACGGGGTGGATTTCTCACAAACATATCAGTGGGCTGAGAGTCTCGTAAGCCAATCAGTGTCCTAAGGTAAAACAGACCTGAATGAAAGTAACATCCAATCCCTTGATAAGGTATAACAGATTGGATGAAAGCAGAAAAACAATATCATCTTGATCCAAAACTTCTTTTATGCCCACAAAAGGGTTTTAATGGTTAATAACCACTATTTCTGAACGAACATGAAGGGTGCGGAGATACAACGCATGCATCGAAGAGAACCCTACTGCCATGTTCAGCATCCAGGAATCCCCTGTTGCCGGATCGGATGGCAGCCAAGTAGTGTCCGTACATGTGTTATATCGATATTATCGATATAATTTGCAGTGGAAACTGATGTCCACCGTGGGTAGCGAATATAGCAACCTTGCTAGGATTCAATGAAAAGTACAGTTTTTGAAAAAAACAAAAAAATAAAATAAAATCCAACGTGATGTTTATTTTCTATCAACCTGTTCTCACGCCAAACAGACCTGAATGAGGAAAACAAAAATACCATCTTGATCCAAAACCTCAATCTCCACTTTCTATATAGTGTGGTCCACTTGAGCTTTGAATCTGCTTCATCTTTGGGCGCATGCCCTGATATGAATAAGCAAAATAGATGTAGAGTGTGGATAGCATATATCATCGGTGGTGTATGCCACACTAGGCAATCCGAGTCAAAATGGTGGTGACTTGTGCGACATTCATATTTGAATAGTTATACGGTGATGCAGACAGGGCCATCACCAAAAATCATATTGCATGCGTGATAGCAGCTGTCTAGTTTTGTCAAGTTAATTTAAACCACTTACAAATTTTAAGTATATAGCCACCAATTGGATGGCTAGGATCATTCACCAATGTGATTATCCAAGACCAGCTCACACCGTTGGATGATGTCTTAAAGATAAAGAACATTCATCAGTAGTATTGTAATATTAAAATGCATCTAATTAAAAAATAACAACTGAGTAAATCCAGCCCATCCATCCAAAGTTATACTGGCCACAACTGGGGATTGATATGGGAAGTCCCACTATCAAAATTATTTAAATTGTGTGTGGTCCACCGTGCTGACCGTATGCCATACATCCACTCATCTAAACACCATGATGAATGCATTCCAAGAAAATCAGAACATTCCATCATGTTTGTTACACTGTAGTAATTTAAAAAAAAAAAATCTATATTTTAGACCCAACTGCCTCCGTCATCCTCACTGCATTCCACTGGTACATTCGCTGCCGAGCCCTTCAACCAAAGTAACAAAAGGTAAAATATATAAGATTCAACAAAATAACAAAAAGTAAAATATAGAAGATACACTAATAACAATAACAAAAGTAGTAAAATATGAAAGGAATAAGATTTTACCTTGATCGTTTCAAGCAAGGGTGCATGTATTTCCACTTTCACCCCATCATAATTATCTATCTTCACATTTTTTAGATTCGGTGCGTTGATGCAGACCTGTTTTAATTTTCTGCAACTACATAAATTAATATCCAAGTCTCTTAGATGGGGTGCGCTAATATTGAGAAATGGTACATCAACGTTGTACCATCCATGTAATGTCAAGCTCTCCAATAAACTACATTCTGAGAGAAAACGTTGAATGGTATCTACCGAGATATCAGTGTTGAACAACCGCAGCATTCTCAAATTCTTATCTTTCAAACATATACAAGAGGGGAGATTCACAGCACATCCGTGTAACTCTAATTTCTTTAATGACTTGTATTGAAAAAGTGTCTGTGGCACCTTATATGATAAACCCAACCCACCGCTTTCAATGACTAACTCAGCTATAAACCTTTCCATCAAGTCCTTAATCCAACGGTCTACATTAGAACTGCTCTTGGAATACCAGGTTGATATACGGCATCTCTGTATAACCCCACGGTGAGATGCGAGTATTTTGTCGACGATCATGATCCATTCATCACCACCTCCAAGTGGGGCCCAATGTTGATCACTCTCTTCTGCAGCTGTTGCTTTTTTTTCTTCTTCTTCCATCCTTTCTGGTGGTAGTGTTACGAAGGGATCGATATCCAAGTAGGGGATGGAGGTCCATGCATGCTGCCATGTTTTCGATAAGATGGAAGTTTTCACCGCCTCATGAAAGGGCAAGAGAGAAAGTATAGTATCCAATAGGGACTTTCCCAAACAGTCGTAAACGTCAATGTCACCTTGCATATTCTTTCTTCTTTCGTCTCCCTCAGTGGAATGTAGAAAAACCTCTGCACTTTCTCCTCTCTGTTTCAGTCGAACGTAGAAAAACCTCTCCTCTCTCTCCTCTCTAAAGTGAGTCGAAAATATAAACTAGCACGTTGTATTTTTATTTTTCATCCCCTATTTATAAAAAGGTTGGGCCACCCGAGTAGAGACGGACGCGGATTTAATGCGATAACCTTCCGCAGTGAGTTACTGTGCTGGAAACATGGGTGTGGCCCACCGTGATATTTGTGAGAAACCTACCCGTCCATCCATTTTTTAAGATCATTTTAGTAATTGATATAAAAAGTGAGCATGATCAAAGACTCAAGTGGGCCTCACTGAAGGAAAAGGTAGGTAGGGAAATTCCCACCGTTGAAACCTCTCTGGTCGACAGTGATGTTTAAATGTCATCTATACGGTTCATAACATCATTCCTAATGACTGAGCAAATAAATAAATATTACCCTGATTCAAAACTTCCATGGCCCGAAGAATATTTCAACTGTGGACGTTCAATCGATCACCTTTTCGGCCCACCAGTATTGGATCCGTCTCGTTTTTGGTTCCTGAAACGCGGATAAGATACTCAACTAGCGAGTCCCCTACTGAAGTGACGTCACCAAGTTATGTTGGGCCCACTATTATGTATGTGTATGTGTTGTATCTATACCTTCCATCCATTTTGAGATATTTTTAGGGCATGAGCCGAAGAATGAGGGAGATAAAAATCTGTAATGGACCCCAACCACAAAGCAGTGGGGAGAGAGATTCCCACCGTTGAACTATCCTAAGGCCCACCATAATGTTTATTTGAAATCCAACGTGTTAAAAAGTTAAAAAATATCTGAAAGAAGGGAAAACACAAATATAAGCTTGACCTAAACCTTTTGGCTTTTAGAAGTTTTTAATAGTGGGCGTCACTGTCCCCACCGTTTTCTGTGCTGGGGTTCAGTGGAGCTTTGGATTTAACTCATTTTTTGGATCTTTCTCTAAAATGATTTCTCCAAATGAATGGAAGGCGTGGATACAAAACATACATCATGGTGGGGCCCACAGAACTTGGTGACGTCACTTCAGTAGCTAGTCTCGCTACTTAACCTGTCAGTAGCTAATCCGCGCCCTCTAAAATGAGCTTAGAAAACGGATGGGCCGGGTGGATGTCTCACAAACATCGCCGTGGGCCCACCTAGGTTTTCAGCACAAGAACTTTCCACGGAAGGCTTTCCATGGAATCCGCGTCCCTGCTGACGCAGCGAATAGCGAGGTGGCTACTGACAATGCCATCAGCTCCATCCAAAACTTCTGTGGCCCCTAGGAAGTTTTGGACGGTAAGAATTCAATCCCTATTGTGTAGTCCAATTGAGCCTTGGATCTACCTCATTTTTGAGCTTATGCCCTAAAATGATAGGAAAAAAAATGAATGGATGGTGTGGATAAAACCCATATATCACGGTGGCCACTCAAAGCCCCTGCCTGTTACGCTTCCTAGTTGCATTCCTTATATGACTGTAATTTTTCTATACCACCGACGGGATTAACTGCTCCCCTGCGATCCAAAGCTACGTGGGGCCCACTGCGATGTTTGTGTTATATATGCTCCATCTATCTCTTTCGTCGGATCATTTAAGGACACGAATGAGATAAAAAACACAAGTGGCATCATGATCATTTAAGCTTGAGTTAGAGTTGGTTTTTCTCTGCTCCCATACGACATGCATACGTGTGTAAAATCTAAGCCGTTGGGCACGTGGTTGTTACTGTTTACATTCCTCATTCAATAAAACTTTTAAGATGAACCGTACATCTACAGTGGATATGAACGGTTAAAAAATTTTGATCTTGTGATCACCTCCACTTAATCTATTTCATGATATGGTGGGACGCGTGTGATAAGTGGCCTGGATCTCTTATACGTGTACTAGCCTTGGTGCACTTAGGAGTTCTCGCTAATTACTTGCTGCCCAAGTTTAGGGCCTGTTTGATTTTCTACTTACATTGGTAAATATACGAAATTACCTTTTTATTACTTACACCAGTTTGAAAGTCGCCGTAATTACGTTTTGAAAATCAGGCCTTACAAACATTGTTATTATTGATTTAAATATGTGGGCCCCACCATGATATATATGAGTTATCCAAACCATCCATCCTTTTAAAAAATACATTTTAAGGCATGAGCCCAAAAATGAGGAAAATAAAAATCTCAAGTGGACCACACCTTAGGAAACAATGATCGTTAAAATGTCAATGGTTGAAAGTTGTTTTCTCCCTAGGCCCCACAGTGATGTTTATTTGTCATCCAACCCGTTAATAAGGTCACACAGTCATCGATAAAGTGGAAACAAAAATATCAGTTTGATCCAAAACTTCTGGGGTCTTCAAGATGCTTTCAATGGTAGGAGTTCAATTCCCATTGTTTACGGCTGTGTGGTCCACTTGATCTTTGGATCTGCCTCTTTTTTTGGCTCGTGCCCTAAAATGAGTTGGCTAAAGGGATGGACGATGTGGATAATATACAAAACATCAAGGTGGGCTCATAATTTAACTTTTTTCTCATCGGGGACGTGAAAAGGGTTATAAATGAAAAGTGGTGGCCAAAACACCTTGAAAATTCAACCGGTAAAATCGGAAGTAAATAATTATTACCCATTTACTGGGAATTACCTCTGTAATTGGAAAATCAAACAGGCCCAGGTTCCGTTTTGCACTGCCTTCCATATCCGTCGGTACTTTCCATAAAAAGTAGACGTGGATGTAGAATGAGGGCGCCAATCAGATGCTCACAAGGTCAGTAGCAAAATCGCTACTGAAGTGACGTCACCAAGCTCTGGACCCACCATCATGCATGTGTTGTATCCGTACTGCCCATCCACTTGGAGAGATCGTTTTATGGCATGAGAAAAAGGATGAGATAAATCTAAAGTTCAAGTGAACCCCACCATAGAAAACAGTGGGGACAGTGCCATCCACCGTTCCAAACTTCTCAGGGGCCATAGAAGTTTCCGATCAAGATTTTATTTTTGTTTTCACGTCACATATCTCTATTTTAACTTATGAATATGTTGGATCCAAAAAAATACATCATGGTGGGGCGCTATAAATGTTTCAACGGTGGGTGTGACTGATCCCGCGGTTTTCTGTGGTGGGTCCACTTGAACTTTAGATCTATCTCATTCTTTTTATCCTGCCATAAAACGATCTCTACAAATGGTTGGACGGTATGGATACAACACATGCATCATTAGTGGAGTACACACAACTTGGTGACGTCACTTCCGTGGCCATTTGGATACTGACTTTGTCAGTATCTAATCCGCGCCCGTTGAATAAAGTGATCAGGACTGTTGATTTGGTGGGCCACCACATGGATGGGCTTTAGATCAGAATTGAGTGATTTGTTAGCTTTGACTATCTAATTCTTGTGAGTTTTCTAGATGAATGTGGACTGTTGCTTTGTTAGGCGTACATGGGCTATTTTTCAAGCCGCTGATAAGTTGGTTAACACAGTCCAATCACCGTTATTTCTGGAATATGGCCCATCTACGAGTTTAGTTACAAAATCAACGGCCCTAATCACCATACAACAGTGCTACGTATACATCAAGAATGCTATGGTTCTTTTCCCAGGTAGCATCTTTGGATCCCAGCATGCATCACCAATGGTCTCAAGAGCAGAGATGGCCGGATGATTTAGAACCATCCATCTTTCCAGAAACATTCTGAACACCCGTGCGATCCAGATATCAAATTGTACGGATCACCCTGATCGTTGATTTGTGTGGTTGAAAAGGAACCGTTGAAAATTTTCATTATCCACTGTCATAATCTTACTGCTGCAGCACAATATGGAGAGTTCCGATCGTCAAACCATCTTTGCATATGCTCCTAAAATGGACGGTGATCCTGAATCTCAGCATGTCACGCAAACTCGTATTTATTACAACGACCGACGTACTTTCCTTTTAAAACTTTTTCCTCAAGTTAACTTCCAAACTCGCTTTGATGTGTTGGGAATGCGGATTAGCTGACAACCCCTGGCCAGCCAGATGTGTGCGGAAGCGGATTGCGTAGTGAGTAATTCAGTACGCTGAGCGTACTGAGTAAACTCTGTGGGGTCTACCGTGATTTATATATTTTATCCACTCCTTCCATCCATTTTACCAGATAATTTCAGGGCTTGAGCCAAAAAAGGAAACATATGCAAAGGGCTAAAATAAACCACACCACGGTAAACAGTGTGAATTGAACGTATAACGTTGAAAATTTTTTGAGGGCCACTAAAGTTTTGGATCAAGATTATATTTGTGTTTTCCCTTCATTCATGTTTTTTGGATCTTATTAACAGGTTGGATGACAAATGAACATTACTGTGTGGCCTGGCAAGGTTTCAACGGTGGAAATCATTATTCCCACTGTTTCCTGTGGTATGGTCCACTTGAGCTTGTATGTGCTTCAATTTTGGTCTCAACCCTTTAGATGAGGTGAAAAAACAGATGGACGGTGTGGATTAACCACATTCATTCATGGTGAGCCCAATAGAGTTTACTCAGTACGATGAGAGCGTGCTGAGTAACTCAGTACGCAATCCGATTTCGCCCTGGGCGACCATGACGGTGGGGCCCACCTAGATGTATGCGTTGTATATCCACACCGTCCATCTATTTTTTAGGCTTATTTTAAGGTATGATCACAAAAACGAAGCAGATAAAAAGATCCCAAGTGACCACACAGTGAGAATTGATTTCTCACCATTAAAAGCTCCTTGGAAGCCACAAAAGTTTTGGATCAAGCTGCTATTTTCGCTTTCCCTTCATCCAGGTGTGTATGACCTTATCAACAGGCTAGATGGAAAATAAACACTACGGTAGACCCTAGGAAGATTTTAATGGTGGTGATCACTGTTTCCTGTGGTGTGGTACA
This sequence comes from Magnolia changhungtana, assembly GCA_030180095.1. Lineage (NCBI taxonomy): Eukaryota > Viridiplantae > Streptophyta > Magnoliopsida > Magnoliales > Magnoliaceae > Magnolia > Magnolia changhungtana. Next base: position 10,512,420 of record JASAUF010000658.1, read on the forward strand.
CCCGAGAATTTTGTCGGCTTCATTTATGCCAACATCTCCCAAAATAAGCTGGAAAAACGGATGGGCGGCGTGGATATACAAGGCATGTATCGAGGTGGGCCCCACTGTCAGGGTGGCACCTACCTGACTGGATCCGGGGTCGCAGCTGGAACTCGGTGGAACATGGCTAATGGTTACGAGAAGATTAGTTTTAGGCCAGTGTTCACTCCCAACTTCCAATTGTTTTTGGGCCACTTGTGCGTGAGAGAAATGGACGGTAAGAAAGAAGATGACCAACAAGCCAGATTTGTGTGTGTTACCCGATGAGTGGACCAGCTTGATTTTGGGCATATGCTCGGTAGAGTGGGCCAACTTAATGGGTGGCCCAGATCTTTCATACGGGAGTAAATGTTTCATATTGGGATGTTTTCAAAAGATGGTCTGTTGGGGGCCTTGCACAAAACCTTAGGATCTAGCCCTCCGGATCAAACCAGGATTATGGATAATAAAGCAATGAAATAAATCAAAGCATCAATCACACACCACACAAGAGATTTTTACGTGGAAAACCCTCAAAGAGGTAAAAACCACGAGAGGGTTTTCCAGTATCAACAATCCACTATGAAGTAGAACGTTTACAACCTTCTTCACTCACGCAGAGTGGATGAACAATGAAATAATAAAGGAAAGAGAGAGATTTCATAGAAGGGAGGACGTAGGAGGGTCTCGAGATATGCACGCTACACCGTAGATGACCTCCACGAGCATAACCTCTCTTCTACAAGCTTCCTCTCTCTCTTTCTCCCCCTCTCTCTCACCTTTGATAGCCTTCTTGTGTTTTTCTTATCAACACAACATTCCCTAGAAAAACCATGGGGACCCTTTTTTTTTATTATATAGTTTTAGGAAACTCCTTTCCGCATCTTGAGTTGATGCAAAGGACTTATTTCATTGCTTTATTCATGAAAAGGTTCAAAAAAAATTCATCAAATCTCCCCTTTTTGACCCGGCCCCCAGAGGGATTAACCTTCTTTAAGCCGGTCAGTTTCTACAAACCTCAAACTTGCCCTTAAGCGAGGTCTTGTCATCATATTCGACCCATTATCGTCATATGGAAGGTGTGGACCTTCTCAAGCTCAGTAACACCCTCTATTCCAAAGTATCCCGATCCGGATACCGAATCTCTATGTGATTCGACTTGGAATGTTGACTTGGATTCTTGCTCAAGTGTATAAGCACTCGACTATCGCAATGACCACGTGCTTCCGTGTTTCGGGTTAAGTTCTGTAGGAACCTCTTCATTCAAAGCATCTCTTTACATGCCTCTATGACCGCAATGTATTCGGCCTCCAGATATTTGATAAGTTGACTTGTGAATCTACCTTATGTAGCTTGCTCAGCTCATATGTCCCAAGAAACCGCTCCCCCGTAAACGTGAACATGAACCCCAATGTAGACTTCACCTGAGTCTATGTCACTGCCATATCCGCATACTGTGTAGTTCCTCTAACACGACGGTTTAGGAGACACCATAGCATGGCTAAGTAACTCCTGGATGAGCCTCTTAGATACCGTAGTATCCATTTCATGAGGTTGTCCAATGCTCTTTGTCGGGATTGGCAAGATACCGGTGACAACGAACCGCATATGCTATGAACGGGCGTGTACACACCAAGCGAGATAAATATATCAAACTTCCTACCACCGACGCGAGAAAGGGTATCTTTCGCATTTCTTCCACCCTCGCCTTCGTCTTGGGACACCGTCATGAATGTCGCTCAAGAAAAGTGACCATCTAGAAAAGGGAGGAAGAAGAACCGCATTCCACCGCATTCATATTGAACCGCTCTAGGACTTTCTCAATATACCGCTCTTGTGATGTCCCAAAGCTTCGCAGCTTCGTCGGGTTATCTCCATTCATAGGATCTGTTTAGCCGGGCCCAAGTCTTTCATCGCGAAAGACTTGCCCAACTCCTGTTTCAGTCTGTCGATCTTCTTGATGTCTTTTCCCATGATGAGCATGTCATCAACATATAACAACATAATTAAGAAATCATCATCTAAGAACTTACGCGTGAACACACAGTGTCCGACTCCGTTCTGTCATACCGATGCTGTAACATGAACGAATCGAACTTCTTGTACAATTACCGTGGAGCTTGTTTCAGCCCATACAAGCTCTTCCTCAGCCTACACACCATATGCTCTTGCACCTTGACTTGAACCCCTCTGGTTGGTGCATGTAAATCTCTTCTTCCAGTCACCATGGAGGAAGGCGGTTTAACATCTAACTGCTCTATCTCCAGATCCATGCTAGCCGCCAACCCAAGTAACACCCGTATGAATGTCATCTTCACCACTGGTGAGAATATCTCCTCGAAGTCTATGCCTTTCCTCTGACCAAACCCTTTCACAACAAGTCTGGCCTTGAATCTGTTAATGCATGCATTAGTGAATTCTTCTGATGCTCAATCTTCTTTCTGAACACCCACTTGTTGCTCAAAGCTTTCTTGCCCTTAGGCAATTTCACCATATCATAGGTGTGGTTCTTATGCAAGGATTTCATCTCCTCTTGCATAGCTTTCAACCACTCCCCCTTATGCTTGTCGGCTAGGGCCTCAAAATAATCTTCTAGCTCTCCCCCATAAGTCAGCATAATGTACTCATGTGGCGAGTATCTCTTGGACAGCTGTCTGTCTCTAGATGACCTCCTCACCTGTGGCTCATTCCAAGGTGGATCAATGTTTGCTCCCTGGTACATCTTTTGAAGGAACTCTCCTCATGCATGCACCTATCTGTACTCCCCCGTCATCGTGCACCACGGAGATTTGATAAACCCCGGATCCATGTCCTCTAGTTCACTTGGACTAGGCTGGTTCTTCTCTGGCTTACCAATGTCTTCTATACACTGATCTTTAAAGAAAACCACATCTCTGCTCCTGACGAGCTTCCTCTCGGTCAGATCCCACAATCTGTAACCAAATTTTTCATCACCGTACCCTAAGAACATACACTGCCTGATCTTTGTATCGAGCTTGGACCTCTCGTCCTTTGGTACGTGAACGAATGTCCTGCATCCAAATACCCTGAGATGACTGTACGATGGATCATGTCCAGTCCACACCTTCTCAGGTACTTCTCCATTCAATGGGGCCGATGGAGACATTGTTTATCAAATACACTGCTTTCGCCATGTGTATCGCTTCTCCCCCGAAACGTCTTGGACAACTTCACATGGGATAACATGCACTGATTCTCTCAACAATGGTGCGATGGGGGGAGCTAAGCCTACACCATTATCTTTGAGGGGGTCTTGGGAACCGTCTGTTCATGCCGTATACCTAGGGACTTGCAGTACTTATGAAAGTCGCCAATGTATTCACCACCATTGTCAGTACGGATGCACTTCAATGATCTGCCTGTCTCTCTCTCGACCATAGTATGAAACAATTTAAACACACCAATGACCTCGTCCTTGGATTTCAAAGCATAAACCCAAACCCTCCTAGATGCATCATCTATAAAAGTAACAAAATACAATGCCCCACCCAAGGTTTTTGTCCTCATAGGACCACAAACATCAGAATAAACCAAATCTAATGCATGCACTATGTTGTTTCCCTGATAAACAATCAAGACAGGTTTTGAGAGGTGTACCTGTCACGTCTGGAAGGAGCTGCTTCTTTGCTAGTACGGTTAGAAGCCCTTTTTCACTCATGTGTCCTAGACGCCTGTGCCACATGTCAATAGTTGAATCTTCCGCTGCGTTCAACCCACCCTTGCACATACTAACACTTGCCTTGTAAAGGGTGTAACACTTCTTCCCTCTGGCCACGATCAACGAGCCCTTGATGAGCTTCCATCGCCCACCAGCAAACCGGCTTTCATGGTCATCATCATCCAACCTTCTCGTCGACACATGCTCATCATGGGAAAAGATATCAGAAGATCGATGAAGAAGTTGAGGCGAAGGTCTGGGATATGCCTCACATCCCTGAGAACCAATGTGCAGCCCATATCAGTTTTCACACAAATATCACCGACTCCCATGATTTTTGATACGCCAGAATTTCCCATCTTCACAGTCCCATAGTCACCTGACTTGTAGCTTGTGAAGAAGTCCCTACGTGGAGTCGCATGAAACGAAGCTCCCGAGTCAACCACCCAGTCGGTGTCCTGACTCGTAGCCGTGAGACATACGTCATGATCTGCAGAAAGAATAACTACAACGTCGCCATCTGAAGTGACCGCAGTGGAATCTGATTCATCTTCCTTCCCTTTTCCTTTCTTGTCGTTTTTCTTACCACGACATTTATGCTTGTAGTGGCCCTTCTTGCCATAATTCCAGCATTCAACATCTTTTCTGTTACTCGACTTACCTCTTGATTTATCTCGGGCCTTTCCGCCCTTCCTTTTCTTTCCTCTCCCCCGTTCCTGTGTCACAAGGGCCTCTTGCTGAGTAGACCCCTGAGACTTCCTCCTTGTCTCCTTATTGAAGAGATGACCGGTTACCTGTTCCATGGATATCTTTCCATCTGGCGCGGAGTTACTTAGAAACACCACCAATGTCTCCCAACTGTCAGGCAATGAACTAAGCAATAGTAAAGCCTGCAATTCATCATCCAGGACTATCTTCATAGAGGTGAGTTGGTTCACTATATTGCTGACCTTATTCATGTGCTCGGCCACAGAACAACCATCCTTGAATTTGAGATTTACAAATCGCCTTATCAGAAAAATCTTATTACTGGCTGTCTTCCTCTCATACGGCCCTTGTAATTTCAGTTATAGGCTAGCGGCTGAGGTTTCTGTAGACACATGGTGGAACACAGAATCATCCAACCATTGTCTAATAAACCCCACCGCTTTCGGTCCATCTTCTTCCAATCATCATCAGTCATATCCTTGGATTTTGCTGATATGCCTAAAATTGGAGAATATAGGTCCTTGCAATAAAGCAAGTCCTCCATCTTAGCCTTCCATATGGTCCAGTTAGAACCATTAAGACTGATCATCCTTGATGAGCCACCTTCCATAATTCAAAACCGATCCTACCCATTCAATAAACCTAGCTCTGATACCACTTTGTTGGGGGGCCTTACACAAAACCTTAGGATCTAGCCCTCCAGAACAAACCAAGATTATGGATAATAAAGCAATGAAATAAATCAAAGCATCAATCACACACCACACAAGAGATTTTTACGTGGAAAACCCTCAAAGAGGTAAAAACCACGGGACCTCGTCCAAATCAACAATCCACTATGAAGTAGAACGTTTACAACCTTCTTCACTCACGCAGGAGTGGATGAACAATGAAAGAATAAAGGAAACTAGAGAGATCTCACCGATTATAAGGACGTAGGAGCGCTGAGATATAGACTACACCGTAGATCACCTCCACGAGCATAACCTCCCTGCTACAAGCTTCCTCTCTCTCTTTCTCCCCCTCTCTCTCACCTTTGATAGCCTTCTTGTGTTTTTCTTATCAATACAACATTCCCTAGAAAAACCCTAGGGACCCTTTTTTTAATAGTTTTAGGAAACTCCTTTTTGCATCCTAGTTGAGAAAGGACTTGCGCATCCCAGTTGCGAAAGGACTTGCGCATCCCAGTTGCAAAAGGACGACGGGTCAAAAAAAACCCATCATGGTCCAAGCAATAAAGATTGTTTGTCGAGAAAATCGGGTTGTATGAAAGCCATTGGCATGAACTGACCGGAAGCTAGGTGAGAAATCATGTATGTGAGAAATCTATTCAATCCATTCGTTTTTTTCCAGCTCATGTCGGGGAATGAGCCAAAAAAAAATGAGTAGATCCAAAACTCTGACCAGTTGAAACCTCACTCAACTTGTTTCAAAGAGAGGAAGACGGTTAGGTACACTTCATATGCCATCCATATCCTTCTTAAGGACATTCTTACTGACTGAAAACATAAAAATATTAGTCAAATCCAAAACTTTTGTGGTCCGACAAATGCTTCAACAGTACACATTCAATCTTAACTACTTCCTGTCATGCGGCACACTTGAGTTTTAGATTTACTTATTTTTGAGCCTTATAGACACCCCACCTAAAATAAGGATAAGTCTCTCTTTGAGCTTTAGCTTGACTTCAATAAATTATCACTTATTAACTTAAAAATCATTAAAATTCAAACGAGTCGAATATGGAGCATACTCGGCACATCTAGAGACGACCAATTCACCCAATTGGCTAGTGCCAAATCCAATTACGATTCGGTCACGGGCGTGCATCTAAACTTCAAAATCCTGAGAACTCTCTATACGTAGCAACTAATGTGCAAAAAATTATAACATGAGCTTTTTCTACCCAAAAATCACTCTATGTACTAAGTTTTTTTGGATAATGTCGTGTTGAGACGTGAAAAGTCACATCCTTAAGATTGAGGAAAGTGCGGTCATTCTTGTACACAAAGTGGTCATGGTGTCATTAAAGTAAATTTTGACCAATTAAGATGATTTATAGTTCATTAAAAAGGTGGTCAAATGATTTTCCTAACAAACTCAAGTTTTCTTTAATTCGGGTTATAATGAGGAAGATCTGTCTCGTTTATCAAAACCACATGTTGCCAAGCGGACAAAGTCGTAAACATTTTGTCCACACTTTATACTAGTCAAACGAGATCCAATTAAAGTAATTTCAGTTACATTGAAAAGTTTATCAGGCGACATTTCCAATGAGCATAAGATTGTCAAAAATGGACAAACGGTCAAATTACAACCAACTAATTTCATATACTGAACAGTTGTACTTTCGATATGTCAAACTGGATCCGATCCAAGTAATTCTAATCTTGTTAGGAACTTGTCTGTTGATCTTTCCAATGAGACTAGGATTACTGAAAACGGATGGACAACAAACAAAATAGAAATATTTAAACAATTTATAATAATAATAATAATAATAATAATAATATAAAGACAAAAACTAATCATGACATTTCATATATATATATATATATATATATATATGTAAGTAATCATTATTTCTATAAATAAATATATATAAATATTTATTATAAAATAAATATATAAAAAAGTCATCATTGCCTTTTACTTTTATATATAATAGATTATATATTAAAATCTTTATGTATGATGATTTTAATATATAATCTATTATATATAAAAGTAAAAGGCAATGATGACTTAATGATTTAAATAACGGGCGCCCACAATGCAATCCAACGAACAGTGGTCATTAGCAGCAGATTGTGGCTACTAATGCTTATATAAGAAGTTCATTGCCGAGGAGGAAGGGAAGAGAAAAACCGACGGAGGAGAGTGAAACAGAAAGGGATGAGCCGATTCCATACCACGTTTAGCTCAAAAATCTCATCAGCGAATTCCACAAAGTCATTTTTACATACATGTCATGTGCTATAACACCCTAGAAATCGGGGGTCGTGTATATACTCAACTCCCGAGTTTCCGGGGTCACTTATGACCGGTTTTCATTAATATGCGTTTAATCTGGTTTAATTGCGCAAATCTGGAATTTTCTGGAACATGAAGAATCACCATACAAGTCTACTGAAATGAAGGGATCATAAGAAATACATACATATACGTATATACATGTCTAAAAGAATAAAAGGGGCATATGACGCCACCCAACAAAATCGCAAAAGAATAATATGTCAAAAAAGAATAGGATTGAGCCCACGGCTCAGCGATCCGATCCCGCCTCTCCAGCTGGCGGGAAACCATCCATCATCTGGAAGTGGGACAGCTCATCCTCCTCCTCGAAGCTCGCCTCACCAGGCTCCTCCAGCCCTGAGTCACCTGTATCTATGATTGGGTCTGGTTGGTGTTTTAAAACACCGTCCCAGAGCGAGAGTGAGTGATCAACTTAGTGTGAACTATTAATCTTAAGTTATAATAGGCATCAATTGTAATATGAATTTAATGAAGAGCAGTCAATCATCACTCCTACAACTTTATTAAATACGCATGCAATGCGATGATATGATGCATGCCCTTGCCACAATGCTCTCTCGAGCGACTCCATCTAATGATCGCATATGACAACACTCTCTCAGAGCGACCTCGACTGCCGAGTTGCAACTCTAACTAATGCGATGCATTGCGATCGTGTTAGCCGAGTTATTAGTTGAGACCATTCATCTAGCAGAATGGAGAATCTGATACACCCCACATATCAATGCCCTAAGCTGGTTGCGAGGCCAAGGCCCCATCAATGCGTGAGGCCGAGACCCCGCGGTCCGTGATCCCGTCGGGTTCCTCATCCTCAACCCCAAGCATATGAGGAGTGCCGAAAGGAATAGATCGCTCGCGGTCACTACGGGGAGGCGTGGTACCCTAGCGTAGGCCGACAGTTCGACACAGTGTCCCATTCTACCATGTCCGGCTCACGAGACTGTGGACCCGTTACAGTCTAGGTATCAATGGGCCACAAAGGTTGTAAGGTGTTCTAGGTTTCATACATATGTGAGCAACCAGGGTTGACAAATAAGGTTGGTCAAACAGTAGGCTAGACCGCATGAGTCAGGCGAGCATGAGACGAATGACCTCGGGCACAAGGGACCCATATAGTCGAACTACAGCCACCCGAACACTCCCCCCAATCCACGGGTCTAGCCCTAACGTAGTCCTACTGATTGGACTACCATCTCTCATCAAGTTCCTGACCAACCTAAGAGGGTGAAGGGGATCTACAACATGCCCACTACTCATATTATCAACTAGCACATCAATATCATATTCTCATGCATCTCAACCATACAAAACGAATACTTCTACCAAGCAAGCAAAATTATTATCACGAAAGCAAGGTTCATGTGAGTGTGTGGGTTGTGTGAGGAAGTTAAACACTTCCTCCATTTTGAAAAATCATGAGTATAAGTGTAAATAATCATACACACAATCAAGCACCACATATGAGGGAAAAGAATCAAACAAACATGAACATATTATCATCCATACATAATATCATGTGAAAGACAAAATCTACATCAAATTGAGAGCTAAGCATGCACATCCAAACAATTCCAACAAACATATAATCTCTAGGATTTCTCTAGAATTTCAAATATAACATCCAAGCATTCAAAATTATTAAGCTCGTACTAAAATTGGTGCTAGGCCACCTAAGAACAATAATCCACACCTATGGATCGTTGGAGATTCAGAAAACGTCCTAGGAAAGAGGGCTTTTGGATCAATCGGCCAGAATCCCTAAAACAAGCTCTTGCATGTTAGAATTTCGAGTCAATCTCTTCTTAATACATGAATTTTCAAGAATGAGAGGTGAGGGATCTTACCTATATGACTCACGGACGATCGTTGAGGTTTTGGTGGAGAGTTTCTCCTTAGAGAAGAGGTAGGGAGTTGGAAGGGTTGATTCCTTTGGGCCCCACCTTGATTTAGGGTCCACCTTAGCACCTTCACTCTCACAATCTACTCTCCTTTCTCTCTTGCTCTCCCTTTTTCTCCTTTTGGTGGGTGTAGTAAAGAGGAAGTTATGAGATAAGGGGGGTTAGGGCTTTATTTCCTAAAGTTGGCCCCTTTGGCCCTAAGTTTTCATAATTTTCTAAAATAGCCTACTAGGGATCTATTTGCTGTTGAGGTAGCCCTATCACCCCTCCGATCACCAAATTCGAGGTGTAGGTGTCTTATGGCCCGATGAGGGGCCATAAAAAATTTAAGATCAAACGGATGAACGAATATGAGGTTTGAACTAGGGCTTCGATCTTTAAACGGCCCTGGGAGGCCCATTCTAATTGATGGGGTATTTTTAATAGCCCTCTGGCCATGAAATTTATAGGGTAGGTGCCCAATGGCCGATGAGGGGCCACGCAAAATTTAGAAATGATCGGATGTGGGGTTTGGTCGTACAAGTTCGATTTGCGATCAACGGTCATCGTTTCACGATCGGGTCCCAGATTTGGTGGACGGGTGTAGAAAAATATATTAAACCGTCACCGCAAATTTGGAAGAAATTTAACGGCTAGAACACCTGGCATCTCGGCTTCAAGCGCAAGTACCAAATTTCAATTCTTGCATTGGTGGGGTGCATTCGGCTAATGTCAGATCCCAGTTCTGGGTGTCCACTAGGTCCGCAGTCCGTGATGGACCACAAGCCTAGTAAGATCTATGATTTCCTAAACTTTTAGATTTTTCTGGCCCTCCCCGGTCACTAGGCGGCCCACACGGGCTGTTGTTAAGTGTAAACAGGTCATCTGGCTTGGCGGGCCGCACTCAGCTCAGTCATGCCCAAACTGGTCTAGTCTAACGGGCTAAATCTAAGTTAATTAACTCATGGTACCCCACCATGAGTGGTTTAAACGAACGGTCCTACGGCAAATCCTACATGGACGCCCCACGACACTGTGTTGGTTGGACGGGATGTTACAATTTACCCCCCTTATAAATAAATTTCGTCATCGAAATTTATACTTATTCGTATTGCTGAAGAAGGCTTGGGTAATACTTGCAGACCTCCGCTTCTATCTCCCACGTGGCTTCCTCTTCATCGTGATGGGTCCATAGTACCTTAACCAATAGGATGACCTCGTTGCGTAGGACTTACTCCTTCCTATCCAGTATTCGAGTGGGCCGAAGAATGTATGTGGCATCTTCCTTGAGTTTCACATGCTCCCACTTGATGATGTGTGAAGGATTGGGGACGTACTTCTTCAACATGGATACATGGAAGATGTTATGCACTCCGGCGAGAGGCGTAGGTAGGGCCAAGTGATAAGTAACCGCACCAACCCGGTCCAAAATCTAGAAGGGCCCGATGAATCGGGGTGTGAGTTTTCCCTTCTTGCCGAAGTGCAGAACACCCTTCATTGGAGAGATTTTGAGAAATACATGGTCCCCCACTTCAAACTCTAAGTCCCTCCACCTTGTGTCGACATAGCTTTTCTGTCTGCTTTGAGCTGTCAAGAGGCGGCGCCAAATAATTCCAATCTTCTCAGTCGTGACTCGCACCAAATCCGGTCCTAGCAAACTCTTCTCGCCAATCTCTTCCCAACAATGCGGGGCTTAGCACAGACGACCATACAAAGCCTCGTAAGGCGCCATACCGATACTAGCCTGGAAGCTATTGTTGTAGACGAACTCGGCATATGGGAGACAATCGTCCCAACTCTCCTGAAAGTCCAGAACACAAGCCCACAACATGTCTTCCAAAATTTGGTTCACCCGCTCAGTTTGCCCATCCGTCTGAGGGTGGAAGGCGGTGCTAAACTTCAACTTCACTCCCATAGCTTCTTGAAAGCGGGTCCAGAAGATCGACGTAAATTGAGTACCCCAGTCCAACACAATTTTCAAAGGGACGCTATAGAGCCGCACTATCTCCTTAATATACAGCTTAGCCAAATCATCGGCGAAGCTAGAAGTCTTGATTGACAGAAAATAGGCTGACTTGGTTAGCTTGTCCACAATCACCCATATCGAGTCATGCCCCTTCCTAGTCTTGGGCAAATCGGAAATGAAGTCCATAGATATAAAATCCCATTTCCATTCCGTTATGGGCATTGGTTGCAGAAGGCCCGGTGGTCGGCAGTGTTTAGCCTTAACTTGTTGACAAGTGAGGCATCGGGACACATATTCCGCTATCTCCTTCTTCATGTTGTCCCACCAATAGTTCTGCTTCAAATCCCGGCACATCTTCATATTACCAGGGTGCATCGCCAACTTAGAGTTGTGAGCGGCATTTAGGACTTCCTCTCGCAGTCCCAGAAGGTTTGGAACGCAAAGGCGGCCTTGGTACCGCAATCCCTCATCTTTTAACTCTCCACTTGGACTTCACATCATTCCTTGATCTTTCCCTCATCTTCTGCAATAACTCATCGCCCTCCTGGGCTTCAATGATTTTGTTGTCAACCATTGGCTGGCCTTGAAGGTGGGCTACTACCTCATACGGCTCCTCATAGTTAGCTTCATGTCGAAGTCCCGTACAAATTCCACCATGTCCCACTCTCTCGCCATCAGCGGGGCTGCAAATTCGATTGTCTTCTTGCGACTCAAGGCGTCTGCCACTAGATTGGCCTTACCAGGGTGATATGAGATGTCGAACTTGAAGTCCTTCAATGTTTCCAGCCAGCGATGTTGTCTCATGTTCAGGTCCTGGGTGAAGATATATTTGAGGCTCTTATGATAAGAAAAGAGCTCAAACTCCTCACCGTAAAGATAGTGTCTCCATATCTTCAATGCGAAGACCACCACCGCAAGCTCGAGGTCGTGTGTAGGGTAATTATCCTCGTGTTTCCTTAACTGTCGAGATGCGTAAGCAATCGCCCTGTCTTGTTGCATGAGCACACACCCCAAGCCCACACGAGAAGCGTCAGTATAGACGGTGTACTTGACCCCCTGCTCAGGTAGTACAAGCACAGGTGCCGAGGTCAATTTATCTTTCAACTCCTGGAAGGCCGCCTTCACATTCTCATCCCAGGCAAATTTGAGGTCCTTCCGAGTCAGCTGGGATAGCGGCCGAACTATTTTTGAAGAGTTCTTAATGAACCTTCGATAATAGCCAGCGAGACCGAGAAAGCTCCTCACTTCTGTGATCGACTTCGGTTGCTTCCAATCTTGCACGGCCGCAACCTTGGCGAGATCTACCGATATGCCCTCCTTGGACACTACATGACCCAGAAATTTGACCTCCTCCTTCCAGAAAGCACACTTTCTAAATTATGCAAATAACCGATTTTTCTCAAGAGTTCCAAGAACCGCCCTTAGATGCTCTTCATGCTCCTCGCGGCTCTTTGAGTAAATCAATATGTCATCGATGAACATGACAACGAATCTGTATATGAACGGCCTGAAGATTCTGTTCATGAGATCCATGAATACCGCTGGGGCATTGGTGAGCCTGAACGACATAACTAGGAGCTCATAATGGCCAAAGCAGGTTCTGAAGGCCGTTTTCTATATATCCTCGTCCCTGACTCACAGCTGATGGTATCCTAATTGTAGATCGATCTTTGAGAAGTATTTGACACCCCTCAGCTGGTCGAATAAATCATCAATTCTGGGCAATGGGTATTTGTTTCGAACCGTCACTTGGTTCAATCTTCTGTAATCTACACATAAACACAACGAGCCATCCTTCTTCTTCATAAATAAGACCGGGGCACCCAATGGCGATACACTAGGTCGAATGAAGCCTGACTTAAGCAATTTGTCAATTTGGGACCTTAGTTCTTCCATCTCACATGAAGGCATGTGATAAGTAGGCAAGGAGATGGGCTTAGCACCCGGAGTCAGATCGATAGTGAAGTCTATTTCACGTCAAGGAGGAAGTCCAGGTATGGCTTTAAACACATCATCGAAGTATCAGACTACGAGAGTGCATGTATGTGCGGACCCATCATACCCGTCCTCCAAGGAAGCATAACATAAAATCCTACGATCGTGGCTAACCTAGATTGGAAATGTGAGAGAAGTGTCGTCGTCTTCGAATATTTTCACTATCAGGGTCTCACAGTCAATCCCAGCCTTCATCGTAGTCAACCAATCCATGCCCAGGATGACATCATAGTGAAAGATCTTGGTCACTATCAAGTCCACAAATGCCACCTTGCGCCCCAAATTGATGGGGGCAATCATGGCATATCTTCGTCGCTTCTGAGATAGTACCGACGGCGGCAATGATCTTCACCCCATTAAAGGGGGTAACGTGCAATCCTAGACGCTTGACAGTAGCATGTGCTATGAGAGAAGTAGTGGATTTTGTGTCCACCAACAAAAAGATGGGGGTACCTTCAATGTGTGTCGTCACCTCGAAGGTCGTAGGAGTAGGGATGGTAGCATCTTGGCCTTCTGCCGCCAAGGCATGTACTCGTGCCTGCTGCAGAAAATTCGGTCACTGCATGGGCCGTTGAGGTGGCCTAGCTGGAGGCGCAGGCGGTCGACGGAACTGCTGGTTAGGCCCCATCATCCTTTGCGGGGAAGAGGTATGACCGGTTTTCATTAATATGTGTTTAATCTGGTTTAATTGCACAAATCTAGAATTTCCTGGAAAATGAAGAATCACCATACAAATCTACTGAAATGTAGAGATCGCAAGAAATACATACATATGCATATATACATGTCCAAAAGAATAAAAGGGCACATGGCGTCACCCAACAAAATCGCAAAAGAATAATATGTCCAAAAAGAATAGGACTGAGCCCACAGCTCAGCGATTCGATCCCGCTTCTCCAGCTGGCGGGAAACCATCCATCATCTGGAAGTAGGACAGCTCATCCTCCTCCTCGAAGCTCGCCTCACCAGGCTCCTCCAACCTTGAGTCACCTGCATCTATGATTGGGTCTGGTTGGTATTTTAAAACACCGTCCCAGAGCGGGAGTGAGTGATCAACTCAGTGTGAACTATTAATCTTAAGTTATAACAGGCATTAATTGTAATATGAATTTAATGAAGAGCAGTCAATCATCAACTCCTATAACTCTTATTAAATGCACATGTAATGCGATGATATGATACATGCCCTTGCCACAACGCTCCCTCGAGCGACTTCATCTAACGATCGCATATGGTAACACTCCCTCAGAGCGACCTCGACTGCCGAGTCGCCACCCTAACTAATGCGAAGCAATGCGATCGTATTAGCCGAGTTATTAGTTAAGTCCATTCATTCAGCAGATTGACGAATCTGATACACCCCACATATCAATGCCCTAAGCTGGTTGCGAGGCCAAGGCCCCATTGCGTGAGAGACCCAGCAGTCCGTGATCTCGCGGGTTCCCATCCGACCCCGCATGAGGAGTGCCGAAAGGAAGGGATCGCTCGCGGTCACTATGAGGAGGCGTGGTACCCCAGCGTAGGCCGATTGTTTCGGTGTTCCATTCTACCCCGGCCCACGAGGCTGTGCACATGATCCCCAGGAGGCCACAAAGGGTAAAGGGTTTCATATATGGTGAGCAACCAGGGTTGACAAATAAGATTGGTCAGACATTAGGCTAGACCCCATGAGTCAGGCGAGCGTGAGACGAATGACCTTGGGCACAAGGGACCTATATAGTCGAACTACAGCCACCCGATCACTCCCGCCCAATCCACGGGTCTAAGAGGGTGAAGGGGATCTATAACATGCCCACTACTCATGTTATCAACTAGCACATCGATATCATATTCTCATGCATCTCAACCATACAAAACGAATACTTCTACCAAGCAAGCAAAATTATTATCACGAAAGCAAGGTGCATGTGAGTGTGTGGGTTGTGTGAGGAAGTTAAACACTTCCTCCATCTTAAGAAATCATGAGTACAAGTGTAAATAATCATACACACAATGAAGCACCACATATGAGGGAAAAGAATCAAACAAACATGAGCATATTATCATCCATACATAATATCATGTGAAAGAGATTGAGAGCTAGCATCCACACACAATTACAAACATATAAGGTTTCTCTAAAATTTCAAATATAATATCCAAGCATATAAAATCATTAAGCTCGTACTAAAATTGGTGCTAGGCCACCTAAGAACAATAGTCCGCACCTATGGATCGTTGGATATTCAGAAAACGTCATAGGAAAGAAGGCTTTTGGATCGATCGGCCGGAATCCCTAAAACAAGCTCTTGCATGTTAGAATTTCGAGTCGATCTCTTCTTAATACATGGATTTTCAAGAATGAGAGGTGAGGGATCTTACCTAGACAACCCACGGACGATCGTTGAGGTTTTGGTGGAGAGTTTCTCCTTAGAGAAGAGGTAGGGAGTTGGAAGGGTTGATTCCTTTGGGCCCCACCTTGATTTAGGGTCCACCTTAGCACCTTCACTCTCACAATCTACTCTCCTTTCTCTCTTGCTCTCCCTTTTTCTACCTTTGGTGGGTGTAGTAAAGAGGAAGTTATGAGATAAGGGGGGTTAGGGCTTTATTTCCTAAAGTTGGCCCCTTTGGCCCTAAGTTTCCATAATTTTCCAAAATAGCCTACCAGGGCTCTATTTGATGTTGAGCCAGCCCTATCACCCCTTCGGCCACCAAATTCGGGGTATAGGTGTCTCATGGCCTGATGAGGGGCCATGAAAAATTTAAGATCAAACGGATGAACGAATATGGGGTTTGATCATAGGGTTTCGATCTTTAAACAGCCCTAAGAGGCCCATTCTAATTGATAGGGCATTTCTGATGGGCCTCTGGCCATGAAATTTATAGGGTAGGTGCTCAATGACCTGATGAGGGGGTCACATAAAATTTGAGAATGGTCGGATGTGGGGTTTGGTCGTACGGGTTCGATTTACGATCAATGGTCACCGTTCCACGATCAGGTCTCAGATTTGGTGGACGGGTGTAGAAAAATATATTAAACTGTCACCGCAAATTTAAAAGAAATCAGACGGCTGGAACACCTGGCATCTCGGCTTCAAGTGCAAGTACCATATTCCAATTCTGGCATTGGTGGGGTGCATTCGGCTAATGTCAGATCCCAGTTCTGGGTGTCCACTGGGTCCACAGTCCTCGATGGACCACAAGCCCAGTGAGATCTATAATTTTCTAAACTTTTACATTTTTCTTGCCCTCCCCGGTCGCTGGGCGGCCCACATGGGCTATTGTTAAGTGTAAATAAGTCATCTGGTTTGGCGAGCCGCACTCGGCTCAGTCATGCCCAGACTGGTCTAGTCTAATGGACTAAATCTAAGTTGATTAACTCGTGATACCCCACCACGAGTGGTTTAAATGAACGATCCTGTGGCAAATCCTACGTGGACGCCCTAGGACACTGTGCTGGTTGGACGGGACATTACACGTGCCAAGAACTAATTTGTTGATGCCTTGACCACGTTAGCATATATGTTATACATTCCCAAGGAAGTGGCGCAATGGGAACTCATAATTGAATTACAGGAAGGTCCGCAATTCTGCCCGTAGATCGAAGAAGGCGAAACGCTACCTGACAAGTACCATTGGTATACCCATATCAAGAAATATCTAGAAGACCGCATATACCCGAAAAGTGTCACATCAATGGACCGTCGTATGATCCAACAATTAGCCACACAGTTTACTATGAATTGTGGTATCTTATACAAACGATCCTTCAACCATGTCTTGTTACGATGTGTGGACAAGACAGAAGCTGCAAAAATCATGTCTAAGGTCTATGATGGAATCTGCGGCCCACACATGAATGGACACATGATAGCTAAGAAAATCCTATAACTAGGATACTATTAGCTAACTATGAAAACCAACTGTTGCTGACATGTCAGGACGTGCTTTAAATGCCAAGAACATGCGAATTGGATTCATGCGCTTGCGTTCGAGTTATATAACTTGACCACGCCCTGGCCTTTTTTAATGTGGAGCATTCACATTATCGGTAAAATCACCCCCAATGCATCTAAAGGCCACGAATATATTCTGGTAGCAGCCAACTATTTCACTAAGTGGGTGAAAGTAATATCCCATACCACAATAATAGCCTCTCACGTAATGTAGTTCCTAAAGAACAACACCATCAACCAATATAGAATCCCACATGCCATTATCACAGATAATGAGACACCCTTCGTGAACCAAAAGGTAGACAACTTCCTTGAGCAATTTAAAGTCGAAAGGTACATATCAAGCTCCTTAAGGGGTGGAAGCCGCCAATAAAATAGTCGTTCATATCCTCGAAAAAATGGTAAAAACATATCACGATTGGTCAGAAATGCTCTTATACGCACTTTGGGCTTATCGAACATCCATGCTCACTGCAACAGGCATCACTCCATATTAACTCACATATGGAATGGTTGTTATACCAATTGAAGTTAAAATTATCTCGCTACGTATTCTATTAGAAAGTGAAGTTGAAGCGGGAGAGTGGCTGCAAGCTCGCTATGGTTAATTGCATCTGACAGACGAAAAGTACATACGAGCTTTATGTCACTTTCAAGCTTTCCAAAGAAGGATTGCATGAGCTTATGAAAAGCGAGTCTGTACGAGAACATTTAGAATCGGAGACGTAGTAATGAAGAAGATTCTGCCTCCTCATCTACCTGACCTAGGGGCAAATTCAAATCCATCTGGGAAGGCCCGTTTATTGTGCGAGATGTGCTCCGTGGAAGTGCACTTCACCTCACCAACATGGAGGAGATGATCTCCCTGAGCCCGTTAATGTCGATCACGTCAAAATGCACTATGAATGACAAGTAAGCCAAGGAATGTTTCTTAAGATTGGATTTTATCATTCGCTACCCACTTGCCCTCAACAATAAAAAAAAAAAAAAAGACACAAAAGGGGACGTATGTACATATGACAATTTAAATTGCCCAAATTTTTTTTATTATAAAAAAGAACAATAATTCACATGAAAAAATAAATAAATAATGAGAGAAAAATGAAGACTCGAAGAGAAAATCAAGCGTAAACTCCCATTGGCCTTACTCCATTTCCAAGAAAACTTAGGTCTTATGATGCATTCTGAAGTATCTCGCTGTCGTACAAATCATCATCGGCCAACAGTGAGAAAGTTTTCGGACCCCAAAAAGCAGAGAGAGAGAGAGAGAGAGTGTGTGTGTGTGTGTGTGTGTGTGTGTCTAAGCAAAACGACGAGGTAAAAACCTACAAGGGCACCCGTGTAAAAATAATGGAAACTGGGCGGACCTAAGGAAAACCCAAAAGGGCATAAGGGGTAAAAAGGAACTACTGTCAAGGGTCTAGCAAGAACAAATACTCAGGACGTTGTGAAAATTTAAAAGGGAGCTATGGACAAAGCTCCACATAACGAAAACTTGCAAGAGCGTTACGGGTAAGAATGTAAAGAAAAAAAAAAACAAAAAGCATGACACTTCAATCATGATAGAAAATTCGTATTTGAAATTAAAAATATGAAAACCGTGATGTTTCAAGAACTATCAAGCGCAACTTAAGCCAGGGGACACGGATTCCCACTACATACTCCTAAGGATACTTTAAAAAATCTTCAAGAATCAACTTAGAACTCGTATGGGATAAATGATGGAAAAGTCAAGTGTCTTACCTGTGTCATCCAAAGCACCAAAATATAAATCATGCTCACAGGATGAGTCTGGTCATCGGAAAAAAAATAGTTTTTATTTTTGTCACACTTTTTATTTACATGCATGATATTAAAAAAAAAAAAAAAAACTTGCAGGTTGCATCATCAAGTCATCGGCACTTCTCCAAAACACCCGGCCCGACAATAATCTTTGTTTGCAACTCAAGTTAGGCCCCGTTTGTTAAATCTGAAGTCTAAAGACCGAATCTGAAATCTTAAGCTTGAATCTGAAATCTGAAGTCTGAATCTGAAATTTGAAGTAAAAAAACTTGTTTGGTAACTATGGCTAAAGTCTGAAAAATAAGTACTGAATTTGAAACAATCTATTTGTTAACAAACATCTGAAAGGTCTGAAATATGTTAATTTGACACATTTGCCCCTGTCTATCTCCTGAATGGAAATGATTTACATTATAAAGAAATTATTTTTTAAATGAAAATAAAATTATTCTATTTACCTAGAGAAAGGGAAGAGAGAAGAGAGAAAAGGGAGAAAAAAAAGAGAAAGGAGAAGAAAGAGAGAGGGAAGAAGACAAGGTGGAGGTGGGGCCCAGAGATAAATCTCTCCTCCTCACCAAATACTATAAAGTACTTAATAGAAAATTAAAATATCATTATTCATAAAAACAGATAAAAAATTAAATAGGATCCAAGTTTCAAGTGGGTTGTATTAAAGGAAAAGGTATTTAGGGAAATTCCTACCATTGAAACCTCCCTAATTCGATGGTGATGTTTACATGCCATCCATACCATTCATAACGTCATTCCTATTGGAATGAACTGAAAACACAAATAAACACAAATATTAGCATGATTCAAAACTTCAGTGGCCCCACGAATATTTCAACTATGGACGTTTAGTTATCACATTTTCGGTCCACTTGAGCATTGGATACGGTTCATCTTTGGCCTCATGTCCTAAAATGAACTCACAAAATGGATGGACGGTGAGGATTTCTCACAAACATTCCAATGGTCTCACTGATGTTATTTGTTGCTCACATAGAACTATGGTGGCTACTCTCCCGTGCCATACCGTGGTCGGTGCTCTGTTAGCCCCTCCTTGATGTATGTGTTTCATCCATTTCGTTCATCCATTTTTACGGATCATTCTAGTGCTTCACCAAAAAATTAGAAGGATATAAATCTCAAGTTGACCACACCATAGGAAAACAATAATGATTGGATATGCATCATTAAAATTCTCCTAAGGCCCACTGTACTGTTTATTTTACATACAATATTTTTATTAGGTCATACAAGCCTAGATGAAGGGAAAAAACAAAGATCAGCTTGATCCAAAACTTTTATGCCCCCAAAGGTTTTTAATGGTCAACGCTCATTCAACTCCGTTTCCTGTAATGTGGCCCAGTTGAGATTTTAATATAACTAATTTTTTATCCCATACCAGAAATTGATTTGAAAAAATAGATGGATGGCATGGATGAAACACATAATTCATGGTAGGGCCCGACCACCAACCATTGGCCGGTGGCAGTGGGAGTAGCCAATCCGTTCCCGTCTTGTGTCAGCGCCGAGGTGGGAGTAGCCAATCCGTTGTGGACGAGGATTTCCTGCGAAAGTCTTTCGCAGGTGGTTCCTACGCTGGGATGCAAGGTGAGGGCCACTGTGATGTTTTTGAGAAATCTACACCGTCCATCCATTTTTTGATCTCATTTTAGTACTTACAACTAAAAATGAGGAGGATACAAGACTCAAGTGGGCCATACTAGATGAAACAGTGGGGAAAAGAATGCCTACCGTTGAAACCTTCCTAAGCTCCACCTTAATGTCTATGTTCCATCCAAGCCGTTGACAAGGTCATTTTCACCGGGATGAAGTGGCGAGGGCAAAAAAATTAGACCAATACAAAACCTTTTTTGCCATATAAATGTTTCAACGGTGGTCACTATATCTCTACTGTTTCCTCTCGTGTGGCCCATTCGAGTTTTGAATACACCTTATTTTTGGCCACATATCCTAAAATGATCTCTAAAAACGGATGGACGGTGTGGCTTTCTAACAAACATGGCAGTGGGCCCACCTAGATTCCTTGCGCAGGAACTTCTGCGAGAGGCTTTCGCAGGAAATCCGCGTCCGTTGTACGAGGACGCGGATTGGCTACTCCTACTTGCCCGTCCACAGCTGATGGGCGGCTCTCCATGGGCGGGCCCACCGTGATGATTCTGTACATCCGGGCTCAATTTTCCCTTTTTCTCGAATTATTTTAAGGCATAAACACAAAAATGAGGCAGATCCAACGCTCAAGTGGACCACACCAAATAATAATCTTGGTTGCATTAAAATGCACAAAGCAAGAGTCATATGTGATGTGGTCCATTTGATCGTTGGATTTGCCTCATTTTTGTTTTGATGCCTTAAAATAATATGAGAAAAGGGAAAGAGGGTTTGGATATACCAATACATCACCTTGGAACCGCCTATGCATGACCCCCGATTTTTCGGGCGTTCGTGAGATGTGGATGTGTGTGGTGTGTACGAAGCTCAAAGAGATCAAAGTTACATGGGCCACTCTGATGTTTTTTTACCATCCAACCTATTCATTAGGTTATGTAGACGTGGATGAAGTGAAAACACAAATATAAGTTGATCAAGAACAAACTTCTCCGGACCTTTAAGAAGTTTTAAAGGGAGCTATTCAAGCCCACCTTATGGTCCAATTAATCATTGGAGCTTTATTGGATCACACTTTAAATTAAGAAAAAAAAGTTGATGGACGGTGTGGATTAAACACATAAATCATGGTGGGGCATAAAAAAGTTTCAAATTAGTTAAAGGTTGATTTTGTATCAAGTGCAAACAATTTCAAAGAAAATATTTCACTAGTAACTTGAAAAGGATACTTTAATTTTGGAAACAAAAAATTTTTGTTTAATGAAAAATCAAGTGTCATTCCGTGTTCACACCATTAAATCACTCTATCATGGAAAGAATTCGGAAAACCATAGCGCTTTCCATCTTTCGCATTAACAACGCATTAACAAACACCACTAAACACAGAAAATTTTCCCCATTCCGCGTTAAGTGAAAAAATTAAGTGTTAACAAACACGGCCTTAGTCTTGCTCAATTTGCACCAAACTCTTCGATCATCCTATTAAGACTCTCTCTCTTTCTTCACAGGAATTGAATCTCCCTCAATAATAATCCCACCCAAGCTATAAGGTTGCTATGTTAAATGCAAGCACACTTGAAAATTGACACTAAGTAGAGAACGTGCTTCAATAAAAACTGACTTCGATCAGGACCATTAAAATCCCCAATGAAAACGACTAGTTGGACTTATTCAAAAAAAAAAAGGCCGAAATAAAAGCTGCTCGATGACACCTCCCCTTAAGATCAAGCGGATCTTTTCAAAATAAATTACCTGGAAAAAAAATCTTTAAAAAAGGTCCTACAATAAAAAAAAACACCATGGAACGATGTTCTATAGGCGGGGATCTGTTCTATAAGTTGCTCCATACTTCTTGGTGGGTACCAACGTAAAAGAAATAATTGATTTTAGTTTTCTCCGAATTTTCGATTTTCTCTGAAATCATAAGTGAAACATGGTAAGATTGGTCTTAACTTTCAGTGAATGCAAATTGAATATATTCGAGTTAGTGTAACTACACTTCAAGTTGTGGGAAAAGACAATTACAACTACAGCGTCAAACTTGAAAAATCAAATGGTGAAGATATAACTCGAGGTAACTCTAGTCTGAGACGCTTGTTGGTCTAGTACATTGTAATGCAGGAGATCTGTAAAGCTGCAAAAAGCACAAGCAACTGCCCATTACAATGATTAGTCTTACTGGAGATCCTAGGGTATTGTGCAGTATTGAGAACCACTCTTTAAGATCAAATGTGTTAGGCGAATCCCCATAAGGCCACAAAAAGTGTAAGGACACTAACCACCCAAACACCATACTTGTAGCCACATTCGATCCAAACTGTCAATCACGACGTGAAAGGGTTGCAATTTGATGCACCATAAAGCTGCAAAATGCATAGGGATTAATTATAACGTGTTCCTCAACCTTCGAGAGACATCCAAATTACTCATGTAACATCCTGGATTTTTACTCTTTTGAATTTCCAAAAATCCTTGAAATTTATTTTTTGTAATTAACTTATATTGTCACTTATTGATCATTAGCACTCAATGTTAGTTTACGCACGAGTGGAACTAGTAAAGAACCGCACAAGTCCGATTAATCAACACTAAGAATCCAACGAATCCGCCTGATTACTTAAACACCGAATTTAGCCACATGATTTACTCACACAGAGCCTAAATCTAACCAACCTATCACTCATTAATCAAGACAATCCTAACTAAATTAAAGATCTAACAAAAGCCGAGTCAAATAAGACCCGAATTTTAGTTAATAAACCAAATCAATCCAGTTACTCCTTTAGCCTAAAAACCAACTGTTTAGGGTTATTAAGACCGAATCGCCGTTTTTGCTAATTATCAATAGGCCACACTATGAATGTAGTTAATACAAACCCTAATCATTGCCCACGAGAAATCTCAATACCTACTTCATTCCAGAAATGCCCCGATTTTTCGAACAAGCTCTAGACCGCTTGTTGGTGGGCCACTAGTTCTAAAACTATAGAATAATGTCCGTTTTACTGGACCTTACGTCCATCACGGGAGTCGAACATGGGTACTGTCCAGAACCGCTCAACTTGAGCCAAAGGACGAGTGCATGAGAAGTATAAATACCCTAAAGGAAAAAGCCGAAACTTAAGTGAATTGGGTGGTCCACTCTCATACAAAGTTGAGAATTTCAGACCGTCGGTTTGCGACCAAACTTTACACATGGAGTAAGGATATTTTCCTATTCATATCCATATAGCCGCTGCCCCGATCGACCATCGCCGACCATTGAACAGACTTCTCATTATATCTGTCGATCGACGCATCCAAATGGTGGGCTGAACATGTCGATACGTAGATCATCAGTTGGGCTAACTATCCCATGGTGTATATCAATATGTACACCTCATAGTGGGCCCTAAAGGCTAGAAAAACTCTCCCAAGGGCTAGTATAGTGAAAACCCAACACTTGGGGCCATTTGCATCAAATCTTGCATTATAAAATGGGCTTCTTTTGGGCACCCCTCTCCCCATACGATTTTGCCCTAGAGAAGGAAAGAGAGAAGAGAGAAAAGGGAGAAGAGAAAGAGGAGAAAGGAGAAGAAAGATAAAGGAAGAAGGAAAGGAGGGTGTTGTTAGTGGAGGAGCCCAAGGAAACTTGGAACTTTGGCAATCTCCTTCCTTTCTCCTACATCCATACTCCAAGCTCGATTCCCAACCGATTAGGGAGGTAAGCGCCCATATTTTTGTAATCCTTTGTGTTGAGGGTGGATTTGCATAAGATTCTAACATGCAAGTACATTGTCTGATCAAGTCCCAGTTTGGCCCTCCTAGGTCATTTTTCAAGCCTCCAACGATCCATAGGTGCAGACTATTGTTCTTAGGTGGCCTACCACCAATTTTAGTATGAGTTTAATGATTTTGCTTGCTTGAATGATGCATTTGGAGAATCTAGACAAACCTAGGGAAGACCTTACCCTTGATCCTATCGATTTACATAGAATAGTTATGGAATGTTGTTGCCTTTCGTATGATTTGGTTTAAATGGATGATTACATGTACTTATCTTGTTTGGTTCTCATATGATGTTGCCTCATAGCATGTATGATCCATTAACTCTTGTGTAATTTGGTTCTATTAGGTATAGGAAGTGCTTAGCTTCCTCACTAACCCACACAAAACACATGCACTTTTGTTTCATGATATTGGTAGCCTTGCTTGATAGGAAAATCTAAATTGTATGTTGAGAAAATATGAAACATGATATTGTTTTATGCTAGATGATAACCCTGTTAGTTGGCATGCTATAGATTACCATCAAATCCTTGGGTTGGTTAGGAATATGAGGAGAGTGAAGGTGGTCCCGTTGGTAGGACTATCCTGAGGTTAAATCCATAGATTTGGGCTGGTGCGTGTGGGCGACAGTAGTTTGGCTACATGGGTCTTTCATACCCGATGTCATCTATCCCGTACTCGCCTAAACTCGTGCGGTCTAGCCTACTTACTGACCAACCATCTTCGTTAACTATGTTTACTCACACATGCATAGAACTTGGAACACCCTTCAACCATTATAGCCCATTGCTAACTATTTGTAATCGATCCACCAACTCGTGAGCCGAGCATGGTGGAATGGGACACTGTGTCTGAGCTGTCGGCCTACGCTGGGGTGACGAGCCTCCCCGTAGTGACCGCGAGCGATCCCAATTCTTAGCACTCCCCATGTACTTGAAGTCAGGGATGGAGAACCCGACGAGATCAAGGATCGCGGTGCCCCGGCCTCGCGCGTTGAGGGGCCTTAGCATCGCAACTAGTTGAGGCATTAATATATAGGGTGTATCAGATTCAGATTCCCCAACCTACTGGATGAATGGACTTAACTAAAAACTCGGCTAACACGATCACATTGCATCGCACTAGTTAGGGTGGCGACTCGGCAGTCGATGTCCTCTGAGGGAGTGTTGGTCATACGCGATCATTAAATGGAGTCGCTCGAGGGAGTGTTGTGGTGAGGGCATACATCATATCATCTATCATGCATACACATTAACAAGATTATATAGGTGTCTATGAATGATTGCTTTTCATTAAATTCATAATATAACTAATGCCTGTTACAACTTAAGATTAATAGCACCCACTGAGTTGATCACTCACTCCCACTCTGGGACGGTGTTTTAAAACACCAACCAGACTCTCCCGTAGTTGCAGGTGACGAGGAGTATGAAGAGCCTGGCGGCACGAGCTTAGACGGGGAGGATAAGCTGTCCTACTTTCAGTTGATGAGCGGCTCTCCATCGACTTGACAAGCGAGATTTAGATCGTTGAGTTGTGGACTCAGCTTTATTTTTTTGATATATCATTCTTTTTGTGGTTTTGTTGGGCAACGCCTTGTACAACCCATTTATATTCTTGGACCTGTATATATACTGGATCTCCTTCATTTCAGTAGACTTGTGTAGTTGTGCTTTATGTTCCAGAAAATTTCAGGCTACGCGTTTAAACCTGATTAAACGCATATTAGTGAAAATCAGTTATAAGTGACCCCGGGAATTCGAGAGTCGAGTGTATGCACGACCCCCGATTTTTAGGGCATTACAACTCAACCAAATAAGTCTTTCAATAATGACACTCCGGTGTAAGTAGACTAGACCACGTCTATATTTAATCCGATGGTGTGGTGTCCACTTGCTTTGACATTCAGTTACCCACAACCTCTACCAAAGAGGGGCATCTGTAGACACTCTACCTAAAACAAGGATAAGTTACTCTTTAAACTTTAACTTGACTTTAAGAAATTATCTCCTATTGACTTAGAAATCATTGAAAATCCAAACAAGTCAAGTAGGGAGTATATTCGGCACGTCTAAAAGACAATTAATGGACCCCGATTGTGAGACACGTATCCTAGCCCTTACCGTTCCGTAGGCTTCTGCGGTCCTCTTAGTCGAATTTTGGCGACCCCTGATCTATAACTGGCGTTTGCACGCGATTTTGAGTCGTATCCCGTATTTCAAAGTCGGCTCGACTCAAGACTTATATCCTTGAGAATGCAACGTCGCCGCTGTTCCGACGCCGTATCTGGCGCGCTGAGGCTATACCCGGGCCAGGAGATGTGGGCCCGCGTTCAGTTCGAGGAAAACGCCACGTGTTGTAAATTTCAAGAGAATATATCACATCAATCAAGTACACATAACCTCATATGTCAAGTACATGTCCCATCCCCAAGCAACTCCAAAGTCAAAGCAACCCATCCCTTACATGTCAAGTACACATCACTCCCCATCACTCCATCACTTACACCTATCTCCCTCTCTCTCTTTACATCCCATCCTCTCTCTCTCTCTCTCTCTCTCTCATTTCCCCATTTCCAAGCAAGCTCCCATGGGAGAGAACCGTCCAAGCTTCCATGAAAGAAGCTAGGTGTGGCCCATCTTCCTACCTCCCATCTCCACTATCCAATCGTCCAATGTCCGTCATCCTTCATCAAAGTCAAGCTTTGGAGCTAGGGAGTCCAAGAAGAAGTCTAGGTGGGTGATTTTATGTTGTGATTCTGTGATTTAAGGGCTCACTTATGGTGGGACCTATCTTGATGTATTCATTGTATAGGGAGGGCCCATAGTGGAGGGGTCCCTCCCCTTCACCGATTTCTCTCTTTTTCTCCATCTCTCTCTCTTGTGACGGATGTAGCCCATTTGATCCACACCATACTGTCATGGGACCCACCAAGCGTGTGTGATGAATCCACAGTCTAGCAGCCCTGGGACAGTGGTGGACCCACCAGATGCATGTATTTTCATCCCAACCGTCCATCAGAAACGGTGGAGCCCACTGGCGTATTTTTGTATCCATGATTGCCTAGCCCATGGGACCCATGTGATATTTGTATTTTATCCTAGCCGTCTACAATCTAGATGGTGCTGGAAGTGGACCCCAGCGTGATGTGTGTGATATACAGGCCGTCTAGACACTCCAGCGTCTGGACGTGGCCCACATGATGTATGTTTTGGTCTGCACCGTCCAACAGCCCTGGATGGTGGGCCACCATGATGTATGTATTATATCTACATAGTCCATCAGAGACGATGAGACCCACCTTGCTAATGTGTTACCCAGACCGTCCAACGTCTGGATAGTGTGGCCACCAAAGATATGTGTTTTATCTACACCATTCACCATCCAGATGTGTGGACGGTGGGGCCTGCCCTGATAAATGGGACCCACCTGATGCAAGCTGCCCAGCTGATGGGCCACACATGGGACTCCACCGTGAGGTATGTTTTATATTCAAGCTGTCCATCTGTTGGACGTGGACCCCACCATGGCAGCGTGTGGGGCCCACTTTGATTTTGATGTGTTGCATCCACACCGTCCAATCTATGGACGGTGGATGTGGGTTGGCTGGTATACCTCACACCAGCAATATAGCTACTATAGCTGATGTCAGTAAGCTTTGTGGGACCCACGCAATTGGTAGTTGTAGTACACATCAGCAGGGTTCTGTGGGCCACACCTTGATGTATTTATTGTATTCACATCGTCCATCCCTGGATGTAGGGCCCACCTTGGTGATGTATCTGCCACACCGTCCAGCATGGGACGGTGGGCCTACCATGATGTACGTGTTTCATCCCTGCTACCCACGTGGGACACAGGTGATGTATGTGCCTTATATCCTGACCGTCCATGGGATGTGGACCCCACATAATGTATGATTTATCCACACCGTCCGTAGGACGTGTGATCCACCTTGATGTATGACTTCATCCATGCCATCCAGGGAAGAGGGACCACCATGATGTATGTTTTATCCTTACCGTCCATTAGTTTTTTGGGCCCACTTGCTTCATGTGCAAGGCCCACCTGTGATGTATATTTGAGGCTCAATGTGATGTATGTATGGCCCATGTCCGGCGGCCCATTGTGATGTGTATTAAGCCCATGTCATGCGGCCCATTGTGATGTGTATTAGGCCCAGGTATGTGGCTCGTTGTGATGTATTTGTGGCCCAGTTGATAAGGCCCATTGTGATGTATTTGTGGCCCATATGGCGAGGCCCGTTGTGATGTATTTGTGGCCCAGTTGATAAGGCCCATTGTGATGTATTTGTGGGCCGTATGGCGAGGCCCGATGTGGTGTATATGTGGCCCTTAAGTGAGGCCCAATACGATGAATATGCGGACCGATGTAATGTGTGATTTCACTATAATATATGTAATGATGTTTATGTGGGCCACTGCTCGGGAGCGACGTTGGTTAAATGTCCACATTGATGAGCAATGATGGTTAGATGTCCATATTGTGACCTTTTCTTGGGCCCATTGTAAGGCCCATTATTGTAATGAGTAGGTTGTCTAGGCCCATCTTTGATATGAGGAGAGAACACCATCATCTTATAACATGCTTGTATAACTTCACAATCCATGCCCATGCGCATTATATATATGTTTGATATAAGGAATGATTGATCATAGCACATGTCATTGGGTAGATTATTATGGGACTTCCTGATAGGAAGAGTTGTCCACGTGAGTGAACGGTACGCGTAGGTTTGATGCATGACTGGATGGTATGACTCATGCATCTCGCATTTTGTGATATGACCACCATACGCCCTAGCGACATCAGGGCCGTAGCCTTTACAGGCATATCGTGGATGGTCAGATGGGACACCGGAAATATGTTCTACATGGGGTGCTATAGATATCCCTGGGTGAAATTTCCTAAACCCTCTTGGTTTCAGAGGTTGCTCTAACATCTAGATTGAGTGGATGCATGAGCATATGAGGGTCGTATACCATTAGGCCGCGTCTCCCACTGTATCATGGTCAGTTGGAAGGAGGTGCGGCCTTACCTGCCCGAGAGGAGGGGGCAAAGCTAGGATGAGTTTGACCAACTCGAGGAATGGGTCTGCTATCGATGAGCCGGGCTCGATATTGGCAGGCGGATAGTGAGGTCTCTTCTACTCACCTTGTTGCATGTGATGGAGCAGCAATCTAGTTTGGAGTATACTAAACCCCGATAATGATCCCAGAGATGTACGGTACTTATATGTGGACTTATTGAGTAGGAGTTGCATACTCATTCATTCATTTATTCACTATCCACTTGGGCTAGTAGTGCGTAACTATTTATTACATGTACTTTCGCAATGATCAGGATTTCTATTGGGGCGCGCGACTAACCTGAGATCAGGAGTTTACCACATTGAGTCTGACTATCCAAATTTAGGTATGGGACTGGTTTGGATAGAAGTCCCTTGTAGTGGACCCGTAGCTTGCGATACTATGTACTATCATCCTGACTTCACACTCCAGCTTGATCATTTCATTTGCATCGCATATTGCATTACATCCTCAGCATATAACACTTTAGGTTGCTACATTTCTGCACTTATATGGCCTAGACGGACTTAGCAGGATTTACATATTGCATTGCATCTGCAGTAGATGATATTGGCTTATTATGTTCTGCATTGTATAGCCAACCTACATTAATTTCTCAGTATATGATATTGGCTTATTATGTTTTTGCATTGCATAGCCTAGATAAGGCTGATGGTATTTATGAACTTGCCAGCATGTTTCTGCATTACTCTGATATTGTACGATTTATGGATTGCTAATATTTCCGCTTACTCTGATATCTATATGCTTGGCACGTGCATCGCACACACTTACACTACCCTCTAAGCTTTCTATAAGCTTATGCACGATAGATGCGTGCAGGTGGTGTTAGGTCGCAGCAGCGTTGAGCTTGGAGTATGTAGTGGACTCATGGAGCTTTGATTTTGACATATGTATTTTCCTTTCAGCATTGTATTCAAATGTTTATATTAGTAGATATGTGATGATGATGTTGCATTTGTGATTTAAGTAAACTTGTGCTTATGCTTCTTACGAGATAAATGTATGTTGGAAAATCCTCCTTGTAGGATCCCAGGATCGGAATCTGGCGTATGTGCACTGGGAGCTGAGAATGGGGTACTACGGACGTTGTCGGCACCGGATTCGGCGATCGGGAATTTTGTGAGACCGGTTTCCGAGTTTGGGGCGTGACACCAATAGTGCCAAATTCAGTAATGATTCGGTCACGGTCGTACATCTGAACTACAAAAGCCCAAAAATTCTCTATACATAGCAATTTTATGGGGTTTTTTCCCCGTCTTCGACTGGTCCTGAGCCCCGCTCGACCGGTCGTGGGAGGCGCTCGACCGGTCGTAGGTTCGAGCCCTGGCACGACTCAAAGTCCAGCGAGTTCGTGCTGCTTTTTTCTCGGAGGCTAAGACGGCCCTGGATTCCAGACCGGCCAAGGTGGGCTTCGACCGGTCAGGACGAGCTTCGACTAGTCGAAGGTTATGCAGTTTGTTCCGCGATTTTGCACGAAACTGCGGATTTGAGTCCTTTCGCAACCGGGATGCGAAAGGGAAGTTTCCTAAACTATAAAAGGGGTTGCCTAGGGTTTTCTAGGTAATGCAAGAGGGTTTCCTAAAGCTTTACAAGGGATTTACTAAAGGGTTTAGGGCTATCAAAAGGTGTGAGAGAGAGAGAGGAAGAGAGAGAGGAAGCTTATAGAAGGGAGGTTCTGCTCGTGGAGATTATCTACTGTGCAATCTATATCTCAGCGCTTCTATGTCCTCGTAATCGGTTAGATTTCTCCGTTTTCTCTATTTCTCTCATTGTTTATCCACTCCTGCGTGAGTGAAGAAGGTTGTAATGTTCTACTTTATAGTGGATTGTTGATCTGGACGAGGTCCCGTGGTTTTTACCCCTTTAAGGGTTTTCCACGTAAAAATCTCTTGTGTGGTGTGTGATTGATGCATTAATTGTTTTCATTGCTTTATTATCCATAATTTCGGTTTGTTCTGGAGGGCTAGATCCTAAGGTTTTGTGCAAGGCCCCCAACAAAGTGGTATCAGAGCTAAGTTCATTAAACGGGTAGGATCGGTTTGGAATTATGGAAGGTGGCTCATCAAGGATGATCAGCCTCAATGGTTCTAACTGGACCATATGGAAGGCTAAGATGGACGACTTTATTGCAAGGACCTATATTCT
Source organism: Magnolia changhungtana (assembly GCA_030180095.1). Lineage (NCBI taxonomy): Eukaryota > Viridiplantae > Streptophyta > Magnoliopsida > Magnoliales > Magnoliaceae > Magnolia > Magnolia changhungtana. Next base: position 10,544,078 of record JASAUF010000658.1, read on the forward strand.
CCAATTTTAGGGATATCAGCAAAATTCAAGGATATGACTGATGATGATTGGAAGAAGATGGACCGAAAGGCGATGGGGTTTATTAGACAATGGTTGGATGATTCTGTGTTCCACCATGTGTCTACAGAAACCTCAGCCGCTAGCCTATGGCTGAAATTACAAGGGTTGTATGAGAGGAAGACAGCTAGTAATAAAATTTTTCTGATAAGGCAACTTATGAATCTCAAATTCAAGGATGGTGGTTCTGTGGCCGAGCACATGAATGAGGTCAGCAATATAGTGAACCAACTCACCTCTATGAAGATGGTCCTGGATGATGAACTGCAGCTTTACTATTGCTTAGTTCATTGCCTGACAGTTGGGAGACATTGGTGGTGTCTCTAAGTAACTCCGCGCCAGACGGAAAGATATCCATGGAACAGGTAACTAGTTGTCTCTTTAATGAAGAGACAATGAGGAAGTCTCAGGGGTCTACTCAGCAAGAGGCTCTTGTGACATAGGAATGGGGGAGAGGAAAGAACAGGAAGGGCGGGAAGGCCCGAGATAAATCAAGAGGCAAGTCGAGTAATAGAAAAGATGTTGAATGCTGGAATTGTGGTAAGAAGGGCCACTATAAGCATGAATGTCGTGGTAAGAAAAATGACAAGAAAGGAAAAGGGAAGGAAGATGAATCAGATTCCACTGCAGTCGCTTCAGATGGCGACATGGTAGTTATTCTTTCTGCAGATTATGATGTATGTCTCACGGCTACGAGTCAGGACACCGACTAGGTGATAGACTCAGGAGCTTCTTTTCATGCGACTCTACACAGGGACTCCTTCATAAGCTACAAGTCAGGTGACTATGGGACTGTGAAGATGGAAAATTTTGGCGTATCAAAAATCGTGGGAGTCGGTGATATTTGTGTGAAAATTGATGTGGGTTGCACATTGGTTCTCAGGGATGTGAGGCATATCCCAGACCTTCGCCTCAACTTGATGTCGACGGGAAGGCTGGATGATGATGGCTATGAAAGCCAGTTTGCAGGTGGGCGCTGGAAGCTCATCAAGGGTTCATTGATCGTGGCCAGAGGAAAGAAGTGTTGCACCCTTTATATGGCAAGTGTCAGTATGTGCAAGGGTGCGTTGAACACAGTGGAAGATTCAGCTATTGACATGTGGCACAGGCGTCTAGGCCACATGAGTGAAAAAGGGTTTCAGGTACTAGCAAAGAAGCGGCTCTTTCCAAACGTGACAGGTACACCTCTCAAAACCTGTCTTGATTATTTATCAGGGAAACAGCATAGAGTTTCATTTGTTAAAACTGCTTCTCATGTTAATAAAGTGCATGCATTAGATTTGGTTTATTCTGATGTTTGTGGTCCTATGAGGACAAAAACCTTGGGTGGGGCATTGTATTTTGTTACTTTTATAGATGTGTATTTAAATTGTTTCATACTATGGTCGAGAGAGAGAGACAGGTAGATCATTGAAGTGCATCCGCACTGACAATGGTGGTAAATACATTGGCGACTTTCACGAGTACTGTAAGTCCCTAGGTATACAACATGAACAGATGGTTCCCATGACCCCCCAGCATAATGGTGTAGCTGAGCGAATGAATCGCACCATTGTTGAGAGAATCAGATGCATGTTATCCCATGCGAAATTGCCTAAGACGTTCTGGGGAGAAGTAATGCACACGGCGGTATATTTGATAAACAGGTCTCCATCAGCCCCATTGAATGGAGAAGTACCTGAGAAGGTGTGGACTGGACTGGATCCATCGTACAGTCATCTCAGGGTGTTTGGATGCAGGGCATCCGTTCACGTACCAAAGGACGAGAGGTCCAAGCTCGATATGAAGATCGCAAGTGTGTGTTCTTAGGGTACGGTGATGAAAAGGGTTACTGGATTGTGGGATCCGACCGAGAGGAAGCTCGTCAGGAGTAGAGATATGGTTTTCTTTGAAGATCAGTGTATAGAAGACATTGGTAAGCCAGAGAAGAACCAGCTAGCCTAGTTCAGGTGAGCTAGAAGACATGGATCCGGTTACTCCTCCTGTGGTGCCTGATGACGGGGGAGTACAACAAGGTGCAGAGGACGAGGGAATTCCTTCAGAAGATGGACCAGGGGAGCAGCCTCCACTTGATCCACCTGTTGAGCCACAGGTGAGGAGGTCATCTAGTTGCACAACCGTCAAAAGGTACTCGCCGCATGAGTACATTATGCTGACTGATGGGAGAGAGCCAAAGATTATTCGAGGCCCTAGCGGACGAGCATAAGGGGGAGTGGTTGAAAGCTATGCAAGAGGAGATGGAATCCTTGCATAAGAACCACACCTATGATATGGTGAAACTGCCTAAGGGCAAGAAAGCTTTGAGCAATAAGTGGGTGTTCAGAAAGAAGATTGAGCGGAAGAATTCATAGACGAGGTTTAAGGCCAGACTTGTGGTGGAAGGTTTTGGTCAGAGGAAAGGCATAGACTTCGAGGAGATATTCTCACCAGTGGTGAAGATGACATCCATACGGGTGTTGCTTGGGTTGGCGGCTAGCATGGATCTGGAGATAGAGTAGTTAGATGTTAAAACTGCCTTTCTCCATGGTGACCTGGAAGAAGAGATCTACATATACCAACCAGAGGGGTTCGAAGTCAAGGGCAAGGAGCATATGGTGTGTAGGCCGAGGAAGAGCTTGTATGGGTTGAAACAAGCTCCACAAGCAATGGTACAAGAAGTTCGACTTGTTTATGTCGAAACATGGGTATGACAGAATGGAGTCGGACCACTGTGTGTTCACGCGTAAGTTCTCAGATGGTGATTTCTTAGTTCTGCTATTATACGTTGATGACATGCTCATCATAGGAAAAGACATCAAGAAAATCGACAGGCTGAAATAAGAGTTGGGCAAGTCTTTTGCGATGAAAGACTTGGGTCCGGCTAGACAGATCCTAGGAATGGAGATAACCGTGACGTGATGTACAAAGGAAGCTCGGCATCACAAGAGCGGTATATTGAGAAAGTCCTAGAGCGGTTCAATATGAATACAGTGAAGCCGGTTAGTACTCCACTAGATATTCACTTCAGATTGAGCGACAGGCAGTGTCCCAAGACGAAGGCAGAGGTGGAAGAGATGCAGAAGATACCCTACGCGTCAGCTGTAGGGAGTTTGATGTATACTATGGTGTGTACACGCCCAGACATAGTATATGCGGTTGGTGTTGTCAGCCGGTACCTTGCCAATCCTGGCAAAGAGCATTAGGCAGCGGTGAAGTGGATACTGCGGTATTTAAGAGGCTCATCCAGGTTGAGCCTATGCTATGGTGACGGTAAACCTGTGTTAGAGGGCTACATAGATGCAGATATGGCAAGTGACATAGAATCCAGAAAGTCTATATCAGGGTTCATGTTCACGTTTGCAGGGGGAGCAGTCTCCTGGCAGAGAAAGCTATAGAAGGTCGTAGCATTGTCGACGACAGAGGTCAAGTACATTGCAGTCACAGAGGCATGTAAAGAGATGCTTTGGATGAAGAGGTTCCGACAGAAACTTAGCCTAAAGTAGGAGAAGCACGTGGTCTATTGCGATAGTCAGAGTGCTATACACTTGAGCAAGAATCCAAGTTAGCATTCCAAGTCGAAGCACATAGAGATTCGGTATCACTGGATCAGGGATACTTTGGAAGGTGTTACAGCTTGAGAAGGTCCACACGGACGATAATGGGTCAGACATGATGACAAAGGCTTTGCTCAAGGGCAAGTTTGAGATTTGTAGAAACCTAGCTGGCTTGAAGAAGGTGGATCCCTCCTGGGTAAAAAAGGAGGAGATTTGATAAGGTTTTTTCCCCGTCTTCGATCGGTCCTGAGCCCTACTCGACCGGTCGTGGGAGGCACTCGACCGGTCGTAGGTTTGAGCCCTAACACGACTCAAAGTCCAGCTAGTTTGTACTGTTTTTTCTCGGAGGCTAAGACCAGTCCTGGAATTCCAGGACCAGTCGAAGGTGGGCTTCGACCGGTCGTGGACAGGCTTCAACTAGTCGAAGGTTACGCAGTTTGTTACGAGATTTTGTGCGAAACTGTGGATTTTAGTCCTTTCGCACCGGGATGCGAAAGGGAAGTTTTCTAAACTATAAAAGGGTTTGCCTAGGGTTTTCTAGGTAATGCAAGAGGGTTTCCCAAAGCTTTACAAGAGATTTGCTAAAGGGTTTAGGGCTATCAAAAGATGAGAGAGAGAGAGAGGAAGAGAGAGAGGAAGCTTATAGAAGGGAGGTTTTGCTCGTGGAGGTTATCTACTGTGCAATCTATATCTCAGTGCTTCTATGTCCTTGTAATCGGTTATATCTCTCCATTTTCTCTATTTCTCTCATTGTTTATCCACTCCTGCGTGAGTAAAGAAGGTTGTAACGTTCTACTTTATAGTGGATTGTTGATCTGGACGAGGTCCCCTGGTGTTTACCTCTTTGAGGGTTTTCCACGTAAAAATCTCTTGTGTGGCGTGTGATTGATGCATTGATTGTTTTCATTGTTTTATTATCCATAATTCTGGTTTGTTCTGGAGGGCTAGATCCTAAGGTTTTGAGCAAGGCCCCCAACACAATTAATGTGCAAAAAAAAGAGATAAAACTCTGTTCTACTTAGTCTTTCTGGAATATATTTTGTCGAGGCGTGAAAGGTCACATCTTTAAGATTGAGGAAAGTACGATCATTCTTATATACAAAGTGGCCATGGTGTTATTGAAAGAAAATTTGACCGACCAAGATGATTTCAGTTAATTGGAAATGTGGTTAAATAATCTTTCTAACGAACTTAAATTTCCTCTAATCCAGGTTGTGATGAGGAAGATCTAACTTGTTTACTAAAACTATGCATTTCCAAGTGGACAAAGCCGTAAAAACTTTGGTCACACTTTAGACTAGTCAAACAATATCTGATTGAAGTAATTTCAATTCCATTTAAAAATTTATCAACAAACATTTCCAATGAGTCTAAGATCATTAAAACAGACAATCGATCAAATTGCAAACAACTAATTTTATATACTAAACGGTCGTACTTTCGACAAGTTAAACGGAGTCCGATCGAAGTGATTTTAGTCTTGTTGGAAGCTTATTTAATCATCTTTCCAATGAGATTAAGATTACAAAAAAAAAAAAGGGGACAAACAACAGACAAGATACAAACATTTAAATATATATATATATATATATATATATATATATATATATATATATATATATATATATATATATATATTAAACAGTGAGCACTTACAATGCAATCTAACAAACTGCGATCATTGGCAACAAATTGTGGCTGCCAACACCTATATAAAAAGCTCGTTGTTGAGAAGGAAGGAAGAGAAAAAACCGACAGAAGAAAGTGAGACGAAGAGGGAAATAATGAAAGAGAAAGAAATAGAGAGCAGAACGAGAAATGAAAAAATACAGAGAAGGTTTAAGGGTTAGAGTTCACTCGGAGGTGCTACTCGAGGTACCTTAAAGATTTCAAATATACTGACATGCTACCCGACATAGAAAAAAATAAAAAAAATAAAAAAAAATAAAAAATAGAGTCATTAAAGAAGTCACTGAATCTAAGAGTTTGCCTACCTCTATTTAAATCGCATTCCACTTCACACATTCCAAGTGCATCAACCACATTCACATTTCTTTATATCTCATTTTGCATTATTCTCCCTCTTTCATTTATTATTATTATTATTATTATTATTATTATTATTATTATTATTATTATTATTGTCTGCCGATGATCTTAAATTCTGCAAAATAAGGATAGTTAGTACTTCATCTTATTTACTATTTTTTTTTTCATTTACCTAAAACAAAGTATATCACGGTGGGCCCCGCACAAATTTGCCCGTTCCTGGCTATAAAGGAACGGGGTAGGAGGCAATCCGCTTACAACTAAACATGGTTTGGACTACTGCCTGACTTTAGGCCTAATAACCAATTGTGTTGATGACAGCCCAGCTTAATTACTTAATATTAGTGGGCTGCATGTTTGAGTTCCAGGCCCTAACAGATGGGCCTGATTCCTTAGCTCAGGTTTTTAGGTCAAGTGTTGGACTTCTTGTCCAGGCTACTCAACGGCAACTAACTTTCGCCAGCAGCCTGTCCGACTATGATCGTCTCAGCGTCCAATCAGTTCTAAGCCCATTAACCCCTTCTAATGGCCTTTAATAAGGCCACTCACTGGTCATTATTCCACATCTAATGATGCAGTAAGGGAGGCAATTCACCGGGTGGCCCGCTGTTTGGCCCGGGCTTTGACCTGTTAGATTGATCCATGCGCTGGGCTTGGACCGTTCAGTATGGCAATCGATTTTCAGGAGGTACATGTGTTATATCTCCAAAAATTTCCATTCTAATAATCAGTTAGGTAACCCATCCATCTTGAAACTACAACGTGGGTAACATTTTCAGAGTGGTCCGGGCAATGTCGGGCCAGGGCCAATCCTTTTTTTCTGGCTCAGGCTTAGACCTGCTGTGCTTGGGCCTTGTGTCTTAATGGTGGGTTTAGGCCTGGGCCTACCCTCTCCCAGCCCATTGTCTCTGTTACTACAAACGTTGCTTATATCTTGAATCAGAATCACCCAAATAGTAGGACCCACTAAAGATGGATTAATGCCCATATGTTACCTTGGAAGATGATCATAACTGTCCAACTGGGATGGTTAAGTTAATTCAACAAACAAATGACCATTAATCAGACACTGGGATTATCAAACGAATCTCAATCTATGGATATGATCGAACTAAGTGGGCCCCACTATTTGGGTGGTTCAGATTTGTGGTACGTACCAATGTGTGCAGCAGATGAGCTCCAGCAACTACGGTTGGGGCAGACTGCCCAGCAACCCCTCACAGATGCACTTCCATGAAGGAATCTGAGCCATGCACGCCTTCCAAACAGGCTAAGTTTTGGTACATGTGATTGGTTGTAGAGGTACGTGTGTAACCTTGATACAAGCAAACATGGCAGAACTGTATTCACAAACACATGTACCTTCATACAAGCAAACATGCGGCTCGAGAAACACCCAAGTTCTGTGGACCCCACCATTTTGTATATGTAAATCCACCCCGTCCATCAGTTGAGGACCCTCTCATTTTAGCCTCTACATGCAAAAGATTAGCCTGATAAATAGTTCGAATGGGCCATGCCAATAGGAACAATATGTAATTGCTTCTATATAAAATCTCTAAATTCACTCGGTATGGCCCACCAGAGCTTTGGATCAAGCTGATTTTTGTACTTCTTCTTGGTATGTTATACATGATTAATGGGTATGATAAAAGATCCATACCATGGTGGTCCAAATACAAACCAATTATTAGCTTCCTAACCCCATTTTTCTATGTAGTGTGGCCCACCTTAGTTCTGCTTCTGATTTAATTTTTTTCAAGACGGAATGTATTTTACACATACAGCATGGCTTGGCCATCACCAAACGTAGACTTGTCAAGTTTCATCAAACCAGGATCAACTTAGCCCATGAGTTCAAGAATCTGTCATGGGTCAATCTAGTTCAACCCTCCTCCAACTAGGGCTGTCGACAGGTTGGATTCAGTACTCATTCCTCGAGTACCCATAGCAAACCATCCAAACCGGTCAGATTGAGATCCAGGTCCAAGTATCATGCTTGAGGTTGCAAATGCCGTTGGTATGATCAGGTTAAATAAGTTAACTGTATTTGTGGAACTAACAAATTGTCCATACGTCAATAATGAAGATTCAAGACAATAATTTTAATGCGTATATGATTCGAAAGACATTTCTGATGCTTCGATATTGCATACATAAATTTTAATATTTCACACATTAGCATTAAAAGAACCTATCAATGGGGCTAGAATTTTCTTTTTTTTTACATGGGTGAGGATACTACATGAGGTATTTACACTATAAGTTTACATATCTGGCTTAATAACCATGTATAGAAACCGCAGTTTAAGTATTTCATCCCAAACCTATTTACAATGATTACAATTATAGTGGGGCTCATTGAATCACTCAATCTAAAAAATTCAATGGTCAGATGTAAACCGATGATCAAATATAAACCGAGTTATAAAATAAGAATTATTTTTTAGTAAATTATTAATTATTTAGCATGATCAGTGGTTGGTCACGTGCACTATTTGCATTGTAGACCACTCAGGTTGAAGAAATGCACCTTTGAATAAGGCCTTTTACACAGTTGGATGCACCACGCTCGTGTGCCCACTTCACACATGCGTTGCATGTCGATGAATTCTTTTACATACACCCGGGTTTAGTTTTTATTTTTTTCACTTTCTTACTCAAAAATAAACTGACCATAGGTTAGGTTAGCCTGCAACCAGCTGTGAAATAGATCTCTTTTTCTGGTCTTTTTGCAACAAGAATTATTAAAGGAAAGTAGATTTTTTTTTTTTTTATATAAATTTTTTATTTTTAAGGCATGTTGTAGCCAAACAGAAGTTTGTGGTCCACATGCCTAAACCAGGACCTCATATTGAAACTCTTATTACTCTACCACTGAGCAATAGGACCGCAGGCAAACGTCTTTCATCGATGTAGGTGATTATTCTCCGTTAAGACGGCCGTTGAGTGATCTGACCGTTTTTAAACCCTTGTTGGACCCGACTCCACAGGCCCAACGTGCCAGATTCACCTGGACCCTTTTTTTAATTATTATTATTAAACAGTAAATCTAGACCGTCGAATGGTTTTAGGTATCCACCGTTCATTGACCTTGAGCGTATCAAATTTCTCTTTTATATACTTCGTACGTCCTATTGATTCCTTATAGATTGCCCCTTAATTTTCCTATTCTTTATCAATAATATTCTTTCCATTTTGGAATTTTTAATTATTAAAAAATACCAATTCCAAATGAATGCGACTCCAAATTGGATTCTCTTGATACATCGAACTGGCCCACATTGGATTCTCTCGATTCCGTCTTTCGAAAAAATGAAGACAGCCCACTCATCAGGTGGGCCACATGTGTACATTGAATCTGGACCGTTGGTAGCTTTTTAGGGGGTGGCCCACCTGATGAGTAGAGCAGTATGGTGTATGCAAATCTACATCTTGACGGTGGGGGGCCATCTTATGCATGGCTCAGATGTCCCACGCGCTTGTAAGGCTGACACGTGTGATGCGTGTGGGGCCAGCAATAATTATATTGCTGAGATTATTTATTAATTTGATTTAATTATAAGTAACAACCACCTTATTTTAGTGTATTTGAAATACAGTTCATGTGCTGCTACCAACTCCCTTAAACACTAAACTGCTGCTTTGTTTTTAATGATGAGAAGTTCTTACATTCAACCGGTTGGACGATAAGTTACCGTCCACCTGGCCTATACCTTCCAACCTGTCATGTGTGTTCAAAATCTAACTCACCCAACAAGTTGGACCCACCATGAGGATCATCACTGTATAAAAATATACCACATCCACTCATCCAGTGGGCCACACCATAGAAAACACTATATAGTCCTTGGTAAATAAGAAAACATAAGTGAGTCACATGATGAATGGATGGGATTTATTTTTGTGTAATATGATCCTCGTGGTGGGATCAACCTATTGGAAGGGTTGGATGTCGCAAGCATGTGATTATTTGAAAGTTATCCTTAGTGTGGAGAGTAAGTTATGGTCCAACTAGTTGTACTTTAAACTTTTCGTTAATTAATCCTACCGTACCTTTTTTTAAGTATAGGGTGGCCTACGTAATGATCACATAGGTCTGATTTCTTAAATACAATATCTACATTGTTGGATCGACTAATGAGCGGTTCTGATCAAGCACACGTGTGGCTTGTTCCACGTGTTGAGGCGAGTGGACTCCAGCTCCTACGATTAGTTCCCATGAGGCCACTTGATATACAGTACAGCATCGAGTGTACGAATTCATTTAATCAGAGGATGTGCGTACAGATGGTCTGCATACCGCCAAAGTTTCTTTAAAAGGTGTAATTTTACTGTTATGACCTTCTGATGTGAGAGGGCCAAATGACTGGAAGCTGTCATTGTTGAGGTTTGTAAGGGCATAATCAGTCATTTTAGCAGAAGTGATTTTGCGTTCCATTCACACTCCATAATGCACGGCGGGACTCTTCATGGGTCCAGCAACATTTAGAAATGGCGGTGAATCTTCAGCCCTCCACCTGGCATAGGCCATTAAGACGGTCCAGATCGCTGACCAACTGTGATGGAGCTAACTAAAAAATTACCTACGAAGATAATAGTAACCATCTGATTTTATTTTATTTTTTCCTTCAAATTTGGACCACTATCTTAAATTAACAATCCAATGGATGGTTAGGATTACTTGATGGGTGTGATTTTAAAAATATGTTCCATCGATGATATGAATCGTGAATTGGATGGTCTCATAATTTCATGCCGTTCCATATGTGATGAATATGAGTATCCACCGTTCTCAAAACTCCGGTTAAATGTGACAACAGTCTAGCCCTAGCCTATATATATATATATATATATGTATGTGTGTGTGTGTGTGTGTGTGTGTGGGAAAAGGTTCTATGCAGTGGTGGAGCTCTCGAGAACTTCTCATTAAGTCGAATTGTGTGGGCTCCACTGTGATGTATGTCAAACATCAACATGGTGCATTTGATGGGCCTCCTTTAAATTATGAGATATTAAAATCATGTGAAGATATACCTAAAATATATAAAATCACTGAGTGGGGCTCACATGAAATTTGGATGCGTGTGAAACTTGGTCTAACCTTTTATCCAAGTAGTAGTGTGGGCCACAAAAGTCATGGATTGACTTAATATTTAAGCCCGAGTACCACCATAGAATAGTGCATCTAACTGGGGGGGTAAATGTTGGACACGCATCACAGTGGCCCCACACAGCTTAACCTCATAGGAACTTCTTTACAAGCCTAAATTTCAGCCCCGTTAGCCACCCCCATTAGGGATCGATAGGAAGACCTCAAGTGTTGAAACGAGGTATCTCACTCAATCCGCCCGTTGAGTTATGGATCTGGGTGCTCTCTTTCTCTATGTGTGTATATATATAACAGGAGAAAACTTTTTCAGAAGTCATCTTAAATGATATAAGTGTCTAAATTTTGTATGAAACTTTAAGCATGATTTTTACCATAATTCAAAACTTTAGTAAGACGTGGCAATATAAAATGAATTGGTTATAAGTAAAGTCCCAGGAGATATGAAAGATGATGCATCGCATCAACAGTTTAGATTTTTGCCCAGGACACGTGTGTAGGTGTGCATCCTTCTGCTCTTTCTACATATGCATGTGCATCTGCTCTATTAATGATAGATTGATCTCACCTCACATAATATGTGTATGTAATTCAAATGGTCCACTAGATAAGTTACCTCACGAAATTCTTAAGATCCAAAACTTATTTTAATCCAAAAATGTATGGTCCGTGACAAAGTGAGAGGCATGTCATACTAAATTTCCGGATGAAACTAACTTTTGGGCTTGGAGTTTTAAAGTGATTATGTGCTCACATCCCGTATCAGAAAGTGCTAACGGGTTTTTTTATTTGAGAACTGTTTCCACGAGAGCATTTCAATATGACTCCACCTAAAATATGCTTAAAACATTTAAAGGTACTTGATGGGGCCCACCTTTATTTTAAAATAGCCTCAATTTTTGTGTATCCCTTTGGTCCAAGTGAGTCGCACGTTAAACGGATTAGATGCCCAAACTGCATCTTCATGGCCCTATAAACAATCAAAAATGTTTCAACTGTCGACATTGACTCTTAATTATTGTCTATTATGTGGTCCATCTAAGTCATGAATTAATTTTATTTTTAGGCTGATGACCGACAATGAAAGACTGCATCCGATTAATGGGATGGATGTCCATTACACACATCACAGCTGGCCAGAGAGCTTACTTCATAGTACATTTTCCACAAACGCCCGCACCACCGTCCAATCAAAACATTTCTCAATCTAATCATTAAGCATCTCTTAGATGGCTGTGCATCAGTCCAACAATCCCCGCGCGTTGGGTCTAATTTATCTAACCATTCAAAATAAACAATCGAATTAAGGAAATCTTGGATGCACTTATCCTAACCGTCCAAGACATGGCCCACCGAGTGGACGGTATAATAGATGACACTGGCTCAACCAAATTTGAGCGTTACTGGTTTAGGGGTTTGCAAATACCACACACATGTATATCCTACTCTACTTGCACTTTTACCACCATGGCACATCTATGGAACATCATCCCAAATATCTTTTAGGTGGGCCCCTCAGGTTGATGCGCCGTCTCATAAAACCAGGTGCTGTCTGACTCAGCATACAGGTGTGGCCCACTTAACCAGCGGATCACCCTAATCCTTTGGACATGTGATATTGACAGCTGGGCCCACCTTTGAAATATTGGTTTCAAGACCTGTCCCAGTGGGGTGCACCTTGGATGGAGTCAAATCCGACTCCTGGGGACCCAATCATGTCACCCTATTTAGGGGAGTCGAGTCGATTCACCTCTGACTCAAGCGAGTCACGAGTTGACTCAGGGACGTATTAGTCTTTTGTCATGGTTGAAATGGATACAGATTTCGGATACTGGGTGGGGTCCACTGCAATGTATGTGAGAAATCCATTCCATTCATCTGTTTTACAAGCTCATTTTAGGATGTTCGGAAAAGAATGACTTGAATACAAAATTCAAATGGGTCACACTAGAGGGTCCACTGTGATGTGTGTCAAATATCAACACAGTGCATTGACGGGTCCCCTTTATGTCATGGGATATCCCAAAAATCAGCCATATTCTGAACTCAAGTGGGTCATTCCATCTAAGATCATGTGAAGACATGCCTAAAACATATAAAAGCACTTGATGGGGCCACACGAGTTTTGGATGTGGTTGAAACTTGTTTTGACCCCTCATCTAAGTGAGACGTACACAATTAATGGGCTGGATCTATGAATCACATCTTGGTGGGCAATATGTGTGTGTGTGTAGAATCTGAATGGTCCACATGATGCAGTACCCATTGAAGCCTCACAAGCCCAAATTTTAGCCCGATACAAAACTCTTGTGGGCCATGGCAAAGGAAACATTTTACTCTTGATTTGCATCTCTCTTCTTCTTCTTCTTCTTTTTTTATTTTTATTTTTTTTATTTTTTTATTTTATGACCCACCAAAGTATTGTATCGGGTTGAAAGTTGAGTCTATTACGTTCCAAGAGATTCCACATCACATGGACGGTTTAGATTCAGTGCCCATGGAACATGTACAAAGGTGTGCACAAGTGCTTACGTAAGATGATACACGGGTAAGCATTCCTACGCACATGCACACCTGCACATGTGTCATGAACGTCTAATTTGAACAGTTCATGTGATACAGAATCTCATGAAATCCCAATGGACAAATTTTCACCCTAATCTAAAATTTTAGTGGGCTATAGCGAAGAGAAATGTAAATCAAGAGAGGAAACTGTTTTCATTTTTCATGGCCCACTAAAATTTTAGATCAAAGTAAAAATTGGGCCCAAGGGGTTTAATGAGGTGCTGCTTTTATATCTTGGAGTCATATCACATGTGATGATTTCTCAAAAAAGTTTGCACGAGTTCCGTGTGAACTAGTACATAGCTGGGCATTCAGCTATATATATATATATATATATATATATATATATATATATATATATATATATATATATATATATATATATATATATACTACCATGATGCGTGTCGAACATCTACCCCATCAATCAAATGCACCATGGAATGGCGGACCTAGGGGTTAAAAATCAAGTCAATCCATGACTTGTGTGGGCCACACCACGTACAGAAGTTGAGAGGGGCTACCCTCCATTAAACATTCATAATCATTTGTTGGGCCCACCGAGATGTGGTTCATAGATCCAGACTATCCATTGTGTGTGTTCCACTTGAATGAGGTATCGGACCAAGTTTCAGACGCATCCAAACTTTAGGTGGGCCCCATCAAGTGCTTTTACAAGTTTTAGGATGTCTTCACATGATTTTAAATAGTATGGCCCACCTGAATTCTGTGTACGGCTGATTTTTGGGTTATCCCATAATTTAAATGAGACCCATCAAATGCATGGTGTTGATATTCGACACACATCATAGTGGGGCCCACACAGCTTAGCCTCATGGGAAGTTGCCATGAGCTCTAGAACCTTTTCCCACACACACACACACACACATATATATATATATATATATATATATATATATATATATATATATATATATATATATATATATATATATATATATATATATAGCTCACTTGTTCTTTGGAGAAAACTTTTTCAGAAGTCATTGTAAGTAATGTCCAAATTTTTTTGATACTTTAAGCCTAACTTTTCCATGATTCAAAACTTTAGTGGGATGTAGTAAAATAAAATGGTTTCATTCCTTGATTTGTTTTTTTACTTTTGAATTAGTTAAAAGTACAGTCCCAGCAGATTTGAAAGATGATGCATCACATGGACTGATTAGATTTTGGCTCTCTCTCTCTCTCTCTCTCTCTCTCTCTCTCTCTATATATATATATATATATATATATAATATCAGTTCTCATAAGATCTCATCTGGCATAATGTATGTACGCAATCCAAATGGTCTACTAAACAAGTTACCTCATGAAATTTTTACAATCCAAAACTTATTTTAATCCAAAATTTTAATGGTTCATAGCAAAGTAAGAGGCAAGTCAAAAGACGAAATTCACTCTCACTGTGCTATGGTCCACCAAATTTCTGGCTGAAACTAACTTTTGGGCTCGGAGATTCATAAAGTGATTATTCTAGTGGACCATTCAGCTCATATGCTCACATCCCGTATCAGAGAGTGCTAACAAGTTTTTTTTGGTGAGAACCGTTTCCACGATGGCATTACAACACGAGTCCACCTAAAATATGCTTAAGACATGCAAAAGTATGTGATGCAGCCCACCTTTATTTTAAAATAGCCTGAATTTTTGCTAACTCTTCGGTCCAAGTGAGACACACAATAAATGGATTAGATTTCCAAACCGCATCTTCATCAAGAACATTTCAACGGTCAGCATCCACTCTCAATTATTGTCTGTTATGTGGTGCACCTTAGTTATGAATTAACCTTATTTTTAAGCTTATGACTCATCGTGAAAGGGTGCATCCGATTAATGGGATAGATGTCCGTCACACACATCACAGTGGGCCAGAGAACTTAACCTCATAGAATCTTTTCCACACACGCTCACACCACCGTCCAATCAAAACATTTCTCAACCTAATCATTAACAATCTGTTAGATGAGCCTTACATCCGTCCAACAATCCCCGCATGTTGGGTCTAATTTTTCCAACCATTCAAAATAAACAATCGAATTAAGGAAATCACGGGTGCACTTATCCTGACCGTCCAAGACATGGACCACCAAGTGGACGGTATAATACATGACACTCGCTCAACCAAACTTGAGCGTTACTGGTTCAGGGGTTTGCTAATCCCACACACATGTATATCCCACTCTACATGCACCTTTACATGTACCACCATGATACATCTGTAGAACATCCCACATCTTTTTAGGTGGGCCCCTCAGGTTGATGCGCCGTCTCATAAAACCAGGTGCCGTCTGACTCAGCATACAGGTGTGGCCCACTTAACCAACGGATCACCCTAATCCTTTAGACATGTGATATTGACAGCTGGGCCCACCTTTGAAATATTGCTTTCAAGACCTATCCCTGTGGAGTGCACCTTGGATGGAGTCAAATCCGACTCCTGGGGACCCAATCATGTCACCCTATTTAGGGGAGTGGAGTCGATTCACCCCCGACTCAAAACGAGTCACGAGTTGACTCAGAGCCGTATGAGTCTTTTATCATGGTTGAAATGGACGCGGATATCAGATAGTAGGTGGGGCCCATTGCAATGTATGTGAGAAATCCATTCCATCCATCGGTTTTACGAGCTCATTTTAGGATGTTAGGAAAAGAATGACTTGAAAACAAAATTCAAATGGGTCACACTAGAGGGTCCACTGTGATGTGTGTCGAACTTCAACACCATGCATTTGAGAGGCCCCCTTTATGTCATGGGATATCCCAAAAATCAGCTATATACTGAACTCAAGTTAGTCATTCCATCTAAAATCCTGTGAAAACATGCCTAAAACATATAAAAGCACTTGGTGGGGCCACATGAGTTTTGGATGTGGCTGAAACTTGTTCTAACCCCTCATCTAAGTGGGACACACAATTAATGGGCTGGATCTATGAATCACATCTTGGTGGGCAATATATGTGTGTGTGTAGAATCTGAATGGTCCATGTGATGCAGCACCCATTGAAGCCTCACAAGCCCAAATTTCAGCAGGATACAAAACTCTTGTGGGCCATGGCAAAAGGAAACATTTTACTCTTGATTTGCATCTCTCTTCTTCTTCTTCTTTTCTATCTTATGACCCACCAAAGTATTGTATTGAGCTAAAAGTTGGGTCTGTTAGGTTCCAAGGGATTCCACATCAAATAGACGGTTTAGATTTAGTGCCCATGACACATGTACAAAGGTGCGCACAAGTGCTTACGTAAGATGATACGTGGGTGAGCATTCATACGCATGTGCGCACCTACACACATGTGAACCTTTGTACACATGTCATAGACGTCTAATCCAATCGGTCCATGTGATGTGGAATCCTATGAAATCCCAATGGACAAATTTTCATCGTGATAAAAAATTCTAGTGGGCTATAACAAAGAGAAATGTAAATCAAGGGAGGAAATTGTTTTCATTTTTCATGGCCTACTAAAGTTTTAGATCGAAGTAAAAATTGGGCCCAAGGGGTTTAATGAGGTGCTGCTTTCATATTTTGGAGTCATACCACATATGATGATTTCTCAAAAAAATTTACATGAGTTCCGTGTGAGCTAGTGCACGGTTGAGCATTCGGATATATATATATATATATATATATATATATATATATATATATATATATATATATATATATATATATATGGGAAAAGGTAGAATGAGCTCGAGCGTACGATAAGCTCCCATGAGGTCGAGCTGTGTGGGCCCCACCGTGATGCGTTTCAACCATCAATACCGTGCATTTGATGGCTCCCCTTTAAATTATGGGATATCCCAAAAATCAGCCATATACGGAACTTAGGTGGGCCATATCATCTAAAATTATGTGAAGACACCGTTAAAACATATAAAAGCACTTGGTGGGGCCCACCTGAGTTTTCCATGCACCTAAAACTGAGTCTGAACCCTCATTCAAATGGGACACACATAATGGATGGGTTGGATTTGCAAACCACATCTCTATGCGCCCTCAAAAATGGTTATGAATGTTTTAATGGTGCACAGCCCCTCTACACTTCTGTATGTGGTGTGACCCACACAAGTCACGGATTGACTTGATTTTTGAGACCTAGGCCCACGATGGAATGGTGCATCTGACTGATGGGGTAGATGTTCGAAATGCATCACGGTGGGGCCCACATAGCTCGACCTCATGGTGTGTGTGTGTATATATATATATATATATATATATATATATATATATATATATATATATATATATATATATATATATATACATCTACCCCATCAGTTAGATGCACCATGGAATGGCGGACCTAGGGGTTAAAAATCAAGTCAATCTATGACTTGTGTGGGCCACACCACATACAGAAGTTGAGAGGGGCTACCCTCCATTAAAACATTCATAATCATTTGTTGGGCCCACCGAGATGTGGTTCACAGATCCAGACCATCCATTATGTGTGTTCCACTTGGATGAGAGATCAAGTGCTTTTATATGTTTTAGAATGTTTTCACATGATTTTCGATGGTATGGCCCACCTGAGTTTCGTGCACGGCTAATTTTTAGGTTATCCCATAATTTAAAGGGGACCCATCAAATGCATGATGTTGATATTTGACACACATCATGGTGGGGCCCACACAGCTCAACCTCATGGGAAGTTCCCATGAGCTTGACAACATAGAATCTTTTCCCACACACACACGTGTATGGAAAAGGTACTATGCGCTTGAGCTATGTGGGCCCTACCGTGATGCATTTCGAACATCTACCCCATCAGTCAGATGCACCATTCCATCGTGGACCTAGGTCTCAAAAATCAAGTCAATACATTACTTGTGTGGGCCACACCATATACAGAAGTTGAGAGGGGCTACGCACCATTGAAACATTCATAATCATTTTTGGGCCCACCGAGATGTGGTTTGCAAATCCAGCCCATCCATTATGTGTGTCCCACTTGGATGAGGGTTTAGACCAAGTTTCAGATTAATGCAAATTTCAGGTGGGCCCCACCAAGTGCAAAATATGTTTTTGTCATGTCTTCACATGATTTTAGATGGTATGGCCCACCTGAGTTCCATATATGGTTGATTTTTGGGATATCCCATAATTTAAAGGAGACCCATCAAATGCCGGTGTTGATATCACGGTGGGGACTCAACCTCATGAGCTTTTTGAGCTTGGCGCTTTTCCTCACACACACACACATATAGCTCACTTGTTCTCTGGAGAAAACTTTTTCAGAAGTCACTGTAAGTGATATGAGTATCCAAAATTTGTATGAAATTTTAAGCCTAACTTTCACCCTGATTCAAAACCTTAGTGGGACTTAATAACATAAAATGGTTTCATTCCTTGATTTGTTTTTTTAGTTTTGAATTGGTTAAAAGTAAAGTCCCAGTGGATTTGAAAGATGATGCATCACATGGACCGTTTAGATTTTTTTTATATATATATATATATATATATATATATATATATTTTTATATATATATATATAATCGGTTCCCATAAGGTCTCATCTCGCATAATGTATGTATGCAATACAAATGGTCTACTATATAAGTTAACTCATGAAATTTTTACAATCCAAAACTTATTTTAATCCAAAATTTTAATGGTTCGTAACAAAGTAAGAGGCAAGTCAAAGAACGAAATTCACTCTCACTTTGATATGGCCCACCAAATATCTGGATGAAACTAACTTTTGAGCTTGGAGTTTCGTAAAGTGATTACTCTAGCGGACCATTCAGCTTATATGCTCACATCCCGTATCAGAAAGTGCTAACAAGTTTTTTTGGCGAGAACCGTTACCATGATAGCATTTCAACATGAGTCCACCTAAAATATGCTTAAAACATGTAAAAGTACACGTTGGAGCCCACCTTTATTTTAAAATAGCCTGAATTTTTGCTAACTCTTCGGTCCAAGTGAGACGACAATAAATGGATTAGATGTCCAAACCGCATGTTCATCAAGAACATTTCAAGGGTTAGCATCGACTCTCAATTATTGTCTGTTATGTGGTGCACCTTAGTTATGAATTAGCCTTATTTTTAAGCTTATGACTCACCGTGAAAGGGTGCATCCGATTAATGGGATGGATGTCCGTCACACACATCACGGTGGGCCCGAGAGCTTAACCTCATACAACCTTTCCCACACACGCTCACACCACCGTCCAATCAAAACATTTCTCAATCTAATCATTAAGCATCTCTTAGATGGGCACTGCATCAGTCCAACAATCCCCGCGCGTTGGGTCTAATTTGTCTAACCATTCAAAACAAACAATCGAATTAAGGAAATCTTGGATGCACTTATCCTAACCGTCCAAGACATGGCCCACCGAGTGGACGGTATAATACATGACACTCGCTCAACCAAATTTGAGCATTACTGGTTTGGGGGTTTGCTAATACCACACACATGTATATCCTACTCTACATGCACTTTTACATGTACCACCATGGCACATCTGTGGAACATCATCCCAAATATCTTTTAGGTGGGCCCCTCAGGTTGATGCGCCGTCTCATAAAACCAGGTGCCGTCTGACTCAGCATACAGGTGTGGCCCACTTAACCAGCGGATCACCCTAATCCTTTAGACATGTGATATTGACAGCTGGGCCCACCTTTGAAATATTGGTTTCAAGACCTGTCCCGGTAGGGTGCACCTTGGATGGAGTCAAATCCGACTCCTGGGACCAATCATGTCACCCTATATAGGGGAGTCGAGTCGATTCACCCCTGACTCAAACCAGTCACGAGTTGACTCGGAGCCGTACGAGTCTTTTATCATGGTTGAAATGGACGCGGAGTTCGGATACTGGGTGGGGCCCACTACAATGTATGTGAGAAATCCATTCCATTCATCGGTTTTATGAGCTGATTTTAGGACGTTTGGAAAAGAATGACTTGAATACAAAATTCAAATGGGTCACATTTGGAAAAAGAAATTTCTACCGGTGAAACCTTCTTAGGATCTACCTTGATGTTTATATGTTATCCAAACCGTTTACAAGGTCATTCCCAATGGGATGAAGTGAAAATATCAAAGGATATTATAATACAAATTTTTTATAGCCATAAGAATGCTTTAATGGTGCTCACTGTATTCCCCCTGTTTTCACCTTATGTGGCCCACTTGAATGTTGGATACATCTCATTTTTAATTGCACGGCTAAAATGAGCTTGGAAAATGGATGAACGGTGCGAATTTCTCACAAACATCTTGGTGAGCCCCACCCAGTATCTTGTGCAGTAACTTCCTGTGGAAGACTTTTGCAGGATATCCGCGTCCGGTTGAAATGGACGCGGTGCAAAAGGCTTCCGCAGTAGAAAAGCTTCAGCAAGAAGCTCCTGCCTGGAAACATAGGTGGGCCCACCGTGATGATTGTAGAAATTCATAAGGTTCATTCGCTCTGTGAGTTCATTTTTGGAAACAATACGAAAAGTGGGTAGAATACAAGACTCAAGTATGCTGAAAACGTGAATGACGTTACGAGCGGCATGTGAACATAACTGTGGACGTAAGGAGGTTTCAACGGTAGGAATTTCCCTATACGGCCCAATTGAGTCTTAGATCCTGCATCATTTTGGTATCATATCGTAAAATGAGCTCACAAAAGGGAAGGTCGGTGTAGATTTCTCACAAACATCACAGTGAGCCCCACCTAGGTTGAGAAATACCTCACAGGAAATCCGGTTAGGGTTGAAAGGACGCGGATTGCGTCCTACCCCGCCCGAGACAGTAATCCATCGGGCAGGGCTCTATGGGGCCCACTGTGATGTAAGTATTTTATACACACAGTTAATCATTTTTGTATGATTATTTTAAAATATGAGCCGTTGAGTACTTTCAGGGCTTAAGTAGACCACAAAGTGGGGATTAAACGTCCACCATTAAAAACTTCCTGAGAGTTGGAGAAGTGCCTGATCAAGATGAAATTTGAGTTTTCACTTCATCAAAGTCCGCATGACCTTATTAATAGGTTGGGTGGTAAAAAAACATCATGGTGGCCCTTAGAAAGGTTCCAACGGTGGGTGTCATTATCATTGCAGCTTCCTTTGATGTAGTCCTCTAGATTTGTGTATCTACTTCATTTTTTATATAATAGCGTAAAATGATACAAGAAAAGCGATTAAATGTGTGGATTAAATACTTATATTATAGTGGGCCCCATAAAGCCCTGCCCGAACGGATTACCGTCTGGGCGGGGTAGGATGCAATCCGCGTCTAGGTTGAAAAGCGTCAAATATCCTGACGCAGATTGCGTCCTACCCCCGCTCCGGACTGTAATCCATTTGGGCAGGCTCTGGGGCCCCACCATGATGTAAGTGTTTTATCCGCGTTGTTCAACGTTTTTTGCATATAATTTTAATATGCTAAGCAAAAAAGAGACAAGTCCAAGGCTTAAGTGGACCAGACCAAAGGAACCTACACTGATAATGACACTCACCGCTGAAACCTGTCTAAGGACCAACGTAATGTATTTTTTTACCATACAACCTACTCATAGGGTCACGTAGACGTGAATGAAGTGAAAACACAAATCTCAGCTTCATCCGAAACTTCTCCGGCTCCCAAGAAGTTTTTAATGATGGACGTTTAATCCCCACTTTGTGGTCCATTGCTTTGGACCTGCCTATTTTTTGGTTCACATATTAAAATTATCTGAAAAAAAACATTGAATGGCGTAGATAAAACACTTACATCATAGTGGGGCCACAGTTCCCTACCCGGATGGATTACCGTCCGGGCGGGGGGTAGGACGCAATCCGCGTCCCAAATACCCATGCTAAGTTACCATGGGCCAGCTACAGGAGATCACTTCTCTTGGTGGATTAATAAACGTACATAAATTGTGTATACTCAATATACGTCCCTAGTCATACTTTTACATGTACCGTACCTATAAGATTAACAGGGGACCACAATACTGTATACACCACTACTCATATGAACATTCCAATTCATCAATCCATACTGTCCTCCTAGAAAACATTTCACTGGCTAAATGTGAAAATCAGACTGATCAGATGATTCTAACCGTCCAGTCAATAGCCTATAAAATGGATGGCCAAGATCATTTATAAGAAATGTGACTAATAAAAAATTTGAGCCATCTATTTGTTAGGGCCTATCAAGGATTGCTTGTGATTCCCAACAACCACTGTTACAAGGAAATCCTAACCGTTGCATGCGCTCAAAAACCAATGGCTATGGAAAATAGTTCCGACTTACCCTTATGTTGGATCATACCAGCGGTGAGATATTTGTAGGGCGGACGACGGACCTAATTGACGGTCCCGATCAATCATTTGGAATCTCCAAGTGCCTCAAAAAAACTAGGAGCACTGTAATTGAGTGCTCTGAGAGGACTTAGATTATTTATTGGACGGTTAAAGATGAAAAATATTCAACCGTGCTACTTCAACAAACAGATGTCCACCAGGCAGAGGTTAGGATAGCTCCACCAATCTGATTTGGGAACTCTAACTTAAGATACAGCCGGTTCCCAAATTCAGACGGTTTATTTGAGTTGATGTATATCCGGTGTAAAATTTCTGAGTGCCCGAGTATCAAGCCTAATAAGTTACCGGAGTATCAAACAACTTCCCCATTTACAACAGAGGAACTTCGTCGACGGGACTCTAGATGGGCCCCACTTTGATGTACATCCGTTTTTTTAGATCATCTTTAGGATATGGACCCAAAAATGAGACAGATCTAAAACTAAATGAGTTGCATAACAGGAAAACGTCCACTATTGAAACTTTCGTGGGGCCACAGAATTTTGTATCAGGCTAATATTTTTGTGTTTTCAGTTCATCCCAGTAGTAATGAACTTATGGACGGTATGGATGGCATTTCCCGGTAGGCATTTCCCTACCCACTTTTTCCTGTCGTACGACCTACTCGAGTTTTGGATACATATCATTTTTGGGCCCTTCTAATAACACGATAATCTAAAACGGATGGACGGAGTGGATTCCTCAAAAACATTACGTTGGCCCTACATAAGAAGCTCCTGCGAAAGGCTTTCGAAAGCAATCCGCGACCCTTTACAGTCTACAACATTTAATTGATACGGTGCCATCATCTCAATTCCAGTAATTTGAGTCACAGTTGGGAAATCTAGACCGTTGATCCCACCAGCCTGAACGGTGCATTAAAAACTTCCTTAGTAAAACAATCTTAACCCTTCAAAATTCCGACCCGTAGACGGTTGAGAAAGGAAATGCAACAAAAGTCCACATCAGATGTACTAATTCCGGTAGCTGAGATATTCCAATCTAAAAGATCTTCAGATATGCTCCATCAAAAATGCAGCTGGATAGACCAATGGTCTGGATTACTGAAGCATGCGCCTTATCTGTCAGAAATGGAAACTCGTGTATACTCTTTTTATTAGGGCATGTGTTTATGACGGTCACTTCCTTGAAATTACAGGAAGAATAAAATAGGGAAAAGAAAATCATTTTTAAAAACTCCCCTATCCGGTGGAATTTTTCGTTATTTGTGAGGGGGAGCAGCGCTGCTCTAAATAATTGCACTGGAAAAAGATATAATTTTTCAAAAAATTACTAAAGTACCCTAAAGCAGATGAGAATTTCGTGCAACAAGTTGACTGTGGGACACGGCTTAGTTTTTATGTAGAATCCAATCCGTCCATCATGTTCATCCTATTATGAAAATTGGACATCCTAAAATTCAGTCAGATTCAACCGTTATTTCTTAAATAATTTATAAAACAACAGACAACCACACAAAAAACTCCATATTTCAGTGGTGGGCCATGACATGATTGGATCAGCCTGATTTTTAGACCATACTGTTTTTAAGGAAGGATGAAAATGATGGACGGGTTGGATTCCATGTACACGTCTGATGGATCTAGGTTCAGCAGGTGTGGATTAACCTTAATCTACAACTGTTGTAGAGAATCCGTTCTCGAATGGGCAATAGAAAATGGCATTTACTCCCTGTCTTGACGACGAGGAGCAGTCGGGCCTGTTGAAAACCTGATTACATAGAAAATTAGAAAATAATAATATTTATAAGGACAATAGTACGTGATAGTTAACCACTTTCTTGAATTGTGGTGTCGCAACAGGGAACCCACGTGGCATATATGTACGATGACACAACTAATAAGGCTCTTTTTGGACGGATAGGAATCGTCCAAATGCCTGCCTAAAGCACCTAAGCTTTGTGTGCCCACATGTTCTATACGTGGGCCGCACCATCAGGGGACAAATTTAGAACGGTACACGAGTCGAGGTTGGTACAACTCGATTCGTCGGCCAGTAGATGACTCCAGCTTAAAGTGCGACGTTTTTTCAAACACATGAAGTGCACATTTAATTTTTTACGGTAGGCATGCAAAACAATAACAACCATTAATGGACATTTTATTAAACACTCGATGGTCAGCATCAAAATCAAAATGTAGGAATAATTTTATCGTGTAAAATTCTTTTTAAATACAGTAATTTGTTTCGTATCTATACATTTCTCACCACTAGCTGATCTTGTGGAGAATATATACCTCGAAAACAACATTTCATTGGTTTATTTCATCAAACACTCATTGAGCAACATCAATGTCAAATTAATTGAATCTTTGAACTGATATAATCTGAGTTCGATTCGAACACAGCTTGAAATTTTTTCGAGCTCCAAAAATCAGTTCAACCCAACTTGAACTCAGCTCCAAAATGAGTCTAATCAAACTTTATCAAGTTCGGATTCTCTGTTATCTGGCTAACAAAGATTTCCAGATACCCTAATTCTCATTGGTCCATGTCACCACTCACTAAAAAAATTAAAAAAATTAAAAATAAAAAAAGCTTCGGACACCAAACCATTAGGGTAATCGGAAATCCCCGTTGACCAGATAAGAGGATCTTGACTCAACTTTACCGAAGCAAGTCAAGCAAATTCACGTGGCTAATTGGGCTTGTGTACAGCTCCAGGGACAATGTAAAAATGCTGAAGTGGTTTGGCTCATCACTCAAACCTCAGCCAACACCAACCATCTAGCTGGTGGTAAAGCTCTGCAGGCCACTATGATGCATATGTTTTATCCAGCTACTCAAAAGATGAGACATATCCAAATCCAAATGGACTACACGGTAGGAGATAGCGGGACAATAACATCTACAATTAAAACCTTCTTAGGCCTACTTGATTATTTTGTCATCCAACATGTTTGTAAGTTTACACAGACCTGGATGAACAAATATTAGTTTGATTGGCTTTACATAAGTTTTCAACTGTAAGAGTTTAATCTCTAATATTTCGCATGGTGTGTTTCACTTGATCTTTGGATCTGCTTCATTTTTAGTCCAGTGGCTTAAAATGAGCTGAAAAATACATAGACGGCGTGTATAAAACACTTACACAGTGGTGGGGCCCACAGAGCTTTAACATCAGCTAGCGGGCGGGTGTCGGGGTCACTAGCCTACTCTTACCCGGGTGGTGGACTCCCCTGAGTTTCAACACCGGGTCAAGGGTTCGAGTACCCACGGAGGTGAAATCCCACGGTGTGCGTGTGGCGTGAGTGTGTGGGGGTGTGTGCGCGTGTGTTAAAAAAAAAAAAAGAAAAGAAAAATGGCGACCGTAAAATTGGGTGCGAAAAATCTGTGATTTTGCGTAACTTCCATGAAGAACGGCTTGATGAAAGATAGACATCCCCGTTGTTACCGGGGGCGGATTGCCTGGTAACCTTACCACGGGCTAGTGGCAAGTGGTGTAGGGCTCACTATGATGACTGTGTTTTATCCACACCGTCCATCCGTTTCGCCCAATCATTTTATAGCATGAGCCCAAAAATAAAACAGATCCAAAGTTCTGAGTGGACCATATCAAAGGAAATAGCGGTAATTGGACGTCCATCGTTAAAACTTCTTAGGAGCCACAAAATTTTTGGACCAAACTGATATTTGTGTTTTCCTTTCTTCTATGTCCTTCTTAGCTTGTGAACAGGTTGGATGGTGGATAAATATCACAGTGGGCCCAGAAAGGTTACAAAGGTGGATGTCATCATTCACACTGTTTCATGCGGTGTGGTCCACTTGGGACTTATATCTACTTTATTCTTGGGCTTCTTCACTAAAATGATATGGAAGAACGGATGGACAGCCTAGATATGAAAAAAAAAAAAAAACATACATCACCATGGGCCCACAGCGTCTGTCATCAGCGATATTCCTGAGAGGGTCACCGGGGAATCCGCTTACACTGTTACCTGTGTTGGATACAACCATGGTTGTCTATCTGGAGGGAGCGGATTAGGTCTCACCCGGGTAAGACGTTAGTGGGTGTTTCCCTTACGTGGGGCCTACCTTGATGTATGTGGTGTATATCAACACCGTCTATCATTATTTTCAGATCATTTTATAGCATGTTTTTCAGAATGAGCCAGATCCAAATCTCAAGTGGACGACAGAGTAGGGATTAAATTCCTACCGTTAAAAATTTTCAGAGGCTACGAAAGTTTTGGATCAAGCTAATATTTGTTTTTTTCCCTTCATCTAGGTCCGTGTGACCTTGTCAACAGGTTTGATGGCAAATAAACCTTATGGTGGGCCCTAGAGAGTTTCTAATGGTTAGCATTCAGTGAACACGGTTTTTGTGGTGTGGTCTACTTGATATTTAGATCTGCTTTATTTTTATTACCATTCACTCAAATGATAAGGAAAAACTGATGGACGGTGTAGATATACCACACATACATCAATGTAGGCCCCACGGTCTGGGAAACACCCGCAGAGGTGTTACCCTGGTAACACCTAATCTGCTCCCCCCATTTGGAGGGTTTTGGGTCCTACAGCGTACTATTGAACAGCGCACCTAATGGACGGATGTGGATGTTACACAAATCACATTGTGGGCCCAAAGAGCTTGGGTGTTTACGCCATCACACTCGTTCATGAAACAGATGCTGCAGAGGTTTCCTGTACGTTTTGGACAGACTTTGCCCTGAAATTTTGTATTGATGAAATCCTAACCATACAGTTGGTTTGTCTCAACTGTGCCATTAAAAATAAAATGATCAACGGTCCTTATTGAAGAATCAAAATCACAAGACTAACTTCTTTTCAACTGTATAGATTTCAGATCATACTCCATTTAAATTGTAGCCAACGAAATGGATTGTCCGAATTAAAATTTCAACGCTGGCCATTTGTAACGAAACTTTAAAACGGTGGCAAACTAGCCCGATATCGAACCAATCTCAGGTCGTATCTAGTGCGGGGAGAGATAAGAGCCAAGAGGGTCGGGGAAATATCTCCACCGTATACATGGCATGGCTGTTTGGTTGGATGATACATTGAGTGGGCCTCGTTGTGTAAGTGGTATGACCTACAAATAAAAACCACTCGATCCTGACCATTCTTTTGAATCTCATCGACTGAGTTGTGTAGAAGTTCGATCAAGTTCATTTTTTTTAAATCTTACCGTCTACTGAAGGATGTGATTTGATGGACGGTATGGATCACACGACACAGCAGCCGCTCATCCCTTGATCATTTTCGTTAAACATACGTTGCTCTGCTGCGATGGACCAGGGAAACTCCGCTTTTATAATGAGAAATTATCATATATAGTAGCGGTATCAGAAGCTCTGACACAACCTTTTTTTTTTAACGTAGAATATCCAATCCGTAAAAAAGGTGGACCACACAGCAATCATCAGCCGATCCACTTACGGAGAGAGATATAAGTCACAATCAATGGACGAAAATGATATTGCTCGTAGTACAGGTGTGGTCCATTCAAATTGTAGATATTCCTGATTTTGAGACCAAGTGATCATCATGGCGTGGGCCACCTTTTGCACGGACTGGATATTATACAAAGCTTAACATGTTTGCAGAAAAGAAAGGGTTGGACCAGAGCTTCTGGTGGAGTATTTGTATCAGAGCTTCTCTTTGAATTATTCCGAGGTGGCTGCCACGTCGGTTAATCCACGTGCGGTGGGGCCAGTAACGCCACCTGACAGCCCGTACGAGGAAGGCACGCAGACCGTCGATGACCCGGCAACCGTCAGGGAATCTCGGCTCTGGGCCGTAAGATTGCACCGGGATGCGCGTTAAATGAGGGCACGTGTCGGTTATTTTCTGTCGCGCGAAATCATGAAAAGCTGAGTCACGGAAAACGACAAAAGGACTGTACTTAAAAGGGAAATAAAGGCATGGGGTAATTGTAACTCGAGTTAGGCTGACTCGAGGTTAAATGCCTAACTCAACCCAGGTGTTTTTAAAAGGGCTGATGACGTGGAAATTGACAGTGACGTTGCAAATGATAGAGTTAACGGTTAACTGACGCCGTTAACTACCGTTACTTGGCGATCCGTGCAGAGCAAAGAAGGAGGAAGTTTGACCGTTAAGACCATCGGTTAGGATAAAGCGTGTGTTGGTTGGAGCGCGTGACGATTCTGGACAACATCGGGGCGTCAGGGAAAGTGAGATCTGGTATTAGCGGACAATTAGCGAAGGATCCGGGATTAGCGGATAATTACTTAAGCCCCAAGCTCCGATGATGAAATGACGA
Organism: Magnolia changhungtana; assembly: GCA_030180095.1. Classification (NCBI taxonomy): domain Eukaryota; kingdom Viridiplantae; phylum Streptophyta; class Magnoliopsida; order Magnoliales; family Magnoliaceae; genus Magnolia; species Magnolia changhungtana. The sequence goes on from JASAUF010000658.1 coordinate 10,572,979, forward strand.
TAATGACCTTGTATCGAAATTGGGGCTCGGGTCCACTCGTTTGGCGGTGACTAGAGCTGTACACGAACCGGGATAGCTCGTTTAACTCGCTGTACTGGACTCGAAAAGCTCTGTTCAACTTGGCTTGAACTCAGTTTCAAACCGAGTTGAGCTGATTTTTGAAAATTGAAAAATTTTCAAGCCGAGTTTGAGTTTGGCCGAGCTCGAATTGACTCGGATCGTATCTCAACTCGAATTGACTCGGATCGTATCTCAACTCGAATTGAACTCAAATTGAGCTAATTTGGTGACTTGATTATTTTGATATTGATGTTGCTCACCAAGTGTTTGAAAAACTAACTCAATGAAGTGTTGTTTCAGGTGGATACATTTTCTCTGGGATCGATCAGTGGCAAGGAAGGTATGAATACGAAGCAAATCACTAAAAAAAAAAAAAAAAACATTACATGATAAAGCTATCCTTGAATCTTGATTTTGATGCGGCATACTGAGTGTTTGATGAAATACCTGTAAATTGATGCTACTATTTTGTAAATTATGAAAGATTGAAGGTGCACTTCATGTGTTTGAGAAAATGTCACACAAGTTTGAACTTGGCTCAAATTGGCCCGAGCTGCTGACTAAACTGAGTTGAGCTGGTTAGTCAAGCTCGAGGACCGAGCTAAGCCGAGTTTAAGCTAGGTTCAGCTAGTGGCTGAGCTAAGTCGAGCTGTGCCAAGCTCAACGCTCTAGCATGAACCTTCCGGTACCTAGATCGGTACTAGGAAAGCTCTGTGAGCCCCACCATGATGTATGTATTTTATCCACACCGTCCATTCATTTTGCAAGCTCGTTTTAGTGTATGAAACAAGAAATGAGGTAGATCCAAAGCTGAAGTGGATCGTACCACACAAAGCGGTGGGGATAGTGATGCCTACTATTGAAACCTTTCTATGGTCTACCACGATGTTTTTTGCCATCCAACTTGTTCATGAAGTCACGTAAACCTAGATGAAGGGAAAGTGTAAAAATCAGCTTAATCCAAAACTTCCATGGCCCACAAGAAGTTTTCAACAGTAGACATTCAATCAACACTGTTTCTTGTGGTATCGTCCACTTCAGCATTGGATCTACCTAAATTTTGTGATGGTAGCCTAAAATGAGATGTTAAAATGAATAGACAGTGTGGATAAAACACATACATCATGGTAGGGCCCACAGAGCTTCGATCATTTCCAATGGTCACTACGGAATTCGAGTCCAATTTAACTAGGGTTATAGAGAATTGGCAAGGAATTCCATTCTGAACCGTTTCAGGTTTTCAGGTGGCAAGGGGCGTCTGGATTACTTCGATGCATAAAGATGAGTCAGACTGGGCTGAGTCGACCAGACTCAATTGTATAGCCCGGATCTTACCTTACTCAGACAAGTCAGCCCGTGTCACCCATTTTCCCTACCTAGACAATGGGGAGTAATTTGATAGTCAAAAAATCAAACAAGCTTAAGTTTTTGTTCATAATACATCTAAGCTGGGACCCTAAATTTGGAAGTTTGTTTTGAATTGATTGTGTGCCATGTATACAATTTCAATTTTTAGGCGCTCGCGTATCCTCCATCATACTTTAATAGGGTATCGAATATTTTCTCATGTGCCTGAGTTCGTGCAGAGATGGTCGCCGATGAGTGGAACTGTTCATATTTTGTGTACTATAAAAATTAAGCTATGACATAATTACCACGCTTTAAAAATGAATCTAACCTTTGATTGTTTGAGGTGAATTTGAACCATTGAAAATGGTCTTTTCATTCTTTTATATTCATCTACATGCAGAGGTAATTAAAACATTCCGTTCATATTAGATTTTTATTTTGGGACTTAAAGAATGGAATCAATAATATGGACGGTTCTAGTCATCATACCATCTTTGAATGTAGGCCCAGTGAGATGACCCATGCTGGCTATACTGTGTGGCCATAAAGAGAAAATGAGGGTTTTTGGTGCTGATAGGATCGTAGTATGATGTGATCGTGGCTTTTATCTTTTTATTTTTAAACTTAAGTTTTTTCTTTTAATTTTGAGGGCACTTTTTCATTTTTTATCTTAAGGATGAAAATGTTACTTTGCAATAGTTGCTCCTTATGTGCTAGCTTGTTTTAGAATAAGTAAAAGAGGTTTTGAAAGGAGAATTTTTTGTCCTACAAAAATAAGAAGGTTTACCTTTTGTCGATACGATCCGTTCATTTATTTCAAGGCATCTTTGGATATCGAATAATGTTAATTTCATTTTCATCTGAGACTTCTGTAGTCATCAATAGAGATAAAAGTGACATTTCATCTTGAAGTTGTTTTCTCTGGTGTGATACACATTGATATCTCCTTCCCTCCTTGAAGCCATGCCCTGAAATTGTTTTCCCAAGCTAATGGTCGGAGCGAATCTCAAAGGAAGTACATGGTAGAAGTTATTTTGGAAAGAGGAAAGCACCAACCTAGAAGATAGTTAAGACATTTGTGTCACCCTGTGAAAGCCACTCCGGTGGGCATCCAATGTCATTTCCTCCATTCTAGATAGTTTCCTTTGACTTGATCAAAAAAAATTTCTACAAGAAGGGGTGCACTATCCGACGACAACTGTCCTTTCCATGGGCCTCACCCCATCATATCCTTCCTTAAGCAATATCGAATGAAATGTGTGTGTAACATCTATTTTACATATTTTTAATATACTAAAATGGATCTATTCCAATGGTGATCATATTAGAAATACACAGCGAAAATACTTGGACCAAAGTTGCTAATAATCTTGTTGGAGATGCATAATGGAGATCCCTGGAGTAACCTCAATAAGGATCTGGTCCAAAATGCACAAGGGAAATCCTTAGACTAAGTTCATTGAGGATCCCATCATAAATGCACAGCAACGATTCATAGACTAAGCTTAACGGTGATCTTGTAAAAAATGACATCGGAGATCCATGGACTGGGGACCGACGATATTCACTATAGATCACCAATATTTATTACGGATCACCAATATTCACTGTGAATATCGACAATTCAAAGTGAATATCAGTTGTCCACGGTGAATATCAGCGATCCACAGTGAATATCAACGGTCCATGGTGAATATTGACAATCCATAATGAATATTAGTGATCCAAAGTAAATATCGTTGATCCCCAGTCCACGAATCTCTGATGTGCATTTTTTCAGTGAACATCAACAGTCCATATTAGTGATACTGGTGGAAATGCATAACGAAGACCCTTCCGACTAACCTCAATTGAAATCCTGTTGGAAGTGCACAACTTAGTTCCTTCAATATGTCAACTGAGATATATTTGAGATTTTTATACTCTTATTTTAAGTCTAATAGTTCCATCTTTTTCCTTTCAAGTACATCAATATTTGAACATCATGGCTCTTTAGCCCATATATTGCTATTATGATGGGGAGCTAGTATATGAACGAGAGAGATAGTCGTACAAGGGTGGCGATTATAAGATGGTCATTGTGAGTGATGAAATTATATACAAGGAGTTCAAATTCAAAGTGCACAAGATTATAAACACAACATCCAAGAAATACGATGTTAGAATGAAAGTAATTTACGTTTCGCTTAGCATCGTATCACTTCACACAAATTATCAGAGATGACGATTATATCATGGCGTATATGATTATCTTCTGCCAGAGCCCCATAGTTCAGCTACTTTTGTTTATAGAGAAAGTTAGACGTACAAGTGTAGTCAAAGAACCCGTGCTCATAAATCTGAATGAGCCAATAGCAAATGTTAATGCCTCTATATATAGAGAAGACTACACGGACATCCTTCACCGGACCATGCAGATATCCCTGGCCTATCAAGTAATCCACACATTCAAGATCTTAGGCTCGACAATTTGGACATGCCAACTTTTATTTTTTTTTGTCTTGAAAAGAGTGCATTGATATCCCCCACAAGTTAGTGCAGATGTAGCTCGACAGTCAAGTAATATATGTACAAATGTTCCGTTACTCGACGGTTTTGATGCGCTAAATTTCAATTGTTGGATAGCCAAGACTGCATGGACACCCCTTTACTGGATTGTACAAATATCCCTTCAGCATCAAGCAATGCACCCATTCAAGATCTAGAGCTTAACAATTTTGATGTGTTGACTTTTCACTTTTCATCTTATAAAGGGTGCACTGACATCCCCCACCAGTTGGTGCATATGTACATGGCCTATCAAGTAATGCACGTATACATGTTTCGTTGTTCGATGACTTTGATGCACAAACTTTTTAATTGTTGTATAGCCAAGACTACATGGACATCCTTTCACCAGATCGTGTAGACATCCTCGACCTATCAAGCAAAACACCCATTCAAGATTTACGGCTCAACAGCTTGGATGGGCAAACTTTTCAGTTTTCTTCTTATGAAGAGTGCACTTACAACCCCCAACCAGTTGATGTACATGTACCCGTCCCATCAACTAATGCACTTATACATGTTCCGATGTTCGGTAGTTGGGAGTGGCCATTAACTTCACGAAGTCATACAACAGTAGATGTTATGGTCGCTCTATTTCAAATATTGCCACTTAACATACATGATGAAGATGTTGCATTCACTTAACAGGGATTATTCGAGACATCCGGATTTTGTTGATGTTCCTATTGAAATACTCATCAGACAAATGTACAGGGACAAAGCTCAACTTAAGGATGTTCTTTGCAAGTTTACGATATGAGAATTCTTTCGATATAAGGTTTGAAATCAAACAAGTAGAAATATACGATTAGATGTTTCATTAAAAACTGGAGGTTGCATGCATCAAGGCAGGATGATATTAGAACTTTCAAAAAAAGGCATAGATTTGAACACACATGCAGCCAGTCTTCTGATATGATAACATATTTGTAAACACATTCTAAGGGGAGTGGGTGGGGTAAACATAACGTAGCTTATAAGGGACAAGGTGAAATCATTGACAGGTTATCAGTAAAATATATAGTGAGTTTTTCGCTAGTTGCATGAGGAAGGACCTAGCATGTAGGCCTACCGATATACAACATGAATGTTCAATAAATATAAAGTTAATTTTTATGTATATGTATAGTGTAATGGCTACTTTTTATAAAGTAATGCTCAACAAGTTAGATTTCATCACATTATAAAGTATGTGGATTAATGTTCTCATCGATCACATTGTAATTCACTATGGATTGTTGACATTCATTGTGAACCGCTGATATTAACAGTGGGGTGGGGGATTATTTATTGTGGACTGCTGATATTAACAGTGGACCATTGATATTCACTATAAACCGCTGATATTAACAGTGGACCACTAATGTTAACAGTGGATCGCTGATATTAACATTAGATCGCTGATATTAACATTGAATCGCTGATATTAACATTGGATCACTGATATTCATCATGGACCACTGCTATTCATAGTGGGCCATTGATATTCATTGTGGACAGTTGATATTCACTATGGACCCCTGATATTAATAGTGGATCGCTAATATTCACTATAGACCACTAATATTAACAGTAGACTGTTGATATTCATTGTGACCGTTGATATTCACTGTGGACCACTAATATTAACGATGGACTGCTGATATTCATTGTGGATCGCTGATACTAATAGTGGATCGCTGATATTCATTGTGGACCAACAGTCCACTGTTAATATCTGTAGTTTACATCAAATATCAATGGTCCATAATGAATATCAATAGTCCACTGTAAAACATTCAACAATTTCAACATTCCTCGACAACATTCCTCCATTTCAACATTCCTCCATTTCAACATTCCTCCCTTATAATATTCTTCTATTACATCATTTCTCCATTCCTCAATTTCAAAATTCTTATATTCTAACATTCTTCCATTACAACGTTCTTCAATACAATATTCTTATGTTTCTACATTCTTTTATGACAACACTCATCCATTTCAATATTCGTCCATTACACCATTTATCGCATCAATCCATTACAAAATTCATCAATTACAAGCATGGACTAAATGTATCAACACCCGTGAAAAAAATAATTAAATTAATGAAACAGTAATTATAACACTCATACATAAATTTGATACATTCGACCGCTCAAATTTTAAAATACTGAAACATAATGTGAAATAACTATTTGTCGTTGCTTGTTGGTTTCCTCTTCTGAAATAAGAATTTGTGTGATTGGCTTAGGGGTTTTGTAACTAACATTTCTATTTGGTCTTTTACCTCTTTAGCCTTAATCGGTTCGATACTTTGTGGTTCAATCTTTCTAAACTATTGAAGATGATCGAAAGATGAGATCTGTCTAAAATTCTTAATTTTGTCTTGTAGGTTACCATATAAGTTAATAGTATTCGTATAATGACGATCCTGCAATAACAAATAGGGCTGAGAAAAATTTCATAAGAATCTTATCAGGCTAAATACAATCTCCAGCTAGGAAGTCGACATATTTCATCATGAAGACCCTACATTCGTTCCTACCAATCTATTTTGGAATCCCGCTTATCATTTCAAATTTCCAATCGACTTCCCAGTATGCATTCCTCCTATCGCATAAATGAAACAACCATCTCAAACCACCTGTGAAGCCAACCACTTCCTCATCGTACTTCCCCATCCATTCAGTATGAAGTCTATCAAACAATTGAACTAGTTTCGTAAAGGTGTACGAAAATCAAAATCCACTGTTGGCTTCAAACATGAAGTGGAAAGTCTACCTACAAAACACATAAGCAGTACTATAAATACACATAAAGTAAACATGACTTATAACATTATGTCAATTAAGTCATGTACAAATGTAATTGCAAACATACACAATCAAAGCTCCACATCTACCTTTGGAAGTGATGTTCGCTAATAATAGACAAAATAAGACTCTTAATATCATTCTTAATGTCATGTCAATCTCTATTTTGATGCTCATCGTCACCATATGTTCGTAGAAGCTTAACATTTTCTTTAAAAAAAAAAAAAATCTGTCACAAATGGATTAAAATACTGTAAGTTGGATGATAATTATATAAGTTGAATGCGCATGTCATGAAATGGACATTACTCAAAATTATGTCGTCATGAATATGCATTCTTGATGATCGATTTCAAGATGTTCTAGGCGACAATTTGTAAAAAATTCCATATACAAGTCAATTCCTCTTGCAAGCCTCGAATCATCAATAAACATGTATAATATAAAATGAAGTAATTAAAGAACTTTGTGTCATAATCTTACCCGGCTATCAATTTATGCATCTTCTCATAAATATGAAAGTCATAAATGATCACGCTTATCATAGACTGCCTTAACAATTTCATATTCTCTATAGCTAAGTGTTCTTAACAGGTCCATAAATACAATTTGTTGGCCAAAATGGATTCTTGCTTGGTGCGAGGGATTGTATATGGATTAAGAAGCCAAATTGAAGGATGTCTGTTTCATAAGGGCTTCTCTTTATCTTCATTTATCACTCTAAGTTGAATCTAGAGAGGCGTCACAAATGATGATATTGCTCCCTTCGCACCTTCTTGGTGGGACTGAGCCTCACAGATATCATCGAGATTGGCCCACACCTCATCCATGCCATCCATTATGGCCCTTGCCTAATCTGATGAGCGGGAGTGGGTCCCAACCTCGTATGCGTCATCAACGTCATCTCCCTGATCTGGTGATGTTGAATCAGTCCCTAACTCATCAGATGTTGATGACTAGACCGACACCTCGGCCCCTACTGATGTGGGACATGCACCTTATAAGAGCATCACATATATTGATTAGATCATAGTAAATTAGACTTGCACAATATAACAATTGAAAATTTACATGCATTCAATATCTCAACCTCGGCCTGTAGAAAGGTCATTTCGTTGTGCAATCTCTCATTCTTCTTTTCCAATATAACAACTTTTTCCAATAACCTCTTCATATATTAGATCATTTTTTTCATAAGCCATCTCTCTCCTCCCATGTCTTTCTCATTCCACTTGAGAGGGTCTTCTTTTCCTCATTCTTCTTCTTTGCACTACCCTTCTCACCGTCTCCATCTTAATATCCATCTTCCTCTTATCTTCCTCTCATTCACCACCTCTCTTTTGTCCATCTCTTCCTTTCATATTTCCTTTATTAAATCCATTTTCTCATTCCTCCTCTCTTTTCTCCGTTTATTTCTAAAAAAATGATATACATTAGTTGTGGGGATGAATTCACCTCTAATCCTATGCTACAACAATATGTATGTAATGTCAAAAATGATGATTATGGTAATTTGAAATGAACAAACTAAATTTGAGGTGATATTTCAACTTACCCATATATTTCTAAAAAAATGATATACATTTGTATTTTACCACCTTAGTTAGTGTCCGATTTAAAATTCAGAGAATTCTGATCAAATTACATTTGGTGGTGAACCCATCCTAGCCGCATAGACCACTAAATATTAAAATAAGACATATTTTGGTGGCATAATAGTTTATGAAAACTCATATGGAAAATAATTACCTGTAAGGTATATGAGCATCCGCGGAAGTCGTAGGAGTATTTCTTGATTACGGTATTCGTTTATTCTTTTAATATCTCATATGTCACACTCCCTTAAGGGTGATTATCAAATGCATCAGAATTATTTACTAAATTTATATACGCATCTACGCACACGTTCTTCATGGGCAATCCAACAAGTAAATACTTTACGCACATAGCATCACTAACTTCAAGGCATCCGCGTGATGGTTAGTCCCTCAGAGATTTTGAAATGCATCGAACAAATCATTCTTTGTAATATTACACTAATCCTTGAAAAATCGATTCCTAACATTCCTCTGTGACAATCATTAGCCGATCTGCTTCGATTTTTCTAGTGTTCCCTACTTCAGACTCATGATCAAAGTAAAGTTTAATCCTTTTAAAGTTGAGAATGATGTCATGGAAGTCAAAGCAGAGGTCACTGAGGTGCCTCTGCATCAGGCAATGGATCAAAGGTCCATTTGCCCTCTATACTCCTTCATCGAAATCAATGAGATATCCAAACCAAGTGTTTTGAAACATCTCCCTTTTGGCAGGGGGTGTAACATCCCGAAAATCAGGGGTCGAGTAATAACTCAACTCCCGAGTTCCAGAACATTGCTTATGCAACAAAATGTATGATGATTGAATGTTGACTGTATTCGTGCATTGAACATGAGTGAGATTAAGCCAAAACAACATATCATACTCCAGAGACAGTTAAATTGCAAGCGGAAGGCTGTGATAAACAGATAGATATAAAAACTGTGGTGAGTCTCCAGAGCGTGATAATGTTACCAGGTTAAATAAATACAAGTACAATTCTAAAATTTACCAAATGTGAAGAAGTGTACTGTCTTCTATCCCAAGTACCACAGTCCCGTCAATACAATACCAGGTCTTCATAGACCTGCCAGAGTGTTATAAGTAGGAGAACTCCTCCTCAACATCATAGTAGTGGTCCGGCTCTGCTTCATAAGCATCGCCATCACCTGAAACTCAACAAATCTGATTGGTGTGTACAACACCGTCCCGTAACGTGGGAGTGAGTGATCAACTTAGTGGAACAGTAAAGCATAGGTTAACATGTTATCAACTCAGTCAAGCAGTAATGATAAAACAGTAAAATCAAACACTTCTAACTACTCTTATTAATGCAAGTATGTATGCAATCATGATGTATGCCCTTGCCAAACCACCCTCAGCGACACCATCTTACGTTCGCGCATGCATTCATCCCTTAGTGCCCCACATCTACCAGGCACATGCAATGCTATGATGAGCATGATTACCGAGTTGTTATTAGTCCATTTCAAATAGCAGTATTGGAAAACTAAGGTACCTCCCTTGTATCATTCCCAAACATGATCCATTCTAGGGTCGTCAATCCTAGTCAATCTCATACGATATTATGGTTCGAGAGGCATCGCGAAGGCATCGTAAAGGGCTCGTCACCCGTTAGCACGGATACAGATCTCACCGTATGCGGCTCAATTGTTGGCCGTCAGCTCGAGTACAAGTCTCACCGTACTTGGCTCAATTGCGTGCCGTCAGCTCGAATACAGGTCTCACCGTACTCGGCTCTCGCCGTAGGTGTCGACAGCTCGAATATAGTGTCCCATACCACCATAATCGGCTCACGAGTCTGGTTGCTCACTGGTCACTACGGGGAGGCACGTGGCCCCAGCGTAGGCCGACAACTCGACCACGGTGTCCCATACCACCATGTCCAGCTCATAAGTCTTAGCGGATCGAGGTACCATGGTTAACGGAATTTCACTGGTAAGTTTGGTACCCTAGGTTCAATCAGTTGCGTCCAAACATGGTGAACAAACATTAGACAGACCGAATTACTTGGCGAGCTCGACTAGCACGAGCGCCCATTGAGTTGTACGACATGAAGTGCATAAACACTTCGTGTGGCCTAACCACTGCCGACAAGCAACGCACGACTCGGGTTCGTTAAACACGTCCTACGTGGCGGATGAATCTCAGCCACGAATTCGATCCCATTACCGACTGCCTGGACCATACAATAGCCCCAATCACATTCAATTGCAGATAGGTAAAGCAGTAATGGATCAAGATTCAAATCGTATAATCAAGGTATGATATTATCCGTTTAGGGCTGTCAGGGCTGTTGCACGCACTCGTTGCTCCACTCCCCATCACCCATGACGGATCATACAACGTAAATATGAATTTAAATATACACATTACATAAATAAAATCATACAATCAGTTGAGCATGTTAACAAGCATATCATAAAGCATATTATAAAGCATGTTATAAAGCATGTTATAAAACACTATATAAATAGGAATACAAATACATATATTTCATAAGTAAGTGGTTAAAGTGATCAACCACATGGAGGAAAATCATACATGTCTCTAAGGTAGTTGAGAATCCCATCTCAACACCTACCTAAGGCATCAACATCCAAACACTTACTCACACAAGCATCTCACAAACACTTAACATACACTATTTCAACATACTTAGTGTATGTTAGCAAACATGTATTAGGGCGAGTCCTTTCGCCAAGCAAGTATTTTATACACATATAATATATTTATACAACAAATAATCATGGCAAACACATCTCTAAAATATATATGTATACAGTACTTTCTACAATACAGTATTTCTACATACATAGTGTATATTAATAAAACATGTATTTGAGCGAATCCATTCACCAAATAAGTATTTTATCCATATATCGTATATTCATACAACAAATAATCATGTCAAACACATTTTCAAAATTTATACATATACGGTATTTTCTACGAATACCTAGAATATGTAAAATTTCATAATCTACATCTTTAATCGAAACATGAAACAGAAAGCACTTTGTACATGTACAATTGCATGCAAATCATGAATCTATCATTATCTGACATTGAAAGCGTTGAAAACTATAACCTATACACCTAAAGTCCGCACCTTTTTCCGTAGAATCGTAACGAATACGATAAGTTTGCTAAGCTTTCATCTACGGTAATTTGGTAACCTATAGAACGAAATAGGTTAGCTATTTCATAACCTACAACCTACACAACCCCAAAATAGATTAGGGTTAGGGTTTCTTACCTAGAAATGACGCCGGAATTGCCGAAAAAGCGATGAGAATGGTTCGTAGAACGGCAAGGAAAAGTAGCAGGGAGTTTCTCCCACTTCTCCCACACTTTCTCTCTCTTTTCTCTCTTCTCTCTCTAGAGTTTCTCTCAAATTCGTATGGCTGCAATGAGAGAGGGTTTAAGGTTCTTATATAGCCTAAAAACTCACCGAAATAGACTCCAGGTCAAAGTATACTTAGGTTATAACCAAAGCGGACCTGTTTCAGCTCAATGGAGGACTTCTGGCGGGCCTCCTTGAGCCAAAGGTCGGACTTAAGCTCACTAACACCGGATATACGTTCCATTAAGTTTTCGTTCCAGTAGGGTTCTCAGATCACGCGTGGCGGACCAGTTTCAGTTCAACGGTCAATGGATCTCGATCGGAAATTCTGAGTACATGTAAATGTTTATGAAATTTTTCCTGATCCGAGGGTGTAATTTGGTCAGATTCTGACGGTCTGGTTGCTTAAAACTAATCCGCATGCGACAAGTCTCAGATTACTATTCAAGATATTTTTTTTATAAAGAAATCTAAGTGTTTTCACACTCCTCGCTCCGACTCAAGTGAACAGCCGTGGGACACTGGCTGGATTTGATTTCCGAGATGGTTGTCAAGCCCAGCGAGGCGGTCTTAAGTCCTTAACCTCGTATTATTCGGACTCTTGATGTGCGGTCTAGAACTGATACGGAGTTTCGACATGCTCCCGAGAGCAGCCGGGTAATGAGATCGATCCTAGATTTTAGAGTAACCTAGCGTCAATGATTCTACAAGTTTTGGGTCTTGCAGATCGTATTTAAAGTGGATCAAACGGATTTCGTAGCTAATCTAGTTTAGCACTTGATTAACTTTGTCAAATTTCTAAAGGGTTTAATCCTAAGTGATTTCTGGTCGAGGTAGTACCTAGGCCTTTGTAGTTTGTATATAAAGTGATCCAAGTTATACTACTTAGCTAGTTTAAGATAATGTCTAGGGTGAAAGTACTTAGAAAAATTGGAAGAACAAGGTGGTGAAGGGTGGGATTTGTGAAGGAAATGGGTTCAAAGGTGGCTTTAGACTTTGGATTTGAGTTATAACAGGTTAATAAGGTGTTGGGATCGACCCATTGCCTAAGGACGTCTTATTCCAGGTTGGAAAAAATCCGGGCTGTTACAGGGGGTTCGTTGAAATTATCCTTTAAAATACGAAGAAATCCTACTGAGTACTTCGGGGAGACCTTTATGTTGTGGTAGTCTAGGCAAGGACCGGGTTTTCTCGCCTCGCAAAAGGAATCTTTAGTGCATGAAAGACAAAGTAATAGATTTAAATGTAATCATACCAATTCATCCAAAGAAACTATCTTTAGTGTATATTCACTGTAGACCGCAGATATTAACTATGGACCCCTGATATTCATTGTGGACCACTGATATTAACTGTGGACTGTGGATATTCACGGTGAACTACGTATATTAACTGTGGACCGCTGATATTCACTATGAATATCCATGGTAAACAGTAAATATCAGTGGTCCACTGTTAATATCCGCAGTCCATTGTGAATATCAGTGGTCCACTGTTATATCAATCGTCTATAGTGAATATTAGCGAGCCACTATTAATATCAGTGGTCCACAATGAATTTCACTGTTAATATCAATGGTCCATAGTAAATATCAATGGTCCATTATTAATATTCGCGATCTATAACGAACGGAGCCACTGTTAATATCAACGGTCCATAATGAATTCCACTATTAATATTCGCGATCCACAGTGAACATCCACGATCCATTTGATACCACCATTCATATAACAAAAAGAAAAAACAAAACAAAACAAAAATGGAACCCCTATACTCTCCTCTCTTTAACAAACTCCCACGTTTCACACAACAACAAAAAAACCCTACAACAACTATAAAGGGAACCGCCACACCCTCCTCGTTTTCACAAACTCTCACCAGTCATACCCAACGATACGAATAAACAAAAAAAAAAACCTAGTTTAATGCGCGAAGTGTGTTCTAAGCTTCGCCGAACATTTACAAGAGCTTGACCGAGGTTTTTCGTCGTCGCCTGGAAAGTGTGGTGCATGTTCGACTACACAACTACCAACTGTCGAATAAGCTTTAACTTCCAAAAGAATTGGGAAAAAAAAAAAAAAAAAAAGACAAGAAAAACGAAACAACTAAATGGCCCTCGTGTGGCAAGCGCCCCATGTTTTGAATCCATTCACATCTTATGTGGGGCTTATTGAGTTGTTATGAAACAAATCTATCTCGTCCCCATGTAAAAGGTTTTAGTTTCATGTCTTGGACTAAGAGGGCAAAGCTTATCGCATATGGACCACATCAGAGGAAACAATTCAAAATTAACATACAATATTAGTGTAATTGTGGGCTACAAATAAAAACTTAAAAAACTCTTTTGTGGCTTAACGAATGTCTAATTAAAATGAACTCCAAGAAGTGGGCCAAATCCTTATTTTTAGTCAGGCCCATGTCCATTTTACAAAAAAAAAAAAGTAAAAAAAAAAATCCCAATAAGTGGTATTTTCGTCCTTAAAAAAAGTTCCCTCGGGTTAATTTAAAAAAAAAAAAAAAAAAAAAAAACTTAAGTTTGAAAATGAGCGTTTATTACCAAAATAATAATAATAATAATAATAATAATAAGTAGTTAGAATTGTCCGAAAGGTTAGCTAGAATACATCCCGAGGTATGAAATTTGATACACCGAGGCTTTTAGCCTTTGAATTTGGGCTGTCTTTTAATGATCCAGACCCTTTATACAATATATCTGCATTTTTTTGTGTATACAAAAATAAATAAATCTCTTTGCTTCTCTATTTCAACTGTTTAAATATTTTTTTTTTCTTTTGCTTTGAAAAATGAACGGTCAATGTAACCTTTAAATAATAAAATATCTGAAACAATGAATATAAAATTTTTTTGGATGATCTTCCATCCAAGGAAATCCCCATCACACAAACCGTTTCGATCATAAAAAAGACCCAAATTTCAACAGTCGAAGTCCAGACACATCATTTTGCAATATCTCGCGATGTATACCATGAAGCCTCTTCTGCCGAAATTAGCTCTCTGCAACCCAACACGTACCAAACCCCACCGCCTCAACTCGCGGCCGCAAGTGCCAACTTATCTCCGCGGGGAAAAAATTAGCACCGTAGATTCTTCCGTGCTATGCCTTTTTATTTTTTTCTTTGCTCAATAACTCATGCTATTAAAGTAGATCTTTTTAGATACGAAAATGAAGTTTTGGTCAAAATTAGCTTTAGCCCTTGAGATAAAGCTGCTGAAAATAGATCGACACCTAATTTGGTCATGTAGGTTTTGTTCAGGTCGAGCATAGAAAGTTGAGTGCTCCATCAGATTTACACTAAAACCTTACCCGCACATCGGACAGATGCGGATTTCCTGCCAAAGCCTTTGCGAGAAGTTGCTGCGCAAGGATGCTGGGTGAGGCCCACCGCTATGTTTGTGGAAAATATACTCTCTTCATCCGTTCCGCAAGCTCATTTTAATTTAAGCAACAAAAAATTGCAGCGCATACAAGACTCAAGTGAGCCACACGAGAGGAAACAGTGGGAATTCAGTGATAACTGTTGAAACATTCTCATGACCATAAAAACATTGTTTCAGGATTTTTAATTTTTTTTAGGTGGAGACCAGGAAGTTTTCAATGGTTGTTATTTCTTTTCCCAATTTTCCGTATCATATGGTCCACTTTAGTTTTAGATCCACCTCAGATGAGCTCGCCAAACGTATGAACGAAGAATATTTACTGCAAACATGGTGGTGGGCCCACCCAGCATCCTTTTGCGGAAACTTCCTGCGAAAGGCTTTGTCAGGAAATCCGCGTCCCACGAGGGACAGGTGGACGCGGATTGCGTCCTACCCTCATCGGGCAGGGGCAGGGCTCTGTAGGGCCCACCATGATGTAAGTATTTTATCCAGGCCGCTAATCGCTTTTTTCATATCATTTTAAGGTATGATCTAAACGTTGCCCAAGATACAGGGATTAAGTGGACCACAAAGTGAGAATTTAATGTCCACTGTTAAAAACTTCTTGGGAGCTGGAGTAGTCTCGGATCAAGATAATATTTGTTTTTTCACTTCATCCACGTCTACATGACCTTATTAATAGGTTGGACGGTAAAAAAAAATAAATCATGGTAGCCCTTAAAAAGGTTTGAAGGGTGGTTGTCATTATTACTGCAGCTTCCTCCGGTGTGGCCCACTGGAACTGTGTACTTGCTTCAATTATACGTACACACCTTAAAATGATATGATAAAAGCGATCAACGGCGTGGATAAAACACTAACATTATGGTGGGCCCACAGAGCCCTGCCCGGACGGGGTAGGACGCAATCCGCGTCCGGGACAGGTGTGTTCGGTGGGACCCACCGTACAATTCATTTCCCAAGAACTCCGGTCCTTCAATTTTGAGGAATGCGAAAGATTCACAGAAATAATAGACGGTCTGGATAAGCCATCCATCACTTTGGTATACGTATAGCCTACGTTACAGTTGACCAGCCTTATACTGCGAGGATTATCTGAACGGTGGGTCCCACCTCTTTCATGGCTCAGATGTCTGTGCACGTACGAGGTAGGCAATTTTGTCCACGTGTAGTGGGGGAGTATGGAATGGTCGTTGTTATAATGATGTATGGACCAGACCACTAATGCAGCGTATCAAAACCATTGCATTTGCGTATCCCCGTTGTATGTTATTTGATACTCTGGTGGTGTATGACACATGTTACGCAGGCACTTAAAAATGGTACACGTGGCATATATTACCTTGCATTAAACGGACTAAACTGTGGAAACCACCGTCGATAACATACATTCCAAAAATCAAGCTGATTGAACAATCCTGATCTCTGATTCATGGACAGATTTGTTAGTACATTGGACATTTTTCATTATCAACTGTCCAATAAAAGTCCACCAATCTAATAGTCAGGTAACTAAGTAGGCTTAATTTTTGGGTCATGACACATCTAAGCTTTTAGACATGATTTCAACGGTTTAATTTGAATTAATTGTATGACACGTGTATGATTTTAAGTAATTTCTAAGTGTCTGCGTATGATTCATCAACCTCCTCCTGAGTATCAAAATTTTCTCTATCCCATTGCTACACATGAGTGCCATTCACGCACGTAAAGGGATATCTGGTAATCCCGACATGAAATTGCATGTAGATTCGGGCCCACCAGGAATGGACGGGTGGGATGGGTGGGAGCCATCCAACGCGCATCCATCAGAAGACATGAGTCGCTTTCTAACATTTATTCATACGAAAGAAAATGCTAATCCCAGATGCTGACAAATATCGCCAACATTTTTAAAATTTCAGGATATTTTCGTAAAAATAAAAATAACTAAATGATATTAATGGTCGCACTCGGTTTGGCTTTGATCAGGTGTGGTGCGTGCCGGCTTACCAGATCCGACGATGCGGCCGAATTCAAATGGAACAACTTAACCCAGGTGCCGAGATAGTCAGATACGTGTATATGGCCAGGATATGATAACATTGGTCACCTGTTCGGTTACTTGTCTTGAAATTATAAGATGATCCAGGGTTCTTTGATGATGGATTGTTTCGATGAAGGATTGTTTTATGACTTTTGTACTAAAGTACTTTAATATATCAGAATAATCAAACCAAAAAAAGAAATTACTTACAGTCCATCACAATAAATAATTATAAGAAGTCTTTTATAGATATGAACTTATATTAAGAATGAAAATAATTTATCATAAAATCATATATTTAGATTACGGCTAAAGATTACTATTTTCTTTTTTGAATTTATTGCTATTTATAGTTTTTTTTTGTGACCTCTGATGTTTTATTATTATTATTATTATTTCAACGGTCATGGTAGCTGAATCATTGTCACCTTTCGTCATGTCTTTTCATCTCTTCTCGACATGTGTCTCTTTAACCGTTTTTCTTCGCTCAATTGCGCCTCGTCATCAGATGACGTGTCCATCCAACTCAGCGCCAACCGTAATTTCGTAAAAAGCGTTATAAATATTTCCGCAGATCTTTTACATGCTATTTCTTTCCCGTGCAATGCCATGTGTACTTTCTTGATTGGCTATTCTAAGGTCGGTTAGAAATAGGGTACAATATTGTCGCCCATGTCATTTCGCCTTTGAGTAAAAATGTGAAAGTGACGTTGGCCTCTCGTTTAATGCCATAAATGCTACTGTTTAACGAGACAAAAATATTAAATTTAGCCATCTTGATCGAACTTGACTATATTGGTCGAACTTGGCCATCTTAGTCAAAAAACATTCAAGTCGGCCATCTTGGTCGAAAAACATCAAATTCGGCCATCTCGGTTGAAAAATATCAAATTCGGCTATCTTTGATCAAAGTCGATCATCTTGGTTGAAAAACATCAAAACCAGCCATTTTGGTTGAACTCGGCAATCTTGATCAAAAAAACGTCAAATTCGGTTGTGGGAATGAAGAGTATCGGTAAATCCATTTCGGATAAGGTTTATAGTAAATGGGAGTGATAGTTTGACCAAGAACTTAATATGCCACATTTTGGACTAGTTATAAAATATGGTTGCGGTCCAAATGGCGAGGTTCGACCATCGGAGGTGACTCGGGATATATAGGGTATTGTTCTCCATTGTGAAGGATATTCCTAGGAAAGGGTTACCCCACAGGTATTCCATGATTCCTAACTTTTAGATTGAAATTCATGTTCTTCCATTCAAATCGTCTAATCTCAACAGGGAGATGATCATTCTGCATTTCCTATGTTAGAGCAGGATGCGTATTCTGTTGCAAAAAAGGTGTTCTTAGTACTGGCTGTGATGACACCATATTTCCGACAGAGCTTGTCTCAACAATTTGCTGAGGCATAGTTTGCTGAGGGATAGTAGGTCGGAGCATAGTTTGCTGAGGGATAGCATGTTGGAGCATAGTTTGCTGAGGGACAACAAGCTAAGGCATAATAGGCAGTATTTTAACAAAAATAGCCATCATCCGATCCAAGCACTCAGTTTGACTGACCATCCACTTGTTAAAAACTGCAGCCTGATTTAGTGAGTGTTCGGCTTGAGCTCATGACCACTTTGCAATATGTTGAATCCTTATTTACATATCGCGTAACCCAACCTACATTATCTCAATAGGATTAGTCCAAGATGAAGATGCCCTATCCGAGTTTGAAGAACTGGGTGTTGGGTTTGTCATACCCCAGATTTGGAAACCTGGTTCACAAAATTTTCGATCGCCGAATTCGGCGCCGACAGCCTCTGTATTACCCCGTTCTCGGCTCTCGGCACCCATATACTGGATTCCGATCCTGAGATCCTACAAGGAGGATTTAAATCATAAACTTTTTCTTTTATAAGAAGCATAACACACAAACAATAACCAATGACATCACCACATAATAAAAAACTTTGAGTACAATGCATAAGGGAAATACAATGACAATATCAAAGGCTCCAGAAACTCAGTGGCACGCTCCTGACTTGGTGCTGCTGCAGCGTCCTAGCGTCACTTGCACGCAACGATTGTGCAAAAGCTTATAGAAAGCTTAAATGGTGGTGTAAGTGTGTGCGCAAGATAAGTGCCAATGTATGCAATATCAGAGCAATGTGGAATGTGCTGGTAAGTCCATGAATACAAAAATGATGACAAGTCGATGAATGAGAGGGTGCTGGCAAATCCATGAATGTTATCTTCCTTAACAAGGTTATGCAAATGCAGGGCCTACATGGCCAATGTCATATGCGAGATGCAACTCAAGCATAACAATCCTCATCTGAGTCTACATAACAATACAACTCATCTCTGAAATATCACCGGGTCTAGTATATTTAACACCAGCTTGCCACCCCATCTAAGCGCACAACTGGGCAAGTGGAAGAGACCTCACTATCTGCCTGCCAATATCGGGTCTGGCTCGTCGATAACGGATCCATTCCTCAAGTTGGGTCAGAGTTAGCCTAGTCATTGCCCCCTCACCCGGGTGGGTAAGGCCACACTCTCTTCCGACCGACCACGACACAGTAGGAGACGCGGCCTTTTGGTATTCAGCGCTCATGCGTTCATACATCCACTCGTTCTCGATGTTGGAGCATCCTCCTGGTACCTTAAGGGTTTGAGGACTTTCACCCTGGGACATTTATGACGCCCCCGTGCTAGTAACAAGTATTTCCGATATCCAGTCATGCCATCCACGCTATGCCTGCGGAGGCTACGGCCTTGATGTTGCTATGACGTACAATAATTATGTCACACAAATGCGAAATGCATGAGTCACACTATCCAGTCATGCAGCAATTCTGCACGTACCGCGCACTCATATGAGGTAACTCCGTCTCTTAGGGAGTTCCATAACAATCCGCCCAATGACACATGCTATGATCAATTACTCCTCATACCAAGCACACATATGATGCACATGGGCATGAATCATGAAGTTATACTAAGTATGATCTATGGTAATGATATACTCTCCTCATAACAAGCATGGGCCTAGATGGCCTACTCATATCAAGTATGGGTCTAAGAACAAGGGATGAGCTTCCTCACCCGCTCCATCCCGTAGTAAATTGGGCTTCCCTAAGGGGCCCGATAAGCACAAGGTTGGCCTACAATGCACAGTGGAAGCATAATCCAAAATGGGGGCCCCAACAGTTTGGGTTAGCCCAATAAAGTGAGATGGGTCATACCAAAAACAGTGGGGCCCAATGATTTGGGTTAGCCTACAAAAAAAGATGAGAATGGAGCTAACAACGGGCCCTAAGGAGGATTACAATGTGGACATTTAACCACCATTGCTCTTACAATGTGGACATTTAACCATCATTGCTCCCAAGGTGTGGCCTATTTGGAACCTAGAATCTAACTACAATGGGAGCCACGACCATTATACTAGCTAGAAATGGATGGGATACATAAATATTATCACATACATCATGGTGGAATCATACATCGCAATTGGGCTTCACTTAAGAGCCTCACATACATCACGATGGGCCTCACACAAGGGCCTCATATACATCATATTGGGCCTCACCATATGGGCCTCATATACATCACAATGGGCCTCATCATAAGGCCTCACATACCACAATGGGCCTCACCATAGGGGCCTCACATACATCATGGTGGGTCCCTTGGGTCAGCCCCCATGCCCTAACAAAATAGATGGACAACATGCATATAGACCACATACAACATGGTGGGCCTATACAGTGTAGATGTGCCCCACCAAACGGACAGTGTGGATGGAATACATGTATCAGGGTGGGCCCTGCACATATAGCGGGTGGGCCCTGCGTGTATAGCAGGTGGACCCTGCACGTCCAACAAACGGACGGATGACTTTGAATGAAACACATACATCATGTGGGCCCACCGTCCATGGCTAGACGGTGTGGATAGAATACATACACCAAGGTGGATCCCACCGTCCAGAGATGCTGGACGATGAGGATATAAACATATACATCAGGTGGGTCCACACGTGTGGCCCACCAGTCCAACAAAATGGACGGACGATGTGAATACAACACTTACATCATGATGGGTACCACCGTCCATGTGTTGGACTGTGTGGATATCCAACACATATCTGGTGGGCCCCACGTCTATATTGCTGGACGGTGTGGATGCAAAGCATTCATTAAGGTGGGGTCCACGT
Source organism: Magnolia changhungtana (assembly GCA_030180095.1). Classification (NCBI taxonomy): domain Eukaryota; kingdom Viridiplantae; phylum Streptophyta; class Magnoliopsida; order Magnoliales; family Magnoliaceae; genus Magnolia; species Magnolia changhungtana. The sequence continues at coordinate 10,594,310 of JASAUF010000658.1, forward strand.
CCCACGTGATAAACGAATGACCTGGATATAACATATACGTCAGGTGGGTCCACGCGGTGGCCCACCAGTTGGAAGGATCTAGCTGATATTTGTATTTTCCCTTCAACAGGGTCTGCCCAAAATGGGCAGCAGGCCCCGGTTGGACAGCAGGTGAGTCCCACTTGGTGGATAGCATGGATTAAAATACATACATTATAGGTGGGCCATTCAATCACAGGAGAGAGAGAGAGAGAGAGAGAGAGAGAGAGAATCAAGTGGTGAAGGGAGGGGCTTCGCCACTATGAGCCCACCCTTAGAAATACAATACATACATCAAATGGGTCCCAATCCTTGTGGGCCGACAAATCATCAAAATCAATGGTGAAAACATCTTTCCTACCAATAATGAAGATTCACCCACCGATTACACTTCTTCTTGGTTCCTTGAGATGCTAAGAACCTTGGCTTCTTCTTTTATGGAGGATGATGAAGATTGAAGGGTTAGGAAGAGAGATTTGGGGTAGGGAGTGGGCCACAAACTTGGTTATCCTTGGAGCTTCTCTTGTTTAGACGGTTGCTCTCTCTGGTTTCTTGGAAATGGCAGAGAGAATGAGAGGGAAAGAGGATGTGATGGGATGAAAAAGGGATGAGTTGTGTAAGAGAGGGATAGGTGTGTGTAAGAGAGAGTTGACTTTGGGGATGACTTGTGTAAGAGAGGGATGAGTGTGATGGGTGGAGTGATGGGTTGTACTTGACTTGCACTTGATTGATTGATGTGATAGATTGGGTAGAGATTCTCTTGGTATTTGCAATGCGCGACGTTTCCTCAAAATATATGTGGCCCTACTACTCTTAGCCTGGGTATCGCATCGGTGCACATGACGTGACGTTAGAACCGCAGTGATAGCGCGGTCGCTAGGGTATAGGTTTCGAGTCGAGTCGACTTAGATCTACGAGATGTGACTTAGGGTCACTCGCAAATGCCGACTATAGGTCTCGAGTTGCCGGAATTTAACGGGAAGGATTGCGGAATCCTAATGAATGAAATGGTCACTAGGACATAGGCCTGACAAGGTTCGACAACAATTAAGTACTGCCTACACCTGTGTTTTCTCTTCTGGTGCAGGAGGTTCATTAGTGTTAGAAGAGTTATGACCTCTTCCGCTCATATTACACCGGTATGGATAACATAATAGTCGATCACTAAATATTTATATTAATCAGAAAATATTTAATCTCACTAGATATGTCAAAAATTGTTGGCACCCGTTTTGGTTTTGGTCACGTATGGTGTGTGTATGGACATGTCAAAACCAATTGTGTGGCTCGACTCAAACAGAACAACTTGACCCCAAGTACTAAGACAGGCAGATACGTCAAATGTGAACGTATATGACTGAGATTTGAGAAGATCGGTTGCCTATTCAGCCACTCGTGATAGAATTGTGAGATGATCAGATGATATTTAGATAATGTGGTTCTTCCTTTGATGATGAGTGACTTCTTTACTTTCATACGAAATGACTTTAATATACCAGTGCAATCGAACAAAAAAGAAAATACTTACGGTCGGTCGCATGGAGAACTGCAAGAAACCTTTCTGGAAGATGAACTTATTAAGAATGAAAATAGTCTAGCGCAAAATCATATACTTGGATTACAACTAAAGATTACCGTTACTCTTAAGATAGAGATAAGCTATGATAAGAAAATAGAAAAGTAATTTAATCAGTTTGTTGGATTTGTATAGGACGATTTGCTTTGCTGAATTTATTACTATTTATAGATTTCTTTTGCGTCTAGATGCTTTTTTTTTTCAATAGTTACGCCAGTTGAATTGTTGCCAACTTTGGTTTCTCATGTCCTTTCATCTCTTCTCGACACGTATTTGTTCCTCTAACCATTCTTTTTTACTTGACTGCTTTCTATTTGTTGGGCTTTTCGGCCGCACCTCATCATTAGATGACGTGTCCATCCAACTCAGTGCCATATGTAATTCCATAAAAAGTGCTCCAAATATTTCCACAAAATATTGTGAGTTTGTCAAAATATTAACTAATCTAAATTTTTACAAATTTATCACAACATTATCTCGATATTAATGTGAAAAACATTAACTAATTATATATTTAAATTTAAAATTATTTATTAATTTGCATAAATATTTTTAATTTTATGAGATTTTCCAATTTTAAAAATCTCCTATAAAATTTTCAAATCAAAATATCCATGAACAAGATTTGTCATTGTAATCCAAGTACATTGGAAAATAGCACCAACATGTCATTTAGTTATTTAGTTGGGGGACATTTATTGGATTGTTAATATATATATATATATATACATATATATATATATATATATATATATATATACATATATATATATATATATATATATATCCAATGTTCATATTTAAAGGATGCAAATTGCTTAATGACTCTGACATCACCCAGCTCTATAGCGAAGTGGATTGGCTGGTTTACCACATACCACCGACATAGCTGGTGTGTTGACATTACCAAAATTTGTGGTCCCATCATGAGGTATGTGTTATATCCAACCCGTCCATCCATTTATCAAATTATGTGGTCCCATCATGAGGTATGTACTATATCCAACCGGTCCGTCCATTTGGTGAGCTCACAGTAAGACTTTGAGCAAAAAAAAAAGAAGACAGATCCAAAGATCAAGTGGACCATGTAAGAACTCTATTTAGTGGGCCTTACTGATCAACAGTCTAGATTGTCATTCAGTTGGACTGGATGATTGAGTAGACCAGTGAGCCCCACTTCATTTGATTTGTTGCGCAATTTTGATTGCGCAGCAGTGCGTATTAGGGCTGGAATGCTATGACTGTTTACGTAGACAACAGTTTGAGTCGAACTAGGACACAACAATGTGGAGCGTGGGAGAGGGAGTTTTGATGGGTTTCAAACTCCCCCTCCACAGTCTCTATAAAAGAGAGCTGGGTCTCCAATCCTACACCACAACAGAAATTCGAGTCTCATCTTGTGAATTGCAGAAAGGGTGTGAAGGAGAGGAAATCCTAAGCTCTATAGGTATTCTGGTATTCTTATCCGGCTTCCATGGCGGCGTCTCAGCTAGGTAAGCTATCTGACCCCTGATCGCCATGTCCCATGCACAGACAGATCTGTGGGCCTATGCTGTATATAGATTAAGTACCACAGTTGGTATCAAAGCCATCTGTGCATAGGTATGGATGATCACGTCCAGCTATATCTGATCATATCAGGGATTTTCAAATTCCCGAAACAGTTGTGATCAAGGATTTGAATTTCGAAAATCCTAAAGACAACTATTTGAATTAGGGATTTCGATTTCGAATCCCCAAATTAGAAGATTAGGGTCTTCAATTTCTAATCCCTAAAATCAGATTTTTAGATTAGGGATTTGGATTCGAAACCCTAAATACAGTTTTTCAGATTAGGGATTTGGACTCGAACCTAAATACAGTCTTTCAGATTAGGGATTTCGAATCCCAAATCCAGTATTTGGGAATTTCAGATTGTACTCCCCATTAAAGATTTCGGATCTTAGATCGGAAATTAGAGAAATCCCAGATCAGCCCCATTCTAGATAGATATATAGGGATTTTAAAGAAACCGTAAATCCAATTGATCAGGGACTTCTTATCCCTTCAGGCCTTTCAAATCTGGCCACTTACCTTGATCTGTTGGACCGACAACCATTGACAAACCTCGAGATAAAGGTAATGACTCTCGACCTTCATTCCTCTATCTGGAGTCGTTGCCAACGTCACGAGCTCTCGTCTTCATCGATGGCGGCCGCGGCCACAGTCGCAGACACTGCTTCTGATGATGTCTACCGAGATCCATTTCTTCTCATTGCGTCGGGCGGACAGGGAGAGTGACCTACGTCTCTCTCTCTCTCTCTCTCTCTCTCTCTCTCTCTTAGAGATTTCGGAAGATGAGAAGAGTCTCAGGGCTTTCTGCGCTGTTCAGACACAACAAACGGGATATCCCCAGTTTTAATCGTTTCGGGTATATGGACCCGATTTCAGTCCATTCGGGTATATGGACCCGATTTCAGGCCGCTCGGGTACATTAAACCTATTACAGCCCGTTCGAATCTTGTTGTATATATATCCTTAGGGTGATTATATATGGGCCTATACTGGATTTTCAAATCTGGAATGGGCCTGGCACAAGTGAGCCTCATCAGAAGATTTCAGCATGGCTGTTGATTGGGCCCATTTAATTGGGCCAAGTGCTAAACATTAAATTCAAATCTCATCTGGGCCCATTGATATTTGAGGAACCTATTTGGATCCGTTAACCAGATCTGAGTCATTAGGTTGGATTAAAATGAGCATATAATCTAGAAATATTCACTTGATGGATAAATATTAGGACAAAGAACTATCATCAAATATCAGATCTAACACGTCCATCTAATGGACATAAATGTCAGGATCTGAGCATTAAATTTTGTGGATCGTTCAATACTATTCATTCATCGTGTGGGTATTATAGACTAGACTTATTATACTCATTGATAGTGACCAGATAATATAGAGACTTGACTCGGCCCAGTTATAGGCCCACTTCCTATCCTTAAAGGTCTCATACAGACCATTAGATCATAGAGAGCGAAACATATCCTTCTGTTTTCGTCAATAGTTTCTCTATCCTCTAATGATCAATATTGACCATCTTGTAGGCCGTATCAAACTAATTTAATTATAATTCATTAAGGCATGATTATAATTGCGATCCTAAGTCTATATTTGTAGTTTTGGATTCGGTTGTGTTAGCCACCATAGTGACCTCAATCGATGAAATTTTACAAGTACAGACTAGTAACATTGGGATAAGGAGGATTGCATACAGTTGCGTTCATATTTTTCATGCATACGGTGACGAAAACACAGATGATTAACGTTTGGCAATCACGTGAACGGATGAAGTAAATGGTGTTGGTGATGTAAAGCTGAAAGACTCATCTCACCCGCAGGTGTTGAGTGTCTCATATTTACATGATTGACATCACTTAGCTTCATGTTTAGGATGATCACTAACATGTTATTATTACCTCCCACAGGAGTAATGATGATGATGTAACAGATTCTCACCAGGATATGATGGTTGGGCCCATTTTCATCTTGGATGATTTAATTGATGCCTCCCTTAGCAACTGAATTGATTAACTTTGCATGATAATTTTGTTTATATTCACGAAATTGATTTGTAAAATTATGAACTAATGTGAGTATATATGTATCTCTTTTATTTCAGTCTCAATTCCAACTAATCAGAATCAAGTCCCTGCCCTTAATGGATCTAATTACGCTTAATGGAAGAACGCCATTGAAGTTGTATTGGGCTATCTTCAATTAGATCTTGCTCTGATAACACCAGAACCGCCAAAGCCATTTAATAATGTCACTAAAGTTGAATATAATTGATGGGTTGCATGGTTTAGATCAAATAATACATGCCTGAAAGTCATAAAGTATTCAATTTCTGAATCGATGAAGGGTGTCATACCTGAAATAGACAAGGCCAAAGTTTTCCTTACTGAAATGGGAAAACGATTCAAGAAATCTGATAAATCTGAAGTGGACATTCTTCTGAATAAATTGACTCGCTCGTCCTCCGATGGAAAAGACGACATTCGTGAATATATTGTAGAGTAGATCGAAGTTGTTTCTAAGATCCGTGCTCTAGGGCTTGTACTAACTGATGATCAACTGGTTCATTTGATCATGAACAACCTACCTCCCCAATTCGGCACATTCCTGGTAAACTATAACACTCTGAAGGACATGTGGACATTGGATGAACTCATCACTCAGTGCGTCCAAGAAGAAGACAGGATTAGGCAGATGGTAAAATTTTAAAATGTAATATGGTGACTTCAGGACAAGGGCATGGGCAAGGGAATAAAGGAAAAAGGAAAAGGAAACAAGGTTCTAATAAAGGATTCTCTGGTCCTCCATCGGGAAACCATGAGAATCAATCTGGAAATGGATCTAAACGCAAACAGGTTAAAGGTAAACCGTGCTTCTTTTGTAAAAAGGCGGGTCATCTAAAGAAAGACTGCGAAGGTTTCCAGAATTGACTCATAAAGAAAGGTAATCATTTTGTTCTTGTTTGTTTTGAATATAATTTGACCGATGTGTCAGCGGATTCCTGGTGGATAGACTCAGGAACTATTATTCACATATGCACTTCTATGCAGGAATTATTACAGTCCAGGCCACCAACTGATGCAGAGCGCTCAATATACGTAGGCAATGGTGTCAAGGTTGACGTGGAGGCAATAGGAGTCTATAGGCTTAAGTTGAAGTCTAGTCATTTTTTGAATTTAGTAGATACATTCTGTGTGCCGTCTATAAGGCGCAATTTAGTTTCAATTTCCTGTTTAGATAAGTTGGGATATTCACTCCACTTTGGAAATAAAAGTTTTAGTATTTACTTTTATTCGATTAAAGTTGAAACTAACTCTATAGTAAACAACTTATACCAATTAGACTTGATTGCCTCTCACGTCTATAACATTAATTCCTTGCATAGAAATATAATGGGATCCAAGTGATGACTAGACTATGAGAATTCCTCCATGTAGTGGCACAGGCGGTTATGCCATATATCTCGTAAGAGATTAGACAGGCTTGTGTGAGAAAGAATTTTATATTCTCTAGACTTCTCTGATTATAAAGTATGCATTGATTGCATAAAAGGGAAATAGACTAGAACGAGAAAGAAAGGTGCAACCAGGAGTGTAGATCTATTAGAAGTTATACATACAGATATCTGTGGACCATTTCCTACGGCCTCATGGAGTGGCCACAAATATTTTATTACCTTTATAGATGACTACTCTCGCTTCGGGTAGTTATACCTTATCAGTGAGAAATCAAATGCCCTGGATGCTTTTAAAATCTATAAGGCCGAGGTTGAAAATCAACTCGATAAGAGAATTAAAGTTGTCAGATCTGACCGTGGTGGTGAATACTATGGCAGATATGACGAATCAGGACACAATCCAGGGCTATTTGCTAAATACTTACAGGATTATGGCATTGTCACTCAGTAAACTATGCCTGGTACTCAAAAGCAAAATGGAGTGGTTGAGAGACGCAATCGCACCCTTATAGATATAGTGCGAAGCATGGTTAGCAATTCGATATTGCCAGAATCTCTATGGGGTGATGCGATCAAAACCGCAGTTCATATACTAAACAGGGTTCCTAGCAAAGCATTAAACAAAACTCCTTTTGAGATGTGGAATGAGAGAAAACCAAGTCTCTGATATCTACATGTTTGGGGTTGTCCTGCTGAGGCCAAAGTTTATAACCTGTATGAAAATAAGTTTGATCCTATAACCATAAGTTGTTTCTTCATTGGATACTCAAAAAGATCAAAAGGCTATCGATTCTACTGTCCTTCCCACTCCATCGGATTTTTGAGACTGAGAATGCCAGATTCTTTGAGGACACTAAAAATAATGGGAGCACGAACATAAGAAATTTGGTATTTGAGGAATAAAGGACCGTGACTCCAGTCATAGTCAATCCAGATCACGTGGATATTAATAATGCAGTTGATTCTGCAGTCACTGTAAAACACCACGTAGAACCTTATATACAAACCACCAATGAGGAAAATCAAGATCAGACCCAACAAACTGAACCATTGAGAAGATCTAAAAGAGAGAGAAGGCTTGTAAATCGAGACGATTACATCATATACTTACGAGAGCACGACTTTGACATAGGAGTGGAAAAGGATCCTGAATCCTTTACACAAGTCAAACAAAGTGCTGATCCTTCTCATTGGTTTGATGCCATGAAAGATGAGTTGAAATCCATACGGGACAATAAAGTATGGGATCTTATAGAGTTTCCTACTGGAATAAGGCCGATTGGTTCTAAATAGATATTTAAAACTAAATGGGACTCCAAAGATAATGTCGAATGATATAAAGCCAAACTTGTTGCTAAGGATTTTAATCAAGGTGAGGGTATTAATTTTAAGGAGACTTTCTCACCAGTATCTAAGAAAGACTCATTCAGAATCATAATGGCTCTTATAGCTCATATGGATTTAGAGCTACATCAGATGGATGTAAAGACTGCATTTCTCAATGGGAATCTAAATGAGAATGTATACATATTGCAGTCCGAAGGTTTTGTAGCTACTGGCTCAGAACATTTGGTTTGTAAACTTAAGAAGTCCATCTATGGGTTGAAACAGGCATCGCGACAGTGGTACCTTAAGTTTCATGAAGTAATTTCCCCATATGACTTTGTAAGAAACACTGCAGATGAATGCATCTACATTAAAACCAGTGGGAGTAAGCTTGTTATGATGATTTTATATGTTGATGACATTCCGTTGGCTAGCAGTGATACCAAGATGTTGAGTGACACCAAGAAATTCTTATCTCAAAGGTTTGAAATGAAAGACCTTTTGTGAAGCTTCTTACGTCATCGGCATTGAGATTCACCGTGACAGAACACTTGGACTGCTCAGCCTGTCATAGAGGGCCTATATTACTAGGGTACTCGAAAGGTATGGCATATAAAATTATGCTTCAGGAAAGTCACCCATTGTGAAGGGCGACAAATTTGGTCTATTTCAGTGTTCAAAGAATGATTTAGAAAATAATCGAATGAAGGAATTTTCGTACGCATCAGTAGTAGGGAGCATCATGTATGCTCAAGTCTGTACGCTACTAGACATTGCCTTTGTCACTGAAATATTGGAAAGATATCTATCTAATCTAGGAATGCAACATTGGATAGCTGCGAAGAAAGTATTATGGTATTTTCAGAGAACGAAAGACTTCAGACTCACATACAGAAGATCTGATTAGTTGGAGTTAATCGGATATTCAGATGTAGACTTTGCAGGCTACGTTGATACTAAGAAATCTACTTCAGGATACATCTTCATGATGGTGGGAGGAGCTATATCGTGAAAAAGAGTGAAACAGTCTACCACAACCTCATCCATTATGGAAGTTGAATTTATTATTTGCTATGAGGCATCTAATCAGGCACTATGGTTACAGAGTTTCTTCTCAGGTTTGCGGGTACTGAATCATATCCCGAAACCATTGAGAATATTTTACGATAATTTGGCTGTTATTTCCTTCTCTAGTAACAACAAGCATTCGTCAAGGTCAAGGCATATCGACATCAAGTATCTTGTTATAAAGGAAAGAGTTCAGAATCATCAAGTGTCCATGGAATTCATTGACACTAAGCAGATGATTGCAGATCCGCTCACTAAAGGGCTCCCTATCACGCCATTTCAGGAGCATGTAACATCCATGGGAGTCATTGATCTCACAGATGTTTTCAGTTAGTGGGAGTTGAGCGTATTTTAATTTTTACAGACACTTAGGGATCTTTTTTTATACAGTTTGTTTGGATGATTTTGATATAAAGATTTATTTATGCTTATATATATATATATGCGCAAATTTTGAGTAAGTAGAACTACAGTCGTGTCTCGTTAGAGATATGTAAAAGTTTTAAGACCTCTTAAGGATAGACACATATCACCACACTAAAGTGTGTAATCCTTATACTACATTTCCTAATTTGTGATCTATGTCGTTAAGATTGAAAGAACTTGTGACCCCCTTAGTCTCACTTCACCTAAATTAAATGTTGTGACTACTACCACGTTTCGATACTGACAGTCTTAATGGACCAGATTGAATAGCATTACTCATATTGTCCAACTATTTCATTGTTTAATCATTTGAATATTTTCTTGAAAGATTAAAACTTATTTTTAAAATTATTCTATATGACTATCATTGACGTTGCTCAATGAGGCCCAAGTGGGAGAATGTAAGAACTCTATTTAATGGGTCTTACTGATCAACGGTTTGGATTGTCATTCAGTTGGACTGGATGATTGAGTAGACCAGTGGACCTCACTTCATGTGATTTGCTGCGTAATTCTGATTGCGCAACAGTGCGTATTATGGCTGGAATGCTATGGCTGTTTATGCAGACAACAATTTGAGTCGAACTAAGACACAACAATGTGGAGCATGGGAGAGAGAATTTTGATGGGTTTCAAACTCCCCCTCCACAGTCTCTATAAAAGAGAGCTGGGTCCCCGATCCTACACCACAGCAGAAATTCGAGTCCCATCTTGTGAATTGCAGAAACGGTGTGAAGGAGAGGAAAATCCTAAGCTCTACAGGTATTCTGGTCTTTTTATCCAGCTTCCATGGCGGCGTCTCAGCTAGGTAAGCTATCCAACTCCTGATCGCCATGTCCCATGCACAGATAGATCCATGGGCCTATTCTGTATATAGATTAAATACTACAGACCACACTGTAAAAATCAGTGGGCGTTTCAATATCTACCAGTGAAATCCTTTTGGGATCATTAAAAATTTTGATCAATATAATATATATTTTTTTCTATTCATCCGGTCTGTATAACCTTACGAACAGTTTGGATGGAAAATAAACATTATGGTGGGCGTTGGGAATGAATGTTTTAACAATGAGAATCATTGTCTACTGATATTTACGATGTGATCCACTTAAGCTTTGGATATGACTTATTTTTTGGTTCATTCTCTAGAATGATCTCCCCTAATGGATGAATGATGTGGATATAATAAATACATATTTATGGGGTCCATGTAACATCAATCTTCTTTGAACCATTCGTACAACTCAAAGCTCAAGGAGTGTTCCACACGTGCCCACACTAGCCAGGTCAGTGATGTGTGGTACACCAGCCAATTTGGATCCCCTATCTAGTGAGCTGTCATTTAAGATTTAATTGAGACACATGCTGCATTCAAAGATGAAGCTGGATTAAGTACATAATTAACCTAATGACTTTCAAACATGCTTTACATGGTTCATCTTTAACACCATCACGTGGCTTAATCAAAGTTCATCACATCAGTTCACCGAGGAGGTGGGTGGTATCAGGTTCACCACTCAATCCTCTCAATATTTAAACAAATAAGTGTTGGCCATGGCTTAGGTGATGTTGATTGCCTAGTTATACGGCCAGTAGCGAGGTGGCCACTTGACTACTCTGTGGGCTCACCATGATATATGTATATTATCCACACCATTCATTTAAATTTTCAGATCATTCTAAGGTACGATCTGAAAAATAAGGCATATCCAAATCTCAAGTGGAACACACAGTCCATTTATTTTTTGAGATCATTTTAAGACATGATCTAAAAAATGAGACAGATCCAAATCTTAAGTAGACCACAACAAAAATAGTGGTGATTGAACAACCACCATTAAAAACCTCCTAGAGTCCACTCTAATGTTTATCTGCCATCCAACCTAATAATTAAGTCACACAGACATAAATGTAGGGAAAACACATACACCAGCTTCATCCAAAACTTAATTTTGTGGCCCGAATAAATTTTTAATGGGGGCATTCAATCACCACTCTTTCCTGTGGTATGGCCCACATGAGATTTATATCTGCCTCACTTTCGGATTTATGCTTTAAAATGATCCGAAAAAATGGATAGAAGGTGTGATAAAACACATACATCATGGTAGGGCCCACAGAGCACTGTCCCGTAGCTACTGACATGGTTTAGGATAGTTGGAACAGAGACAATTTAGCTGATTTTATTTGAATTAATGAATGCTAAAGCATGCAATTTATGAGAGTGCATGTGTATGAAGCATACGTCAGAGTATTAAATAACTCCGTACTTGGACGTTCCGGTCCTGCCGACCTGTGTAAGCATCAAATAGCGCATGAGCAGCATTTTCCCATTGGCTAGCAAAAATCCAAATAAAGATTCGGGGGTCAATATTCAGTGTTTTTAGCACTAACTTAACAAAAGCTGTTTTAAGACTCAAGTATTGGATGCAACGATATATTTGTCAAATTGATAGATACATCAGAGCTTATAGCCTAATGACAAAGACAAATTGTTCACATCAAATCCTGTCTTTTCTGCCAATGTGTCACTTTTTGTAAGGAAATTTGAGCCATGCAACAGGTGGACCACACGGAGAATTCCGGTCCAGGCAAAATCATGCCTCTTTGCTCATTGGGTAGGCCATGCTGTCAAAATCAACACGGAATGGATATTCTATTATAGCCCAATGCAATAATGGTGTTAGCTCATTCAGTGTCGATGGACTCGGCAACTCAGACGACTCAGATCGACTCATTTAGACCTAAGTCATGACCCCTCCGAATCAGATGATTCGGAGGGTGGTTCATGGCATCAAATTGGATTGGGTGCCATTGAACCTTAGTTGACTTGTATTCGACTTGTCTTAGGGCCTGTTTGGGAGTGTGGATTTGGAACCCCTTAATTCAGAAATCCCTGAATTTGAAATCCTACCGTTGTGTTTGGCATCCTATATTCAGAATCCTTTGTAATCCGGAAATAGCTATGCATAATATATTTATGGGGGTTTGAATTTAATTACTAAATTAACTTTAATATTTCTAATTAGTGTATCTATATAATTTTCGACACAATAATTATAATAAGTTTGTTGAAATATATATACTTTGCTTGAAAATGATGAAATTTCAAGTCATGGATGAGTCACAAGCATAAGATCACATTTGAGTGAACCGTTGATTTATATAGACAATGTTGGGATGGTGCAGATAATTATATTAAAGTAATTATAGTGATGCAAATGATAATCTAATTTTTTTTGGATATCATCAGTGGGCCATGTGCCTAGTAGATTAATAGTCCAATGACACACATATTACGCATGCAACTCTTGAAAAGATTTTAGATGCAATCCAAGATTTAAAACCACCATTTATTTTATGGTGCCAAATATATCAAGGGATTTCAAATCTCACCCCAATCTCCTAAAATCAAGGGCTTGCATACTCATCTTTTCTATTGCTCATATGTCTCATGTTGGGTTGTCTGATGGGTCCACTAACCCGTGGGTATTCGATGGACCTGATCTAATTTTAACTTATTGTATAGGTATGGGTTTGTTACACCACTTTGACCCGATCAAGTTCCGGTTTGGATTGGATCTAACGTCTACGATGGGACGGATTTATTGTGGTCGGGTTTAGTTAATTTTAATTGTAAAATAATATGCATTAAATATTCTAGTAACAGAATGAAGTTTCCTAAGTGATACGTGTGTAAAAGAGCTCATTTACACGTTCTACATGTTTCACAATGGGGCACACGTGGGTGCAATTTAGTGCGTCCATTGGTGTGGGTCCGTCCATGTAAATGCCCCTATTTAACTTGAACCCAGATCAAAAGACATGTACTGAAACTCAATTAGATTTGAGTCGGCCTTCTTAAAAAAACGAGACCTGTCTCAAAAGGACCCAAACCTACCAAGACCTGAACCAGACTAGCCCGGGGTGTATGTAATCTAGGGCCCATATAAATGTGACATTTTTGGTGGGAAACATGGGGCCATACGTGAAAGTTCATACACAATCACAGCACGTGATCATTTCTATGGCCCACTACAGTACTCTGATTTGATGCTGCCACGTGGCAGATTTGTTTCTACGGCTGGTATTGGGGCCTACCGTCAAGCTTAGCCAGCTAAAGGTGAGTGATCCTTATCCATTCTAACATCATTAGAGTTGTTAAAGACAAAAACGCATAGATGCTTGGATAATCTTTTTGGTTATTGAATCCCATTATGACAAATGTCGATTGAATCCCATTATGACAAATGTCGTGAGGTTTTGAAAATATCATTATAGGTAACAGAACAGAAATTTCAGTAAATGGTATATTGTGGCAAAATATCAGCATTATTTTTCAATTTTCATGATTTTATTTAAAAAGTATAATTTTAATAAAAAATATTTAGAAATTAGAGCAATTTGGCTGATACTGTTTGGGGTGTGGTATGTGTAACACACATGGATTAAGGAATAGAAATGAGATAATCGTCTGAATCACCGTGCTCTAATGTAAATTTCATCCGGCATTTGAAAATAATGAAAAGGATTGAATTAATTCAAGTATTGTAATATCTTTGTTGAGCAGGAGATAAGTGGGATTTTTTATTTTTATTTTTAGATTTTGGAATCCACTATACCTATAAGCCCTACATTGATGAATGTGTTTTATCCGCATCATCAATTCATATGCGCTCCTTATCTATGACATACATTAGTTGTGAAATCTAGTATGTTGATTAATTCCATAATCCACCAAATATAGGTTTCACTTAGTGTTTTTTCCAATGGAATAATTTGATACTAAATCGTGAGATTGGATGATCAAAATACTATGGTTCTTTCATGCATGTAATCTTTGTGTAATCATGATGTTAAGTTTACCTTAAGCAATTGAATGCCATTTAATGCTTCATGTTTACATTGGAGACCGAAAAGTGAGTCCGGATCAAAACTCAAGTGGGCCACACCATATGGAAGAGTTGGGATGAGACACCTACCATTAATTGTGTGCCGAGCTCACCATAGTTAATATATGCAATTCAATACATTTTTACGATCTTTTGTCACCAAGACAAAGTTACTCTCTCTAAAGGTCATGGTATTTAAAACTCATAGACCAGCATCATGTGAACTTGAAGGTTTTAGGTAGATTTGACACTATTTCTTATAGTAAAGATTATTTAAATTTTGGATCTGATGCATAGTGGGTCGTGGACGTTTTCATGTCCAAGATGGATAAGAAAAAGCTCGATTGGAGGCAGAAGTCATCAAGACTGTTAGAACCTTAAAATAGGTATATCTCACAAACCGGAATAAGTTACTCGACGTACCATATATGATTTTGGGGTAGGATGAGCTACTTTAGCCAACCAACTTAGCCATGCCGGGTTGCTCACACCGAATTTGTGAGATTCCATCATATTGACGGTCGAATTCCATGTTTATTTCTGTTTTTACTATTTTTAGTAAGTTTTAGTTTGATTATAACTCTTCATCTGTTGGGCTTTAGGAGTCGTGTCCAACATGAAAAGTGCTTAGAATAATTAGGAATAACGTGGCTAAGCCACATAGGATACTTACTATAAATAGTAAATTTACTATTTATAGTAAATTGCGAATTTTAGGAAGTTTTAGTTATAGTTTAATTCTTAAAATTATTTCAAATCTTGGTAACCTATTTAAAGGGTTGTATATTCATTTATTTCATCCATCAATATTCAATAAATTTATTTCGACTTTCTAGAATTATTTTTAGTTTCTATTCTTCCTCGTGGATTCGAGAAGTCTTTACGAGGAGTCTAGAGAGGCTTTGTAAATTCGAAGTAGTTATCCTTAAGGAAGACAGTGATCGACCTCATCACGTTCATCCCCATGTCAGGATCAATGTGATGCTTGGGACAAAAGTCCAAAATGGGGTGGCGCACTTGATGAATATGGTATATCTCATATGTTTATCTATAGTAATGAATAATCATACCCTCAATATGATTATGCATAGTTGCGTGCAAAATTTAAAGGATGATAAGTAGAGAGTTATGGACCGTAAACAAGAAAAATATTACTTTTCTCCCGTTAAATCTAAGTTTAGCTTTTTGTTGGAGAAATGTGAAACATGCAAATGACATCAAACCATATTTTTTAATTTTTAAAATAATCTTATTACTTTTAAAATGTCCTATCATATTCTTTAAATTTTAAAGTTATTATTTAAAAAATAATAATTTACGAAGGTAAAAATGTCCTTGGCAACTCACATTACATTAGAGATATAGTTCATTAGTTGAAATATTCAATGATTACAAATTACTTCACATGTTTATTAATAACGTTTGTATTTAATTGTAAATTCTCATGTTTGGTTTATCATGATAATATCATTTTTATAATATTTGAATCTTAAATTCTCATCAAAATTTACAAATGTTATTATTAGGTTTTAATATTTTTAACCTAATGATATGAAAAAGTGTAATGATTATAAATTTTTGTATGTCTCTTAGATGCATATGCATAAGACTGATGATTTTCATATTTGAATGGGTGGTGGTAAAATTATAATAATGACACATTTTCTTCATTATTACTGAGATAATTAACGAAACAGATATTTACTGCAAAATTCCTTAAAGATTTCGACTTTACTAATCCATATTCCCGGACAATGCTTTTTCATAAGACAAATTACATTATTACAATCACTTTTTTCATTACAATAAAGTGAAGAACAAAAAATTATGGGACTCACGTGGTATGAATTTCATATCTAATCCACCCAGCGGATGCACAACAACATTATTATTAGATAAATTTATAAAAAAAAAAGAACCGATTCAATCACAAGATGGCCCAATTCATAAAAAATAATATAGACGATTCAAAATATATATCTCAATTCAAGTGCAGCTTATCCAATGATCAGACCAGCTCGATGTTTTGCTCTTGTTATCATCACGGTGTGATGCATACATTTGGAGGGGTTGGATGTTATACACATGACACGTGGGCTTTCTAAGTCTCAACTTTCACTACTTTCCATAGAAAAATTAAACGAAGGCATTTTTGTAATTTTATTCTTCAAAAAGCACTTACATGTGATTTCTAATGGTCCAGTCATTATTTTAGAGTATAGATTCCTCAAAATTTTCGTGGTAAAAATGCATTGAAACTATTTAAATATTTGTGATCATTGTTTAAAAGATTTCATTTTCGGCCGGATTGTCCTGTAATATCGGCAAGAAAACGTCAAAATATAAAAATCTCCTGGAAACCATTGGCCGAGAGGAAGCAGATTGCGTGGTGTGCCACGCACTACCGAGCTTTGTTGAAGTCACCGAACTTTGTAGGCCCATGCGATGGATGCATGTGTTATATCTACACCATCTATCTATTTTGCCGGATCATTTTACACATGAGTCTCAAAATGATTTAGATCCAAACCTCAGGTGGACCACACTACATAAAACGGTAGTAACAATGACTCCCACCGTTGAAACCTTCCTAGGGCCCACCATGATGTTGGTTTGCCATTCAAAGTGTTCATAAGGTCACGCAGGACCGGACGAAGGGAAAACATAAATATAAGCTTGATACGAAACGGACGCGGATTACGTACTGACAGAGTCAGTAGCTAGGTGGCCACTGACAATAATATGTGGGCCCTTAATGATATATATGTGTTTTATCCAAGCCGTCCATATATTTTTCCAGATCATTATAGAGCATGAGCCCAGACATCAGGGACATCAAAATCTTGAATAGACCACATCACAACAAAACAGTCGAGATTGAATGACGATCATTTTTTAAAAATTAGTGCTCACTGTAATGTTTTTTAACCATCCAGACTGTTGATTACGTCACCACACTTGAATGAAGAGAAGACACAAATATCAGCTTAATCTAAAACTTTATTTTTACCTTGTGCTTTTTTTCTTTTTTTCTTTTTTTCCACACACTCATGCCGTAGTGGGATTTCACCACTTATGGATACTCGAACCCTTGACCAGGTGTTGAAACTCACGAGTCTCCCACCGGAGCAAGAGAAAATAGGTAGAGAAAATAGGTGGACGGTGTAAATATAATACGTATATGATTGTGAGGCTTACAGAACTTCGTAGCGTCAACGGACCAAGGAGGTGTGTGGTGTGTAACACGCGACGCAGTCTGCTTACGGGGTGAGAAAATGCCGAGAATGAAGTTTGTCCTTGTGTTCTGGTTGATGTTGGACGGTTGTACTACGAAGGAAGCAAGGCCTCACTAAAAGTAGAGTGCCTTAGCGTTGATAGAGCATAGGCTGATTGGTTGATCCTGACTGTTGATTTCGCTTATTGAATTTGGAACCTTGACCATTTTCCTTTTAACCCTGCATCTGATGGTCACCACTCAACTGAGGAGGAGGAAGATTTTGGTCGGGCCGAGTTGGATAAGCTGGGAACTATCGCAAATAAGACAACACCTATCCTCGCGGCTCCTTCTTTTCCCAGTGGCCCTTTGGGCGTGGTTGTTTCCCTCACAATTGATCAACCAGTGGCCGAGGCTACGACTAACGTTGCCCCGCAGCAGATTCGGCATCGGTTGGAGATAGCACTGCTGTTGTTGCCCCTCACGCTCAATTGGAGGAGGTACGCTCAATTGGGGGAGGTGGTCGATCTGGATATGCCCTCCCCAAGGGCTGAGCAGGCTCGAGCTAATGAAGTTATGGGTGTTGAACTGCTAGGAGAAGGTCTAGAGACGGTTTCCCAAGCTTGATTTGTCACGGTTGGACGACAAGGTGGGTTGGGCAGCGTGGGGCGCTGCCGATCCAGAGTTGGGGGAAAAAGGCATCGTTAAGGTCGTCATCGAGCAAGCTGTTGACAAGGGAAGGTGTCTCTGATGTCGCCCCCAAGCAGGAGGGACCCCCACCTTTGTAAGACATCGATGCTAGCCATAATTTTTAGAGCCTCCGTAGTTTTTTGTGTTGGGAGCCGTTGCACAAACCTTAGGATCTAGCCTCCCAAAAACCACAAGAATTATGGGATAATAAAGCAATGAAATAAATCAAAGCATAAACCACATGACACGAGAGATTTTTACGTGGAAAACCCTTAAAGAGGTAAAAACCACGGAACCTAGTCCAGAGCAACAATCCACTATAAAGTAGAATGTTACAACCGATCACAAGCACACACCGCTTGGATCAAACCTTCTTCACTCATGCAGGAGTAGATAAACAATAAGAGAATAAGAAAAATGGAGAGATCTCACCGATCACAAAAGACGTAGGTAAAGCGGCGAGACGTCGATTCTACGAGCATAATCTCCCTATCCACAAAGCATACTCACTCACTCACTCACTCTCTCTTCTCTCTCTCTCTCTCTCTCTCTCTCTCTTACATCATTTGATAGCCCTAAATCCTTTACAAACCCTTGCAAAGCTTTAGAAAACTCCCTTGCATTGCCTAGAAAAATCCTAGGAACCCCTATTTATAGTTTAAGCAACTCCCTTTCGCACTTCTTGCAAAACCGCCTCAAATTTCTGTAGTTCGCACAAAATCCAGACTCAAATCTGCGTAACCTCGACTAGTCGAGCAGGGTCCTCGACTAGTCGAGCACTACGGAAAATTTCAAACCAAACTCGCTAGAGTTTGAGTCGAGCCAATCCCCGACTGGTCGACCAGCACCCTCGACCGGTCGAGTGAATCTCTCTACCGGTCGAGCTATGAGGAGAAATCCCCATCAAATCTCTCCCTTTTCGACTCAGGAAGAATCCGCCTTCTTCAAGCCAGCCAGGTTTCTACAAACCTCAAACTTGCTCTTGAACAATGCCTTGGTCATCATGTCTGACCCATTATCGTCCGTGTGGACCTTTTTAAGCTGTAACACCTTCTGTTCTAAAGTATCCCTGATTTAGTGATATTGGATCTCTATGTGCTTCGACTTAGAATGCTGACTTGGATTTTTGCTCAAGTGTATAACACTTTGACTATTGCAATAGACCACGTGCTGCTCCTGCTTCAGGCTAAGTTCCTGTAGAAACTTCTTCATCCAAAGCATCTCTTTACATGCATATGTGACTGCAATGTACTCGGCATCTGTCGTCGACAATGCTACGACCTTCTGTAGCTTGCTTTGCCAAGAGACCGCTCCCCCTGCAAACGTGAACATGAACCCCGATGTAAACTTCCTGGAGTCTATGTCACCTACCATATCTGCATCTGTGTAGCCCTCTAACACAGGTTTTTCGTCACCATAGCATAGGCTCAAACTGGATGAGCCTCTTAGATACTGCAGTATCCATTTCACCGATGCCCAATGTTCTTTATCAGGATTGGCAAGATACCGGCTGACAACACCAACTGCATATGTTATATCTGGACGCGTACACATCATAACATACATCATACTTCCTACTGCTGATGCGTATGGTATCTTCTACATCTCATCCACCTCTGCCTTCATCTTGGGACACTGCGTGTCCCTCAATCTGAAGCGACCATCCAGTAGAGTATTGAACGGCTTCACTGCATTCATATTTAATCGATTTAGGACTTTCTCAATATACCGCTCTTGTGACAGCCAAAGCTTCCTACTGCTTCTGTCACGGGTTATCTCCATTCCTACGATCTGCTTAGTTAGGCTCAAGTCTTTCATCGCGAACGACTTGCCCAACTCATGTTTCAGTCTGTCAATCTTCTTGATGTCTTTTCCAATGATGAGTATATCATCAACGTATAACAACAGAACTAAGAAATCACCATCTAAGAACTTGTATGTGAACACAGTGGTCCGACTCCGTTCTGTCATTTCCATGCTTTAACATAAATGAGTCGAACTTCTTGTACCATTACTATAGAGCTTGTTTCAGCATATACAAGCTTTCCTTAGCCTACGCACCATATGCTATTTGCCTTTAACTTCGAACTTCTTTGGTTGGTGCATGTAGATCTCTTCTTCCAGGTCACCATGGAGAAAGATAATTTTAACATCTAACTATTCTATCTCCAGATCCATGCTAGCCGCCAACCCAAGGATGTCATCTTCTGTGGTGGATGTCATCTTCACCACTGGTGAGAATATCTCCTCTAAGTTTATACCTTTTCTCTGACCGAACCCTTTCACTACAAATCTGGCCTTGAACCTCGTTTGTGAATTCTTCTGCTCAATCTTCTTTCTGAACACCCACTTGTTACTCAAAGCTTTCTTGCCCTTAGATAATTTCACTATATCATAGGTGTGGTTTTTATGCAAGGATTTCATCTCCTCTTGCATAACTTTCAACCACTCCCCCTTATGCTCGTCGGCTAGGGCCTCAGAATAATCTCCTAACTCTCCCCCATCAGTGAGCATAATGTACTCATGCGGCAAGTACCTCTTGGACGACTATCTGTCCCTAAATGACCTCCTCACCTGTGGCTCAACAGGTGGATTAAGTGGGGGTTGCTCCCCTGGTCCATCTTCTATAGGAACTCCCTCGTCCTCTACACCTTGCTGTACTCCCCCGTCACCAGGCACCACGGGAGGAATAACTGGATCTATGTCATCTAGCTCACCTGAACTATGCTGGTTCTTCTCTGGCTTACCAATGTCTTCTATACACTGATCTTCAACGAATACCACATATTTGCTCCTTACGATATTCTTCTCAGTCGGATCCCACAATCTGTAACCGAACTTTTCATCATCGTACTCCAAGAACACACACTGCCTGATCTTCATATCGAGCTTGGACCTCTCGTCCTTTGGTACGTGAACGGATGCCCTGCATCCAAACACCCTAAGATGACTGTTCGATAGATCTTGTCCAGTCCACACCTTCTCGGGTACTTCTCCATTTAACGGGGTTGATGGAGACTTGTTTATTAAATACACCGCCGTGTGCATTGCTTCTTCCCAGAACGTCTTGGGCAACTTCGCATGGGATAACATGCATCTGATTCTCTCAACAATTGTGTGATTCATTCGCTCAGCTACACCATTATGCTGGGGGGTCTTGGGAACCGCTGTTCATGTCGTATACCCAGGGACTTGCAATACTCATGAAAGTCACCGATGTATACACCACCATTGTCAGTGCGGATGCACTTTAATGATCTACCCGTCTCTCTCTCGTCCATAGCATGAAACAATTTAAACACACCAAAGACCTCGTCCTTGGATTTCAAAGCATAAACCCAAATCCTCCTAGATGTATCATCTATAAAAGTGACAAAATACAATGCCCCACCCAAGGTTTTTGTCCTCATAGGACCAAAAACATCAGAATAAACCAAATCTAATGCATGCACTTTATTAACATGAGAAGCAGTTTTAACAAATGAACTCTATACTGTTCTCTGATAAACAATCAATACAGGTTTTAAGAGGTATACCTGTCATGTTTGGAAGGAGCTGCTTCCTCGCTAGTAGCTAAAGCCCCTTTTCACTCATGTGGCCTAGACGCCTGTGCCACATGTCAATAGTTGAATCTTCCGTTGCGTTCAACCCACCCTTACACACACTGACACTTGCCATGTAAAGGGTGCAACAGGCCTTTCCTCTGGTTGCGATCAACGAACCCTTAATGAACTTCCAGCGCCCGCCAGTAAACCAGCTTTCATGCCATCATCATCCAACTTTTCCGTCGACATCAAGTTGAGGCGAAGGTCTTGAATGTGCTTCACATCCCTGAGAACCAATGTGCAGCTCACATCGGTCTTCACACAAATATCACAGATTGTTATAATTTTTGATACACCAGAATTTTCCAACTTCACAGTCCCAAAGTCACTTGACTTATAGTTTGTGAAGAAGTCCCTGCGTGGAGTCGCATGAAATGAGACTCCTGAGTCTATCACCCAGTCGGTGTCCTGACTCGTAGCCGTGAGACAAATATCGTAATCCACTGAAAGAATAACTACAACGTCGCCATCTGAAGCGACCGCAGTAGAATCTAATTCATCTTCCTTCTCCTTTCCTTTTCCTTTCTTGTTGTTCTTCTTATTACGACATTCATGCTTGTAGTGGCCCTTCTTGCCACAATTCCAGCATTCAACATCATTCCTTGTACTCGACTTGCCTCTTGATTTATCTCTGGCTTTCCCGCCCTTTCAGTTCTTTCCTCTCCCTCGTTCTTGTGTCACAAGGGCCTCTTGCTGAGTAGACCCCTAAGACTTCCTCCTTGTTTCCTCATTAAAGAGACACCTAGTTACCTGTTCCATGGACACTTTTTCGTCTGGCGCAGAGTTACTCAGAGACACCACCAATGTCTCCCAACTATCAGACAATGAGCTAAGCAATAACAAAGCCTGTAATTCATCGTCCAGGACCATCTTCATGGCTGAGAGCTGATTCAATATATTGCTGACTTCATTCATGTGCTCAGCCACAGAACCACCATCTTTGAACTTGAGATTTACAAGTTGTCTTATCAGAAATATCTTATTGTCGGTTGTCTTCCTCTCATACAGCTCTTGCATTTTCAGCCATAGGCTAGCGACTGAGGTCTCTGTAGACATATGGTGGAATACGGAATCGTCCAACCATTGTCTAATAAACCTCATTGCCTTTCGGTCTAATTTCTTCCAATCATCATCTGTCATATCCTTTGCCTTTGCTAATATGCCAAGGATTGGAGCATACAAGTCCTTGCAATAAAGCAAGTCCTCCATCTTAGCCTTCCATATGGTCCAGTTAGAACCATTGAGACTGATCATTCTTGATGAACCACCTTCCATAATTCAAACCGATCCCACTCCGTTCAATCAACTTCACTTTGATACCACTTTGATGGGAGCAGTTGCACAAACCTTAGGATCTAGCCTCCCAAAAACCACCGGAATTATGAGATAATAAAGCAATGAAATAAATCAAAGCATAAACCATACAACACAAGAGATTTTTACGTGGAAAGCCCCTTAAAGAGGTAAAAACCACGAGACCTAGTCTAAAGCAACAATCCACTACATAGTAGAACGTTACAACCGATCACAAGCACACACCGCTTGGATCAAGCCTTCTTCACTCATGCAGGAGTGGATAAACAATAAGAGAATAAGAAAAACGGAGAGATCTCACTGATCACAAGGATGTAGAAGCGTTGAGACATCGATTACACAATAGATCACCTCTACGAGCATAACCTTCCTTCCACAAGCTTCTTCTCTCCCTCTCTCTTTCTCTCTCTCTCTCTCTCTCTCTCTCTCTCTCTCTTACACCTTTGATAGCCTTAAACCCTTTAGCAAACCCTTACAAAGCTTTAGGAAACTCTCTTACATTGCCTATAAAAGCCCTAGGAACCCCTGTTTATAGTTTAGGCAACTCCCTTTCGCTCCTCTTGTGAAATCACCTCAAATTTCTACAGTCCGTACAAAATTTGAACTCAAATCTGCGTAACCTTGACTGGTCGAGCGGCCCACTCGATCGGTCGAGCACCACTAAAAATTTCAAACCAAACTCTTTGGAGTTCGAGTCGAGCTAGTCCCCGACTGGTCGACCAGCACCCTCGACCGATCGAGCCATGAGGAGAAATCACTATCATTTTGTACTTTATAAACTTTTATATTGCAACGAATGAAAAAGAAAATTTTCATATAAATCCCTCTGACCTTTCTTTGATCTTCTTATGCTTGCATGTACTTGTACTTGTTGCCCCCCCCCCAATAAAAATAAAAATAAAAACTTTCAAGCTTAACTTGCTCGAGCTCGGAAGTGAGAGCTCTAGGCAGGATTTTAGTTCCTATAGTGATGCTTGTCTTCCTTTCCTTACCCGATTTATTGAACAAGGCTTATTGCTTAGCCAAGGGTGGTAGGTATTGGATGTTGCAAAGTCTCCTTGGGATGTCTCTTAGACTATCCACGAGTACTCGGGTCGGTATGGAAGGTGCCTTCTCTAGGCTGCCTTCCCCTTATCCTTACCTAGTTATAGCAACGTGCTCGGCTAGAGGGTGTCTTCTTTGGCCTTTCCCACTCAGCTCTATTGTCCGATCAGGATGTTTAGCCACTGAGTCTTTCGTAGTTAGAGGGATGTCTGCTCAGGCCTTACTCCTTCGGCTTTCTAGCCACTACACTTGTCACTTAGAGACAATAGAACGGTCGTCGATGTAGAAAAAGACACTTTGATTTTTATAAAATTATTACAAGTAGCTAACACCTTAGGTGTTTGTCGAAAATGAAATGCCTGAAGCGTTTGTAGAGCTTGGACCGATCAACCTTTACTGATAGTAGATCTTCAGGTACTCTACATTACATGGATGGAGCATGGATCATCCTTCTAGGTCTTTCAGTCGATACGTCCTTAGTTAGTCGATACTAGTGACTTTGTAGGGACCCTCCCAGCTCGGTCCTAGGGCTCCCGAGTCGCGCTCTTTTGTGCTTAGGGAGACTTCTCGATGTACCAAGTCTCCCACTTTGAAGTTTCTTTGCTTCACCCTCAATTTGTAGTACCGAGCAGTTCTCTACTGATCGGTGGTGACCTTCACTTATGCATTGTCTCTAAGTTCTTAAAGCAGGTCAAGACTTAGAAGCATCTGACATTCGTTCTCTTTTGGTCAGAATAGCTCAGTTCGGACCGAGGGTATTCCAATTTCTACTGGGACTACCGCCTCAGCACTGAAGGCCAGTGAGAATGGTATTTCCCCAGTAGTTGTCCGTACAGTGGTCCGGTATATCCATAGGACGTGTGGCAATTTTTATGCCCATTCCCTCTTGTACCTTTCAAGCCTAGTCTTGAGGTGACCGTCGATGATCTTGTTGATAGCTTCTACTTGATTGTTAGCTTGGGGGTGTTGAGGTGAGGCAACGGCATTACGAATACCAAACTGCTCGCACAGACCTTGGAATTCTGCGTTATCGAACTTCCTGCCATTGTTAGTGACAATGGTGTGGGGTATGCTAAAACTGCAGATGATGGGCTTTAAAATGAAGTTGGTCATCTTCTGTTCGGTGATCTGAGCTAGGGGCTCAGCTTCGACCCATTTTGTAAAGTAGTCAACGACGATGATGACGAACTTAGTATGTTCTCCTACTTCTAAGCAAGGGCTCGATGATGTCGACTCCCTACTAAGCGAAGGGCCAAGGGCCACACATTGAGGTTAGATGGTTGTTTAGCTATTGTGGTACTATTGCGAACTGCTGACACTTGTCACATCTCCTCGTGAATTGTTTGTCATCCTCGTGCATGGTGGGCCAATAATACCCTCGCCATAATACTTTGTGTGCCAATGCTCTCCCTCTTAAGTTCTCTTATGACATACTTGGCTTCTTCGGGTTGTAAGCACCTCACGTAGGGTAATGAGAACCCCTTCTTATATAGGACATCTCCCGGTATAGTGTATCGAGTATATTAGTACCTTATTTTTTGCACTTTGTACTTGTCGTATGGTAGCTTGCCCTGTCGCAGGGAACAAATGATCGGTTCCATCTAACTCGGCCTGTTGCTAACTGGAACAGCCTCTTTCATCTCGAGCTAACTATTGCTAGACTTTGGCGAAAACTATAGTGGAACTATTCTAGCGAAGTCGGTGTCGACGGTCGAGGCCAACTTGTCTAGAGAATCCTCATTGGCATTCTTGGATCTCGGGATTTATACGGTCTCATACCCTTCGAATTTCTTAAACAAGTCGCAGACCCTGCTCGAGTAAGCGATCATTTTTCCGCCTTTGGCTTGGTATTCGATGGTTGATTGATTGACCACCAGCAGCGAGTCACTGTGGATTCTTAACCTTTGTACTCTTATTACTTTGGCTAGTCGTAGGTCTGCTAAGAGTGCCTCGTACTCAGCATCATTGTTGGAAGCTTGGAAGCCAAATTAAAATGCATACTCGATCTTGACATGGTCGGGGGAGGTCAGAATCAACCCCGTCCCACTTCCTCATGCATTCGAGGACCCATGTACATAGAGGATCCATGTCGACGTTGTTGGGCTCTGCCTTTCCCGTTATTTATGTGGGGAATACCTAAAGTATAGGTGAATTCAATGATGAAGTTAGTGATAGCCTGTCAATTGACCGTTGTCTGAGGTTTATACCCGATGTCAAACTTACTAAGCTTGATCGCCAACTTGGTGAGCTGACCAGATGCTTCTGGCTTCTATAACACTTACCAGAGGGGCTCATTGGTCAGGACAACGATAGTGTAAGCCTGAAAGTATGACCTAAGTCATTGAAAATGATGTGACCAAGGTTAGGGCTAGTTTCTCGATATAAGGGTAACGTATTTTGGCATCAACCGTTGCATGCTCATGTAATAAATGAGTCCCTGGAACCCTTGTCCTCCCTAATTAGGGCCGAGCTTACACGGTTGGCGAGACCACCAAGTATAATAGCAACTCATCCCCTTGCATAGGTTTCGAGAGAAGGGGTGAAGACCTTAGGTAGGCTTTGAGATGTTGGAATGTCAGTTCGCACTCCTCTGTCCATGTCAGCTTCTTACTCCCCTTCAGTAACTTGAAGAAAGGTAAACACTTATGTGTGGCATGAGAGACAAACATATTCAGGGCCTCCACTCTGCTTGTGAGACATTGAATCTCTTTGGTCAAGATGGGCGAGCTCATTTTTGTGAGGGCTTTAATTTTTTCGAAGTTTGCCTCGATCCCTATCTGGTGGACCATGAAACCTGAAAATTTCTCGAATGCCAAAGGCACATTTGCTGGGGTTGAGCTTTATTTGGTATCTCCTCAGGAAATCGAACTCTCTCAAGTTGGCTATGTGATCCGCGACCTTAGTATTTTTAATAAGTATGCCGTCAACATAGACCTCCATAGTTTTTTCAATATGCTTAGCAAATATTTTGTTTACCAATCTCTAATATGTTGCTCTAGCGTTCTTCAGTTTGACAACATGACCCGGCAGTAGTACAAACCTTTATATGTGATGAAGGCAATATCATGCATGTCATGTTTGTGCATGTTGATCTCGTTATACTCTAAGTACACATTCATAAAATTAAGGAGTGCATACCAAGCAGTGGCGTCCGCCAGCTAGTCGATCCTTAGAAGTAGAAAAACTATCTTTTGGATAAGCCTTGTTCAGGTCAATTTACTCGACATAGACCCGTCATTTTTTTCTTTCCTTCTTCACTAGTAACACATTGGAAAGTCAATTGGGATGGTGGACCTCTTCAAAAAAACCAAGCTAGAGAAGCTTGCTGACCTCTTCATTGATAGTGGCATACCTCTTTGTATTGAATGCTCGTCTCTTCTATCAGATGAGCTTGTGGTCAGGATCTACGTTTAAGCGGTGGACCATTGCTCTTAGATCTATTGCGGGCATGTCCTAATGGGACCATGCAAACACGTCAGCATGCTCTCTCATGAGGTTGGTCATCTCAGCTCGGAGTTGGGGGTCGAGCATTAACCCGATCTTAACTGTCCTTATTGGGTCTGTTTTGGAGAGTTGTACAAGGACAAGATCTTACACGGGCGTTTAGGGAGACTACACCCTGCATGGCATTCAGGGATGACCTGCCTAAGATCACATTGTACACTGAGGGACAATCCACCATGGTGGTGAAATGGTTGGGACCTTCTCCTATTGTCACTGGTAGCAGGGTGTTTCCTTCCGAGGCCACGCTCTCTCTTGCGAAGCCAGGCAGAGGGGGTTCGCACGAGCCGTAATCTCAACCTCCCTATCCCCATCTCGTCAAAGGCAGCTAGCTGCAAATAGGATGTCTGTCGAGCTCCCTATGTCGACCAACATCCGGTGCACTCTGTGGTTGGCCACAGTCGTGGTGACATGAGTGCATCATCATGGGGGTGCTGGATCCCCCTTGCATCCTCCTCTGTGAAGGCAATCATGCATGAATCTATGTTGGGCTCTTTTTCAGGACGACTGGGGAGGTTCACTTAATGGACCTTGTTAGTGAACCTCGCGCTCTGAGCATGAGATCGGCGTGCTCAGTTCGAGTCACCTCTTTCGGCGGGTCGGTCAAAGATAGTGAGGATTTTCCTGACCGGCTCATTGTCATTGTGCTCCTTTTGTTGCTCTTGCCGATGAGCTGGTCGGTTTTCGCTGTGCTTGACGATGAACTCACACAAGTAGCCCCTTTGGATGAGGGACTCAATCTCCTCTTTAAGATCGAAGCAATTAGTCGTGTCGTGGTCGTGATCTCAACAAAAGTGACAATACTTTGACTTACCCATTTTCTATGGATTGACCCTCATCTTGTTCAGCCAATTGAAGATTCTTTTCTCTTTGACCTCCACGAGCACCTTCTCTGGCATGGAGTTCAATAGAGTATACCGACAAAACCGACTCTCTGAAACTTGAGGGGCCCAGGGAGGGTCACCCTGGTCGCCATCTATTTCTCTTTTAGGGTTAGCGTTGGGTCCCTCCTTGGCCTCCTTTCTCTTCATATATTTCGTCGAGCTACTTTTGCCCCTAGCACCCTTACAGGCGTTGAACAGTTCCTCGACGTTAGTGTATTTCTGAGCCCGATTTAGTAGGTCAGTCAGAGTCGTCGGGGGTTCTTGCCGAGTGAGAAGAGGAACCTCCTTCGCCTAAGACCGACCATCATATCCATGAGGACTACCTGGTTAGAATAATCGTCAACCTAGACCACAACGGTGTCGAATCGGATGATGTAGTCTTTTAACAATTTGTCATCCTTCTGAATTACCGTAAGGAGGTAACCCGTTAGCTTGTGTATATCTTTGCCTCCGATGAACTGTGTGACGAAGGCCCTGCTGAGCTGGGTGAAGGAGCCGATGGACTTTAGCTTTAGGTTTTCGTACCACTTTCAAGCTGTCCCGTATGTGTTAGGGAGAATTCCTTACATATTACGGGTCTGGAAGCCCCATGAAGCTCCATTCATGCTTTGAACGACTCAAATGCTCAGTCGAGTCTCTCGAACATGAGTAGGATTGTATCAGGGGCATCTAAAAACCCAAGTGGCAGTTAGGCCTGCAAAATATCGCCGGTGAATGGCGGTTCAGTCTGCTTTAGGAGAGTGTCCACATATATCGGGGCTTTGCTTGGTAAGCCTGTTGGATGTTACCGAGATGGCCCAAAATATCTCTGATTTTCACCTCTAAGGGACTTTGCTCTCCTACATGACTTTCGAAGCTTTCCCTTGAGCCTATCGCCTCTCGTCCAGGGTATGATGCATGTCAGATTCAGCGAGATCAGTAGTCGCCCATTTTGCATTAGGGCAATGAGGCTTCCTGTAACATCCCAGATTTTTGCCAACCTGGGATTAGACGTCCTTAGGCAATGCGTCGATCCTAACACCTCATTAACTTGTCGGGCCGAATCCTCATGATGTCTACAAAGTGCCTTTGAACCCATTTCCTTCACAAATCTCACCCTTCACCACCTTGTTCTTTCAATTTTCCTAAGTACTTTCACCCTAGACACTATCTTAAACTAGCTAAGTAGTATAACTTGGATCACTTTATATACAAACTACAAAGGACTAAGTACCACCTCAGACAAAAATCTTACAGGACTAAATCCTTTAGAAATGAGACAAAGTAACTAACTGCTAAAATAGATTAGCTACGAAATCCGTTTGAATCGCTTTAAATAGGATCTGCAAGACCCAAAACTTTTAGAATCATTGACGCTAGGTTACCCTAAAATCTCAAATCAAACTCATTACCCGGCTGCTCTCGGGAGCATCTCGAAACTCCGTATCTAATCTGGACCGCACATCGTGAGTAGATGGAATAATATGAGGTTAAGGACTTAGGACAGCCTAATTGGGCTTGACAACCATCTTGGAAATCAAATCCAGATAGTGTCCCACACCTTTGCCGGTTCGCTTGAGTCGGAGCGAGAGAGTGTGAAAACACTTATTTCTTTCCAAAATAAATATCTTGAATAATGTAATCTGAGACTCGAGGCCCTATGAATGCTTGATCAGGTATTAACAACCGATGGGCCGTCGAATCCGACCTCGGGAAAAATTTCATACACATTTACATGTACTCGGAATCTTCGATCGAGATCCGTCTGGTCAGATTGAGCATTAGAAGAAGGCGGTCGCCACGCGTGATCCGAGAACCCTCTTTGGAACGAAAACTTAATGGAACATAGATCTAGTTTTAGTGAGCTTAAGTCCGACACGGCTCACAGAGGCCCGCCAAAGTCCTCCTCGTTGATACTGAAACTTGACTCGCTTTGAAACTATAACCCAAGTATACCTTGACCTTAAGTCTAATTGGTGAATTTTTAGGCTATATAAGGACCTTAAACCCTCTCCCATTTCTATGTCATACAATTTGGATTCCACAAGAGAGAGCCTAAGAGAGAGAAAGTGTGGGAGTTGTGGGAGGATCTCCACTCCGGTCTTCCTGTTTGTTTATCCATGCTCCACCGCTCCATTCTAATCGCTTTGAAGAGGCGATTCCGCCTCCGTTTTAGTGGTAAACCCTAACCCTTTGTTTTAGGGTTGTATAGGTTGTAGGTTATGAAATAGCTAACCTATTTCATTCTCTAGGTTTAAACCCCTCGAATACGGAAGCTTAGCAAACCTATCGACTCGTTACGATTCTACGACACTATGAGGTGGGACTTTAGGTGTATAGGTTATGGTTTTCAACGCTTTCAATGTCGGATAATGATAGATTCATGATCTGCATGCAATTGCACATGTACAAAGTGCTTTTGGTTTTTTGTTTCGATTAAAGTTGTAGAATATGGAATTTTACATATTCTAGGTATTCGTAGAAAATACCGTATACGTATATTTTTGAAAATGTGTTTGACATGATTATTTGTTGTATGGATATACGATATATGGATAAAATACTTATTTGGCGAAATGATTCGCCTAAATACATGTTTTACTAATATACACTATGTAGAATATCTTGTATTGTAAAAATCTAGTATACATGTATATTTTAGAGATGTGTTTGTCATGATTAATTGTTGTCTAAATATATTATGTGTACATAAAATACTTTCTTGGCGAAAGGATTGAAACCCTAATACATGTTTGTTAACATACTCTATGTATGTTGAAATAGTGTATGTTAAGTGTTTGTGAAAATGCTTGTGTGAGCAAGTGTTTGAATGTTGATGCCTTAGGAGAGTGTTGAGATGGGATTCTCAACTACCTAGTCTAAAGACATGTATGATTACCTCCATGGGGTTGTTTACTTAAACCGCTTACTTGCAATATATGTGTTTGTATTCCTATTGACGTAGTGCTTTACAACATGCCTTATATCATGCTTTATAACATGCTTTATAACATGCCTACTAGCATGTTTGAATTACTTTGTTTATCATGCTTTACTCCACATGCTATGGATGACAATTGATTGTATTTGGGGCTACGATTATAGTCCAGACAATCGGTACCACAATTGAATTCGTGGCTGTGATTCATTTGCCACATGCGATGTGTTCGACGAACTCGAGTCGTACTTTGGTTGGCGATAGTGGTTGGCCACGCGAAGTGCTTATGCACTTCATGTCGTTCAACTTGTTGTGCGCTCGAGCTAGCCGAACTCGTTAAATAACTTTGATCTATCTAATGTATGTTCACCATGTTTGGGCCTCATCTTGTTTGAACCAGGGTACCAAACTTACCAGTGAAATCCCTTTTAACTATGGTACCTCGATCCGCTAAGACTCATGAGCCGGGCATGGTGGTATGGGACAAGTGGTGGGTTTGTCGCTTCTCTGGTCGAGGCCACGTGCCTGCCTCCTCGTAGTGACCGGTGAGCAAAACACTCATGGCCGATTATGGTGGTATGGGACACTATATTCGTCTTTGTCGGCCTACATTGATAAGGTGATGGGGAGTGGTGCAACGAATGCGAGCAACGACCAAAGCGACCCTTTGTAGTGACCTCGAGCATACTCTTGAAATCGCGGTGAGCCTTAGAGTTTTGCCATGGTATATAGAGTATGAACTAGGCACTTTTTATGTATAGTGATGAATCATTTAAGAGGTGATGGGGAGTGGTGTAACCTTTGTGCGTATGCTGCCACGCACAGCACTTTGCTGCGGTGACCTAGAAAACACACCATCGTCGATATTAACTAGGGTGATGACCCTAGAATGGATCATGTTTGGGAATGATACAAGGAGGTACCTTAGTTTCCCAATCCTACTGTTTGAAATGGACTAATAACAACTCAGTAATCATGCTCACCATGCATTGCATGTGCCTGGAAGATGTGGAGCACTGAGGGAAGAAAGCATGCCGCGAACGTGAGATGGTGTCGCACGAGGGAGGGTGTAGTGAGGGTATACATCATGTCATTCATACTTGTATTGGTGAGGGCATACATCATGTCATTCATACTTGTATTAATAAGAGTAGTTAGGAGTGTTTGATTGTACTGCTTTATCATTCTTGTAAAATGATGAGTCGATAACATGTTAACCTATGCTTTATTGTTCCATGAGTTAGCTACTCACTCCCACGTTACGGGGA
The DNA here is from genome assembly GCA_030180095.1 of Magnolia changhungtana. Taxonomy (NCBI): domain Eukaryota; kingdom Viridiplantae; phylum Streptophyta; class Magnoliopsida; order Magnoliales; family Magnoliaceae; genus Magnolia; species Magnolia changhungtana. Next base: position 10,627,073 of record JASAUF010000658.1, read on the forward strand.
CGGTGCCGAACACCCACCGGACATTGTCGATTTCGGATAAGCGACGATACTGGACGAGGCGGAGTCGGACCTTGCAATAACTAACGACGATGCCCACACTTGTATTGGTTGTCTTGATCGGCTTTACGTGAGCCGTGACCCGATAAAAGCTTAAGGGCTTTACGGGATATTGACTAGAGGACCTTACCATTTGGTATATTTTAGGATTGTACTTGTAATTATTTAACCTGGTAATGTTATCACACTCTGAGACTCATCATAGTTTATATATTTTATCTATCTATCACAAGTCTTCCGCTTGCAAATTTATCTCGTGTGTCCTCACCGGAGTATGATAAGCTAATTTTTTAGCTTAATCTCACTCATGTTCACTACTCTAATACAGTCAACATTCAATCATCATTCATTTTGTTGCATAAGTGATGTTCTGGAACTAGAGAGTTGAGTTACTACTCGACCATCGATTTTCGGGATGTTACACTTCCCCCAAGCCTGAACTGGCCCCTGATGCTGCTCAAGGCGCGATTGCATATGGCAAGATTGCTCGGTTGCTGCCTCCACCACTTTGCGTTGATTGGCCGAGAATGCCTATTGTCTCTCCAGCAACCTCATGATGTGATTTACATTATCGGTCAAGGCTCCCATATGCTTCTCGAGGGAAACGAGTCGACTTCCCCAATTTTTTGGAATTTTTGCACCACTGCTTGTAAGGGCAGCTGGGACTAGGGTGGTGACTGCAAGGCTTGATCCTCGCTGAACAGGGCCCGGTGGGAGGATTCAGCCATGGCTGGAGCCTTCCCTTTTCTTTTTACCATCAGGGGAAAGATTAAGGATGGTTCAAGCTGAAGACGATGAGGACATGACTTTGTCAGATTCCCACAAACGATGTCAATCTGTTGTCATCGGATTTTAGCCAACATATACGATTAATGCAGAACTGCACCCTCCGATGGACCTACAAAGAACACAAAAGATATGGACATCAGGGGGTGTCGGTGGCCGACTATGTAACCTTTGATGCCTAAGTTAGGCCTGTAAGTGATAATCTCAGTGGTGTAGACTATAGCTTTGGTCTTACCTTCTTCTGGTTTAGGATGGTGGCATATACAGGGTTTCAGAGGGCATTCTGAAACAGTTGTGTATTAATTTGACACATTGGAGAGTTCTTATTTTGATGAAAAACTGTCTCCGAAGATACCGTTGAGCCCACCTTTGTCGGCGTAATCTTTGACTGAAGTTAGGTTGGGTCCTCCTCTTTTGGGTATGGTGCGGGATCCCCTCTAAGTTTTTTGTACTGCCTCTGAAGTGGTTAACCAGGTCAGCTCGGGGTGCTGGGGAGCTCGGGGCCCTTATGAATGCTTTACTTGCATTGTAACATTCCTGATGGAGCGAGTCCACTCTCACCGAGCTCTGTTCTCGGACAACTCAACTCGATGAGTCCTCTCCCATCGAGCCCTATCATTGGACAACTCAGGTCAGGACTCATTTTTGCATTAGAGGAACTGCTCGTCCTATGTTGATGTTTCTCCTATTTGGACTTCGGTCACCCTAACTTGGGGTCTACCTTTTTTTTTTTTTTTTTACACACGCACACACACCCCCACACACTCACACCATAGTGGGATTTCACCACCTATGGATACTCGAACCCTTGACAGGGTGTTGAAACTCTTGAGAGTCTACCACCTGAGCAAGAGTAAGGATCCAACTTGGGGTCTACCTTAGCTCAAAGGCACATCACTTGTCAATAACCATTACTCTTTCTATGTGACGGACCAATTTGGTTATCTCCACAACAGGGCCTATCATATTTGATTTGAAATATGCGTTTATCCAAATATCGGTCAACCACTCATCAGGTAAGCCATACATGTTTAGTTTACTCATACCCGTATTGTTCCACTTTGATATATTGACCAGCTTGAAGAAGCTTAAGCAAGGGTGAAGTGCGTCGGCTCCATGGCTTAGTGATAAACAAACTTTGTTGGTACACTAAGGGGTCATTTGGCACCGTGGATTGGAGGGGATTGGAGGGAGTTTCCAATCCCCTGGTTGTTTGGCAGCATAAGGGCCTGTTTAAACCCCCTGGATTGGCAATCCTCCCGATGTGTTTGGCACCCTGGAGTGTGAATCAACTTTAATTCAAAAATACCTATACATGGTATATATACAAGTGTATGAATTTAATTACTAAATCAACTTTAATATCTCCAATTAGTGAGATATATAATTTTTGACATTATGGTTGTGATAAGCCCACTAAAATATATGTTTTGCCTGAAAATGGTGAAATTCCAAGTTTTGGATGGACTGCAAGCACAAGATCATGTCTGTGTGACTAACCAACGATTTTTAATCGTTGATTAATATGAACAATGTTTGGACGGTGCTGGACAATGTTTAGATGGTGCTAATCTACATGAACAATGTTTGGACGGTGCTGATCATCGTTAGTGGGTCATGTGCCCAATAGAATGATAGTGTACAGGTGACATACATTTACACCCGCAACTATTGAACTGATTTTAGGTGTAATCCAAGCTCTCGCTGTGGATTACAAACCCCCTCAAAGAGGGGATTGGAAACCCCCTGGATTGACAATCCCCAGTTGCTTTTTGCTGCCATACAACAAAGGGGATTTGAAACCCCCTCTTTGAGGGCGTTTGCAATCCACGGTGAGAGTTTGGATTACACCTAAAATCATTTCAATAGTGGCAGGTGTAACATGTGTGTCACTATACACTATCATTCTATTGGGTGCATGGCCCACTAATGATGATAAAGCAATCAAACATTGTTCATGTAAATCGAAGAGGTCTTTGGTCAAACATTGCCAAGCCTTTGTCAAAATAATGTCCATGTAAATCAACGATTAAAAATTGTTGGTTAGTCACTCAGTCATGATCTTTAATCGTTGATTAGTCACTCAATAATGATCTTGTGCTTGTGACCCATCCAAGACTTGGAATTTCATCATTTTCGGGCAAAGCATATATTTCAGCGGGTTTATCACAACCATTGTATCAAAAATTACATATCTCACTAATTAGAGATATTAAAGTTGAATTAATAATTAAATTCAAATCCACGTAAATATGCCACGGATAGGTATTTTCGGATTTAAGTTGATTCACATTCCAGGTGCTAAACAAACTGGAAGGACCGCAAATCCAGGGGGTTTCTAATCAAGTGGGTTCCGAATCGAGGGGTTACAAATCCACGCTCCCAAACAGACTCCAAGATTAGGAACCTGAGTCCCCGTGTGGCGTGTGTGAAAAAAAATTAATAATAATAATAATATTTGAGCCGGGAGTGGACTAGGTGCGGCCCGGTCTCACCCACGATGGTGCGGCCATTGCCATGGAGCCCACCTTGATATATGTATGTGAGATCAAAAAAAACAAAGCCATCCCAAGGAAAATAGTGGTGATTGAACACCCACCGTTAAAAACTTCTTATGGCCCATAGTAATGTTTTCAGAGTGCTTATTTGCAATCCAACCCATTGATAAGGTTACGTAAGCCTGGACGAAGGGAACCAATAAATATCGATCCAAAACTTTTGTGACCCATATTTAAGATTTAATAGTCAAAATCGGCACCGTTTACTACAGGATGGTTCACCTGAGATTGTGATCTGCTTCGTTTTTGGTCTCATCCCAATATGCCGTGGCAAAACGGATGGACGGTGTGGGTATATGATACATGCATCAGGGAAGCGGATTGGCTGGTGTACCGCACACCATCTAGCTGATGTTGGTACGTGTCGTGCCAAGACGAGCGCTGACGCTACTCCAGCTCCGAGTTGTAAGAACGGTTAAAAGGAGATCAAAGTTACGTGGCCCCAAAGTGATGTATTTATTATATCTACACCGTTCATCCATTTTTTGAGATACTTTTAGAGCATTATCATAAAAATGAACCATATCCAAATATCAACTGGACCACACCATGAATAGAAGCGGGATAATGATTTTTACCGTTAAAAAATTCATAGGCCCACCATAAGGTTTATTTTCCATTCAAACTGTTCATAAGGTCACAAAGACCTGGATGAAGAGGAAAAACAAATTTCATATTGATCCAAAACTTCTGTGACCACTAAGAGGTTTCAATGGTAGATGTTCAATCCCTTACTACTTTTTGCAGTGTGGTCCACTTGATAGTTAGATTTGTCTTATTTTTCTTCTCAAGCCTTAAGACGAGCTTATAAAATGGATGGACGGTTTGGATATAACACGTACCTCATAATTAGACCCGCAAGTCAATACATCAGCTATATGGCTGACGTGGATCCACCAGCCAATCCGCTTCCATGCATCAGGATCTGCTTCGCAGTAACGGCCGCACGCGGATTGCGTCCTACCGCAGCCCGTCTCAGCCAACAAGCGGGCAGTTCTATGGGCAGGCCCTCCTTGATATACCTTTCCATACCGTCCATCTTTTTTCTCGTATCATTTTAAGGCATTAGCATCAAAGTTGTAATCAACACTCAAGTATGCTACACTACATAGACGCTTGCTTTTAATGCTTTGTGCATCAAATGCATTTGAGCGTATCATTTGGTGTGATTCACTTGAGTATTAGATCTATATATTTTTGTTACGCACGTACCTTAAAATGATCTAAGAAAAAGAATAGATGACGTGGATAAACAGGTACACCACAGTGGGCCGGCCCACGGAACTGCCCGTTCGTAGGTAGACACGGGCGAGGGTAGGACGCAATCCGCGTCCGCTCACTAGCACCGGAAACGGATCGGCTATTTCCCCTGACACCAGCCAACGGCTGTTAGTCGGTGCTCCGTGGGGTCCACCATGATTTATGTCTTTCATCCATGCAGTTCATATATTTTTACATGCATTTTTACATATCATTTTACAATAAGAGACCAAAAATGAGGTATATCCCAATCTCAAGTGGACCACGTTATAGGAACAGTGTTAAATCATCATCGACCATTAAAACCATTTTGGGGGCCATAAAAGCTTTGGATCAAGGTGATTTTTGTTTTTTCCCTTCATCTGAGCCTGTGTGACCTAATCAACAGATTAGATATCAAATAAACAACACAGTGGGCCTTAGGAGGATTTTAATGGTGAATATCCAATCACTATTGTTTTCACGTGGTGTGGATCACCTTAGACTTATATACCCCTAATTTTTGGGATCAAGCCCTAAAGTGATCTTAAAAAATGGATGAACAGAACGTATGAAACACATACATCATGGTAGGGCCCACGTAGCACCGACCACCAGCCACGGGGACGGTGGCAGGGGGAGTAGCCAGTCCGTTTCCACGTGTATCTTTAGGTGGGTGGTCCCCCAAACCAATGGTTTTATTTCACACGTGTCATATGTTGGCACGTGGGGGCGTGAGGACTTTGCCTATCCCGTGCGACAAGTCGAATCAACCGGACCTGGGGTATTTCCGTCATTTAGAAATTTCCGGAATCTAGTGATGCTTTGCTGACGCTGTATCACCGGTCCAATTGCATGAAAATGTGAGTCATGTTCTTATGCCCAAGCTTACCAACCGTTGATCTCAGGGACCCACATTGGGTAAATGGCTTGGGAGAAAGCACTGGAACGGTACACACCCACCTTCAAAGATCAGATCCGGGACATCCCATCCGTTGTGGGGCTTATCATATCAAGGGTCTAGATCGTGGGATCATCTTGACTCTCATTTCGTAGGCCCCACCGTAGATTGATTATGTCATTAAATTCTTATAAAAAGAACATTGCTAAAATTTCTCGGAAATTATTGATCCATGCTCCATCCACATCAGTTCTCGACTAATTAACGGTGCTGATCTCTGATTCATGGACTCCACTTGCACACCTGAGCCTGCCTGGATTGCTCTGATCGAACTCTATAGGGCCCACCGAGATGTACGTGTTCTATCCACACCGTCCATCCATTTTTCCAGCTCATTTAAAGGGATGAGCCAAATAATGAGGTTGACCCAAAGCTCAAGTGGACCACACCACACGAAACAGTGGGAATGACACCAACCATTGAAACCTTCCTAGGGCCCACCATGATGCTCATTTTCCATCCAAACCGTTCATAAGGTCACGCAGACCTGGTTTAAGGGTATAAACAAATATCGGATTGATTCAAAACTTCTGCGGTCCCAGGAAGTTTTCAACGGTAAGCATTCAATCCCCACCTTTTCCTTTGTTATAGGCTATTTGAGCTTTGAATCTGCCTAATTTTTGGACCTCGGCCCTAAAATGGTCTGCAAAAACGGATGAACGGAGTGGATAAAATACATACATTAAGGTGGGCCCATAGAGTCGGGACACCAGGCAATCCGCGTCCCAGCTGATCGAATCCTCGAGTCTAATTGGGACCCGACCTTTTCAAACTCGCGAGTTTTTTTAATGTCTGATCCGATTAATCGGCATCTTTAACCATGCTAACTAATCATGGTTAGACGCCGTTAGAGGTTTGTCAGTTTTTTCAACCCCACCAGTCAGCTTTGTCTTGTTTTGCTGACTGTCCTCAGAAAAGAAAAGGAACCCTTTTAAAATATTTTCTTAAACAAAAGGAGTAATTATTCCATCCTCAGCAGTAGCACCGACGACCGTACTCACGCACACATCCAGCTTACACGTGCACTTACGTAACTCAATCCGGACCGTCCAAATATTACTCCCAACCGTAGATTAAGTAAATATTAAAATGCATCCTAACCATTTAATTCTGCCAATTGAATTTGGACCGTTAAGCTTTTTTGCTTTTCTCTCTGATCTGATAATCGGATCATCTGATCCGCATAAATTTTGAGCTATGACATTAGCACTACAGGGCCAACTACATGGATGGCTTGGATTGAAGTGAATGAATGCATGTATGCCGAGTGATATTACATGCGATGTGGAAGCAACGTATAATCTTCCGCTAGGAGAGTATGAAAATCCGTACTCATTCAATGATACCTCAGTCCACGCCGTACAGACAAGTATAGATCCATATCCATCCATAAGTTGCGATAAGAGGATGATCCTGACCATCCAATTCGCAGCCACTATCAAGGCGGTACTGCCTTCTAGAGTGATGATCCAGACCATTCATTTATAAGCATCTATACCATATTATCAACATATAACGAATCTCATTTACCAGAGACCTATACGAATCAGAAACTGCTTTTCTGGCCGTTGTTTCTGGGTTAGTTTTCATGGAAGATGAGGTCATTACCTACTGAGATTTCTCTATCTGAACCATCTACGCTGAAGAATACTAGAGGAACGGCTTGGATCATCTTGTGGTGAAGGGCTGAGCAGATTGAGAGAGCCTCTAGAACGTTCTAGCAACTCCAACAACAAATATCCATTGATCACAGGTTATAACAAACCCACTCTATCACATATGCTGTATCTAAAATGGACCAGAGGATCTGAACGGTTGGATTGATAAAATTGTATGCCACGTGTATAGTGTCTTTGTGAATGTCCATGGAGGCATACTCTCCGGAGTATCAATCTTGAAAAAGAGTACGTACGTATTTCCAAGCGCAGATATCGTATTTATATACGTATTCTGTCAATCATGAATTGGAGGATGAGTATTTCAGAAGCCTCACTGCTTCTCTGATTTTGATGCATTGCATTGCATGCAACAAAAAAGGAAGAAAAAACAGAGAGAGAGAGAGAGAGAGAGAGAGAGAGAGAGAAGGGTAGAGTGAGAAGAGTACTGGCCAAGTTTCATCTCTCTCCTGTCGACATATTTTTACTGCATTTGGTTCTTCTCTCTCCTCTAAAAACCTCACTCTTCATCTGAAAGAGAGGGAGAGAGATTTCCAGGGGGAGAAAAAGACGGAGAGAGAGGAAAAGGGAAGGTTGGGATTTCTATTTTCTTTTGAGGATTTTCTCTGCTTCCATTTCTGATTTCAGCGATTTCATGCCCGCCCTTTTTTTTGTGCGTGTAGTCCTGGGGCTTGTTTCATTTGGGTTTTCTTGATTTTGGTTCTCAAATATCAGGTTGGAAGTTGTTATTGTTCTTCTGATGAATCTTCAGTTCCTGGCCTCAGTTTCATTGATTTTAGAGCTCTCTCTCTCTCTCTCTCTCTCTCTCTCTCTCTCTCTCTCTCTCTCTCTCTCCCCCCCCTCATCTGGAGCATTGGATTTGTGGCTTTTTGTTGTTGATTCTTTGATTTCATATTCATGGTTTTAATGGTATTCGAAGCTTTATATATACAGTTATGGATATTTCTTATATGTTTTTTTTTTCCTCTTCTTGTCCTTTTTCTTTTCACTCTTGTCTATTCGATGCTTTTGTAAAGGTTTCAGTGGCTTGGAATGGTGTTTGGGATTCATGCATGCATGGTTTCAATGATATGAGAAGCTTTTATCTGCATTTGTAGAGGTCTCTCATCTATCTTTTTTGATTGATGCTCCTGTGAATGATCTCAGAGGGGTTTGAGATATTGTTTGTTGCAGTAATGGAGGTTTCTGATTTGGGTCTTTTTTAAAGTTTGGATTTTTGTAGCGTTTTTTTGGGGGAGTTTTTGTTCATTGCTGAAATTTCTCTTTCCCTGGTGTTTGAACGAATGAGAATCATTTAACATTTCCTCAGTTGAATTTAAATCACTTTATGATTCTCATCTGGGTCTATGAAATTATAGCCATTCCTCTCATTTCAATGTATTCTTTTTCAAATTCAATGCTTGATTTTGATCCATGCCTTTATGTTCCCAAAGCTTTCTGAATTTTATTCATGTTTTATTTTACTGATTTGGATGCAGGAAATTTCTGGGTTTTCCCCCCTTTGAAGCCTGAGATAATGCTGAGGAAGAGGAGTAGACCAGTTCATAAAGAGCAGAGCATGGGTCATCTGATGCTTGATTCTGCATCAGATTCAATTTTTTCATCTGATGCTTTTGTGCAGAAAAATAAAACCACCTCATTTTTCAGTGTTCCTGGCCTTTTTGTGGGGTTTAGTACCAAGGGTTTATCGGATTATGATTCTGCCAGGAGCCCCACTTCCCCTCTTGATCACAAGGTTTTTGGTAATCTCGTCAATCCTCTGCGGTCGCCTAGGTCGGGCCCCGATGGCGGGCTGCCTCAAAAGTGCTGGGATTGTAGCCGAGTAGGTCTCGGCATTGTTGATTCTCTCAACGATGAAACTAAACCTTGTGGTGGGAAGATTTTAGGATTTTCAGAGAGTCGGAAAATACTGTTTGGATCTCAGATGAGGATCAACATCCCTTCTTGCAATACCCATTTGCAGAATTCACTTGATTTTTCTGCAACCCCCAAATCATTGCCTAAGAACTACTCAATTTCTCCACAGACCCTGATTGAATCTCCTCGTCCCCAATTGAGTAGCTCAGATATGGTATTCAGGTCCGGCGAAATCCTGCTAGAGAACAAGGAGATTGGTAAAATTCGATCTTGTTCATCAGATTCTGGTAGATCACGATCATCCCTTTCCGGCTTACTGTATTGTAACCAAAAATCTAATTCTGAAGAATTCTGGTCGGATTCGAGAAACACCCAAGATGAATCTCTTCCATCAGTTAAAGGTGGTCAGGATTTCGGCAATTTTTCTGGTGTGAAGTCGAATTCCCTCCCGCGATCTGTAGGATCTAGCCATGGATTTCCAGGCTCTCTCTCTGCTAGTGAGATTGAGCTTTCTGAGGATTATACTTGTGTAATTTCACGAGGTCCAAATCCTAGAACAACTCACATTTACGGCAATTGCATTTTGGAGAGTCACCCAATAGAGTTGGATGAATGTAATAAGAAGGAAGGATGGGGGGTTGGATCTCCTGGCCCAGTTAAGTGCTCGGCTGATCAAATACCATATCCGTCAGATGATTTTTTGAGCTTTTGCTACTCTTGCAAAAAGAAATTGGAAGAGGGGAAAGACATATACATGTACAGGTTCGTTTGAAGATCTCGAATTTATTCTTTCTTTCCTTCTGTTTTTCTTTTCTCTTCCCCTTGTGGATGGTGATTCAGTGTTTTGATACTGAATGTGAAATGGATCTAAATTGCTTGTTTTGCCTTTCTCAATCGATTTCAAGTATTGATTGGTTTTTGATGCATTTTAATGTCTAATTCAAGTAAATGGCATCGATTCTGTATATTGAATTGTAATTTAAGATTCTCAAATATCATTTCTCTTGCAGAGGTGAGAAGGCATTTTGCAGTAGCAGCTGCCGCTCTGAAGAGATTTTGGTTGAAGAGGAAATGGAAAAACCTGCTATTAACTCTTCTTATTCTCCCGAATCAGTTTGCCATGAGGACATCTTCATGGACGGTATGGCCGTTGCTACGTAGCATAGGCAAGCAGGAGGCTGGATTGCCTTCTGGGCCCCATTCAGCCATGATTAGTGAAACGCCAGCCTCCTGGGCCCCACTCAGCCATGATTAATGAAAAGCCGCTGAGGTAAATCGGCCTGATCATCTGTTTACAAGGAGCTGTTTATGTGAATTATTAGCAGCCATGGATGATAGCCCTGTATATTCTTTTGTTTACTGATTATAATTCCAGCTTTCATGATGATGTTGGTGGGCCATGGTTGGCAATCAGCCTTCGTTTTTCCATTATTGGAATATGGATAAGCTATAGACTCCTATCTTATAATTTTGATCAGAAAGGGTTGTAGCCACTGTTCTGGCTCCCCGCTTTTTCCCTTCTCCTCTTGTTTAGAGATAAATGTATAAGCCTATGAACTCAATGAATTCATGATCTAATATGAGCTACTTCTTAGATATAATCTATCTTCTATTTGTCTATGATCTCCCATCTTCAGTTGTGATATCACATAAGAGAAATCGATTGTTGCTTGAAACCCATTTTTACATTGTGGATGCAGCTGAAAAAAAAAAATACGAATGTTGCTTGAAACACATTTTTCTATAAGATGTAATTAGTTTGTCGACACTATACCTTCTTCAGTTGTGACAATTTAAGGAGAGAAATTGAATTTTGTTTCAAACCCATTTTTATGTTGTGGGTACGATCCAATAAAAATAAATGAATGAATGTTGCTTGAAAACACATTTTTCTGTTAGATTTAGCATTCTGGTTGTATATGATATACCTTCCTCAGCTATGAAAACTAAACAAGAGAAACTGAATGTTGCCTGAAACCCATTTTTATGTTTTTCGGCACAATCGAAAGAATGAATGAATGTTTCTTGTAACACATTTTCACTGTGGGTACAAAATGAATTTTTACTCTGGCAGGTATAATGGATTCATGGAGATTGGTTTTGTTCATGGTGCCTGAATACCATGGTGCCTGAATAGTTAAATTAGATAACATCTTATTCTGTAAGGGCGTGTTTGGACGGGGCGTGTCTGGACGGGCCCATCCCATGGGATTGGATTGTATTAGTGTGGATGGCAAGTAATGATGGCAGTGTCAGTGGATTGCTGGCAATCCCATGGGATTGCTATATCCAGGGAATTCACCACCGTGTATGTTTGGATCGCCTGGCCAATCCCGGGATTATGTCAGGCAATCCCGGGATTACGTCAGGACGTCAGGCAATCCCGGGATTGCTTCTTCTAACCAAACATGTCCCAAGCAAAATAGACGGGATTAAGAGGGATTGGGTGGATTTCAAGGTAATGATGGTGATGTCAGTGGATTGCTGGCAATCCCATGGGATTGCTATATCCAACTTCTACCTGTTTGGCACGCCCGGCCAAAACCCGGGATTGCTCCTTCCAATCCATCCTAATACAATCTAATCCCATTCACCCTGCCCGGCCAAACAGGCCCTAATGAACAAGGAAACAATGAAATTCACTAAATATATATTTTTTTAAAAAAGAGAAGAAATTCTCGGTGTGTTTGCTTTTTGATGAAATCATTTCATGGATGTAGAAAGTAGGGCATGGAATCCTTCGGGAAATGGAAGACTACCCCATTAAGGAAATCTGTATGATTGTTCTGGAGTGCAGGTTCCCATGAATTCAGGTAGAAATGTGAAAGAGTCATCAGTCAAATCCCCGCTTTGTTTCCTTTCAAAGCCATTTATTGACTTTTTTCTGGCGAATATTGATTTCCCCTTTCTTTATTAGCATGGAAATGAAGAACGGATTCCATGCCTTTTTCTTGCAAACTTAAGGACTGTTGATATCATTTTCATTTCAAAGGTCTTGGAAAAAAAAAACCAAAAGAAAAGAAAAAACACACCCCAGAACGCCAATCTCCACCCCTGAATATCCTAATTTGAGGATTTCTATCATTGCTTCTGGCTGTGCTGAGATAGCACTTACTGTTCTTTTTCATCCATGCCAGAAAAAAAAAAAAAAAATTGCTATCTGTTTGTTCTTTGTCATCTGAGTTGAGAAAAATTGTGAGTCTGTTTTAGGCATGACATATATCTTCTTCTCATATGATTCAACATGAAATAGATTCCTGGCATATGGTTCCAACAAGTACCATTTTCTTCTATCAAGCAACACTGAATGAAAAATTTGCCCCGCACATTCTTGAATTCTCACTTGGTACACTAGAAAATGCTCATGGGCTGTGTCTGGATGCATAGGTGAATTTGAATTGTGAAGTTTTAGTTTAATCAAAGAGGAACGGGCAGAAATGGATGATGTTTCTTAATGATTGTAATGAGAAAATAACACTTAAATGGCAGCTATGGTTCTTTTAAGTCCTTGAAAGTAATGTAATTCCATCTAAAGCATACTCCTGCAATATAAATGCTCAGGTATGTTTCTGGCAATTTCCTCTGAAAGAAAACAGGGAAAAGTGGGAAAAATCGGAATAAAGAGATGAAGGGAAATCCGAATTTTTATTGATTTATTTCCTAGAGAGATGAGAGATAGTTATACATTGAGAAGAATGGTTGTGTAGCAGAATTACAAACGGGAGAGATGGAGAAGATTTTCAAGTTAAAGGAGTGTCCTGAACAAATCCAATCTATGTACTGAAAAACTTTTGATACTCTCCCTCAAGCTAGGGTGGAATATGGATGAAACTCAACTTGTGAAATGACTTTAAAATCTTAGTTTTCTAACAGCATTTTTAAAACAATTGGCTGGTTAGTCCTCATACCAACAAAAAACAAATAACCTTAGCATGAACCATCTCCCTGACGAAGCCACAAATCTATTTTCAAACACATTTGGCATGGTGCCAAAACCTACAATAATGAGAATGAACAAGAATGCTTGCCTAAAATATATGATCCTTTTTATATATGATCCTTTTTTGAATGGACCATATCAAGTGCAGGATAACCCCAACGGGTTGTGGGTTTTTGTTTTTTTCCTACCAATCGGGGCTCTCCCTTCACCACCCCCATGGGGATAGTGTACATGAGTGGTTAATGGGGACAGACTGTAAATTTGTTGATAATTCACCCATCCACAAATCATTTTTTTTTTTTTCTCCAAGGAATCGTGATGTCTTTCTATGGGATGGCTTCAGGCTTTGGGGAAGTCAGAATCTAGCAGGATTAGAAACGAGATTCTCTATTTTCGGAATGAGCAGTCTATAAAAGTGTATTGGTCTGAGCAAGATACAAGTTATTTGAAATTAATTGAATGAACCGTTCATTCAAAAAAATGAATATTTCTTTGAGATTCCAAGTATTTCATGGTATGTCAATTAAATTCTATGATATGTTCAAAACATTTCATTAGACATTATTGCAATTCAATTTGATTGTGCATGCAAACGCACCCTTAGAAAGCACCCTTGATGGATCTTTTCGGCATGATGGAAGTCAAAAAGCAGGATTTCGGGAGATGAACAATAATCCCTTTTTATGGCTTTTTCATTAGTGTTGTGCCCCCGTGTATATACTTTCTTAGGAACCCATGAGAGAACTCAACGAGAGCCCTTGAGAACTCATTTCACCTGATGTGTATGTGCCATGTAGGCTATACATGCCTTTCATTTGCTTGGATGAAGGGTTGGGTAAAAAACATCACATTGTTTTGCAACTCAGGTGGGCCCTGGTGAAAATAAAGGGTGGGAATTCCCTTCCCAATTTGCCATAGCCCACCTGAATTTTGATCAGGTTGTCTTTTGGGGCTTAGGGGTTGTTTGTAGTTGTTCACGTATCACATTAGATGTTAGATGTTTTCTCAGAGACTAGGTGGACGTCTCAGCCTGGGAGCATCTCTTTGCATGTGGGGCCACCATGGTGCTTGAATGACATCTTGCTTGTCCATCAAAGTTGTCCCTTCGTGAAAAAGGGATGCATAAAAAATCAGGCCAATTCAGCTATTCGGTGGGGACACTATTGTAAACCATGAACAACCAAAAAAAAAAAAAAATTCCACATTTACATGGGGCATCCTATTTTCATCCGAGGATTTACCTGAATCTTTGGGACATTCCGTTTTTCACGATGGGACTACCTTTCTGGATGGGCGAGAGACATCGTATAGACGGGCTAGAGGTCATACAAACTGTTGTACCTTATTTTTTATCATTTCTTGGAGAGTCAATTAGGGACGGACATATGTTATTGCACAAGAAGCACCACACGAGTATGATCTGTGAAGATATTTAAGTCGCATATCGCAGGAATAACAACCGGCTCTGGTTAGGTAACACATGTCATCCAAAGTCAGAACATGATTCAACGAAAATCGGTGCTGAAACGGTTATCAGGATAGGTGTCAAGGAAGAGCTTGAAAAGCTGAATTAGTGCTGAAGCAGTTGCTTTGAAAAGCTGAATTGGTGCTGAAGCTGTTGCTATAATTGTTAGACGTAGGAAGAAGCATTCAGATGATTACTCTAGAAGTCTATAAATATCAGAGAAGTTCCACAAAGCAGTGTCTCGTACCAAATCAATCAAACAAATCATATTTATCAATTATCATTTATGTTTCTTAACATAACCAATCTTTTATGTTACTTAGCATAACTATCAACATAATATTACATTAGGAGTAATGGTAATCTAGTAGCTGTAATCTGTAGCGATAATCCAAGTCTAAGCTCATGAGTCGGATGAATTCTGTATTAATCCAACCTAATCTTATATTGTTCTTTTTTTTCTTTTTTTTTCGGAAAGGTGCTTTGCAGTTACTCCCTGCAGTCGACTGTAAGTATTTCCTTTTTGTCTACTTTTGTATTTGAAAGTCCTTTCATAAGGAAGGTAAGGGGCAACCCATTTTCGGAGGACGAACCCTACCATCCGATAATCGCTAATAATCTTAAATAGCTCACGAGTGGCGGAAAAAGCGAATGGTCTCATCAGATCTCTGCCTATCTTAACGCTTGGGGTCAAAGTTGTTTGGTTGGAATCGAATTGCACAATCGGTTTTGGCACGGCTACACATATTATACGTGACCAAATTTGAAACCAAGATACAACAATTTTTGGCATGCCTGATGGAACACCATATTTGGTAAACATACCAGTGTGATTCTATTCTAATTAATCGATCCAACTTCAAAAATATGACTCGAAGGGTTACCCGAAACTCTTCTGAGACTAATGAGCCCACAACACCTTCTACACTTCATCCACTCGGAAAAATGAAAGTGCAGCCGGCATTTGAACTCCTGAGTTCACCATCAAACCCAATGCCCAATCCTTCAAACCGGGAAGGGGCATCCTCATCTTGGCGCGATCCTCTTGAGGTGATATTAGTTGGGTTGCATGATATGTAGATGGGAATCCAACATATTGTGAAGTAAGGAAGAGCTTAAGCAGAGCAAGTGTGAGCTCAAGTAAAGCAATCGCGAATTCAGCCAGACACCTTCAATAAGTGGATGGTCAACCATACCAAGAACTTGAACCAGATGGTTGTTATCCTTGCCGAGAGGGGTCCTAATGCACCTTAGTAAAATATTGAGGTCGGTTCTATTGGAAAGTTGGCGCAGTACCTCCCCACAATGGAATACACATTCTGCTCCGACACAGGGTATGTGGAATGAACCTCTACTTGCCGAATGTAGGCGACCTAAGTAGAGAGCCAGAAACTTCATTCCTGAAGTTGGAAATTCGGTAGGTCCAGATCCGCCACCAATGGCTGGACCTCAACATCCAGATCGCGATCAGTATCTATAATCCTTAGGGGGTGTTTGGAGCATGGGATTAGATGGCTTTAAGTGGGATGGAATTAGCAAAATGCAATAATTACATGGTGTCAGGGATTGTCGTGTAATCCCACGGCTTAGAAGCCATCCCACTTCATGTTTGGAAGAAGCACACCAAATGAATGTGTTTCAACCTTGCCACTACTGGTTGGTGCTCTGTGGGCCCCACCATGACGTATGTGTTTCATCCATGCTGTCCACCCATTTTTCCAGATCATTTTATGGTATGAGCCCAAAAATGAGTTTGATCCAAATCTCAAGTGGACCACATAGTGTTGATTGAACGCCCACCGTTAAAAACTTCTTAGGGGCCACAAAAGTCTTGGATCAAGCTAATATATATTTTTTCCCTTCATCCAAGTCTTTATGACCTAATCAACAGGTTAGATGTCAAATAACCATTATAGTTGGCCCCAGGAGGTTTTCAATGATGGAATTCAATCACTACTGTTTTCCCATGGTGTGGTCCACCTAAGATTTATATCTACCTCATTTTTGGGATAAAGCCCTATAATTATATTTCTAAATGGATGGACGGTGTGGATAAAATACATATATCATGGTGTGGATAAAATACACACGCTTGTGCGTTTACATCACCCAGTTATGCGGACCCCATTATGATGTATGTGTTATATCCACACCATCCATTCGTTTTGCGACATCATTTTATGGCATGGGCCCAAAAATGAGATGGATCCAAAGTATATATGGACCACACCACAGAAATCAATGGGTATAGTAACACCCACACAAACTCAAAGCAGGATTGCAGCAATCCCTTGCCCAGGCGCCGATTCCAAGAAGAGGCTTTAAAACCCATATCTAATGTGAGTCCCAAACATGACTTTGCAATGATCCATGGGATCTTAAAACCCACTCCCACCTAATCCTCTTCAAACCCATGTGCCAAACGCCCCCTTAGTGGTAATCCAAGTCTAAGCTCATATATATGTTGGGTGAATTTTATATTAATACGATTCGTTCTTCTTTTAAAAACGTGCTTTGTAGTTACTCCATGCGGTCGACTGTAAGTATTTTCTTTTTTTCTACTTTTATATTTGAAAATCCTTTTGTACGGAAGGTAAGGTGAAACCCATTTTCGGAGGTCGAACCCTTCCCTCTAATAATTGCATGATCAGGCAATCGATCACGTCTGATCTCGATCATACGCAATTAAGTTTGACATGTTTGCCTATTCTGGTACTTCAAGTCAAAGTTGTTCGATTGAAATCTAGCTGTACGGCCAGTTTTGGCACACCTGCACATATTACACGTGACCAAATTTGAAACCAGAGGCAACACAAACATCATAATGGGTCCCACATGCTCATTAGTTGGACGTACAATTAGTTTTATGTGAGCATTTCTCATATATATACACACATAATTACAAAAATACAGGCATTTAAAAGCATACAGATGTAGGCCACACAAGCACTGAAGAGAACACCAGATCAAAATGATATTGATATTCTGTCCTGATATGCTTGTCCGAGCATGAAATACGAAATTAACAACCATATAAGTCCAAACATAGATCATTACAATAAAGTTGTAAAGGTTGTGCTAGAAAGATAATGAGGTCGCGAGCAATGAACACGAATGTGGATCCACTTTGGGTCCACTTCAATGTGACTCATTTCTGTATATAAATATGAACCCATTTACCATGATCAACGGCTCCAGCAAGTTAGATCATGGCCCACATAATCCCCACATTTAGACAGAGCAATTGGTTGAGTGCTTCATGGCTGATAACTTATCTCTCAATAAATAAACAGTGGTAGGATTTCAAGAATTTTAATATTTTAAATATCTTTTCGTTGTTATGGTGTAACTAACTACGTCCATTTAATTTAATGGATCCGTGCATCCCAGCATGAATGGTTTTTTCCAAATTACACCTTTCTTTCTTAGCCATAGAGGGACACTTCTATCGCTCTCCTGATCCCAACCGTCCATCCAATCCATTCTCCTTTAATGATTCGGTTGGCATCATCTGCAACCATCTGTCAGTTGGGAGATAATTGTGGAGATACGGTATCAATGACCCTTATCCAATGGCCAACATTTCATATGCATGCATGCATGCCTCTCATGTGATCATAATAGTTTCTTGCAAATTCTGTTTGGTTTGTCAGAGCCAGTGGATGGATCGATCGAAACCCTAGCTATCAAAACAGTTGCTGTTCTAAATATTTCATATTGATGTAGAGTGGATCGCAGACAATTTCATGGCCAAGATGAATCAGAGAAGGTCCGATCAGGGGCGAAAGTGATATGTACCATAATGAATTATTCGACGTACCATATATGATTTTGGGTTGGGTTAGGAGAAGCTACTTTAGCTAGCCAACCTCGCGCTATATCAGGTTGCCCACACCGAATATGTGAGATTCAGTAACATCAACAGTTGAAAATCCATTTTTACTATTTATAGCAAGTTTTAGTTCCATCGAAACTTTTGATCCATTGAGTTTTAGGAGTTGTGCCCAACACGAAAATGACTTACAAAATTTAGGAGAATAATGTGGTTAAGCCAAATTGACACTTACTATTTTTTGACCGAAAACCTTTAAGTCTAATAGGAATCATGACCATCTATAAATAGTAAGTTAACTATTTATAGTCAGTCACTAATTGTAGGGAGTTTGAGTGGGAGTTTGATCCTAAAACTTCTTATATTTGGTGTCACTATTTGGGTTGTAAATTTGTTTTTATTATCAATCAATTTATTTTTGAATTTATTAAAATTTATTTCTAGTTTCTATTTCTTCTCGTAGATTTGAAGAATACCTCCGAGAATCCAGAGAAGCTCCGTGGATTCAGAGTGATTACCCCCTTGAGGAAGACGGTGATCAACCTCATCACCTCCATCCCTGCATCACATATACATGTATATGTACATGCATTTCAATACAATATTCCCCCAAGCAGTCCATCAAATTCTATTTGGTTTCTTACAATGAAACAATGGATTGATCAACCCAAACAATCAAACAGTGGATTGATCGAATCCTATTTGCAAACTGCATTTTCCAAACAATCGTCACTCTAAGCATTTCATGTCCAAGCATGCCTGTGAGAGAAGGGATTAATCTAAAACCAAATTGCAATCTTTTGTAATTGCAAACTCCATTTATCCAAATTTAAAACTCACAATCATTGATTGAAACTAAGGAGGGGTGACTGCAATATTCGGAAATCTGTGGTGGGCCACTGATGAGGATGTCTTGAGAGATTGGTGGTGATGGTATGGTGTTCACACCCCAAGTATAGGGTTGTGATGTAGTAATAAACTCGGTAAGACCGATGTCGAATCCACATGGACTGAAACCTGTACGTAATATGAAAATAACCAGAACTAGAACTAGAATAAGATGAAATCTAAATTAACTGAATGTGAGGGAATAAAAATGAAATAGTAATCTAAAACTTAGAGAATTCAAAGGTAGGGAACTAGGGTGCCAAAGATCCACTTGTAGCAATTGGGAAGCTACCTTGCATTGATTTAAGGATACAACTGGAATTAAAGTCATATCCTATCTAATTGGTATAGGAAGAGATTTGTCAGATCTCTGAACTTCTCATGGATCTAATTATCAATAGATAAGAATGACAAAGATTTAGAAGTGATTCCATCACTTAACCATGCTCAGGAGACTATGGCAAACAATAACAATTTACCAATCTCACAGCCAATCATAAGAGAATTGTGAAAGTTAGGAAGGGTTCCATCACTCAACCATGCCCATGAGACGATGGCGAACAACAAGGCCTCCTAAGTTCACAATCTCATAATGAAAAGAACATACTCAAAGCTATTGCGGACCTACTGTAATTTGAGTCACAATAAACCATTAAAAACTAAAAGTATTCCTTAATAATCAAACTAGAATCCATAAGAGTTTAATAACCATGAATCAAAGCAAAGCCACCACAATCATGCTACAAGTTTCACCTCTTAGCCCTAGTTAAGAAGTTTAGCCAAGCATAGACATGGCAAGGCTAAACATCTTAAACAAAAACATAAAACTAAAAGAAAAATAAATTCTAATATATCTCTCTCTTTCTTTCTCGGCCTTCGCGACTGGCCATCCAAAGATTTGGATAGAAATCGTGCGTAAGGCGTACGCACGTTACGCAGTGAAAATGGCAAATCACTTGCGTTTGGAGGGATGATCGGGGCGCTGATCGTCCCAGATTTTGCATCTATCTTCATGGCTAGGATCAGTCCTGACTTGGACATCATCTAGACGGTTTGGATCAGTGTTTTGATCAACACCGAGATCACACAACAACCCGCAAAAGTCAGCCTACGTCCGGATGCGAAAACAGCAGACTGCGTATGTCGGCTTGCCCTGATTGATTGGTGGGATCCATGATTGAGGTCGTTTGGGAAATCCACACCGTCCATTGCATTTCCCTTGAAAAAAACGGTCAGACATGATCGGTTTTGGATCAGATTTGTGGTGGCACACGGATTATTTCATTTCACCGTCTATCTTCCGTTTGACTGGGTGCAATTAGATCTTCACTGCTTCTTGGAAAATTTCCACCTACGTCTTGGTCAGTGGGCCTGTAAGACTCTGATGGACGGTCCGGATCACTCGCACAGTAACTGCAATTGGGCCACACAACCTCCCAACGGACGGTCTGCGTAACTACTAAAGAAGGAAGTTTCCTTCTTTTGAAATTGCTCGGTCAAGAGTCGATTTGACTAACTCTCTGCTGCCGTGCACGACGAGTGAAATTGTGCACTATGCACACTCATGCATAAATGGGGTCCACTATGATGGTTTTGGGGCATTCGCACCGTCCATACGTCTTGTCTCTTCAGATAATGGGTTGAGACCAACTTTGAAGTATATCCAAATCTCGGGTGGGCCTCAAATCACTAATATGTAGTCTGATCTGTTCGTTTGGGCTATTTCCAGAGAGATCCAATCGCTGAAATTTGTATGTGCGGTTAATTTATGGTCCTCAGTCATATATGAAGTTTCAAGCCGATCGGATGTTGGAAACCCTGTGATCTTATATCTTGGACGACTTTCAGGCCTCTTTAACCTGAATGGCTTGATTTTCTTGGATTCCTGCCTTGTAAATTCTTCAATCTTGATCTCATGAAGTCCTATCCATTGCCTTGGTGATGCTTGAGCGTTAAATCCATGCTTTTTGCATCCTTTCCCGTCCACGTTCCTAGATTCACCATGCATCACAAACACGATTAAAATGGCCTATTAAACAGTATCGTGCTTTAAATCCAGGTAATAACTGGTGTCTAATGAGTAATATTTGACCCTCAACATATGGGCAGAAATTGGCAAGAAAATTCTGGTTTATGAGCATGATTTCATTACAGATGGGAAATGGGTTTTGGAAAACAGATTCTTGGGATTTCTGTTGGGTCTCCAGTTCGGTAATCCAGACTGTTGATTTGATTGATCCTGCAGTAGTTGGAGTATGGACGGTTGAGAACAAAATACAGCAACAGCCCACATTCAACAGAAAATGGCCAACGATCTAATGGTTAGGATCTTCCAATCTTGGAGTTTTTTTTTTTTTTTTTTGAATGGCGGAATCCCGCTTCATTGACAGACGATCCAGATTACCGAGTGTGGGTCCTGCTTGTAGAAATTCATGGCCCATATTAAGGTGATAGTTTGCCGCAATTTTATAAACGGTGGTCACTCATCCACCATAGATATAGCACACATGGACATCAAGTCCAAACCCGACGGATTTCTGGGCCCATTTGAGGATCCAGCATAGCCCGAATGTCAGAGTGATGATATCACAGTGATGACCGATGCCCAGAAAATCTCTTGCAGACGACAATCGTTGTCTTTGAATTTCTGGCCTTCAAGGAATTGATGATAGGAACAATAGTGGTCCACATTTAAAGGAGGAAACCCCCCAAGATTAGGGCTAGGATCATCGAATCTGGTAGACGTTTTTCACACGGTCCATCCACAAACGGAGAACACAGATCAATGGTCTGGATTACTGGCCGTGGTTGAACAAGCAACATATGTAGTTTTTGCCGTCAATGTCTCAAATCTTTCAACAACAGGAGAAATTTTGAAAATCTCATGTTGATTGCTGGACACTTTATAGGATCCTGCTCGTCGATCCCATCGTAGTCTCATCAAAGGTGTCATCGAAAAAATTCAAAAAATCTATATTTTATTGCTGAAACCTTTTGATATTTTAGTTCGATGTCATCAAAGTACTATCAAAGTGTCATTGACCAATCACGCAGAGTTACACAATGATTGTAATTTCCATGTAGGCTATATATATATATATATATATATATATATATATAAAAAGAAATATGGTGCATCTCAGAGTTTTTTATATTTTTATTTTTTAACACATGCACACACATGCCATAGTGGGATTTCACTACCTATGGATACTTGAACCCTTGACGGGTGTTGAAACTCCTGAGAGTCTACCACCCGAGCAAGAGTAAGGATCCGAGTTTTCTAGTTCGTTTCAAAGGATTTCTATGACTTGTATGAGAGATTTGAGATTTGTTCAAATTGGATAATTTCTTACTGTGTCATGGTTTTTTTCCAAAAAAAAATTTTCATATTAAATTCAGAGTGTGTGATTAGACTTAATAATAAGATTGGAATACTTAGATTCATTTATGTTTGCTTTTTCTTTTAAATTTTTTTTATTTTATTACACACGTGCACACACACCCCCACACACTAACACTAATTTCACTATGGTGGAATTTCGGGTGTTGAAACCAGTCTATGGAAAGAAGAATCCCGGATCCTGACCGGGTGTTGAAACTACCGAGAGTATCTGAAACCACTAAGCAAGTGTGGGGGTGTGGAACAAAAAAAAAAAAAAGAGAGTAAGGATCCTTCATTTATGTATACTTCCGCGGTCTCCCAACCTTATCCCCCGTGTTACACACGGGTCATTTATAACGTTGTTTCACATCCGCGCAAGGGGAGATAGGAAAGGAAAACACGTTTCACGTGACAATGCAGCACATGTGTTAGTTAGCCAAGCCAGTCATTAGGCGAGTCCAACAGTGCCCATGCCGTAGCCCCGTAATCACACCATTCCACTCAGCATAGAACCTCACCCACCTGTCAATATCGAATGGTTGAAAAGAAAACCGCCCACACCCTATATTCAACGACAAACTGTGGCCCACCTGATCAGTAGAAAACCTTGGATTTTGGAAGACGGAAAGTTCTCACAGACCACCACCTGGTACATAGCACGGACTCACACATGCATGCCACGTTTTCACACGTGTGGAGTTCGCCTCTTTAATCTCTCTCAACATTCTCACTTCAACCATGATCCGCACACATGCCTATCGATCCTGTCTATTCAGCCAGTGGGCCACCTCAATGGGGCCATGTTCGGACATTTGGGGCTCATATTCGATAATCACGACCATTCATATATTGTATCCCAACATGGATAGACCACCCGACAATCTAACCTTTCAAATGGTGGGGAAAGAGATATACAGAAACGGTTAACATTCAACTGATAAATCCAAGATTGATGGATAGGATCTTCCAATCTGGGTTATTGATGAGGCACTTCCATCACAGGTAGGACCCTGCAACAGACCAATGGTCTGGATTACGTCAAATGATAGTGAGCACCAAAGTTTATACACAGAAATTCAGTGTAAATCTCATAATATATGATCAGAAACAGGAATTATACCATACGTAGTCCAGTACACACTAGGTTTCCAGTTCCAAATTCCTGTAAGTAGGGACCATGGTTCAGAAATCCAGAGCATTGGTCTGTAGAGACCCACCGATTGATGGATCATATGCCAAAGTTTTCTTAAATTAGAAAATCCCAGCCACCAGTATTAGATCTTCTTCTATTGAATGTGGACCACTGCTATATTTCTATTCTCACCCATCCATCCGTGGACAACTAATCCAAAGGTGAAGATTGTCCTATTGATGGGACGCAATAGACCAATGGGCCCCACTTGTCAGAACTCAAAATCCGAAGCCAACATATAATTTATGTGGCCCACCTATTGTATAATTCCTCTGATGAAAATACAATAAATTCTAGGCAAATGTATTTTATTGGGAATGAATCGCGATAAATTTCTACGGCGATATGACCTGTCCAAACAATATTTCGAGCCTGGTTTATGCTCAATAATTAAAGGAGACAATGAGAAATCTTTTTCACGAAAGATATGGCCCAAACACCTTTATGGCATTGGTTGAAATCTCTACTATTAAAGGCTGTGATTTTACTTGCATGAAGGAAAAAAAAAATGTCCTCAAGATCCCTTTGAAAGCAGCTGGCCCTGTACTATCTTTTCTCATTTCTTTTCGGTGCCCATTCCACCTTTCTTTTCTTTGACAGACAAAAAAAAAAAAAAAAAAAGGAATCGATTGGTGGGAGGAGAGTGGAGTTTGATCTTTGTGGGTTTTCATTTTTTTTAGTAGTGAGGCCCATGGTTCAATGATCTTGTAAAAAAAAAGATCTCCTCAATTGTACAATCTCCTTTCAATATCATGGTGATCATCAAACACTTGTCTCAGTTATTTGGGGTGGGATTGGAGAATCTTGTTTTATAGATTAAATCCTATTTGAGACCTTATCTTTGGTAAGTGAATGAGCATTAATGTATAAACTTTAAGATACTGGCACGAGTGATTAAGGTTCTACCATGAGGTTGTGGAACACATATATACGCAATGCTATAAAATGGAAAAGCACAGTTGTAGATGGAGATTGGGCACATACCTTGAGCCATGATGATCAAACAATGCACCACTCATTTTGACAGTTGAGCTTGATAATTAATGGCCTTGTTCATCGGTCCACGCCATCCGTGGTGGAGACGTCCTTGGCTCATCTTTTATACATATATATATCCTATGGTTATGGGTGTCAGTGGGCTGAGTTGGCTCGTCGAGCTTTTAGTCATGTCCCACCTTGAGCTGGAGTATTAGGCTCAGGGGTCGGGTTTGGGCTTAAAATTCAAACCCGTTTTTAAATCGGGCCAGGCTTGGACTAGATGAACAAAAGCCCATCAACACGACCAAGCCTGTTAGGGTTTGCGAAGCAATTTCATCTCTCCCTCAACTCTTACCCACCTTCTCTATCATCTCCAACCCACCCCTCCCAAATCTCTCTATCTGGGAGATAAGCCAAGTTTGGCTCAGCTCGACCCCACCATGACCCAAGCTCAAGCTCATCTTGATTTGGTCTTTGAGCTCACTCTTCTAGCTCTCCTCGGCTCACTGGTTTGAACCGAGTTAAGCTGGAATCAAGTCGGGTCAAACAAGTTGTTCGAGTCGAGTTGAGTTATATGAATTTTTTTAATACTATTTTAAAAAATATTATAAAATCATTAAAATGATCAAATCAAAATTGTTAGAACTGAGGTAGGTACAGTGGCAATGCATAACAAGTTATTACACGCTAACAAGTAATAACATGAGAATGTTTGTTATATAAAACCTTAAACTCACTCAACATTCATCAACAACTTGTTAATGTGGTTCATATGAGGAGCGTCTTCATTTATTATAATAGACTTGTTATTATATTTTTTTTTTATGGCTAGTTGAATTTGGTGTGAAGAGGGTGGACTTTTTCTTATTTGAGTCCAAGAGAGCTTGGAATAGAATTCCTACTTTCCGCAAGGCATTCGGACATAATTTTGCGTCTCCTCCCCGATTAGATAAATGTATTGTTATCCAGTTTGTTTTGTTCATGAATTTGTCTCCACACAAATAACATTTAATCTTCAATCGTCTAGATGTTAGAGAGTAAAATTGGGTACCGTAATTCCAAATGCCGATGGATGGGTCATCGGATAACATTTCTGCACAAAAAAATTTGTTAATAGAGAATTACATTTTTAGGCAAATTCATGAAGCCAATATAATTTACAAGAAATAAATTATATTATGTTTAAAATTTAATTGTCAATATCAAGTTACTCCAAAAATAACATAAATTGAAATCTTATAGAATAAAATATGAATTATAACAAGTAACAAGATCAAGATGTGTTAAAATTTAAAAATTGCATTTAAACTTTAAATAGATGAAGGTGTAGTCTCGTCTAGACTCTTAATTTCATCATCTTCATCAAATAAACTATCACCCCAAATTGGATGTAACTAACTTGTGTACAAACAAGCGCTTCAATTATTTTAAGGCGTGTTTGGATTTCGGGCCCAGATGGTACAACATAGTATTTTTTAATAAAATGTACATTTCAGCTGGTTCGAATCCAAACATCAACACGTGGTCTGCTTGCGGCCCAAGTACGTCACCGAACCATTTTGCGTCGTCCACACGTCTCATCCTTCAGACTACAATGCAGGCCGCAATGCAGTGCTTTCATTGCACTGCACCGCCATATCAGAGAGATTAAAAAATAAAAAATAAAATAAAAAACCTTCTCATCCGGGTGGTTCAACGAACCATTCCTTGATGCTACTCTCTCTTTTGCTTTTCTCTTGCTTCTCATAGCATCGAATGTGAGAGATCCTCCGGGTGGTTCAACATGAGATATGTTATTCATTTTCTCATCTGGGGGTTGTTGGTAATCAGATTCATGGGGCACCAGATGGGAAAAACAATCACAAGGAGAAGGAAGAATTGCTATCTCAGTTATTGAAAGTTTGACCCCCAATCAAAAGTAGCAGTTCTGGAACATTAAAACAATGGGTATGCTCCAAAAGAACCAATCTTCCAAAAAATCTCAATGACAAAGATCCAGTGCCTGTGATGGAGGACCCGTCGATCGAAAGAAACCAATCAATTTCATCCAATCCTTCTGCAAAGAGAAGTCTTGTTCTGAAACTCAAGAGATTGCCAGAGAATTCCATGGCTTCTCCGAGGAGCAAGAGAGTGGAGACCTTGTCCAACGTGGATGGTCTCGCAGATAATGGGAACAAGTCCCCAAAACTGTCAAGCATAGCTTCAATCCGTCAACAAAAGGCACTTCTTCTAAAGCTAGTGGCTGTGTGTTACGAGTACGCCTGAGGCAACGCCATGTAGGAGCACAAGGGCCACCAGACCAAACGTGCAGCTGGCCGACTATGTAGCTTGAATTGGCAAGCTGAATCTCCAATATTTTCTTTCCTTGTTTGATTGCTATTTTATTTCATTGCTAGCTGCTATTTCCGGGCGCTAGATCATTTTATTTCCTTACTAGTCTTCTTTCCTTATTCAAACAATATTTTCTTTGATGTAATCGGTTTATAAAAAACCTTGGAACTTGTGAGAAGTTTTTTTTCATGGAAGAATTATCAATAAAATCTTGGTCTTCTCAATACCGTGAATTGAGTGAAGGTCTCTCTGCACCGTGAGCAGAGAATTTTGGTGCTTGTACCTATCAATTGGTATCAAAGACAAGTTGCTTTTCCTTTCCGTTGTCCACGGCTGACCCCGCAAGGACAAATAAGGTTCGTTTTGAGCAACTCGAAGGAGCTGTGTTTGAACTACACCGCGGCATGCAAGCTATGCAGGAGACGAGCATGACCACCCAAACTCTTCTTCAAGAGTTGGCCTCCCACTCCTCTATTCGGAATTCAGGTCGTCGCCGTAAGGCTTCGCCCCGCCAAGGATAGTCCACCATCATCACCACGTTCCACCAGTTCCAGAAGTTCTGACACTGGCAAGTCTGATGAAGGCGAGAGCGATGGCTCCCGTTTTTCTCAAGCATCAGATACGGGAACCGAAATGGTCGTACCGCAGCTACAGACAAGACTTTGTGCATGCATTCTTGCGTGAAGCTTGACTTCCCTCGTTTTGCAGGGGAAGATCCAACAGTTTGGCTTGACCGTGCTAAGCAATATTTTGCTACTCAGGAAATTCAAGGCAAGAAGAAGGTGATGCTTACTTCCTACCATCTCGAGGGCGAAGCCAACCAATGGTGGCAATGGTATAACCGTTCCCATGACGGGAAAACCATTTCATAGCACAAATTTGAGAAGGGAATTTTGCGTCACTTTGGACCTACGGATTTCGAAGACTATGATAAGGCGCTTAGCAAAATTAAACAGAAGGGCACTTTTCGTGAGTACCAATAAGAATTCGAAAGACTGGCTAACCCGGTGACTAGCTGACCAAAGAAAGCATTATTAGGTGCTTTTATGGGAGGCCTAATAGAAGACATCGCAGTTGAGGTTTGTATGTTTCGGCCTAAGGGATTAAAGATTGCTATCGACTTGGCCAAACATCAGGATGAGAAGTTACAGAGGACTCGCAAATCGTTTAGCAATGCTCCTTCCAACACTCGTCGTGTGGGCATTACTGTCTCTACAAACTCCACTACTCCATTGCCCACTGTTAAGCCTTTACCTGTTAATGCAGTGAAACGATTGTCATTCGACGAGATGCGAATCCGATGTGAGAAAACCTCTGTCTTAACTGTGATGAGAAATTTGTTCCCGGACATCGCTTTCAAGCTCAGTCATGTCTCATCGAGGCTGTATTCCACTAGACGTGGAAGAGAACTATGAGGAAGACACGTCGCTTACGGATACGCCAACAGACCCACTTATTTCTCTCCATGCATTGTCGGGAAGCTTAGGCAATCGTACCATGCGGGTCCGAGCTATGGTTAACAGGCAGGAAATTAATGCATTGATCGACGGAGGATCTAGCCATAACTTTATTAATCAAGCAGTGGTTAATCGTTTGAATCTCGCGGTTACACCCATCACTCCATTTTATGTTCGAGTTGCTAGTGGGGAAAAACTCGCCTGTCAAGCCAAGTATGAGAAGGTACCTATTTGCATTCAAGGATTTTCTTTCGAGACAACGTTATTTGCCTTACCTATTCGGGGTTTGGATCTTGTTCTGGGTTATCAATGGCTTGAAGGGCTGGGATGTGTGGTTCATGACTATGCCCGCTGCTCTATGGAATTTACTATTGACACTCGAAAATTTGTTATTCAGGCCGAACCCATGGGTCCATCCTTGGTTGTAGACGTTAATTCTCTGTTGCAGGAATGGAAGCACGGCGCCGAACTATTTTGCTTAGCTACGATTGAGAGTGATTCAGCACTCCAAGTGGATTCCACTCCAAATTTAGCCCAGGAAATTCAGGCTATTTTATTGGAGCACCAGCAGGTGCTAACGACTCCACATGAATTGTCGCCCATTGCATTTTGCTGAAGAATGAATCCGCACCTGTCAATGTAGCACCGTATCGGTATGCCCACTTTCAAAAAAATGAAATTGAACGCCAAGTGGAGGAGATGTTGTCTGCGGGTTTGATCTGCCCCAGTACTAGCCCTTTTTCGTCACCAATCTTGTTGGTTAAGAAAAAAGATGGTACTTGGCACTTTTATACCGATTATCGAGCTTTGAATGAGGCGACTATCAAGGACCGTTTCCCAATTCCCATTATCGAGGATATGCTCGATGAGTTATTTGGCCCGTCGTATTTTTCTAAACTGGATCTCAGGGTGGGATACCATCAAATTCGGGTTCATCCGGATGATGTCCATAAGACGGCTTTCCGCACACACCGTGGGCACTTTGAATATTTGGTGATGTCATTTAGACTTTGCAATGCGCCATCAACATTTCAAGCTGCCATGAATTCGATTTTTAAGGTGCATTTACGTTACTTTATTCTAGTTTTTTTTAATGATATTTTGATTTACAGTAAATCTTGGCTGGACCATTTATGCCATCTGCGGACTACCTTGGGAATATTGGTCAAGCATTCCTTCTACATCAAACCCTCCAAGTGTATATTTGGCCAACAGAAGGTGGAATACCGCGGCCACATTATTACTCCGGCAGGCGTGAGGGTGGATTCTCGAAAGGTTGATGCTATGCTTCGTTGGCCTCAACCCAAAAATATCACCACACTACGGGGATTTCTCGGCCTCACAGGATACTATCGCAAGTTCTTGCGAAATTATGGCCTCATTGCACAGCCATTGACCCAGTTATTATGGAAAGGGCAGTTCACATGGAGTAACGACGCTGAACATGCTTTTACTGCCTTGAAGACCGCTATGACGACTACCCCGGTTTTGACTCTTCCTAATTTTTCTGAAGACTTCATGATAGAAACGGATGCTTCCGGTTTAGGTGTGGGAGCAGTGCTTTTGCAAAGTGGTCGACCGATTGATTTCCTTAGCAAAGCTATTGGACCAGCAAAGAAATCGTGGTCCACCTATGAAAAGGGGATGCTCGCAGTCTTGGAAGCCATCAAATCTTGGCGACCATACTTGTTGGGAAGAAGATTCAAAATTTGTACCGACCAAAAAAGCCTACATTATCTCTTGGAACAGCTCATCACCACCCCAGAGCAACAAAAGTGGGTCGCAAAACTTGTGGGATTTGATTATGAGATCATTTACAAACCTGGGAGGGAAAATGGCGTGGCAGATGCACTTTCACATAGCGGCTTAGACCATGAACTGGTTGCCATCTCTGGACCGATATGGAAAATTTGGGATGAACTACGGGAAGCTACAAAAAAGGACGCCGTTTTGGGTCCTTTGGAACGTCAACTGCATGTAGATCCACTCTCTGTCGCTGGTTATAGCTTGAAAAATGGGTGCATCATGCGAGGGTCGCATCTTAGTTCCTGAGGTTTCGGCAATTAAGGAGGCTCTTTTACGTAAATTTCATGACAGTGTCGTGGGTGGGCATTCAAGCGTTCTTCACACTTATAAGCGGCTTTCCATGCTTTTTCATTGGTGGGGCATCAAAAAAGATGTTCAGCTCCACATCCAACAGTGCGACTCTTGCCAATGGAACAAATATGACACACGACAACCAGCCGGCCTGCTTGAGCCATTGCCAATTCCATCAAGGGTGTGGACTGATGTGTCCATGGATTTTATTAGTGGCCTCCCTAAATCAGCTGGTAAGGATTCCATTTTCGTGATCGTTGATCGGCTCACTAAATTTGCCCACTTTGTTGCATTGGTCCATCCTTATATAGCTCGAGGTGATGCCAATGCATTCATCCGGAATGTGGTCAAACTCCATGGTCTTCCATCTTCCATTGTTAGTGACCGTGACCGCATCTTCATGAGCCATTTTTGGTGTGAGCTCTTCCGTTTACAGGGCACAACGATGCGCCCTAGTTCCGCCTATCATCCTGAAACTGACGGCCAAACCGAAGTTGTAAACCGTTGTTTGGAGCAGTACCTTCGCTGCTTTGTACATGCAATGCCGAAACGATGGGAAGTTTTTCTCACATGGGCCGAATTCTCCTACAACACCTCTTTTCATAGTTCCATACAGATGACCCCATTTGAAGCATTGTATGGCCGTCCTCCTCCCATTCTGAATACTTACGTACCAGGTTCCACTGTTGTAGCTGAAGTTGATAGCGCTCTTATTGATCGCGATGGCATTCTTCGTCAACTCAAGACCAATTTGGCTATTGCTCACAACCGGATGAAACAACAAGTTGATAAAGGCCATCGGGATGAGGCCTTTGTCATTGGTGATTGGGTCTATTTGAAATTACAGCCCTACTGTCAACACTCTTTTCTTAAGCGGCCATACCAGAAACTAACAAGCAAGTTTTTTGGACCTTATCAAGTTCTAGAGTGCATCGGCACCGTAACTTATCACCTCCAATTGCCTCCTGATGCTAAAATTCATGCTGTCTTTCATGTGTCCCTCTTGAAGCGCCGTCTGGGAAATACCACCGTTGTACAACCTACTCTACCCCCTTATACTGAGAATGGTTTACCTCTGCTACAACCTGAAGCTGTCTTAGATTCACGTTAGGTCCAGAGTGCTAGTGGGAGGGTGAAGGAAGTGTTGATTCGCTGGAATATTTTACCTACCGAAGACGCCACATGGGAACCGCTTTCAACCATTAAGGAACAGTTTCCTACCTTTAACCTTGAGGACAAGGTTGTTCTCATAGGAGGGGTGAATGTTACGAGTACGCCTGAGGCAACGCCATGTAGGAGCACAAGGGCCACCAGACCAAACGTACAGTTGGCCGACTATGTAGCTTGAATTGGCAAGCTGAATCTCCAATATTTTCTTTTCTTGTTTGATTGCTATTTTATTTCATTGCTAGCTGCTATTTCCATGCGCTAGATCATTTTATTTCCTTACTGGTCTTCTTTCCTTATTCAACCAATATTTTCTTTGATGTAATCGGTTTATAAAAAACCTTGGAACTTGTGAGAAGTTTTTTTTCATGGAAGAATTATCAATAAAATCTTGGTCTTCTCAATACCGTGAATTGAGTGAAGGTCTCTCTGCACCGTGAGCAGAGAATTCTGGTGCTTGTACCTATCACTGTGCATTGAAATTTGCAAGAGCTCTTGGAAATCAAGTCTCTTCTCTAAGAAGCAAGAGAGTGGATATCACACTGATTTTTGAGTTAAGGCGTTTAAACGGTGAGGATCGTCGTGCTTCATGACTGCAGCCAGTGCAGCACAACCAAGAGTCCACTCCCAAACATAGAGTGGAAATCCAAAATGTTGACGTATACAAGTGTACTCTTACCCAAACAATGTGAGTGGTAATCACAATTCCCACGCCAACTTACTACAGTGTCGCGAATATCGCGACGGGACAGTTTTACATTGCAGTACAATACTATACGCGAATCCAAACAGGCCCTTAGGTATAAGAGAATTTATATACTTGTTCACCACCCTACTACTTGTGCTAAATGCAGACTCTGATACTAATGTTCTAATCAGAATTGATAAAATATCTCAAGCTAGGATATTTTTCTTCACGAGCTTTAGTCTTCCACTAATTTAAAATGTCAAAGTCTTGGCAAGAGACTTTCATGACTAGCTCCTCTAGAATACATCTAATTTTGACTCCTTTATTTACTAACTCGCTTCATCTGTTATAAGGTTGAGAAGTACTCATCGAGACAATTGTCATCACTTATAAACGAACTACAACCACTTTCATGCATAAGTCGTGTGTCCTATATTGTGGTAAAATTACCGATATAAGAATAGTACAATTCTTCAACCACCACACGAACACTTAATGTTTTAACTGTTGCCTTGTAAAACAAACAAATGTTCTTATAAATTTAACTAACCAGTACTGTTTTGTAGTGAGGATTAAGGAAAATAACTAAAGCCATTAACAAGTGACATTCACTCCAGTGCTTTTCAAATTTCATATGCACATTTAGTGTCATATTTTAAATATAATTTGAACCTATTGTGACACTTATCTGAAGAGTATCCTTAATCTTCCAAAGCTTTAGAAGAAATAGATTTACCATTGGATATTTATTTCTGAAAAATAACTTCATGCAGTAATAGTAAACTCGAAGAAAACGATGAACAACTTCAACTTTTCTCCAATCATCTTCATTAGGTAACCAATCATATGCTTTGTCACGAACCCCAAATTCTGGGAACGTAATTTTCAACTCGACTACCATATCCAACATTTTATATATTGAATTCCAATAGGTGCACACATCTAATTTCAATGTTTTTTGTGATCCAACATTCAAATGTTAAATTATATCATTATAGATACTAAGTCTTGATGGTGACCCCCTTATATACTTCATCTTTCTCTTATGTTCTCAATCGTTTTGTCAATTATTTTTAGCCCTTCTTGCACAATCAAATTCAAAATGTAAGCACAACATCTAACCTAGAAAATTTTTTCCCAAAATAAAGATTATCTGTTATCTTGAATTGGCTCCGTAAAAAAGAAATCACAACATCGACTGTGATGCATTATCTAACATAATTGAAGATATACTACTTTTGATGCCCCACTCCTGAAGGCAATTGTATATGGGTTTTGAAATAACCAGACCAGTATGAGAGGGAGGAATCTGACGAAAGTTTAAAATTGTCTTATGTAGATTTCAATATGCATCCATATAATGTGCAGTTAGTGACATGTACCATTTCCTTTGGTTGGACGTCGTCCACAAGTCTGAAGTAAGACTTATACGTGAGACTGATGACAAAAGGGATTTCATCTTTGTCTTTTCATTCATATACATCTTTATGTATTCTCTTTTCACCATGACCCGCAAGCACTTCTCAAATTTGGGATTTAAGTATCCGTTGGATTCGCTAAAAACTATGTTTTCTATAAATCTAAATGGTTTCTCCTCAACAATAACTATTCTTGCAAACCAATCTTTTAGTTTTTCTTTTTTAAATTTATGATTAATAAAAGTAGCTTGTGTGTTAGAGTCGCTTCCTCCAGATGAGGTAAATAAGTGCAATTGTTGGCTTGAACGCTAGATTTTTTGGCTCTTATCACAATTAATATTATGTCTGCGATAATGTAAAGTTAATCCCCTAAAATGTATTATAATGTAAACTTATAATGCTTACATCTAACATTGGTAAGATGGTTTGAACCCTCTTTTACCTCTACCTCTTCAAAATCGTCCAAAACTATTGATCTTTTCTTTCCTTTATTAGACATATTTAAATTTAAGTTTTTCTCATTTTATTAGACATCAACACATAAGGGATGTGACAAATACACCAGCACCAGGGATAGTAGGGACTTCATCACTAGCCATTTTTAAATATGAAAATAAGAAAATACGCGTAAGATATGTGAAGTTGGAAAGGTGTCATTGTTATCTGTGATTAGTAAGTAAGCATTTTCTAATGTCTCCTACAATTTAATTTCACTTTTTTATCACATTCAGTAATGTATCATATAGTCTACTTATACAATTTACGTGTGAGTAAAAAATTGGACAGCATCTCCCAATAATTCTCTAAATATATATAAAAATTCTCTACTATTTGAGTGTCATCACCATTATCTGTTATTTGCATAAGGGAGGCAGTCAATCAGTCGAGAACTATATATTCGGAGAATAAATTGATTTGATGCACGGAATCTCAAAACAACATTATGTACATAATATATTACCAAATTGTCCAAGTTAAATAATTTAAGAATTCATATATATAAAGAATATCAAACAATAATTGATTTAAATACAATTTATTGTATATGAATTCTTAAACGAGTAAGTAGATTAATTGTGTAAACAACTTGATGTACATAATTGAAGTATCAAGTGTCAAGTGGGGTGACTCTAAATCTAATTGATTTGTGTTTAATTGAAGTATACAACTACAAATCATATATCTAATATATAATTTGCAGTTGAATACTTGAATCAAGCACAAATCAAATTCAAGTAATCAACTATAAGTCTACACAAGTATAAAATTTCTTAATTCAAAGTAAGTAATCAAGAATCAAATTCAAGTAATTCTAAATTCAAGTAATCAAGATTCAAATTCAAGTAATCAATATTCAAGTTCAAGTAATATATGATTTGACTCAACCTAACCCAACACAACCCAACCTTGACCCAACCCGACACATTCCGACCTTGACCCAATCTAATACTAACCCAACCTGTTCACATTCCCAAGTATAAGGTTGTGATGTAGTAATAATCTCGGTAAGACCGACGTCGAATCCACGGGGACTAAATCTTGTACATAATCTGAAAGTAACTTGAACTAAAACTAGGCGAAGATGAATCAGGTAAATATGAGAGAATAACGGTGAATGATTAAACTAAAAACTATAAATTTAAAGATGGTAACTATGAATTCAAAGGATCCACTTGTAGAGATCAGGGAGATCTATGCTTGATTCATAAACACAACTAGGTTTAGATTCCCATCTTCATCTAATTGGAAGATATTTCATTAAAAATCAATCTGAACTTCCTTTGATTCAGTTTTCAAGAGATGAGAGGTATGAGAATTAAAATTGATTCCATCACAAAACCATGCCCATGAGACAAAGCAAACAACAAAACTTTAACCAATCCATACCAAATCTAAGGGATGTATGAATGTTAGGAAGGATTCCGTCATCCAACCATACCCAAGAGACGATGGTGAACAACAGAGTTCCCAAATTCACAAACCCTGTAATGCTAAGAACATGCTCAAAGCTATCGTAGATCCATTGTAATTTATGTCACAACAAACCATTAAAAACTGAAAGTATTCCTTAATATCAAACTATAATCAAAAGAAAGTTCAACTAAAGTATGAATCAAAGCATAGAAAACCATCCATCATGCTACAAGCTTCACCTCTTAGCCCTAGCTAAGAGGTTTAGCCGATCATACTCATGATCAACCAGAATCTCTTAAAAAAGCATTAAAGGAAGAAAACAAAAGAACAATGAATAAAGACGAAAACTCCTTGAAACAAGCCGTCCCACGTCTGATCTCTCTCTTTGCTCTTCTCCACGTCCAAGATGTTTTTCCACGTCCAGCTCTCTCTCTCTCTCTCTCTCTCTCTCTCTCTCTCTCTCTCTCTATATATATATATATATATATATATATATATATATCAAAAGGAAGGTCCTATGCCGGCTGGATTGGAGTCGGTAGTGTGCGCAATGGAAAATGAAACAACACTCTCCTTTACACAGTCCGCTTTGCTGCGTAGCCAAAATCGAAGCCATATGCTAACCATCACTCCTCGTCCAATTGTTTCTAATAGCGTGGAAGGGGTCGGTTTTGGTTGTCCTGGGGTTTGGATGGATCAGATCAGGGCCACGATCTTGATCTTGATCGTCCAGCGAGTCGCACTCAAGATGCTTCTATTATTTCCCCCGACCGCATCTTCTGGAATCCTTGGACCTGCATTGTTCGGTGAGACCCATTATGTAAATTTTTTGAGAAATCCACTCTGTCCATTGCTTTTGTCACCTTGTGCTGGCCCAAAAGCTAAAATATGAGGCTGATCCGAGTTCTCGCTGGGCCACAATGTCGAAACGTGGAGTGGAGTTTTACGTTAAAAACTTCCTTCCGCAACACGTCAATGTGCGGAACTTCCTTTCATTTTCTTTTCAAATTTTAGTGATGGTGAGCCCCAATGTGGTTATTTTCTGACAAATCCACAACCTTCACCACTTTTGTCATAATGTGTTGGCCCATAAGCCAAATTATGAAGTAGATCTGAGCTCTAGGTGGGCCACACCATCCATCGGTAACAAAGCAATGCCCACCATAGAAGTAAACCTCTTATTCTACTCAAGTGCATGCTTGTGGAGTTGTTTATTTACAAATTTGTCACTCTCTCTTCTAAGAACTTTTGTCGTTCGTTCCTCCCTACTACACCGTCCAAAAGAAGTGAAATTTTGCCACAAATCTTCATTTCTCAAGATCTTTCAACCATTTAAATTTGGCCCCAATCTGCCAAGGATGGCCGAGATGGTCCTTTAGTGGCTAATTTGTCCATTGGGCCACTTCCACAAGGATCCAATGGCTGAAATTCGACGTATACAATTAATTTATGGTCCTCAGGCCAAATATAAAGTTTTAAGCTGAACGGATGGTGGGAATCCTGTGATCTTGCATTCTAGACGATTTTCAGGCCTCTTTAATGTGGATTGTTTGATTTTCTCAAATCTCTGGCGTGTAAATTCTATGATCTTGGTCCCCTGGGGTCCACCCCTTACCTTGGTGACTTATGAGCATTAAATTCATGCTTTTAATACCTTTTTTACTACGGGCTCCTAAATTCACCTTGCAGCACAAACATGATTAAAATAAGGCGTTAAACAGTATTATGTTCGTAAAGTCAAGTAATAACTAGGGTCTAATATGCAATATTTGACCCTCAACACAACCCGACACAACCCAACCCAACCTTGACTCAACCCGACATAACCCAACCCGACCTTAACGTAACCCAAGCCTGACCCAACTAGACACAACCCAACCAGAAACAACCCAACCATCACCCAACCCAACCCTGACCCAACCCGACAAAACCCAACCATGACCCAACACAACCAAACCCTGACCCAACCCAGCACAACCCAACCATGACCCAATCTGACACAACCCAACATAACCCAACCTGACACAAGGAGAAAGAAATCAGAGATGTTACATACCTTAAAGGATTGAATGAGAAAGAAATCAGAGAATGAGAGACTAAAGAGAGACGTGGGGTCGCTCGTCGCCACTTACCAGGTGGTGGGGTCGGCCTGTCGTTCACGCTTGGGTAGAGTAAAATGAAAAAAGTATGAGGGAAATGAGGGAGGGAGGGGGTCGGGTCAGGTAGGGTAAATTTAGGGTTTTAACTATATATATATGTGTGTGTGTGTGTGTGTGTGTGTGTGTGTGTGTGTTTGTGTGTGTGTGTGTGTGTTCGAGCAAGTCAGATCGTGCTCAACCAAGTCAATTCGAGTGAGTTTCTCAAGCTAGCTCAACTCGTGTTCAGTTCTAGGATCTCTCTCTCTCTCTCTCTCTCTCTCTCTCTCTACTTGGGCCAACTATCAATGAACTATAGATCCGGCAACCATGGCTGCCACCACCAATAGACATGGGAGCAAGCCACTCCCTCCCTTTCTCTCATCTCTTTGTCTCTTCTTCTCCCCTTTGATGCATGCTGACCACGACACCGCTACTGCCCTTAGCTATAGTCGCCGGTTGCAACACTCAACAACTTAGCACCCTTTGCCTTTCCACTCTCTCTCCTCTTTCCTTCTCAAAATCATTTCGGACTCAGGTCAGGCCTTGTACATATATTATGGGTCGGGCTTAGGCTTGGGCTCAACTATTTCGGCCCATCATAGGCTTAAGTCGGGTTTGGGCCCACATTTCACATAGCTACGTGGTGTCAAGACTTTATAGGGCCATGATGTATGTGTTTTAGCCATGCCATCTATTTTGTCTAGTCATTTTAGGGCATGAGTCCAAAATTGAAGCATATTCAAGCTTAAGTAGACCACACTAAAGGCCTCAGTAGGGATTAAGTACCTATTGTTGAAAACTTCTTGGGTGCCATAGAAATTTTGGGAAAAGAAAGCAGAAAATAGAAATAAATTCTAAGAAATTCAAAATTGATTAATTGATTACTAAAAACGAGTTCACAACCCTTTAAATAGGGGTACCAAGCAATGGGAAAGAAATCAAAATCAAACGACAACTAAAACTCCTAGAATCTGTGACTTACTATAAATAGTAAACTTACTATTTATAGACGGTCGTGATGTCTACTAGTGCGCAAGGTTTTCGGCCAAAAATAGTAAGTGTCCTATTTGGCTTCACCAAACCGTTCTCCTAATTATTCTAAGCTCTTGTCGCGTTGGGCGCAACTTATAAAGCCCAACGGATGAAGAGTTATAACCAAACTAAAACTTACTATTTATAGTAAAAATGAAATTAAAGCAGGGAAACGACCATCGATCCAGGGGTTTTTCGCAATTCCAGGCATCGCAACCCGGCATAGCAGGGTTGGTTGGCTATAGTAGCTCCTTCTACCCCAAAATCATATATTTTACGTCAAGTAACTCATTCCGGATTGCGAGATACGCCCGATCTAAGGTCCAACGGTCCGAATCACTTCTGTCGTCGACCGGGCCTTTTCTGATCCATCTTGGCCACGAAACTGTCTGCGACCCGCTCTACATCAATTCAACGGGTCCTTGCTCTTACTCCGGTGGTAGACTCTCAGGAGTTTCAACACCTGGTTGAGGGTTCGAGTACTCATAGGTGGTGAAATCCCACTATGGCATGAGTGTGTGGTGGTGTGTGCGTGTTAAAAAAATAATTAAATAAATAATTTTTTTTAAAAAAAGGTATCAATTGGACAGTTAAGATTGCTTGATTAATATAATTTTAGTGAATGTTCCAGGAGCAGGAATTGTAAATCAGTGCCAAATGTGAGCAGAACCATCAGTACTACTCTAAATTGTGAAAAAACTGGAGTTTGCTCCAGAGTCGATTGGGCTAAGTGTTTGGTGGAAAATTGTATGCATTCACTCGCCTCGGAAGAATGGGACATCTACAGTACACGAATCAACCTGGCTCACGTGTGTAAGATTTGAGACGTTCATCAGGTATGGGTTTGGACAGTACTTAGATAGAACAAGCATGGTCTAGATTCAAGGTCCACATCAGGCTTGCATGGTGAGTATGAAATCCAAATCATGTCTAAAAACCAAAGCAGCTAGCCTTCGCAACGAGTAAAACCATGACTGATTATTTTACCCAAGGCTCAAGTCTGACCATCTGAATTAATAACTAGCCTGACTAGAGCTCGAACCTATTTACCACCTTTGAAATTGGAATAATCATCTATAAAAATGTTAATGCTATTAATAAATAGTCTAACTTAAGAGAATTATTAATATTCATTTAATTATTTAGAAAAATATTAATTATTATTAATAAATTTTCTAATTTAAAATAGCCATTAAATATTTTTAAAAATACATGAAAAACAAAACCAAAAATAAAAAAATAAAAAAAATGAAACTTTTGAACATACACTCTGTAACCATAAATGGGTTGGGTTACGCTGGCCTAGACTAACAAGCCTCTATATATATAGCTCAAGAGCAGCCCAATTAATAAATGGACTTCACTTTTACACCCTCGGGCCACATGCCGACCTGAAGTAGGCCAAGCCCAAGAGCCAGTGGGCCAATTCAGCCTATTGACAACCCTATTTTCTACTAAAAATGCCCCCTCCCATTAATGATTAGCATGTGAAGTTTAATTAGTTCCTCTGCATGTTTTTCTCAAGTGCTCTCTTTATGCATGTGTTGTCATTTGAAGAGGATACATAAGTATTTTTACATAATATTCTTGTGAGAGATTACTTATATAGTGGAAGAATGGAAAAGAGGAATAAATCCTATATTCTTTAATTTCTTTTATTTTAAAAGATGAAAAATAAAAAAGTTCCATGTTACTTCCCCATGGAGGAAACATATGTAACACCCCGTACTTTCCAATACTTGGGTGTTACAGTGTAATGTAACCTAATTGAATGTTATCCTGACCTAGGCAAAACATCCTGGGGATCACCAATAGTTACCTCTAGAATTGATCTAATCATTAGGCACATGTTGACCATGATCACCAATAGTTACCTCTAGAATTGATCTAATCATTAGGCACATGTTGACCATCCAATTCAGAATGCGTAATATGTAATAATTATCAAATATATATATAACTTATATATATATATATATATAAGTTATATATATATTTGATAATTATTACATATTACGCATTCTGAATTGGATGGTATATATATATATATATATATATATATATATATATATATATATATATATATATATATATATATCCTATACTCTAACTAATTAATGATAATTCATAATAAATAAAATAACACAGCATAAATGTGTACATGGTGAGATGTTGTACACCTTATAAATATTTAAAATTTCGTATTAAAATGGGTAGTAACTATGACCCATACTATATGTATACACGTGTAACCTCATCAATATGAATTACGAATTTTAAAACCTATATTACAAAATATACTAGAAAAAGTTATAATAAATAATATATTTCAAACAACTTAACAATTTATATAAAACTAAAACATAACACAAATAATGTACAAATAATATACATAAATCCTTACTTACTAATATCCATATAATTTGTATATTAACCATCTGTGATAATATAAATTACATATAACAAACTGCATTATTATCAATATAATAAAACAATACGATCATAACTAATCAGGAATTCACTATCAGATTCCACGTAGTCAGCCCTCAAGGGGAAGCGGATTGCGTACTGAGTAACTCAGTACGCTAAGCGTACTGAGTAAACTCTGTGGGGTTCACCATGATCTATGTATTTTATCTACTCTGTCCATCTATATCTATTTTATTAGATAATTTTATGACATGGGTCCAAAATTGAAGGATATCCAAAGCTCAAATGCACCACACCACATGAAACAGTGTGAATTGAACTTATACCGTTGCAAAATTCTTGAGTGTCACAAATTTTTTGTATTAAGCTTATATTTATTTTTTTCCCTTCATCCATGTCTTTGCGATATTATTAAGAGCTTGGATGACAAATCGACATCACTTTAGGGACTAGGAAGGTTTCAACGGTGGAAATCATTATTCCCACTGTTTCCTGTGGTATGATCCACTTGAGAGTTGGATATGCTTCAACTTTGGGCTCAAACCCCTTAAATGAGCTGAAAAAAGCGTATGGACGGTGTGGATAAACCACTTATTTTCAGGGTGGGTCCAACTGAGTTTACTCAGTACGATAAGAGCCTACTGAGTTACTCAGTACACAATCCGATTCCCCCTCAAGGCCCCAAATAGCTAAGTAAACTGTATTAGGAAAGATCTGACCATTAAATGTTGGGAAAACTCCAAAAATCATATACTGCCGCCCATTTGAATTCCATATCAACTTGTATGTCATGCCTGAATAATTCTTAGGATCCCTATAACCATTTCAACCACTAATATTCAAATTCAGGAAGATCCAACCATTAGATTGACAGAAATCCACTGTTGGAACTAGAAGTTTAGGGTATGGCCCACTTAAGATTTATATCCGCCCCATATTTAGTCAGAAGCTATGACAGGGCCCACCACGTCGAATGGACGGAGTGGATTTCCCATGAGCATCACCATGAGCCCCATATTGGCGTGCATGTACACCGGTGCTAAAGCACCCGCGGTACACTAGACTACACCTCCAGTTAAACCGGGTTTGACCCGAAATCCCTCCAAAAGAGGGATTTTCTCTCCCGTTCACAACTGACGGACGCCGTCCATTTGGGACGTGCTGTGGCCCACCATGAGGGGCCATCTCGATGATCAAAATCGTCCATCTGATCAAGGTGGTAGAGCTGACCAAAACCCAACTCATCCCGCACGGTGAGACGTCCTTGCGTTCGCACAAACTTCAGCACAAGCAAGGGTGTGTACGGTGGATATTTCCGAAAACGGAAACCACCCATTCTATCGCTGCCAGCCTGGCAGTCCGCGTGAGCCTTGCTCCCTGCATCTTAGACGCCCATTCGGTGAATCCCTGCCCTCCTTTCCACCTCATTTCTAGGGCTTCATCACTGTCAGATGAGCCTTCTTTATGCCGCCGCACGCTGCAACCTGACCCATCACATTGGAGGGAAGCCTCGATGATTGGTGGGTCCCACAAGTCCCTGGGGACCAATCTGACCGTTCCAAACATTTGAGATCGGGCAATGAACCGTCCGATGAGAAACCGCCATTGATGGTTCCATTAT
The DNA here is from genome assembly GCA_030180095.1 of Magnolia changhungtana. Classification (NCBI taxonomy): domain Eukaryota; kingdom Viridiplantae; phylum Streptophyta; class Magnoliopsida; order Magnoliales; family Magnoliaceae; genus Magnolia; species Magnolia changhungtana. The sequence goes on from JASAUF010000658.1 coordinate 10,670,180, forward strand.
CTTCCTCGTTTGAACGAGAAACCCATCAGTGGGCGGTGAGGCCCATTTGCTAATCCAGGACGTACATTAGGGGGGGCCATCATGCCAGAAACACATCCGTATGGATGTCTTATGGCCAGGTACCTAGGATTCGCACGATCAGAACCGTTGAAATGTTTTGGCTCGAGTGAAGATATGAACGGTAACAAATGTAGGCAGCTAACACCCGTTAACCCTGGGAAAAGCTATTAGGGCCTATAAAGGGCTACTGGGCGACCCATCCCAAAAGAAAGAAAAGAAAAAATGAATGAAAAGAGAATGTGAGAAGGCGAGAGAAACTGTCGCTTCGAGTCGGCTCGATGGTGCGAGCAGACAACCGAGTAGAGGAGAAGAGAAAGAACGAGGAAGGGGAAAAAGAGAGGGGGAGAGAGAGTGAAGAAGAAGAGGAAAGAAAGAAAATGAGGGAGTGGTGCGACCGTTTTGCCACACCGAGTGGGCCGGGAATGAGCTGCTGCCTAGCTCGACCGAGCTCGAGTCGGATCGGGCGAAGGTGAGTTTGCGGCCTCAGCTCTGAGGAAAAACAGAGGGAGAGGCTGAGAGAGAAAAGAGAATGAATGGAGAAGGAGAAACAAGGGGGAGAGGTGGTGCGTGATGCACCAACTCCTCGACAGCCGAGTTCGGCCTCGAGCCGGGTCGGGCTAGGCAGGGGGACCCGCTGGGAGTCTTTGGTTCGAGCGCTGTTGGGTGTTCCAGTAGGAAAGAAGAGAAGCAGGAGAGAGAGAGAGAGAGAGAGAGAAGGGGAAGATCGAGTTAACTCGGTTTCAAACCGAGTCAACTCACCGAGTCAGCCTGCTGGCCCGCTGGCTAGGTCGAGTCCAGGGGCTGCTGGACCTCTCTACATAAGAATAAGAAAGAGAGATTGGGAGGAGAGATAGTGAAGGAGAGAGAGTAAGGTGCGTGGGGGGTGCTTGGGCCGAGCCAACTCGACTCAAACCGAGTCGACAAGGTGAATCAACTTTTCTCCCCCAAAATAGATTGTCTTGAGTTATTATTGTAATATTAAGATAATAATTGTGGGTATTGAGCATAATTAACCGGTAGTCGATTATCCATGCTAATGGTAGTTATTACAAATAAACTTACTATGGCTAAACATTAGTAATTTACTTATCATCCTTTGGTACAATCACTGATAGTAGATCATACTACTTAATACATCGCAATGATTGCTAATGTCGTATAGCTAACCGTAATTATATGGTTAATAATAATGGTTGCAATTGCACTACAATTAACACTCAAAACCTAAAATCTATCCTAGACCTAAGTAATCTAAACTCTATGTGTATGTTAGGTTTGACCTGATTAAAGAATTTTATAAATTTTGGTAGAGCATAGCATCTATTATCATAGCTAGATGTATTAATGATAACCACTATTATTATCATTAGGGAATATCATCAGTTTCATTATGGGATTAGTATAATTCTTGGTAATATAATCATCAGTATTAGTCTTTACAATACTATCATTAGCAAAGACTATAATACTATTACTTGTATTATCTAAGAGGCTATCGTTTATTATAAGAATATTTGATAATGTCGGTACATTTAAATATGAACTTATAAACCATCCTTACTAATATGGGTGGATTAATACTCTTAACATGAATATTATTTGACCCATGGTACAATAATAATAATGATAATAATTATAATAATAATCTAGGATTCAAACCCTAGAATCTAAGCCTATAACTAAACCCTAGAACGAAACCCTAAACCTAAGTCATCTGAACCCTAGGTTATGATCTTAACTACAGGAAGCATGTAAAACTTGTATCTGACCTAACAATTTTACAATTCATGGTAGGATTGATTCTAAGGGCACGCATGTTTTCCTAGCAACATTAGTGGCGATCTGATCTATAAGGTGATGATTTCTTCCCCTTGAGCTTTCCACTTTCCCATTAGCTTAAGTTATAGTCTTTATTTTAATTTATAATTGATATCTCTATTTCATAGTCACATATGTTAATTGTTGGAATTGAATTACTACATTACATGCTTAATGTTTATCCTGTATATTTAATTCATGTTATTGGATTAGTTGTGGATTGCTTTTGGGATTTAAACTAGTACATTAGTAGGAAACCCTCACTTATAAATGTACACCCATACTTAGGATGTAACTCGATTGACTTTGGTTGTAATGAACTTTCGACTTAGTGGTTATTGAGCGGTGAGGTGATTTGAATATTAATGTGGGCCTACCATCCAGGGGTTGTGTCCAAGTGGTTTTTAAAGATGGTCTTTTATAACGCCCCGATTTCTAAAACCCGAGTACAAAACTCGTTTTCAGAAATTCGGGAGTTTATAAATCAGAGAAACAGTGGAATATGAACTCAAAATGCGATAGCCAAAAGAAGCATGTATATTCATGAGAGCCCAATATTTGACCCGCTCAGCTGGGAGTCTTAGTTACAAAGTTCCCAAAAGTTTCCAAAATATCGAACTACTAAAATTAAAATCTCAAGCTACTAATTAATACCCAAATATGCTGTTGCGTCTTGATGCGGCTCGTCCTCATAATACTCCTCATGCTCCACAGTGGCATCGTCAAGGCCGGCACCGATGCCCTCTATATCCGTCCCTGCATGTTCTGTACGGTTGGATAGTTGATGGATGAGTGGCCAGCTCAGTGTGAATTCCCCTCAAGATTTCATATCGCCGCCTTAACAAACATAGTTAAAAGGGAAAGAAAAATAGTAATCCAAAACAGGCAGTATGCAGTCTTATTAGATGCATGGATACATGAATGCACATCGACCTAGGGATGCACATCCGGTCGGACTTGGGCTCATCACCCATGAAATTATCGACCCGTGTAAAACATCCAGACGGTCCATGCCCCGGGAAAAACATCCAGACAGGCAAATACATATGATGACAATAGATGATGGTTTGTGCCCGAGCAAAACGTCCGGTCAGGCGAATTCTTATGTCCTGTACGACAGCAATAGATACTGATCTGTACTATGCATGCATGATTAGCCAACCGTTATTAATCCAGTTACAATCAGTTAATTGTAAGTAACTCAATGGTCACTACGGGAGGCTCGTCACCCAACGTAGGCCGACAGCTCGAGCATAGTATCCCATTACCACCATCCCCGGCTCATGAGGTCCTCCACCTTAGGATGTTCTAATAGGATACCTTGATCAAAAATGACACTGGTTCAAGGTCTCTATTTTACACATATTTTGTCTAAATGCATCCCAAGTGTGTTTTGCATACAATCATGGAATCTTCCACGTGTAGCATTATGAGGTTATGTACAGAGGCAATCAAAATAACATGTGATACCATATAATTTTAAATAAAAATATAAAAGGAGGCATTAGAATTTTAAATAATGATTTTTGCCAATGTATCAACAAGACGGGAAATACTAATCATTTTCATGGGTTAGCTAGCATGTAAACAAATATCACAATAGTAGGAATCTGGTGTAAACTATGTTTAACTAAGTTAGAAATAGAAAGCCCAAGGGGAAAGTCATCACCTGTTTGGTAGTATTCTCGAACTTGGCCTGATCCTTCTTGTGGTCCAAGGTTGCTTGAGGGATTTCCTAAAATTATGGTTCATATTTGTCAGGTATTTCCACGACTTGGATTAACAGATGTATCATAGTGAAGTCTCATGGATGGTGTAACACACCATGAGGTGGAATTTACCGCACAGATGGACAGTTAGATGAACCTTGTATATGGTGGAGTCCATATGTGACCAACGTGGGGGCGCATCTAATGGTTCAAATGGCATCGACACCACCCATGTTGGTACACATATGCCATGTTAGTCACCCTGCTAGGGATTAACACCAAGACCTCTAGTGCTGAAATGAGGTATCTTCATCCTACCTAACAGTAGAGTTATGAATCTGAGTGATCATGCCCAAAGCTGGGCGTCCACAGGTGGAATGGCCTGGATTGCAGGCATATGGACGGCCCAAATCAAAACAGACTCATTAAGGTGGGTACTCACATGTCTAGCTGATATGTACAGCAACTGTGGTTGGTGTGAGATACACCAACCAACTATTTTCCATCCTTAGATCCTACAACACTTTCTTCATGCTCCATATGTGTGCACGTTTAGTGGCAAAACAGGTAGACGGAGTAGATAATACAGTGAGTTGTGCCATGAAGAGACCTTGAACGGTCAGGATCCTACACATACACTAGGTGGGTCCCATAGGCACGATAAAAAAGGATGGTGCAGATGTGATTATACCATCGTGGGTTTCACACGGGGCCCACCACATGCATTTAACATTCTATGTCAGCGCCACATGCCCCTGAGATATACATAAATATATTACGTATCCATGCGTCTACTATATATTTAAATAATACATTAACGTCACATGCATTGCATATTTAAATATTATATCTTCCATGCATTTGATAGCATGTCACGTGGGCCCCACATGGGGCCTACTTCATGTGTCTAATGTTATATCAGTGCTATATGCACCTGATACATATTTAAATATTTTATTAACGACATGTGCATCTGGTATGTATATAGATATACATGCATCTGATGCATGTATATCATATGTATCAGTTATATATACCATATCAACATGGGTTCTATGTGGCATCAAGGTGGGCCAGATACATCAATGGGGTCCCACCTGTTCCACGTGGGAAACAGATGGACGGCTGGATGAAACTACGCGTGGGTGGTTCCCACGGACTGTATATGTTATCATGTTTTATAATAAAATATTATTTCATGTATTTTTCCTCTGTGCAGCAACGTTTAGTGCTGGACGATTTGGAACGTCCATTGGTGGACGGGCTGGGTGTAAAACATCTAGGTGGCCCACCGTGATCATTTGGTGGTGCAGCCCACCCAGCTGGAGTTGGAAATGGATGGACGGCTTGGATGTAGTCCATCTATGCCACGTGCGTGGGAAGGATGCATGCACTCAGAGGTACTAATAATATAATTTAAAATCTTTCATGCACGTACAGTTGCATGTACTTTAATATATATATATATATATATATATATATATATATATATATATATATATATATATATATATATATATATATATATAAAGGTAAGATGTCCGGGGCCTGAGGAATGGATGGACGGCCTGGACGTCCTACATCATCAAGGTGGGGTCCACTTACGTGGCCTACTGATTGTGGTAGGGTGAGGCCCACCTACACACGTGCAGGGCCAAGACTTAGGGCAGCCATCTGATTTTAGGTGAGGCCCACCTGCATTTGTGCAGGGCCCACCTGCATTTTGGCAAAGCCCATAAGCAGCCCATCATCAGTTGCAACGTGCTGCCTGCCTGACGTGAAACATCCTCTGTTGCAGGCTGTTTTGGAGTCCCTTCTCGGTCCCGATTTTGGCTCAAACACAGCATTCTTTCAGGCCATTTTTCAACCCATCACAGTGTTCAACGGAGGCATGGTGACTGCCATCTCTTTTAGCCAAGAAAACGGCCTCGACAGGGGCGTTTTCTACCCTGATTTTCAGGCCATCTTCAGTTCGTTTTCTGAGCATTCTGCGACTCGTTTGCAGGCCATATCGAGTCCGTGTTTTAGTCACTATCTGAGACCATTTTCACTTCATTGCTTGGCCCTAAAACAGGGCCATACTCAAGCCGGTTCGGCCCTGAAATAATGCCTGAACGTAGGTTTCTTTCATCTTCAAAACAGAGTCTGTCATTCACTGTATGTATAGTCCGTGCTGATGGGTGCTTTTGCACATGTGTGATGAGGTGTGATGGAGTTTTAGTATGAGTTTATTTTAAAGTCTCTTAAAGAATGAGAGAAAAAAATGGAGGGAGAGGTCTTACATTCCACAGTTGCACACACCCACCACCCACTTCTCTTTCTTCCTCTCTTTTCTCTTTCTTCTCTCTCTCTTTTCTCTCCCACTCAATCGGTGTTGCTATGGACTCTCACTAACTCGGCTCAGTCCGTTTCTCACGGACTGAGTGGAGGCAGTGCGCTCCAAGCTCACCAAAAATGCCTCCCTTCTCCCTTCTCTCTCTGCTTCCTTCCTCACCTCTCTTTCTGTGCGAGATCTAAGAGGGCTTGTCCTCCCCATTTAGGCAGGGAGAAAAGAGACCCAACGGCTGGGATTTGCCCTGCAAATCCTCAGGTGAAGGCCGTCGGTTGACAGCCCCTGTTTTCCTGAAATGGAACGTTCGGCGTGCATTTCTTCATTGCTTAGCTATTTTTGGTTGAGGAGAAGACCTCCGCCCTAGCTGGCAAGGGAACGTCGGTAACCTCCTAGGTAATTCGAAGTTGGCTTGCCCATCAAGCCAGTGGGTAGCTTCTCATTCCATGATCCTAACCGTCCGTGATGGGATGGATGGTTCAGTTCCATCTCTCTTATTTCTATACGAAGATCTATATCCCTATATCGCTTTGATTTGCCGGCCCTTACAAACAGAATGGACGGTTTGGATTGTTCGGAAAGTGGCCAAGGTTGGCCACTTTGAAGCTCAAAGATCGGTCATTTTAAATGGCGTGTTGGCGAGAACGTCCTAGATAAATTTTATATTTGGTTCGGTCAAACGTTAGTTGACCACAAACAATTGTTCAGTGCATATCGTGCACTAAGTATTTGGGGTGCATGTGCTCCGAACTTTTTGGGGCACATCACGGCCTTGGTGATTGATCTGCTTCGATCAACAGTCTTGGGGACCATTCATAAAGGTCCCAGCCTATTTTAGGGCAGTGCCGAGGCCCCGGTGGCCCATATCACACTATTCAAGGCCTCATCTTGCCCATACATTGTGATCTAAAGGTCTGTTAGATCCGAGGCTTGGTTTCGACGGTTAATTCGGGATTTAAGTGCTTTGCCGGTCATAGTTTATTATTCTAAAGCGATTGGTGGATACATGTGTCAACGTGACATAACTTACTTAAATCTAAGTTTTACCTTTCGACTGATATAGGGTTTGGCCTGGCTCCTGCAATTCTTGGTGGTCGGCTTTATCCTTGAGTGGGAGTCTCAACCTACATGCACAAGGTTTAAACTGGTTTGTTTAGTCGTCCTAAATCCTAATAATCGGGGTCCTTAAAGGTAACACCCGAGTATTAAAGATACGGGATTTTACATCTTTGTCGCATGGTTTTAATACTTACCCTATGTGGCTTATTTTGATATCTGCCCTAGGTAGCTTGTTTCGATATCGCCCTATGTGACTTTGTTTTGGTATTTACCCTAAATGGGTTCGATGTTTTATTTTGTGCAACCATGCGATGGTAAGCCCCATATACTGAATATGATTGGCCACTAGTCAGTTGGGATCCATTAAACATCCTAAGGTACGTAGTAGCCTCATGAGCCAGGGATGGTGGAATAGGACACTATGCCTGAGCTATTGGCCTACACTAGGCTCTAAGCTTCCCGTAGTGACCTTTGAGCTTATTAAACATTTTGGTTGTTAAACGGACTAGTAACAGTTAGGCTAATCACGCATTTTCATAGCATATGGTCTTTCCAGGTGATTAAATTCTCCTTGGGCGATCTATACTTTATGGTCTTTTTCGGGTGATTAAATTCTCCTTGGGCGATCTATGGTCTTTTCTGGGTGATTAAACTCTCCTCAGGCAATCTATGTTTTATAATCTTTTCCGGGTGATTAAACTCTCCTTGGGTGATCTATATATTATGGTCTTTTCTAGATAGTTGGTTCTCCTTGGGCATACCTTTGTGTATTTTTCTAGGTGGCTAGTTCTCCTGGGGTGACCCTTTATTTCGACAGCGAGATGTGCATCCCCAGGTCGATGATGCATTCACGCATCCATGCATTTAATAAGACTGCTTCATGTATCGTTTTGTATGCCTTGTCATGTTTTTATAACTATGCTTATTTAATGCGACGGTGTGCAATCTTGAGGAGAATTCACACTGAGTTGGTCACTCATCCATCAAATATATAACCGTACAGGTAGCACAGGTAGCTTAAGTGGTATGCAAGTTCAAACTGATAAGGAGCCGTTATGGTGGTCAAGGGTGCGTGGTTGTACCTGTCAAGAAAGTTGCACGATCTTGCGGTTTTTGTTTATATGTCTTATATGCTTTTAAATTTCTCATGTATATAATCTTGTAAATTTTAATATTGAGACATTGGTTTATATAAGTAATTATGGGCAGCCGCTTGTACATTCCGAATAAAATTTGAAAATTTTCCTTTTTGCTGACTTGTCCATTCTATGCTCGTCTGCTTACTCTGATAAAAGAATATATATATATATATATATATACACACACACACACACACACACACTCAAATATGACCATCCTTTAAGGTTAACACTCGAGTTTTTTTAGGAAACGAGTCATATACTCGGGTCCTGAAAAGTCGCGATGTTACAGTTTATTACTAAATCATATGCCTCTTGTTTTTTGGCAGTTCTCTCTCTTTATGTATTTATTATTGTGTGTATTTTGTTCACTCCCCAAGTATAGGGTTGTGATGTAGTAATAAACTCGGTAAGACCGAGGTCGAATCCACAAGGACTGAAACCTGTACGTAATCTGAAAGTAACTAGAACTAGAACTAGAATGAGATGAAATCTAAACTAGATAAAGATGGAAGGAATAATGATGAATTTATAATCTAAAACTTAGGAAAAATTCAGAAAAAAGGAAAACTAGGGTGCCAAGGATCCACTTGTAGAGATCAGGGAAATCTTACGCCTGCTTCACGAATCATGGAAATTAACTGAACTTCCTTTGATGTAGTTTTGAAAAGATGAAAGGTATATGAATTAGAATGGATTCCATCACCAAACCATGCCCAGGAGACAAAGCAAACAATGTAATTAAACTAATTACCAACCAATCAATGTATGAAGGTTAGGAAGGGTACCGACATCCAACCATGCCTAGAGACGATGGTGAACAAATGGGGCTTCCGACGTCATAAACATAAAGAGGAAAAGAACATGCTCAAAGCCATTGCAGATCCATTGTAATTTCGGTACACACAGACCATTAAAGACCGAAAACATTCCCTTAATAAAATTAAATCAAAATCCATTCAGGTTTAAACAAAAGGCACAAGCATAGACTCATCCCGTCACGCTATTAAAGCTTCACCTCTTAGCCCTAGCTAAGAGGTTTAGCCATGCATAAACATGATGGACTCAAAATAAAATAAAAAAACAGCTAAAAGAAAAGAAAAAAAAAAAGAAACAAACAAACTCCCCTTTTCTCTCTGTCTCTTTCTCTCCTCACGTCTGCCCCAAGCCCCCAGATGTCCCTCTCTCTCTTCTTATCTTTCTCTTTTATAGCTGCTGAAGGTTAGCTGGAACGTGGAGAGAACTTCCGCAATCTTCATGCACAAGGGAAGTTGGTGCGTAGAGGCTACGCAATCTGGAAACCTCCCTGCGCAGCAACCCACAAAAACAGAAAATAAGTCATCCCTTTCAAAATCTTATCCGGACAGACTTCTTGAGAGTCGTCGGCCGTCCCATGGGAGGATTTTGAACAGTCCAGATCATCGGACCGATCCTCGCCATATCTCCAAATCGGCCCGGATCGGCCAGGTTCCGCACACGCCGTAACAGGGCCTGCCTTCTTACGCTGTTTTGACGGTGAGGCCCATGATCAGTGTCTACGGAGAAATCCACTCCGTCCATTGTTTTTATGACGAAAAACCATAAAAAAAAAAAAACAAACATGACTTGATTTTCTGTGCGGCCCACAGAAATTTGAATTGCACCGTCCATTCTTGTGTTGCGGGTTACCTTCTTGTTTGCGCGCTCATGGCAGAACATGGACACCATGGTGTCGGTCAAAATCCTCTCCTGACCACGTTGGTTGGCTCGGATCTTTCTTCTGAATGACGGTAGTGGCCCACTCATCATCACCACAGCTTCCTATGCGAAACAGGGCTGCGCAGAAGTCCCTGACAGGTTTGTTTGGCTCACCTATTGAATTCAGGTGAACAATCCACTCCGCTAATTGGTTTTAGGACGAAAATCCGTCTGGGTAGAGGTGTTTTTGGAGTTAATTCGGTGTGGTCCACTCAATCTTATACCCCACCGTTAATCCTGTGTTTAACGACTGAAGACGCACAACAGCTTGCATGGGGCCAAACGGTCACCGTGATTATGGTCGTATTCCCCTCCCAGACACAATGGACGGATTGGATTTGTGAAATGTACGAAGGGTGGGCCCTACCGTCATCCAACAGACGAACGGCGTTAAACGCTGTTTGAGTTTTTTTTTTTTCGAAATTTCTTTGAGAAATCCTCGGTCAGCGCTTGCTGACCGAGCTATTGAAATCTGGCGCGCGGCTGGTGAATCTACGCTGTGTACACACATGTGTACATGTGGGGTCCACTGTAATGTTTGTGAGAAATCCGATCCACTCATAAACTTTGTCACCTCATTTTAATGGTTGAGACCAAAGTTGAAGCATATCCAGATCTCAGGTGCGCCTAGAATCATGATTCTGAGGGCTGATCTGTCCGTTAGGCCACTTTCAGGGGGATCCACCAGCTGAAATTTGACGTGTACGGTTAATATAGGGCGTTCAGGCCACGTATGAAGTCTCGTATCAATCAGATGGCGGGAACCCTGTGATCTTGCATTCTGGACGTCCTTCGGGCCACTTAAGCTTCAGTTTCTTGATTTCCTTGGATTTCGGGTGTTGATCTTGGTTCACTGGGGCCCGTCCCTTGCCTTGATGACATCGTAGTGTCAAATCCACGCTTTACTATGGGCCAAGTCAACGCTCCTGATTGCATCCTGCAACAAAACACAATTAAAATACTCCATTAAGCATTATTGTGTATGTAAAATCTGGCAATAATCGAGGTCTGATATGCAATATTTGACCCTCAACACAACCCCCAACCAGCATTTTGCTAGTCCCGAGCAAAATATGCGAAAAATAAGTTGAGAATTACAGGATAATTTCTATGAACTCAAGTGATTTTTTTTTTTTTTGAAAACCATCCAAATACTATAGGTCTTAAGATTCATGACTGTTGGGCCTTACTCACTCCTAGACTCAAACACACGGTAAACTTCATAATCAGATTCAAAGTATTAGTCCCTCAATTAGAACAATCCTAAACATTGAGTTCCACAGATGTAAAGTGTAATCCCGACCTATCATCATTAAGAGATCAAATTATCGATTTCATGATATCATTGGTAATCAATTAGAAAATTCATAACTACCATCACCTAAACCAGAACTTTGCCTCACAGATCATTCCTTCATTTTCTAGTTTTTTTTTTTTTTTTTTTTTTTTTTTTTTTTTATTTTATGTCAAGATGGGAATCAAATTTTCACTTATAAGGAGCAGACCTATGGTGAAACTAGTCGCCCAACTCTTTCTAACTGTTAATCATGGAAAATCGAATCCACACCTATAGGGAGCAAACCCATGGTGTAATTCTCTCTTTTTTTCTTTTTTTTTTTATACCCTAATGGCCAAATCTTTTAGGCTGGTTTCTTTCATGCTCAATGATTACCAAATTAACCCTTCAATCTCAAACTGAACCCTTAATGTGAAAGCGAGATGTGACATGTGAAATCATGACTCAATCAATGTTTACAACTTCTAATCATGGATTAATAATTCAAACTTAACTGTGAAATCTAACGAGCAACTGAATCCAAGAGTAGTAAATCACCAACATTCCATATCATGTACTTCTAAATCAAAGATGGTCGTCAAATCACTTCGAATTCACTAGAAAGTCCAGAAAATTTTAAAAATTTTCACAATTTTTGCTCAAGACTAAGAAAAACACTGATTAGGTAACCTAATCTCCCACCCCCAACCTAAAATCTACATTGTCCTCAATGTAAAAAGATGTAAACATGCAATGCATATGGGACAACGACAGTAAAGAAAAAGAGATGGGAAGATAATACCTGGATGATGAATCGTGAGAGACTTTCCAAGAGATCGCAACATGGAATCCAATCAGCACGAGAGAGATAACAACACAAAATAACAAAAATAAAATCCTACCTATACCACTTTCGCAGGTGCTCTCGATTGCATTTAGCGCATGCAACAAGCCTTTAAACCCCTAGGTTGCCCCTAGTGGACGAGTTGTAGTCTCGTGAGGGTTTGCAGCAATGTTACCCACAAACATTGAACTAACTAATTAAGAAAATGGAATGGCATAAGAAAGCTGGGTTGCCTCCCAGGAGCGCTAAGTTTACCGTCTATCCTAAAACAATATAAAGGAAACTACCCTAGTCCTAAGAAAGCAGGAAAAAACTACTAAATCATGCCGCAAGGTTCCTCTTCCGGCCAGTATCTTGATAAGTTTCTCAGTAGGTTTCTTAACAGGATCATCCAAAAGCCCTTTTTGCAATAGGCTTGGATGCCCTGGAGCATGACTTTCCAGAGAAACTTATGTACCTCATAAGAAATTTTTCGTTGAAGTGCTTGAGGTATCCATAGTATATATGATTCACCTGCGACAGAAGAAGTTTCGAAGTTAGTATCCCATGGTGAATCAGAGACTACAAGTAGATCAAATTGAGAAAAATTTTCAAGAAGTGGTGTAGTCTCAACACATTCCGAAGTATCAGACTTCGGTTCAATTTTTAGCTCCTCCTCCCTTAATGGTAAACATTCAGGATCTGTGGAAGGAGGGGCTTCAGAGTAAGGGTTTTCTTGGTCAGTGATGACTACCGAGATATTGTTTTGTAAGGCATTCACTATGTCTCTTATCATGGGATTATTTGAATCTGCAAAGTGTGCCAAGCAATCATCCAAAGAGTTGGGAAATTTAGTTGAGCATGACTTATTAGAGCTTGTGATGATCTGCCCAAGGGATCCATCATCTTTGAAGGTAAACGGAGGTGTGCTCTCTTGCTCCAGCCCTGCACAGACAGATAGAGGGTCAGTAGACGAAGCATTGATGTGTTGACTCTGTTCATTGATGCTACTCAAAAGAGGCGTTGAATCGTTAAAATTCAACAGTTCAGATGGTGGCCTCAACTGGGTGGTTTCAAATTCAAGAGTCATATCGAGTAGCTCGTCCATCTCCTGAATCATATCATCATGTAATTCAGGAGAGTGGTCCAAACATGTCTCACAAGAGATAGAAGGGTTGGTTGTAAGGAGCTCATCCACTTTTAAATCAGAGATGTCAGGTGAGTGAAATAGCTCATTATGACCACTCACTTCGTGCACTTCTTGATCATTGACCTGGACCAAACTTGAGATTAATTTCAGGGGAACTGGGGCTGAACATTCATGATCATCATCCCAATACGCATCATCGTCTAATTCTGTGCAGTGCACACTTGGGATGGGATCGCTTTCCTCACATTCTAAATTCGGTTGAGGTTCGAATAAACTAACCTCTTCCTCAACATTGAGATCCTGTGTATCATATAAGGAAAGTATGTCATCATCACTGTATTTGAAAGACACCCATGTATCTCCATCATTATTTTGAACAGTCATTGAGATCGACTCATCGGGGAATTGAACCGTATGCTCATTAATGGAATCCAACTCCTCATTCCAAATTCCAGATTTCGTCAAAAGTGAGTGAGGATCACTTTCCTCGCATTGTATTTCTGGATTGGATTGTAGCTGGGATGAGCGAGTTTCCTCTAACCTATCAAGGCGTGACTCAAGCTCTTCTAGTAATTTCCTCATGTCAGCAGAAGAGTCTGTATTACTTTGAAATGAATTCTCTTGGATCGATTTTGGTTGAATTTTAAAGGTAGGGGATCCAAAAGAATAATCATTATAATAGGTTGTTGGTTCATCTTTCCAACATTGATGTTTCCACTGATTATAGTCATACGGATCATAGGTGGGAGAATCTGATGGTTGGTAATACTTATTATCACTCATAATATAATCACGCATTGTTTTCTTTTTCTCAGATGGGTGATAGTAATTCTCACTCCCATAGTTATGATAACCCCAACATTCACGTACTGTTCGTGGGGTGGAATTGTTCTCCCGTATATGATCGCGTAAGGACTTCTTAACCAGTGGATCTTCATATTCCGGTCGATTCTCGATGATAGTTTCAGAAAAATTTTGAGGCATAGGCTGTTTTCCATAAGCTATCTCAACATACTGATGTGCCCACTCATTCATATACATGGTGAAACCTTAACTCTGAATCTAATCCTAGAAGAAAGCAAAATCCTACAGCAATACAGAAAGTAAATGAGAAGTTAGAAAAATGTTACCAGACTAGAAGTTCCTATGTTAAAAACCTGCAAAACAAAACAAAACAAAACAAGTTAGTTTTTAAGAATAGTAAGTCTAAGGTTAGAAAATTTCTAAAAATAAAACCTTAATTTTAAAAATAGAAAAAGTAAAGAAATTAGGAAGATATCACCAAATTAGAAGTTTCTATCTTAGAATCCTACAAAACAAGAAAACAGGTTAGTTTCTATAAATCAGAAAAACCTAAACCTAAAGTTAGTAAAATACTAATCTTAATCTAGTTCTAAAACTAATTAATTTCAGAAATACGTAATCGGTCCACTGCAAGAACATGGCCTAAAAACTTGTTCACTCCCCAAGTATAGGGTTGTGATGTAGTAATAAACTCGGTAAGACCGAGGTCGAATCCACAAGGACTGAAACCTGTACGTAATCTGAAAGTAACTAGAACTAGAACTAGAATGAGATGAAATCTAAACTAGATAAAGATGAAAGGAATAATGATGAATTTATAATCTAAAACTTAGAAAAAATTCAGAAAAAGGGAAAACTAGGGTGCCAAGGATCCACTTGAAGAGATCAGGGAAATCTTACGCCTGCTTCACGAATCATGAAAATTAACTGAACTTCCTTTGATGTAGTTTTGAAAAGATGAAAGGTATATGAATTAGAATGGATTCCATCACCAAACCATGCCCAGGAGACAAAGCAAACAACAGAATTAAACTAATTACCAACCAATCAATGTATGAAGGTTAGGAAGGGTACCGACATCCAACCATGCCCAGGAGACGATGGTGAACAACAGGGCTTCCTGACGTCATAAACATAAAGAGGAAAAGAACATGCTCAAATCCATTGCAGACCCATTGTAATTTCAGTCACAACAGACCATTAAAGACTGAAAACATTCCCTTAATAAAATTAAATCAAAATCCATTCAGTTTAAACAAAAGGCACAAGCATAGACTCATCCCGTCACGCTACAAGCTTCACCTCTTAGCCCTAGCTAAGAGGTTTAGCCATGCATAAACATGGTGGACTCAAAATAAAATAAAACAGCTAAAAGAAAACAAAAAAAAAAAGAAATAAACAAACTCCCCTTTTCTCTCTGTCTCTTTCTCTCCTCACGTCTGCCCCAAGCCCCCAGATGTCCCTCTCTCTCTTCTTATCTTTCTCTTTTATAGCTGCTGAAGGTTAGCTGGAACGTGGAGAGAACTTCCGCAATCTTCATGCACAAGGGAAGTCGGTGCGTAGAGGCTACGCAATCTGGAAACCTCCCTGCGCAGCAACCCACAAAAACAGAAAATAAGTCCTCCCTTTCAAAATCTTATCCGGACAGACTTCTTGGGAGTGGTCGGCCGTCCCATGGGAGGATTTTGAACAGTCCAGATCATCGGACCGATCCTCGCCATATCTCCAAATCGGCCCGGATCGGCCAGGTTCCGCACACGCCGTAACAGGGCCTGCCTTCTTACGCTGTTTTGACGGTGAGGCCCATGATCAGTGTCTACGGAGAAATCCACTCCGTCCATTGTTTTTATGACGAAAAACCATTAAAAAAAAAAACAAACATGACTTGATTTTCTGTGCAGCCCACAGAAATTTGAATTGCACCGTCCATTCTTGTGTTGCGGGTTACCTTCTTGTTTGCGCGCTCATGGCAGAACATGGACACCATGGTGTCGGTCAAAATCCTCTCCTGACCACGTTGGTTGGCTCGGATCTTTCTTCTGAATGACGGTAGTGGCCCACTCATCATCATCGCAGCTTCCTATGCGAAACAGGGCTGCGCAGAAGTCCCTGACAGGTTTGTTTGGCTCACCTATTGAATTCAGGTGAACAATCCACTCCGCTAATTGGTTTTAGGACGAAAATCCGTCTGGGTAGAGGTGTTTTTGGAGTTAATTCGGTGTGGTCCACTCGATCTTATACCCCACCGTTAATCCTGTATTTAACGACTGAAGACGCACAACAGCTTGCATGGGGCCAAACGGTCACCGTGATTATGGTCGTATTCCCCTCCCAGACACAATGGACGGATTGGATTTGTGAAATGTACGAAGGGTGGGCCCTACCGTCATCCAACAGACGAACAGCGTTAAACGCTGTTTGAGTTTTTTTTTTTTTTTCGAAATTTCTTTGAGAAATCCTCGGTCAGCGCTTACTGACCGAGCTATTGAAATCTGGCGCGCGGCCGGTGAATCTACGCTGTGTACACGCATGTGTACATGTGGGGTCCACTGTAATGTTTGTGAGAAATCCGATCCGCTCATCAACTTTGTCACCTCATTTTAATGGTTGAGACCAAAGTTGAAGCATATCCAGATCTCAGGTGCGCCTAGAATCATTATTCTGAGGGCTGATCTGTCAGTTAGGCCACTTTCAGGGGGATCCACCAGCTGAAATTTGACGTGTATGGTTAATATAGGGCGTTCAGGCCACGTATGAAGTCTCGTATCAATCGGATGGCGGGAACCCTGTGATCTTGCATTCTGGACGTCCTTCGGGCCATTTGAGCTTCAGTTTCTTGATTTCCTTGGATTTCGGGTGTTGATCTTGGTTCACTGGGGCCCATCCCTTGCCTTGATGACATCGGAGTGTCAAATTCACGCTTTTACTATCAGTTTTCAGTCAACGCTCCTGATTGCATCCTGCAACAAAACACAATTAAAATACTCCATTAAGCATTATTATGTAAAATCTGGCAATAATCGAGGTCTGATATGCAATATTTGACCCTCAACATATTTCTCCCCACAGAAAATGCCATACGTTGAAACTTTTCTAGTACTAGCATGATGTTTATAGCCGTCCATTAAATCCAAAACTTTTTACTGCCCCTCGTAAAGTTTTCGACTGGAGCCCTTATAAATTTCCAACTGGAACCATTTCTATCCACGTGGTCTTTGTGACGTGACCTACTTGAGTTTTGGATTTCCATTGTATTTGGGCTGGTAAAGTGAATGGATGAGAGTGGACACTAATGCTAATGTTCTCTCACAGAGCTTAAGTTAGAGGGTACACGGTTTGGGTACTACCTGACCAAGACTTAGTTAGAGATGGACGGTCTTGGTAGAGGCTCTATAGGGCCCACCTTAATGTATATGTTTGATCCATGCCATCCATTTATTTTGATAAATCATTTTAGGGCATGACCTAAAAAAGGAGGTAGATAAAAGGCCCAAGTAGAACATGCCAAAGGAAACAATGGGGATTGAACACCTACTGTTGAAAACCTCTTGGGGGTAACAGAAGTTTTGGATCAAACTAGTATCTATATTTTCCCTTCATACTGGTTTTTGTGACCTTATGAACAGGTTGGATGGCAAATAAACATCACAATGCGTTCTAAGAAGATTTCAACGGTGGGCATGATTGTCATCACTGCTCCTTGTGATGTGGTCCACTCAAGTCTTGGATCTACCTCATTTTTTTGTTCATACTCTTAAATGATTTGTCAAAATAAATAGACGATGTGGATAAAACATATACATCATGGTGGGCCAATAGAAGTCTTGCTTGGACTGTCCATCTCTAGCTAGGTCCTGATGGGGGTAGTACCCAATCCGCAACCGGTTAGAGAAGGATGGTCCTGTTGGGAGCTCTATGGGGCCCACTATGATATATGTGTTTATCTATGTCGTTCATACATTTTGAAAGATTATTTTAAGGCTTGAGCTTTTTAAAAAAAGTAGACAGAGTGAAGGTTAGAGTGGACTACACCACAAGAAGCAATGGTGGCAATGACCATTACCATTGAAACTTTCCTAAGGCCCACCATGATGTTTATTTGCCATCCAATCTATTCATAAGGTCACATGGACTAGGATGAAAGGAAAACATAAATGATCCAAAACTTTTGTGGCACCCAAGAGGTTTTGGGTGGCAAGCATTCAAATTCTCACGGTTTCATGTGGTGTGATTCACTTAAGCATTCCATCTGTCCCATTTTTTGGGGCTCATCACCTAAAATCATTTGTCGAAATGGATGAACAACGTGGATAGAACACATATATCATGGAAGGCTCCACAAAACCACTCATAGGATCGTCCGTCTCTAGCTAGGTCATGGTGGGGTGGTACCCAATCCCCGCCCATGACTTCCTTCGGTGTAAATACACCTACTTACAAACCATCTAGATTTTGCATGCGATGCCAACAGTTGGCCATGTTGCCAGGTGCACCACAACCCCATTCATTACATTCAACCGAATATCTTTTTATCACTCAATAATAGTTGTGACATTAGAATTCTTTGGTTTTACCTCATCCCATTATAATGCCCTGGTCCTAGTTACTCTTCAACGAGGAAAAGGATCCAATTACTTCGAAAAAATTGAACGAGGAGCCGTATGAGGTGAAAATCTCATGTACTGTTCTGTAGAGTGAGTAAGGGTGACTTATCTGTCAACTTTTCCACTATCACCTCCAAAAAGCAATTTAACGTATGAAAGAGAATAAATTGCAGCTAGACAATTAATCACTTGTTCTAAAAGCTTGAACTGTTATCGCATGGTGAATCAATCCATTTATCTCATAGCTCAGGCCCCACATCTCATGGGTTAGGACCTCAACCAAACCCCCACTCGAGCCCGGTATGAAAATGTCCCTGCATTAATCACCCTCGGTAAGGAGTCTCGAACCTAAGACCTCCCGCTCTGGTACCAATTTGATGTAGGACAATTAACCACTTGTTCTAAAACCTCGAACTGTTAGAGCATGGTGAATCGATCCCTTTATCTCATAGCCTAGGCCCCACATCTCATGGGTTAGGACCTCAACTGAACCTCCCTCATAGGCTCCAAATTACATGGGTACCACCTCACATAAGCCACCCGAATCACATGGGTGGAGCCCGCCTCACACGGGTCGCCCACCCTGAGTGTGTCCCTGCATCCCACAAGCTACCCCACTCGAGTTCAGTTTGAAAATGCCCCTATATTACTGTTCTTCGTCAGTCTGAACATGAGTATCATTCAAATCACATGCACCATTTGTACGGTTGTATATTTCAAAGCATGAGTGGCCAGCTTAGTGAGAATTTCTCTCAAGATTATATACCACCGCATTAGTCAAGTATAGTTTTAAACAATAAAACATACAAAACAATTCATGATTCAATCTTATTTAAATGCATAGATGCATGAATGCACATCAACCTGGGGATGCTCATCCAGCTGCCTTTTGGAAAAAACCCATAAGTGGGGCAAGATCTACATGTAAGCTCAAAGTGGCTAATCACCAACAAAAGTACAAGAAGTACGTGCTCAAGTGATCAGCTCGCACAAATTTGGACATTCGTACAATATACTAGTTTTTCCAAACAGTCGACCAGGCACCCCAAGATGCCCGCGTGCCATGAAATGCACGATTAGTCCAAACGTTATTAGTCCAATTACAAATAACCATTTTAAGAAAAGCTCAAAGGTCACTATGGGGGGCTCGTCACTCAGCATAGGCTGATAACTCGGGCATAGTATCCCATACTACCATCCACAACTCATGATACTCCAATAACTATGATGTTTAACGATATCCTCTTCAAAAAGAGGTCAATCATTGTTCAATAAGTGAAACTCACCATCACATGATTATACGAAAATGACCCATTATGTCCATCAAAGCCATGTAAGAAAAATATTCCATCAAATCCACATAGGACAAATAGTCCATCCAAGGATGCGATAAAAACAATTATCCCTAAAAGCCGCATAGGCACAAATGATCCACAAGATGGTAAGTCCACAACAAATTTCATTTAATCCATTAGACAAAAATGGCTAATAGTTCGAGAGACTATTGTAATCACAATCATTCAAGTTTACATCTCAATTCTAGATATACATATATAAGTTGAGTTTTTCACTAATTGATGTAGCAATTCAAGCATCATAAACAATCCACACATATGAGAAGATATCCATGTACAACATGTAAGTGTTTATAGAAGATAAATATTGAGCATGTAACTTAAGGATCCATTCCAATAATTAAACAAGTAATCATAAAATAAGCTATCATTTATCAATCAAATTTAAAAAGAAAAATTATCACTTAAACTAACATAAAAGCGAAAAGTCCAAGGGAAAAGGTTATCACCTTACGAGTTGAATCATCTACCAATATTGCTGGGGAATGCATGCACCTTTAGATTCGAATCCTCTTCTAGATTGGCTGGAATACAATTTCGTACCTTAGAGGCGAATTCTACCCTAAATCACCACAATGAACGATTAGGATCTATATTGGGGTCCAAATTATGCAACTAATGAACTCTAATCTAAACTTTAAACTAGGGTTAGGGTTTCAGAATATCCGAGCTTTACAATTATCTTATCAACTTATCATTTCCACACAGGAGGTCATAGCGGTCACTCACCCTCAACTTGAGATTGCATGTGTTGACTTGGATTAATTTAGGTTAAATGTATTCAATTGAATGCTTATTTAAATGAGAAAAGTTAATAACCTAAATGAACATTAATTAGCATTCTAATAGACGATTAATAGTTCAACTTACGTAGATTTTCAACTTGATTTAACTCAGTTATGCATAAAAAGGCATAGATTTAATTAATGAACATGAATTTGAGAGATTTCCAATTTCTTCATAAAATCAAAAAATCATACCCATTACCTAACTTAAGCTCTTATTTGAATACCATAAGAGATTGGAGAGATAATATACCTCAATCAATCGAGTCAATTCGACCCGGAGCTTAAACCCGATCTTGACTCAAAATCCACGCTCTAATGCCATGTGACTGAACTAGATTATTCCAAAATTAGAATTCTGCTAATTCCAAAC
This sequence comes from Magnolia changhungtana, assembly GCA_030180095.1. NCBI lineage: Eukaryota > Viridiplantae > Streptophyta > Magnoliopsida > Magnoliales > Magnoliaceae > Magnolia > Magnolia changhungtana. The sequence continues at coordinate 10,691,201 of JASAUF010000658.1, forward strand.
TTAGTGGTTAAATTGACTTGAACTTGGCTGAACTCGGTTGAACTCAGTTGAACTCGTCAAGTCAACCTACCTCTACCGCTCCTTCTTCTCCTTCTCCCTTTTTCCTCACTTTTTCTTCCTTTCTTCTTCTCTGCTCTCTTTCTCTTCCATTTCCGAGGACGTCTGACAGTTCTTAGGTGAGCCCAGACAATGAGTCAGCAACCTAACTTAATTTGGGACCAAGTCGAGTCATCAACTATTCTCTCCCTGCCTGATTCTTCTTCTTCTCTCTTTCATCCTTCTTTCCCTGCCTTTCTTCCTTCTCTCTAGAAGTCTAGAGATGCCCCAAACCAGACTAGAGATTGGACAGTGACTCAGAGACCGGACCGAGTCACGCCAGCATGTCCAGACTCGGCAATGACCCACTCGATCTCTCTCTCTCTCTCTCTCATTCTTCTCTCTACTTCTTTCTCTCTACTCTTTCCCACTTTCCTTTTCTTTCTTTTTCTCTCTGCTACAACACGTCCAACAAAGCTTACTGAGCTCGACCAGACGCTAACTTGGATCGGGTCGAAGTGGACTCGGTGTCACACCACACGACTCTCTCCCTCTTGTCTTCTCTTCTTCTTCTTTCTCTGTCTTCCTTCTAAATCTGACCTTATATTGAACCAGGCCTAAAACTAAAATGACTCAATTAGCCGAAATGAAGGTTTAAACCTGATCGGGCAGGAATGTTTGGTGAGGAAGATGACCCGCTGCTAATGGTGGATAGCTATTTTATGGGTTTTTATTCAAAATGGAGCTTCTAGGTGGTCTGAATCATTGCATTGAAGCTTATGCATGCTTTAAATTGAAGCTCCATGAAGGTTTGGGCTGTGGGTTCGAGCTTTAAAGGTATCGGGCATTTTTCTAGGGTTTTCTGTAAGAGATGGAAGGAGACCCTTAGCTGCTCGATTTCACTTCTCTATTATTGCATAACCTAATCCTCCTAAACCGTTGGATGGAGAATGGAGGGTCTGGATTCAATTTAGGGTTACGCTATCTGCAATCGAATGATTCCTGGTGACAACTTTCTTTTGCTTGGAAACCCTAATCTGATGGCTGTAAATGGAGGGCTAAGATGATTCTGAATGGGTGGCTAAGATGAAGGGAGAGGAACGCACATGGATTGCCAGCGTGGCAGGGAGAAACGAAAAAATCCATTTTCAAAAACAGTTGCACCCACCTCCTGCTAGCATCAGGAATCGTGTGCATGCACATGTATATTAGCATGCAAAAGGGGTTATGGTTTGGTCAAAATTGAGGGTCGCACATGATGGACGGTTTGGATCATTGAAGCAGTCCTTAATAGTGGGCCACAACCATCATAGCAGACAGTCGTCCGTTTAAATGCCCGTTGGGTAGGAAAATAGGAGAGAGATTTCTCTCCTTTTTCTGGAACTACTCGGGTCAACACACATTTGACCAGGTGTTGGGTTCGGTGGTTGAGGGTGTAGACAAACTGTGTACACACATAGTTATCATGGGGTCCTTGATGATGTTTGGACAAATCTACTCTGATCATTCGATTCTACTCACCTAAATAGGACATCATTCCATTGATCAGATAGTTCTCATGCTCAGGTGGGCCCACATCAATTGAATTGTGGTCATGAGCGTTGATTTCCATCAATCTGACGGTCAAATTGTCTTGATTTTGATTATTAATGGTTCTAGGGTTTTTTAGTTTAATCTAATTATACTTCGCTAATTGATTTAATAGTTAGATGATTTTAACTCCTAAATGGACCACGAAAGTAGATTTAAGATTTTATCCATTGATCTTAAAGAATCCAATGGTCAGATTGACTCGTTGTCAATAATCCACGGTCTGAAAGGGTCCTAAACTATTCTAGGTGCACCTGAATAGTCAGTATTACCATCTAATAGTTAGATTCATACGATCTAGTATTGAATCATTGAACAAGATGCCACAGACTCAATGAACGGTGGATTTTTATATTTAAGTCTTGCAATTGGTGATGAAAGGTTCAATTTATTTGTTAAGGCTCTGTTTGAAGTTTTATCAAAGTTTGATATTTAGAAATAGGTTCCCATATGCAAACTAATAAAAAAATTTATTGGTGTGTAAGTTAAACATGTCCCACACACACATAGCTACATTTGAGATCCATAATGACACCCGAGTACGGAAAAGTGCAGGGTGTTACACCCATACACCTACATTTGATCAAATCCTTCCACTATCATGACTACTTATTAAAGACTCAATGCCCATGTAGATCAAGGGGTGGATCCCTAGATCTGAATTATCAACGATAGATCAATGGAATCTACAGATCAATTCCTTACAAAACAGGTAAGAAAACATTCATGGTCTTCCTAAGCATTCAATGTGCTCGGAGTCGAAAATATATCAAAATAAACTAGAAACACTTCTTTATTCAAACCAAATACCAATGAATTGTTCGACATGAAAACCAAATAACTTGAATCAAAGTAAAATAAACATTAAGAAGAATAACATGTTTCACCTCTTAGCTCCAATCATATACATGATTGAACTAAAACTCAAATAGAAAAACATAAAAATTAACTAGAACCAAATGATTGAAGAGGAGGGAGGACTCCTTGAAGCTCTGACAGTCCTTGCTCTACTCCTTCTACCCTAATTTATGTTTAAAAGATCTTAAAACATCCCTTTATATAGCTTAGATTCGCACTGACTTCATAACCGACCTGATTTTACTTAGCTATTGTAGCTTCAATGGCATCGAGCTCCCATCGAAGAGTCTGTGTGAAATTAGGAAATTGTCTAACAATGAACTTTTGAATTCTTGTATTTTCTTGATGTCATTAAACCTCTTTCGATATGATTGAACCAGGCTTCGATGGCATCGAACATGCCTTAGATGACATAAAAAAGTGTTTAAATTTGCTCAGCAATAAAATCGTATATTCATGATTTTTTCGATGGGATCGAAGGTGGCTTTGCTTCAATGGCATCAACACGTACTTCGATGGCATCGAAGGTATCATCAATGTCATCAAATGGTCGATTTCCGCACTTCTGATTTTCTTCACTTTGAATCCTCAATTTTCTTCCTTCCTTACTTGGTTTCCTTGGATCTTGAATTCTTGAATTCTTCAATGTTGACCTTTATAAATCTAATTCTTCATTATTTTCTTTTGACTTCTAAATCCATTCTTTTAAGCACATATTCATCATAGACTTCCAAATTACCTCGCATGATAAAAATATATATAATTAAATCAAATTAATACTTAAATGTCAGGAAAACAAATATAATTGAAGGGTTAAATATGCAATATTTGAGTCTTAACACACCCCCAACCAACACGTTACTAATCCCAAGCAAAACATGCGAAAGATATTTCGAAAACAAATGAATAATTTTCATAAGCTGAAGCGGTTCTAAAAACAATCCAAATTATAGAAATCTACAATACATTAATGTTGAGTACTACTTTCTCCTAATTCTAGCACTTGGTAAATGTCCTAATCAAGTTCAAAGCATTAGTTCTATAATTAGAATAATTCTAAACATTGAGTTCCATGGGTGTACAGTGAAGTCTAGATTGTCACAACCAAAGATTCAATTCTATACTTTCACGATAACATTGTTGATCCAAAGAATATCCAAGATAAATAAAACCTAAACCAAAACTTGCCTTACAATTCAACCTCCTGCTCATCTAGCTTTTGATTTTTCCATCAACGACTTTCACACTATTTTCTTCATTTTTCCTCTTCTTCTTATTTATAGTCCTTTCATGTAACTTTAATAAGTAGTTATTTTCAATGACGACTGTTTTTTAGCTGCTTATTACTTCTCCTTTTTTTCTTTTTTGGTTTCAATTCTTTTCATTGAATATAATGGACAAAATTTTTCAAGTTTGGTTCCTATCATTCTCAGTAATCATCAAGTTAATAATTCAATATCAAACTTAAACTTTAATATATAAGTTAGATGTGATATATAAAATCATGACAAAAGCAATGTTTTAAACTTTAAATTAAAATATTAAAAACTTCAAACTTAATTTTGAAATCTATCAAATAACTATAATCTAAGAATTAAGTATCTTATCATTCTAATATCTAAATTATCTTAAAAATCGCTTAAAGTCACAGAAAATTCCAAAAGTTTTGAAAAAATTTCTACCTTAAAACTTTAACAAATTTAGCATAAATTCGAAAAATTTTCCAAAGGAAACCTACCCCCAACCTAAATTTTACATTGTCCTCAATGTATAAACACATGCAATAAGAGCAATATTGAGAGCAACAAAAATAAAAAGAAATAGATGAAAAGGTATTTGGAAAGTGAATAGACAAATAGACTAGTACGAACTTCCTAACAAAAGATGTTTCAACAACTAAACTAAAGTAATATAAATCAAACTAATCCTAAGAAAGCAATAATTCCTAATTCTAAACTAGGAAAGTAAGGGAAAACTACTCATTCTTGATAAATAGGTTCCTCCTCTAGCCAGTATTTCTATAAATTTCTCAATAGGTTTTTTAACAAGATAATCCAAAATCTCTTTTTGCAATAAGCTTGGATGTCCTAGATTATGATCATCTAAAGAAATTTATGATCATCAGCATAAAATATTCTTTTAATCCCCTGAGGCATCGAAAGTAGATAATATTCATCTGTGGAAGAAAAAACTTCACCGTTAGAATACCATGGTGAATCAAATATTACAATTAGGCGAATTCGAAAAAAATCTCGTTAGGCAATGTAGTCTTTACAAATTCCGAAGTTTCAGACTTCGGTTTAAATTCCACCTCCACCTTTAATGGTAAACATTTGTGATCTTTTGAAAGTGAGCTCTTCAAAATAATGATTCCCTCAGTTAGTGTCAACTACCAAGGTACATTCTTGGAAGGCATCCACTATGTCTTTAATCATATTATCATTAGAATCTTCAAAGTGTACCAAGCAAACTTCTATATAGTAGGAATATTCAGTCAAAAGGAACTCATTCTCCACATTGAAATCAAGTGTGTCATCTAGGTGAAGTGGATCAACATCAATATGTTTGAAAATTACCTATGCCTCTCGATCATTAACTGGGACCTTACTTGAGATCGACTCTTGAAAAAATTGAACCGTAAGCTCTTGAGCATACTCCAATTCCTCCTCATTCTCAAATTCGGGATACTCAACAAGCGAGGTGGGATCACTTTCCTCACATTGTATTTTTAGATTGGGTTAAGGCTGGGTGTTCACTCCCCAAGTATAGGGTTGTGATGTAGTAATAAACTCGGTAAGACCGAGGTCGAATCCACAGGGACTGAAACCTGTACGCTTTCTAAAAATAACCAGATCTAGAACTAGGCTAAGATGAAATCTAAACCAATTATGATTTGAGGAATAATGGTGAAATAATTAATCTAAAATTTAAGGAATTCAGAGAAGGAAAACTAGGGATTCAGAGGATCCACTTGTAGAGATCAGGGAGATCTTATGCCTGTATTACAATTTAGGAAAATTAACTGAACTGCCTTTAATGTAATTTTGATAAGATGAAAGGTATATGAATTAGAATGGATTCCATCACCAAACCATGCCCGGGGAGACAAAGCAAACAATGAATTAAACTAATTACCAACCAATCAATGTATGAAGGTTAGGAAGGGTATCGACATCCAACCATGCCGAGAGACGATGGTGAACAACAGGGCTTCCGACGTCATAAACATAAAAGAAAAAGAACATGCTCAAAGCCATTGCAGACCCATTGTAATTTCAGTCACAACAGACCATAAAAGACTGAAAACATTCCCTTAATAAGATTAAATCAAAATCAGATCAGTTTAAACAAAGGCACAAGCAAAGAGGCCTCCCATCACGCTACAAGCTTCACCTCTTAGCCCTAGCTAAGAGGTTTAGCCGCTCATAAACATGGTGATGATTAGGCTAATCTCAACAGAAAAGAAAAGAAAAGAAAAGAAAAATAAACAGAAAAAAACTTCTCTGGTGCTCACATCCAAGCCGAACCCGAGCCCAGATCTCCAGCCGTTCTCCACCTCCCTGCTCCACGTTCCAGCCCAAGATTTTTCTGCTCCAGATGCTCCAGCCGTACTCCAGTCGTCCTCCCTTCACTCTGAATCTCTCTCTCTCTTATATAGAGATAAGAATGCCAGAGCGTAAAGAGTTACGCACTCCCAGTTAAAATAGAATACAACTATCTTATGCTTGATGCTCTCTGGGGCCCATTCTGGAACTCAGAGAGGAAATCCAGTCCGCCCATTGAATGCACTACGAAAAACAGTTCGGGCAGGCAGAAATCAGGTTGATTTCGGTGTGGCCCACGAGACTTTTCATTCTACCGCCCATCTTCCATTTAAACGGCTGGATTGAGATCTTCATTGTTTTCGGAGATTCCGCCACCTAGGAGTGGATTATGGCTTCCCCACCTGGAATGGGCCGGTCGGATCGTCGGAACGATCCTCGTCATGACCGCAAAACGTCCGCGAAATGGTCTTTGACGCCGAACCAAGCCACGCGTAATGAGCTTACGCCGAATGATTTTTGGGGCCCACTTGGTGACTTTTGCGAGATCCACGCCATCCACCATCTTCGTGACGAAATTTCAACCTGGAGAGAGCCGATTTTGATTGCCGATGACGTGGCCCACGATTTTCGGTTTCCAACCTACGTTAAAGCCTTCACATATGTGCAGCGTCCAAGAAACTCAATACATAGGTCGAGAACGGTCGGTTTCACCTCCTCGTTTCGATTAATGGCTTGGATCAACGATCGGTTTAATGATCGTGGCCCACCGAGCCTCGTTCGCAGGCTCTGGTGCGAACAGAGCTTTCGATTGCTCCGCTGTGACGGACGGTGGGCCCCACCTTGATGTTTGCGAACAAATCCATTCCGCTCACTGTAATCTCCCCGAAAAACCGTTTAGACTGGGTCAGTTTAGCTTAGATTAGGTGTGGTCCACTTATTTTTCTGCTCCGCCGTTCATCCGGTGTTTGATGGTGGAGATTTTCTGATCACTTGCATGGAAGAAAAAGAACAGCTTGAGGTGGGTCGTGGCCATGCCCCTGAGTGAATGGACGGTCTGGATCATTCATTTGAATGATGAGTGGGGCCCACAAACGAAAACGGGACGGACGCTGTCCGCCCGCTGTTCTTTTGCGAGAAGAAGACGGGTCAGCCCGGCTTTGACCGGGCTGACCGTCCGGTGCGGCGCGGGTCACTCGAACCCCATGTACATGCGCTGTACATACGGGGTCCACCGTGATGTTCGTGAGAAATCCATTCCGTCTATTCATTTCCTCAGCTCATTTAAGGGGTCGAACCCAATTTCGAAGCATATCCAGAGACCAGGTGGGCCCCAGTTTAACGTTTTATAGGCTGATCTGATTGTTAGGCCACTTCCAGGGGGATCTGACGGCTGAAATTTGACGTGTACGGTTCATTTATGGTCCTTAGGCCATGTATGACGTTTCGGGCTGAACGGATGGTGGGAACCCTGTGATCTTGCATTCGGCTGACTTTCGGGCCACTTGAGCTTCAGTTTTTAGATTTTCGCGGATCTCTGGCGTGTAAATTTCTTAATCTTGGTCCCCTGGAGTCCGTCCCTTGCCTTTGATGTCATCAGAGCGTCAAATCCACACTTTTAGTGTTCTTTTACAATCACAGCTCCTAAATTCGACCTGCAGCATAAACACGATTAAGATTCTCCATTAAGCATTATTGTGTATGTAAAATCTGGCACTAATCGAGGTCTGATATGCAATATTTGACCCTCAACACTGGGCTAAGCAAGCATCTTCCTCATCAATGAGGCGTAACTAAATTCTTTGAATGGAGTATTCAAACATCTCTAATGATGTTCTAATATCTGTGAATGTTTATATAGTGTTTTAGTTGAATTGTTCTTGAGCATCCATGAATTTATGAAGTGAATCCTCTTAGGTTGTTTTTGGTTGAATCTCATAAGTAGAGGATCCAAGGGGATAGTCAACAGAATCCATGGTGGTTGGTTCACCTATCCAATTTATACTCTAATGGTTCCACCAATTAAAATCATATGGGTCATATATGAGAGTATTTGATGGTTGTTGATAAGCATTACCACCCATATAATAATCACGCATTATTTTTTTAACCGGTGGATGAGAATTGTTTTCCTTCATATAATCACATATTGATTTCTTAACCGGCGGATCATCATATTCCAGTTAGTTCTCGATCATAGATTTAATTAATTTACAAGACGTAGAGCGTATCCTAACATAATGATCTGACAACCCTTCAACCAATCTCTCGTCTCTTATAAGTTTATTAGAGTATTCACGTCTCCACTCTGGCATGAACATGATGAAACCTTTAAAAAAATCCTACAGCAATAAGGAAAGCAAATAAATGGAGTAAGGAAGGATGTTACCAGATCAATGATTTTATATTAGGTTCTATAAAACAGAAGAACAAAAATAGTATAAGATAATTTAGAAAATCCTAATATGAAAATACGTATAAAAAAAATTAACCTAATCCTATGCTAATTCCAATACTAATGTATTTCAGAAAAATGCGACTACAGTATCCGGCAACGGTGCTAAAAAAAACTTTTTTACGACATTCCCAAGTGTGGGGCTGTGATGTAACAATAACTGGTGAGACCGAAGTCGTACCCACAAGGAGTTGCTATTGTACGATTTCTAGAATACGTTATAATTAGAACTAAAATCTAACTAACTACTAAAATATGGTTTAAAGAGTAATCGTAGAAGAAACTATCACAAATAAAACACTAGAGTGTCGAAGATCCAGTTATAGCTTCCTTAATGTTAATTTACTTGATTCAATTGGATATCACAACTTGAATCTAAGTCCTATATATCCTATACAACTAGATAATATAACAGTTAAATCATCATTCATACGTTTCAAAACAGATTTGAACTTTCATTGAATTGGTTCCTTCATAAAGCATTAGTGACTTGATTGTAGTATATTTAAAGTATTTATTGTGCCCGGAGTCAATGATAGATCAATGGAATCTACAGAACAATCCCTTATAAAACAAGTAAGAAAACATTCATAGTCTTCCTAAGCATCCAATGTGCCCGGAGTCGACAATGGATCAAAATAAAGTAAATACATTTCTTAATTCAAACCAAATATCAATGAATTATTCAACATGAAAATCAAATAACTTAAATCAAAGTAAAATAAATATTAAAAAGAACTACAAACTTTACTTCTTAGCTCTAACCATAGACATGATTAAACTAAAACTCAAAAAATATATATATATATATATATATATATATAAACTAACTAAAACTGAAGGATTAAAGAGGGGGAAGGACTCCATGAAGCTCCATAACTCCTTACTCTACTCCTTTTACCCTAATTTGCATTTAGAAGATCTCAAAACATGCCATTATATAGCTTTGATTCACACCGACTTCAGAACCAACTTGATTTTACATAATTATCCCAACTTCGATGGTACCTTTGATAGCATTGAGCTCCCATCATAGAGTCTGGGTGAAATCAGGAAACTGTCCAGCAACGAACTTTCAAATTCTCGTATTTTTTCGATGTCATCGAACCTCCTTCGATGGTATCGAACATGCCTTCTATGGCATTGAAAATTGCTTGAATTTGTCTAGCAATAAAATCGTATTTTCATGATTTGTACAATGGAATCAAAGGTGGCTTTGATGACATCGACACTTACTTCAATGGCATTACGTATGCCACCACGGCAGACCGTGCAAAGCCAACTTTTGGGTTGGTCAAATTGTCAACACATTGTCATCCAAAAGTGAGGTTGGTGCACTCATCATGTGGGCCTTGATGTTACAAACAGTGGATGACTCAAAATTAGAAAGGTGGTTAAGAAAACCATTAAAACATTTTCATACAATTTTTTTCCTATATATGTTTAGCTAGCATATTTCTTTTAGCATAAGCAATTGCCAATAAACATTTTTAAAGAAATACTTATTTTAAATCAATTCTTTGCACTTCCTTGAAAAATATTAAATGAGTCAAAGGCCGAATAAGTTGTGATGAGGCACCTATAAGTTATCAGTTCTCTTGCATGATATACTATCTGTGTCGCTGCACAAGTCTCCTCTCACTTTCAATTTTCACTGATGTGTCGTGTTTTTCTGCAATATAAATCAATGATTTGCTAAGTCTCCTCTCATTTTCAATAGTAGAGTTACTAGTAGCAGCACAAAATAAGCTCCAATAACTCAAATGAACATGGTATGGATGTTGACGGGCTCTAGGCAGAAAGGGCTAGAGGGGGAGCAGTAGAAGTGGAGAGATTCCAAGATGCCAAGAGTCCATTTAAAGCAAAATTACTCACATTTCGCCCAACTTGGTACCTAATTTCTTCAAGGATATTTCTAACAAAGGATTTCTATTAGCACGGAAATTTTCTCAACTGTAGTTATTTCTTTCCCTCCGGACATGCCAATCAAAAGTGTACAAACACAGCTAATTGATGATATTGCTAACAGGGTCAACAACATTATCAATAAAAGTTTAGATCTGATCGAAGGATGGAAATAGGTAGGAAATATGAGTTATTTAATTTTTTATGCAACCACACCTAAACCCACCAAAACAGATTTTGAACCACTCAAGCGAAAGAGACCATCCACATTAGAAACAAGATTCAAACGCAAGAGCATGTCTCTAATTTCTAGCCTTCTTAAGGCATCTACACCACAATAGAGTGCTCTGGAATATTTTCTTTGGACTAAACAAGATTAGCCCATAAAACTATCGGAAATTGAAATGGACAAGCTTGGGTCCTTGCTCATACTTCAATGGTAGACTTACAAGAGCTTTAACACAAGACCATGGGTTCAAGTATATGCTGAAAAACCACTGTGGGACGAGTGCGTGTGTATAAAATAAAATATTTAAAAGAAAGATTGACAAGCCTAGGTGGCAATCATAAATTTAATTTTTAATCCTGTATGAATGTCATTAGGCTGCCAAATCAGAATTGAAAATCCATGATATTCATAATCCAAATTCACGCTGCAAACCGACCCCTAAGCCATCAACCTTCGAATTTTTCAGTTGGACATGAACTGAGGGCTGTATTTCTTAGTAACCGTCTATTTATAAGCCACTAATCAAAAGGTTATGGCTGTCCTATCAAGGCAATTTTTTGGACCATAGTCTATGATGGTGGAAAGCAACAGATCAACGGTATGGATTCTCTAAAAATTGGGCAACATGCAATAACGTTGGCTGCGTATCTTATATTATTTCAATGGTCAGACGTTCAGAACATCCATCCTTTCATTCAGAGCTTGGGAAACCCACACATTTTCTCATAAAAGCCAAGGGCAAAGATGTAAATTTACAAGATTTGAATCATGCTCTCCGTAGTCTTGTGGTCGCGGTCAGTTCAAGTGGGTACCATGATATGGTGATCTAGAAGGGCGCGGATTCAATCACGTCAAGACCCGGTGAGATCCTGACCGTGTGGCCCACCTTGATATATGTGTTGAATATCCATGCCGTTGATCCGTTTTTTGAGATCATTTTACGGTGTGGGCCTAAAAATGAAGAAGATCTAAATCTCAGGTGGACCACACCACAGGAAACAGTGGTGACTGACCATTAAAAAATTCTCGTGGGCCACAAAGGTTTTGGATCAAGCTGATATTTGTATTTTCCCTTAATCCATGTCCGTTTGACCTTATCAACGGTTTGAATGCAAAGTAAACATACGGTGGGCCATAGGAAGTTTTTAACGATAGACGTTCAATCACCACTGCTTCCTATGGCGTGGTCCACCTGAGATTTTTATATGCTTCAGTTTTGGGCCCACATCCTAAAATGAGCTGTAAAAATGGATGGACGGAGTATGTATAAAACAAATAAATCAAGGTGGGCCAACGGTCCCGACCTGAGCGAACTGGGGTTGTATATAGGATACTTTATTTAGGAGGAATTCCATGACACACTATTATATGTATACACGTGTTTTAAGTGGGGGCCAAGGTTCGCATTTCATATTTCAGACCATTGAGTTTTTTTTTTAGTACCGCGTGGATGAAATGGCTTTTTTTATAGGGTTCTTGAGGCGTATAGACCTCAGTTATCACACACCAAGTTTACTCGCCACAAGCAAACCTTAATTTGCAAACTAGACCTAGGGTTGTATGGATGAACCCAAAAAGACTAAAATATCCCTCATTTTTCAGGTGCTTACCCTAACAGTCAAGGGATATATTGGTCTTTTAAGCAAGTACTGAACCCTAAAAAGTCCATTCGCCTATAAAAGTTTCCGCCCAGCGAAAAATCTAAAGGTATCGTACGAACGAGTCTGTTCGCCCTATTATTTTGTTTTTTATACTACCACGTGGATGAAAAAATGCCGAAGTTCTCCCAAATTGAAAGATCTAACCAACCAAAATTAGGATATATGTAGATCCTTGTCAATTTCCCTTGTTTATCGTTCATACTTTGTTCACGAATGGAAAAAAGTTATTTTAAGTTAATATTCTTGAAATATTCCATCTAAGGTGGGGAAGAAAAGATCAATGGTCTTGATCACTGAAGCATGGACCTCACTTGTCAAAAATTCAAAGTGTTTGGATACCGTAAAATGATGCTGGCCCGTACCATACGATTCCTTATTCCTTTCCAAGGCTGTTCTGAATGCTTTCAAACTTTACTTTTCAAGATTACACTATTATCTTTTTCTACATGAAAATATTCTTATAATACAAACTTATTTTCTATAATCTTCTCTTCTCTTCTCCTATCATGTAAAAAAACTCATTTACTATAATCTTTTCTCCTCTTCACGTAGCAATAACCCTCTCCCTAAAACTCATTTTTTGGAATCTTCTATCCTCTCCATACAATAATATCCATTTACCTAAAAACCATTTTCAGAAATCTTCTCTTCTTAGAATATCCTTCCACTAAATCATTACTTCTATATCTTCGTTTTAGTTTGTCAAGAAATAACGAAAATTGTGCATCCATTGAAGAAAGCACGCACTACAGGTATATTTAAACAAATTGCCTTAAATCCTAAACCAAAAAAATTTCTTATGGGTCATATAAGTTTTGGATCAAGCTTGTATTTGTGTTTTTTGTTCAATTTCATGTTAGACTCGATCAATTTCACGTGAAGCTCACTCCATTTCATCTTAGACATGGTCAATTTCATGTGAAACTCACTCAATTTCAAGTGAAGCTCGATCAATTTCATCTTATGCTCGGTGAATTATCTGTGGCTGTATATACTTTTCGCTATAGAAGAAATCATTACGGATTAGATCCGTATGCATAGAACTAATGACTATGAATCTAATGAAGCAATGACTATGCTATCAATGGCTACGGCCTTACTCGATTATAATTCGTAGCTATATATCTTTAGCTACAGCTTTGCTACGGCTATAATCCGTAGCTATATATATTTAGCTACAGTTTTGCTATAGTTATAATCTGTAGCTATATGTCCTCAGCTATGGTCTTTGACCCTTTTTTCTAGTAGTGGACGGTGGCACCGTTGACAACTCCATGAAAGCAAAAGTGTCTTCATCTATAAATAGTTAATTCATATAACAATGATTTAATTAGGAAAAGTAAAGTTTGAGTGATTTAGAAAAGCCGATGATACAAGGTGAGATTTACAGTGGGAAAAATCTCTTCCTTCCCCAACTCTTTTCGAGAGCGGATTGCATGTGCCCCAAGCAGGCTATGTGGGGTCCATTGAGATATCTTGACAAATCCACTCCGTCCATCCGTTTTGAAAGACCAAAACAAAACAAGAATATCAAAATTAGGTAATTTAGGTATACTATACCAACAAAACAGTAGGAACAACAACATCCAACGTTGAAACATCTCTGGAGTTGATCATGATGTTTAGATGCCATCCAAACCGTTCGTAGAATTATTACCACTCACATAAACTTGTAAGACCAAATATCATCCTTATACAAAACTTTTGTCACTGTCAGGCATTCAATCCCTACTATTTAGTGTTGTATAGCCCACATGAGCTTTAGATATGCTTGATTTTAAGAGTGTCATCCTACTGTGGTTCTCAAAACATATGGACGGAGTGGATTTCTCACGGACATATCTATGGGCCCTACACAGCTCCAGGCACATAGATATCCCTATGCCTATGGCACAGGCAAGCAACTCCATAGATTCAAAAGGGTTTGAAGGGATTTTAGGCAATTTCAAATTTCCTAATATGTTTGGCACATAAAGTAATTGGGCTTCGAATTCCCTCAAAGAGGGTGGTTTGAAATCCAAGATGAAAGCTTGGATTACATCTAAAATCCTTCATAAAATTGCATATGTAACATGTATGTCGTTACGCTTTTAATATATCGAACACATGGAACACTGATGATATCCCAAAACTTATCAATTGCATTACTATAATTACTTTAATATAATGATTTGTGCCATCCAAACATTGTCCATGTAAATCAACGGTTAAAAATCATTGGTTAGTAACTTGGATGTAATCTTTCGCTTGTGGTCTATCCAAGACTTAATTTTATCATTTCCGGGCAAAGTATATATTTCAACGGCATTATTAATACCATTATGTCAAACATTACATACTTATACTAATTAAAGCTATTAAAGTTGATTTAGTAATTAAATTCAAATTCTTGTAAATCAAAAATACATAATTACTTTTGAATCAAAGAAGATTATAAATCAAAGATGCCAAACACAAACTAGAGTTTTTCAAATCCACGCTTCCAAACAGATACCTTTGCTGCGCCTGTGCGGGCCCAAAAAGATGACTACAAATCCACTCGGTCCACTCGGTCCATCTGTTTTGAAAGAGCACAATGGGACAGGATGTTATAAATAAGGTAGGAAAAAAAAAAAAAAGGGTTCCTGAGGCGTATAGACCTCAGGTTTCAGCCAGCAATTTCATTAGCCGCAGAGAAGCCTTAACGGTGAAACTAGACCTCCACGGATGAACCCAAAAACACTAAAATACACTTCTGTCTACAACTGCTTACCCTAAGAGGTATTTTAATCAAAATGGCAGCTCTGAACCGGCTTTATGCATAATAAGTTTACGTCCAGCGAAAATAATAAAGGCATCGTACGGACTCGTCCGTTCCTGTAATTATTAAAAAAAAAAAACTCATTTGAGCCAAACGTCCACCGTCGAAACCTTCCAAGAGCTGACCATGGTGTTTATATGCCATCCAAACCGTTGATAAGATTATTACCACTGTAGTAACAAATCTCAATACAAAACTTCTGTCATCCCCAGACCCTCAGGCGATCAATCCCAACCGTTTCATATCGTATGGCCTACATGAGTTTCGGATATACCTGTTTCATGTCGGCTTCCTCTTTTCCAAGGAATTAATATGATACGTGGCCAAACTATCTGACCAGTATACACACGTTTTTAATTATAACAATTAACGGCTACGTTTAAATAATCCAAACTGTTGAGATTCTGGGACCCACCTTTCATGTACCATTCGCTGAAAATAGTTGTAAATAAGCCAGTTTAAGAGTCCTTCGTATGTGATGAAGTAGACGGTTGAGATGAGAAAATACAACCACAGTACACATTCAACTGAAATAAGCTTTTAGTATTGATCCTGATTCCCGACAGATCGTCGGTTCGGATTGCCAAACCATCAATCTTACCCACCAGAAATGTAAACACGTGTACGGTGTGCAAAGATGCCGTACACGTATATAGTCTATAGATAAGAGCTTGTTTTGCGTATGTTGCGACGGACTCAAGATCACCATCATGTGTCCCCACATGGGGCCCATAAAAATAGGTTCCAATGATGAGAACCGTCCAAATTCTCAGTACCATTTTTATTGTGCTATCTTGAAATTAATGCTAAAAGGAAGATCCTGACCAATGATTTAATGAACTTGAATATAAGCCATTGGAAGAATTCTTTTCAAGGGTCCATATTCATAGACATATGTAGAGGATGAGAATTATCATTTCAGCCTGTATATATATTTCTGTTTTATGGTGGTCCCCAGAACATGGACGGTTCCGATCATTGTGATATCTCTGCATGTGTGGGCCCGACCTCAGTCGCGACACAGGCGAAGCAAACTCCACATATAAACCCTCTTTCCAGATAAGGCTATCCGGTAATTTCGCCCCGAAAGAGGGGTATTTCTCAGCGCGTCCGGAAAAGTCTACTGTACTGATAAAAAAGAGGGAAGCCTGCTCCTCCACAAAACGAGAGAGAGAGAGAGAGAGAGATCTTCAAAATTGATGTATTTTCTGTGAACAGAGATGGGAGTTTTATTAGGAAGCTGTTGCGTGTCTCAATCTCTTCCTCCTTCCTCACTCTCTTCTTCTTCTCCTCATTCTCAAAGAAGAAATGCCTTGAAGAGGAGGAAGAAGAAGAAGATAGTTCCCATGGCTTCCTTACATCATGAGAACCCGAATGACATGAATTTCTTGAAAAGGAGAGCCTTTTTGCTTGTGGGTCTTTCTGCTTTCCCCGTTCTAGAGCCCAGAGCAAGAGCTCTTGAAGATTTTGCTGTGAAAGGTCAGTTGGGTACTCTTTATCTTCTCCATTCAATCTTTCTACTTTCCTATCTTTTGGGTTTTCTTCTTTCTATTTCATGAGTTTGGTGAATTGGGTTTGGTGTTTTTTTTTCCTTTTTTAAAAATGGATGTATTAAAAGGAATGCCATTTCTTTTCTTTAATTGGAATTGGAATTGTTTCTTACTCCGTATTTATGGTAATTAGTATTTTTCATAGTTGGATTTGTTCAGTTGATTTTATTTTCTTATTGGATGTTTGTTTTTAATTTATTCTCATTGTATGTTTTTTTTTTTTCATAGAAGTGAGAATAATAGTCTGCCACCATGTTGAGGGTATGTTTGGATGTACAATTGATTTAGATTGCAATAAGTAAGCTGCATTGAAGTGGATGTGAATGATCACAATATTTTTCCAGGTGTACCGTCGCGTTTGGTTGCAACAAATATCATGAGATTTCTTGATATTCTGCACTAAATTAGACCTATTAATCATAATATTTCATGATATTTGTCACAACCCAACACAGCCTAGATGCTAGTTTTCAAATACTATCACAATTGTTTCTTTCCATTACTATCCCACATAAATGAAGCTAATGACAAATTAGAACGGGTCCAACATTGGAAATTTCAATTCGTCTCAACATAAGGGTTGCAATCTAGCTTCAAAGTTCCAAATGCATATCAAGTCTGTGTTCTAATGCACAGATGAGTTTAATTTCTGACATTCGATTCAATTGGCACGAAATGGTAAGATCATAACAATGTTTCCTTGTACTCATAATGGGGAAGTAGCCCTCAAATTTTCCAATTAGATTTCTTTCAGGTCCAACATAATAACTGTGGGTATTGAAATTTGGATGAATACTTAGGAATGATTGTCTAACATGATGTTTCAAACACTAGCTTAACCAGTACTGGTTCTGTAAACACAAATGCTGGTGCACGTGCTCGCGCATACACAAACAAAAAGAAGGAGAAGGAAAAAAAGCAAAGAAGTGTGCAATTTAAACTGTGTGCACTTTTAACTGCACAAAAACCTTTTTTTTTTCCTAACTTGTCAACCATATCTTCTCACCGCTTCACTTGATTTTCACTCTCCACCATCCATCCAAGATGCCTCCATTTATAGAAGAGAGTAACATGGTGGGTGGGTGCATAAAGGAAGTAGATCATCGTCTTCTCCTAGCTGATAATCCTTGAGAGAAAATCTCTATGTACAAGAAATAAAATTGATATTTGTTGATGAAAAATATTATGACACAACTAATGGCCACATTACACACAACTTCATCTTTATAATATTGAACTGGGCATTGCTCACTTATGTTCATTTGGTTGACCCTTTTGTAGCTTGTCTTCCACCATCTTAGACATTATGTTCTTGTTTATGCCTCTGTCTATAATCACATAATAGATATTCTAGTTGATCTTGCACATGGTCTTGAAGTTATCAGGTCCTCTTTCTCGTTGCTCTGGGAGTTTTCATCCCTCTCCTCTTCAAAACCTAGTCGGCAATCATCCGTCTCCCCTGAGTTAATGGCCAGGTTAGCTATCTATCTCTTAGGACATTGATTAGATTGATGCTAAGGTTGAGTACACCTATAGTACTTGGCCAGCTGTATGGCGCACAGGAGTTTCGGGACGTATCTCTACTATTGATTGCTCCTCCTTGTGGTTTGGCTTATGCACTCTCCCGATTCTCGGTTCGTGGCAAGTGTCCCTTGGTCAAACTTTTCCTTCGGGCCTGCATCATATCACGTGATGGTTTGCCAATGACAATTTCCCTTACTGCTTGGTTTCTTGCAACCACTGTTTTAAATATCGACGATATCGGCCATATCCCACGATATATCTTGTATCCCACCAGTGCGATACGAAACACACAAGTAGTGCGATATACCCACATGTTTGATCTAGTGAGCATTTTCAAATTTCGATGCTCTTATTTTCTGTAAATCATGTTAAATTAGTGTCAGATTGTTACAAATTCATGATTTTTTCATGTTCTGCATGCAAAATCATGGATTGGGAGCTTTGATTTCGAGATTTGGGGGAGATAGGTTGAGTTGTGAAAATTTGAAAAAAAAAAAAGAAAAACAAAATTTCACAATTTCTTGCGAATCGCTTGCAATCTGTGTTCAAACATCACATCAAACATGTCTGTAACCTAATCTAGTGATTCTTCTTTTGCTTTTGAATGTATTGTTTGTGTTTTCACTCGTCTTCTTACATTTATAAATTATATAAATAGACATCGAATATACTTACATCAATTCACTTAGACAACGCATAGATTAGGATCCCATACAAAGAAAACCTATTATGTGTACTTGTTTTTTTTTTAATGTTTTGATTTATAAGTGTGTATTGATGTCTTTTTTAATAATCACCGAAGTTTCATCGAAAAATTCAACCAATTTCCCAATGTTTCCCCATGTTTCCAATAGCAACGATACATTTCACGATACAACCGATATATCCCATGCAATAACCAATACGTATCCATATCCCAAGAATGCGACACATAAAGTAATACCGATATTTCGAACACTACTTGCAACAATCCTCTTTAATTGCGTCCCCACTTTGGTTGCCAATTTGACATCAACATTAGGGTCCGGCTGCGTTGCATCATTATTCCGATCTTGTATTGCCCTATGCAATTTAATTGTGAACCCTGCTACATACTGTGACTCGATTATTGTAAAGTCGTTACATTGGGATAAGTGGTAAAGTTCTTCCACATAATCCCTCGTCGTTAAGGCTTCCTTGGTGGGTATTGGAACAATACCTAATCATAGTCTACTCATGGGAATTATGTTCACGTCAACTGCTTCATCCTCAGTTAGGTTCAAATTGGTGCTTTCAATTACCACATCCGTGAGAGTTATAGTTTATGCTACCTTGCAGAAGTCTTACCTCTAAGCTTGTATGCTACCAAGTACCAACTTTACTTTCTTCTCCTCAAGGATCTCCATACAATTGAAGAAGTCTCTACCTCCATATGCCAGTTGACGAAGTCCTCAATGTGAAGCTAGCTATTAAATGAACGGAAATCTACCTACGTTAGCAGTCCCAATCACCTCCTTATCCTCCATATTGGTGGATGATCTTGTCTAACTCATCACCAACCCGTTGTCATGGGGTTGTGGTTTACGATTTGTCATGGTGTTGGACCTATTAGGCCATGAATTGGTCGACCGCGAGCTCCTTTTTCAGTTGTGAGTTGTGACCCGTTCATTGCCATCCACTTTCTCTAAAAGCTCGAGCTGTTGGAGGATGGTGTAGCAATGTATATCAAGGCCAACTTTAACACTCCCCCATACGTGTGGGGTGGAACTCCGCACAGGAACATAGAGAAAGTGGTTGTTTGACATGCCCCCTAACCTCAATCAACCAAGCAATCATCATTTGCAGGTACCGCATGGATGTGGGGTTTCTCATTGTAAGGCCATGAATTCTGCTATATTTATTACTTGATTCCCTCAAACACCATCTGTAGTATTGTTGTTGTCATCATTAAAAAAAAAAGTATTGTCGTTGTTCAGTCTGCTATTTGAAGCCATTGAATTGAGGAAAGACGTCGCTCTAATGCCAACAAATGTAGCGGGTGCATGGATAAAGCCTTCTCCTAGTTGATAATCCTTGATTCCATAGGGAATGAAAATCTCCAAGAACGAGAAAGAAAATTGATATTATTGGTGAAAAATATTGTTTATAACATAACTTATGTCCTTGATAAGAAAAAAAGGCCCTATGCTCTTGATTGGACTAAAAAAAGTAGGAAGCTTTCCTGAAATAATAAAAAATACTAGAATTGTAAAGCTATGCCTAAATCTATCCAAAGTCATAAGCAACTCTTAGATGACTAAAACGAAGACTTTAGACTATAACCAAGCTCTTAAAATGGAGCTTTCTAAAAATAGTAAGTTTTGAACTAAAATGCAATTTTGATGCCAAAAACAGCCTTTTTTCAATAACCGGTTAGTTGCCATTTCATAGGGCAACCAAACCTTTTGTTAATTGCCATGTCGCAGGGCAATTAAACCCTCTGTCTTCTTTTTTTTTTTGAAACGATGATGATATTTCATAAAAAAGGCCAAAGCCATAACTATACAAGAACACAAAAAAAAATAAAATACAAATGTACAAATAAATAAATAAATAAACCCAAACAAGCTCCCAACTCAAACTAAATATGAATTTGAGGAATCGACACTTCCACTCACTCCTTAACATTAAGAATCACCTTCTTGATAACAACTTTTACGCTTCCCTTTTTGTTCCTAAAACACCGGTCATTTCTTTCCCACTATAGAGCCCAAAAAACTGCTGACAAGCTTAGCCTCCACACCCTTCTCCCTGATTTCCCTATTCCCTCCCCATGGCGAGATAGAAGAAAATCTCGAATTGATCACGGAAACACCCACTCAACTCTGAAAAGCCGAAGAAGATGACTCAACTCCTCTCCTGCGAAGGAGCAATGGATAAAGAGATGATCTATTGATTCCGCATCTTTGTAGCACAATAGGCAAACATTTGGGAGAATCGTATTCCTTTTGCACAAATTGTCAATGGTGAGCACTATATTCTTCCCTACAAGCCAACTAACAACTACCACCTTCAAAGGAGCGTTGTAACACCATAGCCAAGATGTTGGTACTAGCCTAACAAAATTGTCCCTTTCAGAGGAAACTAATAAAAGGATCTAACAAAAAACGAGCCTGACTTTTCTTTTAGCCATTTTATGGGGTCTGAGTCTGATAGCCTTGGAGAAATGTTCTCTAAAACTTGAAGGAGTTGCAAAAATTCTTCAAATTCTTCGTCGGCCAAATTCCTTCTACAGCACGGAGACCAAGTGACTACTTCATCCCTCACCGAAAAACAACTATTAACCTTCATCCGCTCCTCCCTAGCTAACCCTGCTAACAAGGGAAATCTCTCACTCAACTTCACCTCTCCCACCCACTTATCCCTCCAAAAGCTTATGCTTATACCATCCCCCAAACAAAAACCTATCCCTTCCCACACTCTATCTTTCAAAGATGCCGCTGACTTCAAAAAATATGAGGATTGGTACAAAGAGGATCCCTTTGTCCACCACCCCCATTCCTCTACTCCATATTATCTTGCTAGGACCTCTCTTCATTTGGCTTCCCTTTTCTCCCCAAACCTCCAAACCCATTTCCCCAACAATGCTAGGTTCATCTCCTCTAGTTTCCTACTCCCCGCCCCCCATTGATCCATCGGTTTGCAAACCTCCTCCCATTTCAAAAGATGGAACTTTTGTTTCTCACCCGATCATTTCCATAGAAAATCCCTCCTCTTTTCCAACGTGTTTAGAATAGACTTTGGGCACTTAAACATAGACATGAAGTAAACCGAGAGATTTGACATAGATGCTTTAATCAGAGTCATTCTCCCACCCATTGATAAACACCTTGATTTCCATTTAGACATCTTCCTATCACATTTTTCAAGCACTTTGTCCCACATGTGTTTTGTTGGTCTCCCAAAACATACGGTAGACAAGGTAGGTAGTTGGTAATGAAGCTTCCCAACAACCAAACAAAAAAGAGAAAGACCGGACCTCTTCTTTGGAATTCCCAACCCCTAATAGCTTGCTTTTGATGATATTCACCTTCAACCTAGATACGACTTCAAAACTGATGATGATAGAACGAAGATTTTGCACAAAGAAATCCTCGACCTTACAAAGTAAAAGAGTATCATCCACATACTGAATATGAGAGATTTGAAAGAGTGAATTATCCACTGCAAAACCTTTGACCAAACCAAGATGTACACCTCTATCAATCATTTTGCTAAGAGCCTCCATGACTATGACAAAGAAAATGAGACGGTGGATTACCTCGACGAAGCCCTCGAGAAGATGCAAAGAACCCTTTCGGTGAGCCGCTCACTAAAACCGAAAATTTTGCCGATCTCACACATTTTTTAATCCAAAAGTGTCATTTTAATTGCCATGTCATGGGGCAATTGAACCCTTTGTCAGTTTCCATGTTGTAGGGCAATTGAACCCTCTTTTAGATGCCAAGTCGTAGGGCTCATCGATAGCTTTCTAGTGACAATGTGACATATAATACATGTGAATCTGATAACCATTCATAAAGTCATGGTGATCAGAAGCTATACTGCACTTTTAGGCCATTTTTACCCATTCAAGGCACCTCTGGCTCGAATCTGTGTAGTCCTGGCACTCCATTGACTCGTCCCTGACCCATCATACATCAAAGGACAACCCAACATCAACGGAACAAGGAACGACATACGTGGGCATTCCATTTTCAAAAGAAGCTATATTACAAACTAGACAATCTCTCTTCTCTGCGCTTGCCTATTCACTGGGCATTCTAAAAATACCCCAAAAGCCTACACCAATTCCCATGTAGTTTTTTCAATTTCTAGTGAATCGTAGTACCTAAATACAATTATAACTTCCCACGAGCAACTCTTGTCTCCAAGTAGACTCGACAACTATACCAAGTAGTAATTGATACCTAGATTTTGAGGTTAGGGAGATGATGTGGCTGCAAGATTTGTCCCTGTCAATGCCAAGTAGTAATTGATGGCTCATCTCAAATTAAAGCAACATATGAGATGCTTGAATGGTATCTTTGTGAATCGATTTTATGGGGAAAGAGATGACGTAATGAGAGTTTGTCCAGGATAATTAGCTTTTGTTGTAAAGTAAATTACTTCCCTTATGACAGTATGGTTTTAGCATAATCTCTTATTACTTCCCTTATTTTTAGCTTATATTCTCTTCCCATAATTGCTTGGGAGAGGTTTAACGATTGACTATGTACCTGACATCAACCATCCTTTCGCTAAGCGTGGACTGCTTACTGCATTGCTATTAAGTAGGTTTATGCAAGATACTATCTTTTTTGGTATAAAATATCTCTTACTTAAGCCAAGAAGAAGAAGAGAAGAAGAAGAAGATAATAATAATAATAATAATTATTATTATTATTATTATTATTATTATTATTATAATAAAGGCGATTATGTTACTGAAAAGAAAGTTAAAAAATCGACTCTAATGTTTGTTAAGTTTCATGGTCCAATATATAATAAATATAAAACCCTAATATAATCATCATCTTAGCATTGTCCCAGCTATCATGCAGATTCCTTAATCATCATCATCCGAGCCTTGTCCCAACTAATTAAAATTCAGGACCATTAATATGCCAATACTATATACCTAAGTTACCCCTAATATCCGTTGTGTTGTATGGTGTAGAGTGTTGGATGGTTGGAAGGAAATATGTGCAAATATTGAGTGTTGCAATGATGAGGATGTTGAGATGGATGTACAATGAAGAAGGATAGAATTGAAGATGAGACCATCCAAAGCAGCCCAGCCGTAGTCCTAATAAGAGATGATGTTTTAAGCGTTGATATTGCACCTGCCAAAATGGGAAATATTTCAGGAAATATCATAGATATCGCATAAAGTATCACAACCTGAGAGATTTTTTATTTTTTAAAAAAAGGCAACAAAACCGAAATTCATTAAACGGAGAATAACAGACAACAAGAAAAGCAAAAACAGAAAAGAGAAAAAAGCGAAAGAAACAAGAGACGACTAACTGCTAAGATAGTAGAAAGCCCCTAGCTACCTAAAAAAGAAAAATCCACACTATTCAGATCGATGACATTAACAGCCCATTCTAAAACCATCTTTTTAGCTCTAGTCCCCACCGCTTTAACAGTAGACGATCTGTCATTGAAGCAGCGATCGTTTCTTTCAGACCAAACCGCCCACCAAATCGCCAAAATAATCATACGCCAGATCTTCAATTTGCTTTTACAAAGATTAACCCCGTTCCACATTGTTAACAACTCCGTAGCGGACTCCGGGGCGCACCAAGATAGGGAAAAGAGATCGCAAACATGAGAGAGAATGGAAGAAGTGAAGGAGCATTGAACGAGCAGATGATTAACTGACTCCGTCTGGCGCATACAGCAAAGGCAAATGTTAACAATCTGCATGCCACGCTTAGCGAGATTATCGATAGTAAGAATCCTGTTCCTGGCTGCTAACCACTCGAAGCATCTGACCTTAGGAGGGGCGTGGTATTTCCAAACGAAAGGAGTGGCATCGCTCGGAGGACTGCCCGCAGAGTAAAGCATGGTATATAGAGACTTGACAGAAAACGTCGCTGATTTATCAAGCCTCCACTCAATACTATCAAGCTGAGAGGGAGAGATCTTGGAATTGGAAATGTAATCAAGCAGCGCTATAAATTCGTCCACCTCATCGTCGCGAAGGTTTCTTGTACAATTAATGTCCCAAACAAATTGAGCTGAGGAGGCGAAACCACATCTGTGAATGAGAATGTGCATATGAGGAGAGAGACGGTAAATCCGCGGGAATAAGAATTTGAGGGGTTTATCTCCAAGCCATAGATCTTCCCAGAAACGAATTGCGGAACCAGTTCCCAACACAAACCTACTGTTAGCAACGACAAGATTTTTGGAATTTATGATGCCTTTCCAGATGTGAGACGCCTTGTAATGAGAACTATCTTTAGGCCACCAATTCCCATGAGACGCACCATATTTACCATTAACAATCAGATTCCACGAAGCATCTTTTTCGACAGCAAAATGCCAAGCCCATTTACCCAACAGAGCGGAATTCATCAGCTTCAGGTTCTTTACATTCGCACCGCCGTCTTTGTAGACTTTGCAAACTTGAGACCAATCCAGCAGATGGAACTTGCGCTGATTTTCTTTCCCAAACCATAGAAACTCCCTTCGAGCTTTCTCCATGGTCTTAAGCACCGACCCTGGACATTTGAACAACGACATGAAATAGAGAGGGAGACTGGATAGGGCCGCTTTGATCAGTGTCAAGCGACCACCCAAGGAGAGATACCTGCATTTCCAGGATGCCAGGTACTTTTGAAATTTGCTGGTGACCCTCTCCCACATGCTCCTAGGTGGAGGACCCACAGAGAGAGGAAGACCGACAAAGAGCGTAGGAAAAGACTCGATGCGACAGCCCAGCGTGGAAGCAAAATTCTGAATATTCTGCTGCGGAACATTAATACCAAGGAGCTTCGATTTATTAAGGTTGATCCTTAATCCCGAGACCGCTTCGAAACAGTGAAGAGCGATGAGGAGGTGTTCAACTTTCTCATCCGAAGCTTCAGAGAATGAGGGTATCGTCGGCGAATTGAATGTGAGTAAGAGGGTCAGGTATACCAGGCATCGTAATGCCACGAAGAAGGCCTTGGTCCTGTCCCTTTTTTAACATTTGGGATAAAGCCTCACCCACAATCAGGAAAAGAAAAGGGAAGAGAGGATCCCCCTGACGCAGTCCTTTGGAGCTCTGGAAGAAACCAAAGGGCGATCCATTTAAAAGGATGGAGAAGTGCGGCGATCCGATGCAAGCAGCGATCTAGCTTCTCCACTTAATCTCAAACCCCATCCGACCCAGCATATAGGACAGGAAGTCCCAATCCACGTGATCATAAGCCTTGGCAATGTCTAGTTTACAGAAGATAGCTGTAAGCTTCGACTTGTGACAAGAATGCAGAATTTTGTTGGCAATGAGAGCACCGTCCGTGATCTGCCTACCTTTGATGAAGGCATTTTGAGTGTTTGAAATGATGCTGCCAATAACTTTAGATAACCGAACAGATAATATCTTCACCAATATTTTGTAGGGGCTCCCTATGAGATTGATAGGCTGAAATTGGGCAAAGGAGGAGGCACCTGCCATTTTAGGGATGAGAGATATGAAAGTGGCTCCCAAGCCTTTCGACAGTCTGCCTCTAGAATGGAATTCGCGACGGAACTGGAGCACATCATTACGAATCACATCCCCCCCCCCCCACCATGGCATCCACTGCTGCCTTAGCCTCCTCTTCTATGAAATGAGCTTCCAATAAATATGCCTCCGCAGTCTGCAAGGAGATATTATCTAGAGTCGGTCTCACCCAATTATCAGAGGAGAGAAGAAGTTTGAAGTGAGAGATCTCAAGATCTTCAATCTCCTTACGGTCCTCAATTCTGTTACCTTGATCAGAGATGCTGAGAATAGCCTTGGCCCGAGAATGCATATTTGCCATTTGATGAAAATTTTGTGTTTTTATCCCCTTCGGCTATCCATTTGGCTCTAGATTTTATTCTCCAAGTCGCCTCTTCTTCCAAAGCATTGTTAGACAGAATTTAGATAATGGAGATACGCCTGGACATAATCTCTTTCAACATCGGAACGTCTTCAGAAACGACATCAATACGCTGAAGCTCGAGCAGAAGATCATTCATATCAGCCTCCCTCTTCCGAGATTCCTCCTTCCGCCATTCCTTCAACTTCTCCTTAAGGAACCTGAGTTTACAAAGAAGCTTGTGACCCGCAAAACCCTTCACCTGAAAAGAAGACCACCAGGTTGTGATCTACTGACGAAGCCAAGCAGAGTCGAAACGGAATGGCTTCGGGCCCTAGTTAACTTCCTCAACGGTTAACAAAATAGGACGATGATCAAAGGTGGTTCTTGGCATGACGATTTGTTTGATAGTTGGAAATGACTCGAGCCACTCCAGAGAAAGAAGGAAACGATCCAAGCGAGATTGAATAGGGGCTGCCCAACCATTGGTCCAAGTATACCGAGAAGCGGCAAGTCAATCAGCTGCTCTTGGTGGATCCAATTGGAGAATTGGGCCATAGCGGCAGTGGGTCTTCTGAATTTGGAATGATCCTCCTGAAGGTTCGTGACATTAAAATCTCCCACCACACACGAAGGACCAGGAAAGGAATGCCTAGCCTGCTACAGCTCATCCCAGAAGGCTGCTCTGAGAGAAGGATTGTTAGGATCATAAATGGCGGTCAAAAGACGTTGAGTGGAAGAAGACTTATCTTGGAGAGTAACTGACAATGAAAAGATGCCCAAAGAAGAGGAGATGAGATCCGATTTGGAAGATTTCCAAGCGACGAGAATACCACCCGAGCTCCCTACTCTATCTACTGTCAGTCACTTCGCATCAGTGGCCTTCTATAAGGAAGCCAAGAGATAGTCTTTGAAAATAGAGACCTTAGTTTCCTGAAGGCAAAGGACATCATGATTCTTACTGCCAATTGTTGTCTTAATGAGGCTCCTTTTATGTTTGGAGCCAACCCCCTTCACGTTCCAAGAGATAATCTTCATGGATTCACTACCCTTCCCCAATTGCCCTGTCTCCTTGATTTAGAAACTGCAGCTGCGATGAACCCTGGACTGGCTTCCAGTCATTGCAGTTCGCGAGAGGGAGAGAACTTGACTAATTGTTTCGTTGACGTTTTTCTCCTCTATCAGTCTGCCTCTGTCTTTGATATATTGAAAAAGAGCGAGATAGTCTTCCAATCTATCCCTAAACGATAGACCTAGAGATCATCCCACCTTTCCAATTGCCTCACGAATCCACCGTTTGTTCTGAATCTTGGTCAACAACTCAAATCTGTTGGGTTCGGAGGTCGTAGGAAAGTATCATCTATCATTTGCAACGGTTCCGGCATGAAAAGATCAGAAGACATATTGTCTTGAAAGAGGGTGATCGGATCCATGTCCAACGCTTCAATGGATGGGGTTGGGGAAGCAGAAGGAGAGATGAGAGAAGAAGACCGGGGTTAGGACTCAGACAAGCTACAAAAGGAGCTAGGGAGAGAGTCAGATTGACGGTCAGAACCCGAAAAAAGACTGAGTTCATGAGGGGGCATTGGTGTGAGGCAGGAAGGAGAGGGAAAGGATAAGGATAAGAGCTGAGAAGCAGTAGCATTGGAAACAAAATCGGAAATCGGGTCCGGATCCGGGTTGGACCCACCTGACGTGGAGAGCGGCAGGGGAAGAGAAATCTCAGGGAACGCCATCTATCCCTGATTCTTCCACAAATCTACCGAAACGTCCTCCACGTGTCTCTCTCGGAGCCATTCATCGCCCTCCTGAAGTTCCACGCGTCCCTCTGTATCAATCCTGTACTGCACCACGCGTCCTGAACTTCCAGTCGAGTACGGAGATAACAATAACGCCCCTGACGACGGAGAGGGAGTCTTCTGGATAAAAGACTGATCTCTAAGAGAGACTGACGGTCTGTCCGAAGGAACTGCCGGATAAACGGCGCAATGGGAGTCGAAGGACCGTTGAGAAGAGCGGAGCGTGCCACGCATCAATCCCCACAGCTCGCTCGACAGACGAGGGATTGAGGGAAGTGGCTGAGTCGTCAGATTAGCTCCACGTGTCGACCCCCTCGACGCGCTCTCCAGACGAGGGACTGGAGCAGGTGGCTGGGATGTCAGAATGGGGCCACGCGTCGAGACTGGGGTGATTGCCAGGTCGTTGCATCTGCTGGCGGAGATGGCATTGTCAGACTGTGGGGATGGTGCTCCACTGGAGCATGGAGTCTGCGTGCAAACTCGCCGCAGAACCAGAGTAACCAGCGTATGCTCCGGCAATGGGCCTTCTCGGATTCTCCATGGATCACCCCAATGAGGGAGCGGGTCGTTCGGAGCCTCCTTAATCACTGGAAAATCGAAACTGCGGTCTTCCACCATGACCTTCACCGACGACGACAAATCCGCACCTTTCTTCCTTTTAACTCTAATTCGAATTACACCAACTTCCTCTCCGAGCTTCGTCTTAGCATCGAGCTCAACGTAAGAGCCCAGATAATCTGCCACTGCGATGAAGAACTCATCGAACCATAATTCTAGAGGAATTCCCCATATTTGGAACCATGCACACTCCATGCCGAATGTGGAGAATTCCTCCCATCTCAACATTGTGGCCACCGGACCACCGGAGTGTAGATGAGCAGCCATAATCACCATTTTTGGATTGATCTCAGGACATACCTTTAGCCAAAGCTCATTATATCCCAACGGTTTAAGCCTGTAATTTCCTGGATGGAAACCCGTGGTCTCTGCTAACCAGTCCGTCACCTGGGAGATCGACGCTCCTTCTTTGCAGACTAGCATAACCGATTCCTTTAAATCTTCCTTGGCTCTATGGAAGAGCAGTGAATTGACGATAATGGGGACACCAGACTTAGGGGAGGGAGGGGGGCGAGGGGCGGGACGGGGAGAGGAAGTTGAGGGGGAAGGGCGGGATAGGGAGAAACGGTTGTGGGGCGAGGGAGGGAAGACTGAGATTGGTGCTGGGACAAGAGGACCTCCTTAAAGGACGAAGGAGGAATAGGAGGTTGAGGGGGAGCAGGGTAGGGAGGAGAGGGTATAATAGGCTTAGGGCGATAAACCGGGGGAAGAGGAAGGCGAGGTTTCTGAGGGCGAGGATTGGGAGGACCAAATCTAGCTCTTTGCACTAGCAGTGGAGACCCCGCGAACCGAACACCATGCAACATAGTAACTGCCCTTGCGAGCTCCGCCTCAGAGGACATACGGACAAGCGCAAATCCTCGGTAAGCACTGGTCTTCCGGTCCCGGGGCATGACTACATCCATAACCGCCCCGCCCTGCCGAATATCTTTTCAACATTAAGGGGGAACCATCCAGACGGAAATCCTTTGACAAATAAAGTAGGGAAGACAACCCGATTCCTCGCTGCTGCAGCGATGGTAGCATTTTTCCGATGATGAACCTCCTGCCATTCCGATTGCTTTCGGACCTCCACTTCGCCTTCCTCTGCTGGACGCTTTCTTCCGGCTTCATAGTCGCTTTCGTCTGTGGAAGAGTCTCCCCACCGATGTTGTGAGGAATGTTGCCTATTGTCGTGAACGTTCTGGATCTCACCGTCCTTATGTTTGTTTCAATCTGTCCACTGCACTTGATTCTTCCCGAGAGCCCGATCGGTAACACGCCTTTTCATTCTCACTAACTCACCGGATCACACGTCTTTTCATTCTCACTGACAACCTGAGAGAATTTTGGGGAAACTTTACAAAAATAGCACATGATTACACACCAAGTGCTTAAAACTTTTCAAAAAAAAAAAAGTGCATAATAGTTTTTTATTGTTTAGAGTACAAAACTATGCATTGTTGGCCATAAATGATGCAGTTATATCTAAAATGGGTTCATATTATTCAAATGTCATAAATACAAGCAATAAAACATGACACAACAAAACAAAACAAAAAACAAAACAAAACAAAAGGCAACTAAAAGGAACAAAGATATATCCTGGTCTCGAATCTACATGGAGTTACCCTGCTGTGGAGATTGTACGCTATGTTCGACGAAATATGCGATTTAGCTTCAAGGACATTCGTTTCATGTGCCATTTTGAGAGGAGGGTAAATTTAATCACAACATCTTTGCTGAAGAGGTGATCACAATTAATTTCTAGTGGCCTTCGAGTGATTCAACCAGACACAACAGGAAGAAAACCCTCGTATAGAATGAAGGATTGATCTTTGGGTCCTAGGTGGCATGGTCATGGGAAAAATTATAGATTTTGTAGGAATTTCACGACTTATCAGCCAATATCAATGATATTATTGTCGATATCTTGTAAAAAAAAAAGTGTATTCTGAGGGATACCGTATCTCGCATGTGGGGACACCGTGATATAGGCCAATATTGTTGATACTTAGAACACTGGTGAGAGATAAGATGATGCGAACAAATTGAGATTGTTTGGTCATGTCACTCGTGTGGAATGAAGAACGGAGATGGCTCTGGGGGGGACATTGGTTGAGGTTGAAGGGCATAAAAAGAGGACAAGAAGAAGACCTGAAAGGACTTCAATGTAGGTGGTGAGAAGGGATATGAAGGCTTGTTCACTTACCAAGGCTAGGGCTTAGATAAGAATGACTGGTTAAACAATGACTGGAAGCTGACCCTAAATAGCTAGTAAAAGGTTAAGATGACAGTGGCCTAAATGCCATACAGAAACTTACTAAACTGGCTTTAAGCTATAACCATTTAACTTTCTTATCTATCAAAAAATCACGAGAGAGATTTAATTAAAGAATCCCAACGAAGATTCTTTTTGAAATTCTGCTTTGGTAAATGCTCCCTGGCCTGGAGTTATACAGCAAGTGCCTAGTAGAGTTCAGTTTTCTTCCCTCTTAGAAAGTAACATGCAGTCGTTGAACCCAAACTTTAATGATTTCCTTCTTTTGTTCACGTATCTCGTTGAGTGCAAGTTGATAACCTTTGACCATGAGTTGACCAAATTTGACTGCAGACATTTATCCCTTAATAATGTTTGGGAACACAACTTAGCTACACCTAACTCTTTCTGGGTGCATTAGTGAGAATGGACATGCCTGAAGATGGAGTTGTTCTTTCATGAGGTAAAGATCATCATAAGCAAAATAATTGCTTTGAGATGAGTATATAAAGTTAATACATTGGACAGAATGTCTTGCTTTTTGAAAAGATGTGAATTCGCAGCAGGTTTGCCATCAGAGGCTTTTGCCAGTCTTGGCCGAGACATTCTCTCCCTTACATTCTTTACACAATCCAACAACACATGGAAAGGCCACGAGCGCGCGCGCACACAACACAACACAACACAAACACACGTGCGCGCGCACACACAGAGTTCAGGCTCAATGCCTGACCCCTCTGTTTTTCAGCTCCAGTTCCAGTCTAGCCCCACCCCTTCTGGCCCCAGTTTTTGTTTGGATCCAGTTCCATCCCTTTTCCAGCTCTGGAGTAGCCGCAGCCTGGTTCCAGCCCAGCGGCAGCCCTGTTCTGGTTTTGAGCCAGCTGGATCCTGGTCCCAGTTCTGACCAACCCCAATCAACATACAGAGTTCCTTGCAAATCTCTCTTACTCTCCTTCTCTCCTTTTTCATCTCTCTTCCTCTCTTCATATTTTCTGTTATTCGATTACTACATGTGCAAGTGGTGTTGGTTCTATTCTTCTCTGATCAGTCCAGTCGATTAGTTTAGAGTTCCTCTGAAGTCTATATCTTACTCTCCTTTCTCCTTGTTTTCTCCTCTCTTCCTCTCTTCATAGTTCTATTCTTTTTCCTGTTACAGCATGAGCAAATGCCTTTATGGCATGTTTGAATGCAATATCGAGGTGATTGGAATTATTGGTCAAAAGAAAGAAGAAAAGAAAAAACAAATTGTAAATTCCTTGCCATTCATGTTGAGGGTTTGGGCTCCAAATTGAAATTGTCTAACTTTTGCTATTTGATCAGATGACATCAGAATCATCCTTGAGTTTTTGCAGCGTATGTAGTGTTGTCCAAAAAGGTTCCTAATACTGCATTCATCTCTAGCCTTTGTGGTTATTCCAACAAATGCTTCTTCTTTCATCTGATCAGTCTATGGTTGGTTTTGGCCCTTCTCATGCATGTTATGCCTTTTGTGATTCTAGAAAAGCGAGATATAAGTATGCCGGAGGTAGATGGTCCCCAGAATCTTCAGGGAATCTCATCTGGACTGCAAGACCAAACCGAGGTTTGAGCCTCTTCCAATATTTTCTACTTTACAAGCAACCGATTTAGAGATTGTAAAGTTTCTCAAACTTCTATCATGTTAAGTAGCTTTTCCATGGCAGCAAGTACGGGCTTCAGGAAACCCTTTTGTGGGTCTTCTGAATGAACTTGGATTGTTTGGGTTAGGCGTTCTTGGTGCATTATATGCATTGACATGGAAGGAAAAGACAGAGCTTGAATCGACAATCGAATCTGTATGTTGCCTTTCTACCTACATCTTTAAGTTCTTTTTTTCTGTTAGTTCTGATAGACTATTGCTGCTCATTGGCATATGCTATATAGACATGGGCACATGTTGGTGTCAGACATTGCATGTGGTGTCAAACAAAGGGACCCTAGAAAACCCAGCATGTTGACATTTCCATAACAAAGGGACCCTAGAAAACTCGACATGTTGACATTTCCATACAGTTTATGATAAAAATATGTTTTATAAATATATAAAGTTTTTCTACGGCCACACACGCGGACAACCCTGTCCATCAACATGCCAGTGCGCATGTGCAAGATCTGAGTAGTTGGTCAGGTGAGCCACACTGTATAGAGTCCCTAACTAGAAAACCTGTTGGGTTTACTTATTAGGTGGGCCTCAATGCATAAAAGAAATGAACAGTAAGAAGAAGCTTGTTTTATCAGTCCATTTGTTTCATACACACCTGATGAGTGGAGCAGCAAAATTTCAGGGCCAGAATATCTATACAGCATGGGCTACCTGATGGACTGCTGACGTTGTGCAAATGTCTGTGATTTAGGCACACTCATAGGCATCTAGATGAGCAGGGCCATACATGAATGACTATCAAACCTCTAAAATAAATATCACACACTAAAAGGCTGTGTAATTTTTTATTTTTATTTTTTCGAACTGCTATGTCAATGTGTGCCTGAAATGCATCCCAGATGGACGGGAATCGTTTACAACAACTGTATTACAGTGTAAAAAACCCCAGATCTGTGGGGCCCACCATGTTGTATATGTGAAATCCACTCCATCCATCAGGTGATAACCCTTGTAGTTACCATTCATATAGAAAATTGGCCTAGTAAAAAACTGATATGGGCCACACCAATGGGTCAATATAAAAAATTATGTTTAAACCTCTCAAGTTCACGTGGTGCAGCCCGCCTAAGTTTTGGATCAGGATTATTTTTGTTTGTTCCCTTCTTCCTTGTGAGCCACACCTGACAAACAGCTTTGATGAATTGGCTCCAGACATAAACCTATGGTTGGGGTTCCATTCGCATTGTTCCAGGTTGTGTGGCTCACCTGAGCTGTCTATCTGGCTGTTTTCTGCCCCAGGGCATATCATTGAGGAGCACACTTGATGGACGAAGTGGATGTCATGCAGAGAACATGGTAGGCTCACAAAGCTTTCGGGTGTTTTTTGCACTGTGTGAAACAGATGCTTTAGAGGATTCCAGTCCTTCCCCAATTGACGCTAGTCTGACATGACAAATTTCTAAAATGTGAAGTGCCCTTTTTACATAGGTCACCTCACACAGATTACTATTTCTCAACATAGTTCTAAAAACTCGGTGACTCAACTCGAAACTTGGCCGAATCAACATGACTCTACAAGATTTCAAGCTGAGTCGCCAGGAAACTCGCCGGCAACCTCGACTCAGTTGAGACTCAGTCAACTTGATGTGACTCGGCACAACTCGAACCAAGTCACCATGTCTTGGTGATTGCTTTTCAGAATATATATATATATATATATATATATATATATATATATATATATATATATATATATATATATATATATATATAGGGTTTAGGTACTATGCGCTTGAGCTCACGATAAGCTCCCGTGAGGTCGAGCTGTGTGGGCCCCACCGTGATGCGTGTCGACCATCAACACCGTGCATTTGATGGGTCCCCTTTAAATTATGGGATATCCCAAAAATCAGCCGTATACAGAACTCAGGTGGGCCATACCATCTAAAATCATGTGAAGACATGCCAAAAACATATAAAAGCACTTGGTGGGGCCCACCTGAGTTTTGAATGCTGCTGAAACTTGGTCTGAACCCTCATCCAAGTGGGACACACATAATGGATGGGCTGGATTTGCAAACCACATCTCGGTGGGCCCAAAAAACATCCCATGAATGTTTTAATGGTGCACGGCCCCTCTCCACTTCTGTATGTGGCGTGGCCCACCCAAGTCACGGATTGTCTTGATTTTGAAGACCTAGGCCCACGATGGAATGGTGCATCTGACTGATGGGGTAGATGTTCGAAACGCATTATGGTGGGGCCCACACAGCTCGACCTCATGGGATGTTCCCATCAGCTCGAGCGCATAGTACCTTTTTCCATATATATATATATATATATATATATATATATATATATATATATATATATATATATATATATAAAAGGCCAGTGTAAGAGTGTCAAAGCCCCAACAGGACAAGCACTTCTTCTATGAAGTAGTACGTAAATTTTAAATGTTCAGAACCTATTAAATAGCTATAATTACTTAAATATTCATATTACTTTAATAATTCAGTATCAAGTCAAGTCAACATGACCCAGCTGGACATCATGTGACATGCAGATGAAGACTCAGCTAAGTGAAAAAGCAACTGCCATGGCTTTGTTGGAGAAGAACTTTGAGAGCAGATTACAAAATGAGCAAGAAGACAAACTCAAACAAATAGGTAAGGCCAAAGAAGAGCAAGCCTCTTTGTTGGACCAGCTTTCTTCTGCAAACGCTGCATTGATGGTAGTTCGGCAGGAGTTACATAGAGAAAAGAAGTTAGCCCAAGAGCTTAAATTGCAGATAGATCAACTAGAGAGCAACATCACACAAGCCGACGAAGAAAGAAAGATTGTTGAAGCTAAGCTTCAAGAGAAGCAAGATGCAGTTGATGTCCTACAAGACAGGGTAAGCTTGCTTTCCTTGGAGATAAAGGACAAGGAAATGAGTATTGAAAATCTCACCTCGTTGCTTGCCGAAAAGGAATCAGAATGTAAGAGCTTGATTTCTATCTGCGAGCAGACCAAAGCCAATCTTGAGGAGGCAAATTCCGCAGCTGAAGGGTTGAAAGCAGAACTCCTTAAAACTAGGGAGGAATTAGATTCGAAGATATCTTCAATGGAAGATTTGAATGTGAGAATAAAATCATTACTTGCAGAAAGAGACGGACTCAACAAAAAAGTTCAGTCTCTTCAGGAAGAATATAGCAATCTCAAGTCATCTTCCGAAAAACAAGCAGCCTCCGATTCCAAACTCTTATTGGACAAAGACTGCGAACTCAATCTGCTTGAAGAAAAGCTCGGGGTTGCTTTGAGCGAAGCAAGGAGCAACCAAGAAGTGATCACCGATCTAACGAAAGAACGGGACCATTTAAGTACGAGGTTGGAGAAGGAAACAAGCACTGTGAAGAATTTGAGGGGTGAGCTTCAACTCACCCAAGAAGCTTTGGGAGTGTCTAGACTTGAGGCCACCAATCTGTCGAAGCAATTGAAACAGTCAAAACAATCATGCGAAGAACTTGCATTGGATGTCTCCAGGCTTCAGGCAGAATTTGCAGAAACGCAAAAATTGCTTAGTCAGAGTCTGGATGAGGCAAAATTGACTTCGAAAGCACTGTCGGATGAGCTCATTTCAGTTAAAGAAGTTCTACTGAAAACGAAGCAAGAGCTAGTTGCTGTGACGGGAGAGTTGAAAGATGCAGCAGCAGCTCATGAGAGCCTAAAGAAGGAGCTGTTGGAGATCTACAAGAAAGCTGAGATTGCCACTCATGATTTGGGAGAAGAAAGAAAGGCAGTCACTTCTTTGAAGAAAGACCTGGAGGCATCAAAGAAACAGATTGCAACAGATAAAGAAGCCCGGATGAACCTTGAAACAGACTTGGAAGATGCTACGAAATCACTTGATGAAATGAACAAGAACACCTTGTTGCTATCTAGAGAGCTGGAGATTGTGAATTCTAGAACTGCTAGCCTTGAATCTGAGAAGAATATGCTCTACAAGTCCCTTATCGAGCAAAAAGATGCTACAAAAGAGGCAAAGGAGAATTTAGAAGACGCCCAAGACATCCTTACAAGGCTTAGTAAAGAGAGAGAAAATCTGGAGAAGAGGGGTAAAAGGCTCGAAGAGGAACTGGCGGCAGCGAAAGGAGAGATACTGCGACTGAGGAGGGAGATGAATTCGACAAGAAGCCGCCCTATAAGCGAATCCACTCAGCCAAAGGGCAGAGAAGCTGAGGTTGGCACGCCTGTTACCGTGAAACGGAATGGTAGGAGGAGGAAGGCAGGGCCCACATCAGATGCTACTCAATAGCGAATTGAGGTCAGGAGTTCTAATCTGTTCAATATCATATTGGAGATAATTAGCATTACATGATTCTAAGTTTTCGTTTTTGTATTTTATGTTTTTGTTTTTGTTTTTTTTTTTTTTTTTTTTTTTTTTTTTTTTTTTTATAATTTAGCCATTGTAGCATATGTGATATTCGTTTGGATCACATCGATTCATTCTAATGTTTTGACTTGCAGAGAATTTCAGTGTATGGATTTTGACTTGTATGAATTGAAAAATTTTCAGGATGGCTTTGTATTGTATAAGTGAGACACTGAGCTGTGCAAATAGGAGATATTTTGCAATGGGTTGTAGCTTATCCTTGTGTCTCTGTGTTTTTATTGCATGTTAGTAGTTAAAGGGCATGTTTGGATGCACTATCGAATTGGATAGCAGATTTTTTTTTTTCTGTTTTATTTTACTGAACAATGCCTTCTGACTTTTAAAAGCTGTTGCAAGATGATTCTCAAGGAGGAGAAATGACCACCAAAGTACTGTGTACTTGTATAAAAAGTGGAGTGGAGTATTGTGGGGTCCACATGGTATAAAAAGTGGAGTCTGAGTATTGTGGGGTCGGCATGGTGTGCATGATATTAAACCCTTCTGATGGGTGCACCCCACCGTGATGATCAGTTGGTAAAAAAATCACGCCAATGTCATCATTAGGCAGACCCCACCATAAAAAACAATATACACCACTCAAAAACTTCCAAGTTAGCTTGTGGGCCACCTAATGATTGGATTTATCTGATTTTGTGTTTGTCCGATCATTATGATGGGGTGCACCTGTTGAACTGGTTGGATGTCATACAAACATCATGTGGACCCCACAATCTTCTAACTTAGACCACTTAAAAAAAACAAATTAATGTCGATTAGTCATCTTGGCGGCCCGTATAAAATCTTGGCTGAGAGGGGTGTTGGACAACATCATTTCTGACAACCAAAGTGCGTTTATCCCCAGCAGGCAAATTATCGATTCAGCTCTCATTGCTTACGAATGCTTAGACTCGAGCCATAGATCGGGTTTGAAGGGCCTCCTTTGCAAGCTCGACATCGAGAAAGCTTATGATCACGTTGGCTGGAATTTCCTCCAATATATGTTACATTGTATGGGCTTTGGAGCGAAGTGGAATGGTTGGATGAAGGAATGCGTTGAGACTGCTCTTTCTCTGTTCTTCTCAATGGATCTTCGAAAGGGTTCTTTAGCGTGGCCTTTGTCAAGGGGATCCCCTATTCCCTTTTCTTTTTCTCATAGTTAGGGAAGCCCTTTCCAGGATGATGAGAAAAGGGCAAGAGTATCATTGGCGGCTTCAAGGTCAAAGGCATGAGTTCTCAGATATCTCACATCCAATTTGCAGATGACACGCTCCTTTTCTGCAAGGCAGACTTCGATAAAATCAGCAACTTGCGTACTATTATCCAATGCTTTGAGGCAACTTCAGGGCTCAAAGTTAATCTCCAAAAATCGAAGATGTTTGGTGTAAATATGGAGGAAGAAGAATTACGCAAGTTTGCAGACTTCTTCGAGTGCTCCATAGGCAGTTTGCCTACTACTTTTATTGGTCTCCCCCATGTATAGGTAAATCCCTCAGCTTTTTATGAGACAGAGTCATTGTCAGATTTAAAAGTTATTTGGCCAGATGGAAGTGCAGATATTTGTCATTAGGTGGTCATCTTACATTGATTAAATCGGCGTTATCGAATCTGCCCCTTTACTACATGTCCCTCTATAAATGCCCGCTTTCGGTCCTTGCTACTCTCGAAAAGCTCAAACGTGACTTTCTGTGGCATGGGCGAGAAGAGAAAAAGAAATTTCATCTCGTGGAATGGAAGGTCTGCAAACACATTAACAGGGTGGCATAGGAATCAGGGACCTCAAAAGGATGAATCGTGC
This sequence comes from Magnolia changhungtana, assembly GCA_030180095.1. Lineage (NCBI taxonomy): Eukaryota > Viridiplantae > Streptophyta > Magnoliopsida > Magnoliales > Magnoliaceae > Magnolia > Magnolia changhungtana. The sequence continues at coordinate 10,730,395 of JASAUF010000658.1, forward strand.
TCTTTTGGGTAAATGGATTTGGAGGCTTGGAACAGAAGAAAGGATTCTTTGGAATTCTCTAATCAAGAGTAAATATAGTCGAGCAAAGGGCGGCTGGTGGACAAAGAACTCCTCAACTTATAGAGCCTCTGCCGTTTGGAAAGACATTCTGTCTATTAGACAGGATGTTTTTAAAGGTATCAGTTTCGCCATCGGAAATGAGGTTAAAATCCGATTTTGGGAAGACATTTGGGTGGGGGAAGTGGCACCGAAAGAGAGATTCCATAAGATTTTTCGTCTTGCCCCTAAGCGAGACATTTCGATAGCAAAATGTTATTCTTTTAGCAGGGATGATATCGTTTGGAACCCCTTATGTCCCAGAAATCTTTAAGATTGGGAGCTCGAAGAATTCCTGGCTCTCTTTTGATGTATCAACAGTTGCAAGATAGACAAGTTGGGTGTAGATCGATCGTGTGGAGGCCGGACAGATCTCGAAAGTTCTCAGTTGCTTCATTATACACTTCCCTCGACAGCAACAACTCCTCTTCCATTGCTTCATTGACGGCTCAGGTATGGAAATATAAAGTTCCTCCCAAGATAGCTGCTTTCGGATGGTTGGTCGGCAAGAAGAAAGTCCTGACTATTGATAATCTGAGAAAAAAAGGAATGATCCTTACAAAGGTCTGTCTCTGTTGCATGGATAATGAAGAATCGGTCAATCACTTATTCATTCACTGCCCTTTCTTCATCAGCGTTTGGTCAGCAACCTTAAAATCTTTTCATATTTCATGGGTTTCTCCTGATGCGACAGACCGGCTTCTCCAAGCATGAGGTGGTCCTTTTGGCAAGGAGAAGAAAACAGTGTGGGGAATGGCTCTATTGGCAGTTTGGTGGTCTATATAGGAAGAAAGGAACGGAAGATGCTTTAACGACATCTCTAACTTGGCGGAATCAATGCTTCGTAGAGTCCAACATTATACAGCTGAATGGGCCTCCATTTTAGTTAACCTTCAGGGCTGTAATTTGTTATGTAATTGAGGGTATTCACATTTCTATCTCTGCGAGTTTTATCCTCTCTTTCTGCTTTCTGTTTGTTGTTTTTCTAATTTTTGTTTTCCTGTTCATCTGCTTTTCCTTTTTAATAAAGTAATCGTAACCTCTCCAAAAAGAAATAAATAAATAATTAATTAATGAGCCATTTTGGTGATTGAACACCTCCTGTAGTCCTGTGAAACATATTTAATTATTATTTTATTTTATTTTAAGTAAAGGCATTGTTTGGTAATACCAGTGAGGAATTTTGGGGTAAAAATCCCAATTGAAAATGCCTGATATCCGTATCAGCTATCAAGGGATTGTGCTCCACATTGCAACTCTGTTACCTTCAAGTTGGACTTGAGAGGCGTGTGATTGCAATTTGAACCGTTCACACTACGGTGGGGCCCACCTGAAAAGTGTTGTAGGCTGAGCTTATGTTGCAACGTTGTTGCACGGGAGCTGGACTTCTAAAAAGTTGCCAAATTCCTGGGAGGAACGCACCTTGACCTACCGCGCGTTCGAGCTATGTGGGGCCCACCGGTGATGTGTACGTGGAATCTAAACCGTGCGTATGTTGCGTCGCCTAATGTTCACCGTACATCCCAAGAATCATTCTGATCCAAAATCTGACCCGGGGTCACAAAGATATACCTGTGCCCGGGGTTGTGTGGGGTCCACTGAGATGTCCGTGACAAATCCACTCCGTCCATATGTTTTAAAAGATCACAATAGGATACGATTCTAAAAATTAGGCAGATCCAAAACTCAGGTGGGCCACACCAATGAAAGAGTGGGAACAGAAATGTCCACCGTTGAAACCTTACTGGAGTTGATCATGACGTTTATATGCCATCCAAACCGTTCACAGGGTTACTACCACCCAGGTAAACCGTAGGAACAAATTTCATGCTGATGCAAAACACACGAGTTTTGGATCTGCCTGATTTTTAGAATCCTGTCCTACTGTGGTCTTTCAAAACAAATGGACGGAGTGGATTTGTCACGGACACCTCTGTGGGCCCCGCACCGCCACAGACACAGGTATATCTCTGTGCCTGGGGCCACAGGCAATCCGCTTCCTCCAAAATTCAGGTGGGATGAGCAATGTACAAATCACGATTGAACTTACGTATCCACGTGGTGTAGCCCAAATGAGTATTTAGAAGTTCTGTATTCTATCGTGTCCCTCCATCCTAGTGGTTTACACGTGATGAACGGTTCGGATGGTATATACAAACATGGTGGACGCCATATTTCGTATGGAAGTTTCTATGGTACGAATCACTCTCCCTAATGTCCTCCATTGTTCACTTTGGTGAGGCCTACCTGAGTTATGGATCAGTCAAGATTTTGGAATCAAGGCCTAATATTGCTCATCTCACCAGATGCACGGTGCGATTCAACATACACATCACGGTGGGACCCACACAGCGTGCATCCGAACGCATGTGACCCGTCCGTCCATCCAATCAATCATCTCACTAGAGGCTAGACTCGCATGACATGATAGTTCACCACCATGATGTCAACAATCCTGGTGACTCTTCACCGTACGCATAGATAATCGTATGACAATCTAGACCATCCAAATTATGAAAACAACGAGCTACATTCAAAACTTACGCTAAGATGATTGTAAAATTCTGAAAATTCAGCTTTAACCATCCATTTGGTATCCAACAGTTGGTTGGCTAGGATTAGTTAGTCAGCGCAAATCTAGAGATGTGGTCCATTCACAATGTGACCTACAATTTGTATGGTTTAGATGGTCATAGATGATTGCTACATGTGAGGATGAGTGAAGAAAATGGTAGTGAACTAACCTAAGAGCTAACACAGAAGGAAGCCCCCAACTAAATTCCTCACGGCATAACGTTCCCATCCTCTTTCTGGAGCTTCTACGCAAATTGGCCGTGTTTCACAACTGCCTTCCGAATGTCACGTTGGTGGACCCGTCCATTACGATGAACGGCCCAGATCAGATCAAAAAACAAAAAAATAAAAATAAAAATAAACAGTCCGACCACAGTGGGAGTCGAACCCACGACCTTTTGATCCGAAGTCAAACGCGCTAATCCACTGCGCTATGCGGTCTTGTTGTTATGATGTTGAAGAAAATGATTATATACTATATATTTTGAACCACATTGACACATTTCTCAATCTGGACCGTCCAAATTGTAAGCACAATCTTAGATGAAACATGACCTAAAAGTGATGTGCTTTAGTTATATTAACCACGTACTTTAGAATGTGAATTTACGCCGACCATTTTCATTTAACTGTCCACCATCTAATTCCACACGATCTGATCCCAGCCCATCCGTTTGTGAGATGCAAGTGAGCCCCACATTATAAATTCGCAGCCGAAGAATTCGACTGGTGTCAGCTCATCGTCTGGATCGAATATATGGACGGTTGAAAGTGCTCGGACAAAACACAGCTTTTCATGCAAGTACCCGGATAGTTTGATGGACTTGAGATCCAGATCGTCCAAGCTATTTGGGGTAAGGAGAGAGTTCTACGACTGAACTGAAATCGGATTGCGTATTGAGTTACTCAGTAGGCTTTTATCGTACTGAGTAAATTCTGTTGGGCCCAACATGAATGTATGTGGTTTGTCCACACCGTCCATCCGCTTTTTCAGTTTATTTTAAGGGTTGAGCCCAAAATTGAAGAACATCAAAATATCAAGTGGACCATACATAGGAAACAGTGGGAATAATAATTTCCACCATTGAAAAGTTTCTAGGGCCCACAGTGATGTTTATTTGTCAGCCGACCTGTTCATAAGAACAGAAAGAGATGGATGAAGGGAAAACAGAAATATCAGCTTGATCCAAAGTTTTTGTGGCCCCCAAGAATTTTTCAATGGTAGACACTCAATTGACACTGTTTCCTATAGTGTGGTCCACTTGTATATGCTTCATTTTTGGGCTCAAGTCCTAAAATTATTTTTAAATATAGATGGATGGAGCAGATAAAGTAGATAAATCACGACAGACAACACACAGTTTACTCAGAATGCAATCCGCTTCCAAGTTCCAACTGAGCTCCCTGAATCGGCCTAACTCAGGATCCGACTTGCGGCACTTGCCCGAATTGAACGAGCCGATATAGGAGGCGTCCGCCTCGTCCCAAGCACGTGCTACGCTCTATAATTAAAAGGTATGTTTCTTTCATTCTTTTTTGTACGTTAGACCATCGATATTGATCCGTACAGTTGATCGAATGATAATCGGTGGCCATTGAAAGGTTAACTCAAAAATGAGGCTAATCAAGTTGCTCTCCCTCTATCTCATACACATCCATCCATCCTTATATTCTCTTACAAATGGATCATAACCAATGTGCGTCTTGGCCTACTAGTCAAAAGACAATGAGTTGTATTGAACAATGTGATATGCCTTAAATAATATCTATTGTTGTCTTAAATTTATATGATATAGATTATGTGAGAAGATATTCCTCTAATCCTTATAAACTTGACATTGAACAATGATCACTGATTAGAGCTTTGACCGACACAAATGCTTGAGATACATCCGTGGACACCATGCTTTAAAATGTTTGACTATCTCATGTAAAAGGACTCAATTGGTTAGAATTAAAGGTCTGCACCGTTGAGTCTACTTGGTATCGATTATTCCTTCATCCATAACTTACATGGAAGTATAAGTGTGCTATAAATATAGGATCAACTATTGGACAATTAAAATCAATAATCTAAGGGCTCATTAGATGCTCAAGGGCTTAACAGTGAAAGAAAAATTATTAATCTTTACTTGAGGGCGGGTATAGGTCTTAGGTCTTGAGTAAAACTAGGGACTTGTTTATGGCTATATATGATTATATCAGTAACTGATCAAATAGTTTTATTGCTTAGGCATAGCATTTAAAGGGTTTTAATCGACTTATCAAATAGTTTTATTGCTTAGGCATAGCATTTAAAGGGTTTTAATCGACTTTACAAAAGTTTTCAACCATTAAAATTTTCTTTTAACCATTAAAGCTTATTTTATTACATTTCATGATTATCTAATGGCCCAAGTTTGATATTCTACCACTTTATTAGTGTGAGATTTGAATTCATGGTAGATGAGCTGAACAGTGAAAAGATTGAATCATGAGCATTGCAAATTTCATTCACAATGTGGTACATTGATAGGGTTGTACAGCACCGTACCTAGGTGTTCCCCTAAAACCAACTCCTCATTTAAGATCATATTGTACAGGAGTATAGAAATTAAGGAGAGTGAGGGCATTGGAGAGAGCCAACACACTCCCACTTAGACATCACCCTGTGGAGAGAGAAGAAAAAGTGAGTGCCATCATCCCATCTTCCCACTTTCTTCTCTTGATCTCTGTGCATGTGATATATCTTTGTAAGCATTTTATTTTATCCTTGGTCCCTACTAGGGAATTAGACATTGGTTCTCTCAACTCCGTCTACAATAGATTAGGAAGAGGCCTCTTCAATTAGAGAATAACAGTTTTAAGCCTCATGATTCATCATGCAGGTAGGATCTAAGTCCTTCATCTCGGTATTTGATCTTTGTAAAATTCAGAAATTTTTGCACACACGATTCCTTGAGAATCATATGATTGAATTTTTAAAATGGTTCACTTTTCACTGACGTAAAACCCTTAAATCTGCCAACAAAACCCACCTGACAAATAGATTAGATCTTATACCCGTGTGCTGGCCTGCTCTATATGAATCGACCATTTTCTCAACCCTCGTTGCCATATCGAGCTATGTTACTAGTAGATATTAGACTCGCAAAACAGCTTCATAATCAATTAAAAAATGTTCGTGACTCACATGTAGCGTAGTTGTTCTGCAAATCAGACTCTCACTAATAAAGGTGATGAGCATTTGTTCAGAGTATCCGATGCGGCAAGCTGAAAAATAAACAATAAAAAAATCTAGTCAACGGGGAACTTGTTCGTGCAAAGCAGGATTCTAACTTCTTTACAACGACAATAGCAAGAGACCAGATCACCTACAATCGGTTGTAGTCCCAAGTACCCAACCACCCGCAGTTGGCATTTGCAGAAAATCCTGGCATTGATCTATACCTCCTTTAGATAGATCCCTGTGCTGCCTAATGTAGAGCTATATCTGCTACCGATCACACTTGAGCACCTCACCTTCCAAAAAAATCTGAGCCATAGTATCATGACAGGAGCAACGCAAACTCACTTAAAGGCCAGACTGCACAAATCACATTGGCTTACAACCGCCTATTGTTTGGGGCAAGGTGGTCCACACAGTTAGTGGACCAGCCCCATTATAAGGTTAGGCAATTGTTGTTATGGGGACCCAAGTTTTGCACAGCTGGGATGCTCCACATAGATGACAGATTGAGAGATGGTAACTGCGGCTGATCATTACTCTTTTGGAACCCCATCCCATCCGTCAATATGGCTCTACCACGACTCAACCCATTTGAAAATTCCTTCCAGCCAATGCAATACCGTTCTCTTCCCTATTGACTGTGCTTTAATTTTTGGAGAGACGGAGAGATTCAAATTCAAATCCACCGCTAGAATATGATTTCTCACAAGAAACAAAATCATGCATGAAATCAAAGAATTACAAGGATGCAAAACGACAGATAACCCTCTGTACACGTCAGAGCACTTGCTCAGACAGTCTAAATGAATAGACCGAAGAAAACTCCACACAACAGAAGAGGTACATCTTCTCTCCCCACATCTTTCATCTGCATTCGTTCTGATCATACAAAACCCAAGTGACAATGGAAAGGTCTCTGAGGTTTAGTTATTCAGTTGGACGTTGCAAGTACACAGTAACTGGGCATTGAAGGGTAGTGAAAGAGCATGATGCTGTGGTCCTGCGGGCTTCCCTCTCTTATCTTCATTGTGGGACTTGCATTGGATGCAGGAGCCGGCTTTTGTTATCCCATTGGATGTAGGCAGCAAAGTACAAAGAAGAAGAGATCAGTGAGAACGGGATGCAGTGGTCGGCTTCCCTCTCGTCTGCCGAGTGTTGTAAGACTTGCAATTAAGGCACTTCTGGGCAACAACATGAAACTTGACTTGTGAGTTCATCCCACAGTCGTTGCAAAGGATCCACACCTGCCAATCATCAATAGCACTACCTTATTAGGAGCCAGGGTCGCACTGGGTTCTTTCAAAAGGTAATGCATATGCATGCAAGCAACAGTTGCTTTCATAATCACCCCAGAGTATCTAGAGAAACACCAGAAAAGCACCACCATCAACATGGAGGGACCACCAGAGATTGTTCTTTCTCAGGAAGATATGAGTTACAATCCCACAAGGACAGAGCATTTGGGTAATAAACAGCATTTATGGAGGGAACGTCCAATCTCATGAATTTTGGGTTAGCATGCATCTTTACCACATGCTCCTCTGCTTCCATTGAGAATCAATTCACATCATATGGCAAGGATTTTGCAGTACGATGTTGCGTGTGTTAATTATGCCTCTCTTGTTCAAATAAAATAAAGGGGGTTAAGATGGTGGTTGCAAAAGTCTAGGATTGTTCCCCTTAGATTTAGTACAGATCATTGGCAACGATTCAAAAACATCATTACATGCAGCAATGCTCAAAATTTTCGGCACAAGGAACACGACTCCACAATTGGTGAGCTAACTCGACCTACCACCTATTTCAAGCATTTTGCCTTTGAAAATATCAATAGAAGTCCTTAGGCATAAACCATACAACTGATTGCAGGTGAGCAGTTCTCATTCCAAAGTAGATAGATTTTACGGGCATCTCATTAGATACAATAACTACAATCACATCTGTGGAGATTCATGTGATTCATACAAGGGACTTGCACCAAAACTTCTGATATGTCTGTGTCTGTGTCAGTGTTTTAAATAGCGAATAGCGTGTAGCATAGCATTCAACCCTCGGGGGTAAGCTACACAGCATATAGCCTACTACATTTTAAATCAAGGTTGCGCTTGGTTGCACAAAATCATTAAATTTCATGATATTTTACACCAAATTAGACTGATTAATAATGAAATTTCATGATATTTGGTGCAACCAAACACAACCTTGAATAGTATGAAAAAGGGGGGCAAAGATTAAGAATAGAGAAAGACATAGCAATGGAACTGATCTAATACTGATATTATTTTACTAAAATCATTTAAAATATTAATTGATTATAATGTTTTAGTCCATAGTGTGTAGTGTAAGCTATGTAGCGGATAGTATATGCTACTTAGCATTTAACGTATGTCACATGTAACTTAAGCTATTTTCATGGGCTACGTGGAATAACCTACACGCTACATGGCATGAGCAATTTACAAACACACGTGAGAGAGAGAGAGAGAGAGAGAGAGAGAGAGAGATTACCATTTTATTTTGGTAGGATTCAGGCATGGGTGTAGCTGCAATCTCCATGTCAATTTTTTCCCATACTTTTGACATATCACAGACAGACTTGGAGCAGAGAGGGCAAGCGTACCTGAGATGCATTTCTGCCATAGTAAGATTACTGGAAATCGAAAAACTACTCTGACTGAAAAGGGAAAAGGAAACTCACTGCAAATGTTGCTGCATCTCTTTCAAGCAATTCATGTGAATAGTGTGTCCACATGGCAAGACAGTAACTTTATTTGTCGATTCAAATAGATACTGCAAAATCATGGAAGCATGCCACAAGTAAAAAAACCCAGAAGTACTTCTATCCTCAAAGTGGCAGAAATTCCAAGGGAAGCATGAAACTCACCTCAAAGCAAACAGGACAGTCATGGTGCATTGCTCCTTCGATGCAGGGGTGGCTGTTCTTTAATAGAATAGAGTAACAGCAACCTTGATTTGAGAGAACCAGAAGAGGAAAATCAGTAAGCAGGCAGGACTAATGATCCATAAATCTTTAGAAGTGTATTATCATTGCAACTATATCCTTTTCATCTACACATCATGGACATTGAATTTTCAAAGAATTCCAATGTCAAACACAAATCAACATTATCATTAGGACAGAAACCTTTTAGAAGAATAATTATCAGGACCTTCCACATTAGGAAACTTCATGACACAGAATTAGGAAATAAACAAGATGGGGCTTAATCTCTTCAAAAAATACCTCTGGTCCAGAGGGTCAAGGAGAAAAATTTTAGGACAGCTATTTCTAGGGCATCTGGACACTCCTTGGAACCTTGGTGGTTTTTCTTCATGAAATGAGGACTTCAGGGTGTCATCGCGCAAATAAGCCAGTGGATGCCCTTGCTAAAGGTGTTTCCCATCTTCATCTCATTTTTGGTTTATCCAATAGCTTGATGTGTTGGGCACTATTATGGCTCTTTTGGTAAAATGCTGTTGACTACCAAAAGATGAAGTAAGAAAACAACAAATTTGTTTTCGGGTGTCATAGCATGCTGCTTATATCAAGGATTGACACATCCTCAGATGCAAGTCGTCCAAGTCGACTTGAACCCAGTCAAGTCCAAACTGATTCAGCACCACAAGTCAGTATTGACGATAGAGAGTGGCTCAGCCCAAGTCAGCCAGGTACTCAGCCGAGTCACGACTCAATTCAGAACCAAACGAGTCAGTTGTGTTACATAGTAAAAAAAACTACAAGTTATACATGTGACACCTACATGTGTCTATGTTGGTCTGCCAAATCATCAAAGATATTAATGTAATAACCACTGACTACACATTAACAATTATTAACTTCATGACATTATTAATCTAGAAAAAACCAGCAGATATCACCACAAAGGTGATCTTGAGCTACAAGTTCACATAAAAATTCAGTATGTCTAGCATTAAATAGACAGCAGAGATGACGACAAAAGAAAATGCTAGCATGACCACCGGACTTACCACATTTATAGCAGTGAAAAAAGTTTTCACGCCCGCCAATTCTGCAACCAAACACAAGTACTATGTGAGTCATGGTGACCAAGAAATCTTGGATTTATCCCAAAAAACAAAGGCAATCCAAAAACGACATCCAGAATAGCAGAGATTCAGTAGGGAACCTGCAAATCCCACAACCATTGCAGTGGTATTGCTTCTTTGATATCTGCAAATTGGGAAAGAAAGCAAAAAGATAAATATATTCAGCTTCATAAATATAGAGTATGACGCCCCAAATAAACCATTTATAATTTTACTAAAGAAGGTTTTGAGAAGGATTTGTCCACTAACATCATCATCGAACAATTTGCAAGTCTCACAAAAGTATTTCCCCATGCACACACCACAGCTGATACAAACTTGTCTAACCTGATACCAGCAGCAGACAATCACAACAAATGAAAACAGATTAATTAGAGAAGAATGACTCCCAAAGCGGGCAAACATGAAGAGCAACATGGAAAGTTGCACGATAAACTATTGGAGATAGAAGAGAGGACAAGAAAAGCATCAGATAATGACAAAATAAAACATGAGCATAATATCATCTTAAAATGTTTTCACAAGCATCTTTTGTTTTACATGGAAGAGTGCACACTGCACAGTACCATGCAATCATCCATTGAAATAAATCACTGCCATCGCCCCATTCTGACAGATTAAAATCATCAAACAGTTTAGTATTTATACTGTAAAGGAGTGGTTATTTACAGTGTGAAAAATATCACTGAGATATTGAGATTCTCATGATATTATTGTGAAAATTTTGTCAAATCAGAAATGATATTATTAATACCACTAGATTTTCAAAATATCGACACTTCATTTTTTTGCTATTTTGTCGCAATGATATCCTCTCTTCTTTTTTCCTTTTTCCTTTTTTGAAAGATAAGAATTTATTGAAGAAGGCAGCAAGAGCCAATCGCAAATAAGGATCGGATTCTTAGAGAACATGAACGTTGACGATAATATCCCAATATTAATGCGGAAATTATTCAAAAAATTTAACTGACTCATTTACAATTATATATCTAAAATATTAAAATTATTTGTTTATTTAAAATATTTATTGTTCTGCGAGATTTTCCCGATAATATCCCGAGGAAAAGCTCGTGTTGAAAATCTCCCAAGAAATACGCATACCAATAAATTCCCAAGATTGATATTTGTCACTAGATATATGAACTGCTTGGGGTGAGAGAAATAGGAGGTGCTTTGAGAAAAAGTCTGAAACGATGGATTGAACCTTCCATAAGGCCTTAACTTGGGTCACCAAGTGGGCTTCAGGTTTGAAAGATTTGGATCCTTGCATCATTGTAGCCCTTTGGGGCCTATAGTCTTTTCTTTTCTTTTTAGTGCTTTTTGTTGTATTCTTTCCCGCTTCGGTTGTGGTTTTCTAATAAATCACCGTTGCCTCTCAAAAAAAAATTGATCTGCATAGGCAACTTGGAGCATTTTCATGAAACCGAAAAAAGTTCTCACTTATTTGTTCAAATTCTACCCAATTTGGAAGGGGGAGGTTAGCATGGCACTTCCAAGGTATTCAGTAACAGTAATGGCCGTTACATTACATCAAAATCTTTTCCAAAGGCCTAAAAAAAAGGTATCAGCATGTTATGGGCCTTTTTTCAGATGGGGTGTTGCAGCCCTATATCCTGTAACAGGGTCCCACAGTAACCATTCTAGACAATGCAAATATAGATCTTCAAAATACATCTTTTAGAAGAACCCAAATAAATCAAGAGCACTTAAGGGATCATAATTGATGAAGTGACCGTTCTCAACAGCTTGTGATAAACTACTTATAATCTAGACCTATTGTTGGCCTGTACCAAAGAATAAATTGAAGATGGACACAGGTTTGAAACTTACATCCTGTTCGGTGCCACAAAGTGAACATATGACCTGAAAGATAGGGTGGAATCAAATTAGGATACTTTGGGAAATAAAAGGTCTTGATACCAGCCATGAAAATTGGTTGGGAAGGAATCTACCTGTTGTACTTGATGACGCGGTAGGTCATGTCTGTGTTTCTTTTCAACATTAATAGAATTCTGTCAGACAAACTATAAATTAGAATCAACACCATCAAAACACAAACACAGTGCGAGTATAAATTACACTAAACAAGTCATCAGATTGACGATGCAAAATAATGATTTTATTTCCTAATCCTAACATAGAAAAAAAAAGGGGGGGGGGGGGGAGGGGGTGTTGTGCGAAAAAGGTTTGTAGTTGTAGCAGTGTTTCATTCCATATTTAAAGCAATAATTTCAACAATCATGCTGTTAATTGTTAGCGTAGGGAGCGTCCTCAGCATCAAAACACAAACACAGTGCAAGTATAAATTACAATATAAACAAGTCATCAGATTGACAATGCAAAATAATGATTTTATTTCCTCATCCTAACATAGAAAAAAAAAAAAAAAAAAAAGAAGCCACCCCAAAAAGGATCGAAAAAGGTTTGTAGCAGTGTTTATTTCCATATTCAAAACAATAATTTCAACCAGCATCGTCACTATGAACATAAGCAGCAACAGCTACGACCCAGTGGCTGCAACTGCTACCAACAGCAGCCCCTGCCATTGCCACAAGCAGAGTTGGCTGTAGCCGCCACCACCAGCAGCGTCCGTCATGTCTCCCAAGCAGCATTCCATCAACAGTTGCCAGCGGCTATTCGCCTCCGCCACTGACAACAGCATAGACCAGCCCTCGGCCATCTTGTCATTCATCCGGCCACTCATCATGGTATGTAAGGCGCCCCATTCCCCTTTTACGTTTGTGCATGTAGCCTTCCGGTTTGGTTTTCTTATGGGACATTTGAGTTAGCATTTCGTTTATCTGTTTGTGACGGAGGGTCAGAAACTTTCCGCTGACAAGGCATAACTACTGTAAAACTGGATGGTTGCAACTATCTCACATGGTTGCAGTCAGCCATTATGTACCTTGGTGGCAAATGTAAGTTGGGACTTGGGATACATCGATGGAGTAAAAAAGAAACCTTCCGTCAATGATCCCAACCCCTAAGGACATTCGTCTTGAACCTCTAGATGACCTTGAGATGCATCACCATTTTTTTTTTGAAACATGAAGGAATTTCATTAAAAGAAAGAAAGAAATAAAAAAAGGGTTGCTGAGAAAGCAGGCCTCAAATTACACTCCTAAAAAGAAGAAATCATGACCCGACAGATCCTTAACATTCGAAGCCCAATCGATGATAAGACGCTTGGCCAACGTCGCCACTATCCCAGCTGAATTGGATAAATTTCTGAAGCATCTATTGTTTCTTCCCCCCAAACTGACCACCAGACTGCAAGGACAGCCATCCTCCAGATGCTGTATCTGTCATTACTTGGCCTGATATTGCTTATTCAATCCATATCATCAGCCAGTTTCTCAAAGCCCCATGCTCCCATCATCTCAACATTGCCTTTCAAATCCTTTGTTGTGTTAGGGAAGGGTATTCTTTATTGCCTTCATGGCCATCTTCATATTCGCGCCTACTGTGATACCGATTGGGTTGGCCCCTCCAATGATCATAGCTCTACTTCTAGCTACTGCACATTTGTTGGTGGTAATCCAGTGTTTTCAAAAAGCAAGAAACAGTCTGTTGTTGCTCATTCCCCCACAGAAGCTGAGTGCCAATCTATGAGACATGGCACTAGTTAGATTCCATGGCTTCACTCCTTTCTCTCAAACCTTGACTTTGCCACTGTCTCCTATTCTGCTATACTGTGATAAACGGGCAGCTACCACATTGCTACAAACCCCGTCCTTCATAAGCGAACTAGACATATTATGGTAGACTGTCACTTATGTTCACAAAAAGCTAGATTCTGAAATTATCTCGATGCCTCACTTGTTGAAAGGATATTATCTCTCTCTACGCCTTGAAGGATCAGCTAACAGATATTTTCACTGAGGCTATTCCTAGCTCTCATCTTGTTGAAATTGTATCCAATGTTTTAAATATCATTATCATGTAATGTATGGATAAGTATCGATTATTGCATGGGATATATCGGTTGTATCGCGTAATGTATCGCTATTGTTGGGAATGTATCACACCCTTGGGATACGGATAAGTATCGATTATTGCATGGGATATATCAGTTGTATCGCGTAATGTATCGCTATTGTTGGGAAACATGAGAACATTGAGAAATTGGTTGGATGTTTCAATGAAACTTCAAGGATTGTTGAAAAAGACATCAATACACACTTAGAAATCAAAACGTTACAAAAATAAATAATAAAAAATGCACATAATAGGGGCTTCCTTTGTTCGGAGTCCTAATATATGTGCTTTCCAACTGAATTGATGAAAGTATATTCAAAGTCTATTCATATAATTTATAAACGTAAGAAGACGTGTATGGAAACACAAGCAATACATCAAAAGCAAAAGAAGAATCGCTAGATCGGGTTACATAAATGTTAAATTTTGTGTTTGGATATAAAGATCGCAACTGATTGTGAGAAATTAATAAATTTTATTTTTTCTTAATTTTCCGCAACTTGACCCATCTCCCCCAAATCTCGAAATCGAAGTTCCAAATCCATAATTTTTCATGGAAAACATAAAAAATAATAGATTTGTAACTTTTGACATCGGTTTAACGTGATTTACAACAAAAACATAGATCGGAAATTGAAAATGCTCACTAGATCAAATAGGTGGGATATATTAGCACAACTTGTGTGTTTTGTATCGCACAGGTGGGATACAAGATATATCATGGGATATATCGGCTGATATCGTCGATATTTAAAACACTAATTGTATCCAAGCTGGGCATTATTAACATCTATGCAACAGCTTAAGGAAGAGTTTTGATGTAGTGAGCGTCCATGGATGAAAACTGTCCTCAGACCACCATATGTTTAAGTTTATAATTTTTTTATTTATTTATTTATTTTTTTTTTGCCGCGCGGGGGGGGGGGGGGTTGTAATTTCCACACCAACAAGATGAGAAGACAAAAAAAACCTCTATCAATATGTCCCTGTTCACTGAACATCTACCTTTGATTTCAAAAATAGTCCATGCCCCTTGGCATGCACACCCCACCATGGTGTGCTGTAAAGGCCGTTACATAAAGGTAATGGTGGCAACCGTTACACGTTATGGGGTCGTAACAGCTGTTATAGAAAAAAATAACCTGTACTTGCCGTTAACGGCAAGTTACGTCCCCTATAAAGGCCATAATAGCCCCGTAATGGTCTATTACGAGACGGATACAGGTTTTTCATACTTTTTAATCAACATTACGAGGCAGATACAGGTTTTTCGGAGATTCTCTCTCTCTCTCTCTCTCTCTCTCTCTCTCTCTCTCTATCTATATATATATATATATAAAGACCGTAACAGCCGTTATGCCCCATATCATAAAGGTAACGGTAGTGGCCGTTACAGCCACCATTACCGTTACGGAACCCCTTGCACCCCACACAGTCACATATGCATATGTGTGTGGAGGAGGTCTCACACAGAACTAGTTGGTAGATACTGCTATCCTCCAAGTAGTGCATAAAGTTTAATGTGTACAACATCCAACTCATCTAAAAGCTTGGTTCCACCATGCAGAATAGCTAATGCAAAAGTAGACTTCTCCACTCATCATGTGGGTCACACCATAGAAAACAATGGACAGCTGCCAATCTAGCGCAAGGCACACATGTGCACCACCTGATGAGTGGCTAGTCCGATTTTTGCGTTGGCTGATCTTCATGATGGACCCAACCCATTGGACAGGTTGCATGTCACACACATACGCACAAGCAATTATGCACTAGTTGGACTGTATCCCTAGCATCCAACTAGTTGTGTGCATATCTACGTGTGGGTGGATGTGTTGTTCTGAAATCTCAATAGGATGGAAAATATGGATTTTCTGATGCAGAATTGCCTTAAAATTTAAAATAAAAGATCTCCACATGCCTTTGTTCGTAAATACTTCTTTTCTACAATAATGTCCTGTGCAAATACAGGCAACTAGTAGGAATGTGAAATCATAGAATGAGCTTACCACTGAAAAGAAAAGGTGTTTTGCTCGGATGTGGAAGTTTAACAGTCTTAGGGCCTGTTTGGCCGGGCGGAATGGAAGGGATTGAATGGTATTGGAAGGGATTGGAAGTTAAATCTCGGGATTGGCTGGGCTTGCCAAACAGACTGGGTGATCTGATCCTGGGATATAGCAATCCCATGGATCTTAAGACAATCCACTGACAACACCATCATTACCTTTAAATCCCATCCAATCCACCCTAATCCGTTCAAATTTGCTTGGGACGTGTGTTTGGTTCGAGGGATTGGAAGGGATGGGAAGGTTTAATACCGAGATTGGCCGAGCCTGCCAAACAGACTCGATATAGCAATCCCGTTATCCCATGGATCTTAAGACAATCCACTGACAACACCATCATTACCTTGAAATTCATGCCATCCACCCAAATACCATTCAATCCCTTCCAATCCACCCGGCCAAACGGGCCCTTAGGAAAACAGGGAACTATAATACCCTAGTACAAGTATTGGTATTGAGTACCGCATGGACCAAGCTCAGTGGATCCTCAAAATCACAATTCTTTAAAAATATGACAAGGAATGATATTTTGCTCATAAGCATTAATTATGTCAATAATTCTCTACCAACATTACAATATGAACTAGTTGCTCATTTCGGAGGGTTAACCAGCTAGCAAGACTAAAATCCCACTATTTAAATTTCAAGTTTCAACATTTCAGGAAGGGGATCAGTTTCGAGGATCCAAGTATCCTACTTGTCAACTCAAAAACTTTTGAAGGATCCAGGTATCATAGACAGAAAATAAATAAATAAATAAAACACATTCCAGTGCTACACAAATTTGGCAAATAAAAGAAAAACTGCAAATGATTCTTTGAAATTTAACGATGAAATACAACCTGACTCACCTTTGCCTCATTATGGCAATGTCGGCAGTCAAAGATCTCATTGCAGCATGGAGCTCTAATGCAGCACCGTCGTCGGTAATGTGAACATCTGTCAAAAGCAAGATTTAGACAAACAAAATAATGAAGAAACCTAAGTTGATGGGTGAATGAACACTTTGATAATGGCATACCCATATTGCATATGTCCTTTTTCTAGTCTTTCAGTGGCAATGGTGTTCCCATCATGTCTTGTTTCTTCTGCAGGCATGCACTCTCCATTAGACCACTGAGAGCATGTGAAGGCGGTTTCTGCTTGGATGTCATTGTTGATTGTCTCATGAAGCTTTTCTGATCCAGCATTTCCAGGAGATTGAAAATGTTTGACTGAGGGCTCCATTTAATACCCGGTGAATCAATGAAGACTTAATGTGCCTGCACAAGGGAACATGTTTAGCAAAAATAGTTCAAACACCAGAAGGCATTCAGTCACCTGATCAAAGCAGGCAAACACCGCATGATATTGTCTCTTTCTTGTAAACTGCTGCAGACGTATTTCTAATCAGCAAGCACAAAATCCTAGCAATGTTGCACAGCTCCATTCAGCATAACTCCAAGAGAAGGATTCATCAGAACAAGCAGAGCTATAAGATCCCATATAATAATTATCATGCTGCACTGAGGCACTCCTGAATCTCCAGAGGTGGATAGTAACCAATATAGCATGATCACTTAATTGCTCGTAGCAGTCTGGAAACCAAACCGAACTAAAATGCCCACCAGCAACAGATTCGCCCCAGTTTCTGGTAAAACCAATACATCACAACATCAAGAACATTCGAGGAAGAAAAAAATACAGGAAAAAAAAAAAAAGAAAAGAAAAGAGGGTTGTAGAAGAATATTGTCCTGAGCTCCCCGTCATGGCCAGCAGGATGTGGTGAGCCTACCTCAGTTTGTCGTTCCGCACTTTATCTCTGACAAGTGACAATGCCTTCTTCGACGGATGAACCTTAACGGCATGACTAATATTCATTTTAACCGATATGCCAAGGTGCCATTCTCAAATAAGCAGCAGTTATTTCTTTCCCCTTCTTTTTACCAGATGGATTGCTACACATGCAATCCATAATTTTGGATATCTAGCATAACTAGTTCTCATTAATAAAGTGAGCATCTTGAACAAGAGTATATTCAGAAGTCCTGTTCCAAGAGTAGTTCACCTTTGAAAATATAGATCATGTGAAGGTATGTGTATTTAATTGAATTAGAAGTTATGGCTGTATTGAGTATTTGCTGCATTCTAGTAGTCTTCATTCACCAATCTCAGTTTTTTGTAACCAATTTCCATCATATCGCATAGAAATCAAGTTTTGACCGGGAACTACTCAAGAGAAAAACATGACGTAGTTAGATAAGCCACCTAAGGGCTCCCCCCCCCCCCCCCCCTAAGATCCTCTTAAACTGAAATTAGTCCGGAAATTACTTCCCTTCCTCAGAACTGTAGTTCTCTAATGTTTCTTTTAAGTACAAGAATACACTGATATACTTCCCATGACTTCATGCATGCAATGCAGTCACTGATGATGCAGAAATTAAGCTCTTGGGATTAAAGGAAAATAATCAATCCTCCTGCGTAAATCATCCAAAAGAAGATGTAAAACTGTAAAACTCATGGAAATGAATCTAGCTGCTTAACTTGCTTCTTCTCCTCTATTTGGCCCAACAAAGTTTTTGTTAAATATCAAAACTAACTGAACATATTTTCCATCCATATAGGTAAATCCAGTAAGCTAGTTGAAAAGAATTTCGATTCGTGTTCATCCAGAAAAGGCGTGTCGTCATTTCAAGAAGAAAATATTTCCAACAGTCTTGGCCCTGTAAGATTTAGTCTACTGACGCCAACAACACAACTTAAGTTCATTGAAAACTTTACACGCGAGGGACGGAAGCAATAACCTGACGATCAAACTGCAAGCTTTCTCAAACCTAAAGATAAAATTTTCAAACCAGTGAACACAGTCCAAATAGCAAAAACAACCTCGGTTGAAATGTCCCCACGAACTGCTCCCCAGTCAATAATCTCATCATATGAACAGACACTGCAACTTGCATACACTATAATAAACCCTAGGGTCTTCAAAATGGACTCTCATTATAGTAGATGATCTACAGATAGACATGAAATCTTCAAACAATTCTCCACATCCATTGAAATCTGATTGGCAGTCTCTACCAAGATCCAGGCATCCAAAGTGCTACAGTGCTGAGGCTTGTTGCTTCTATAATAAGAATGCATAATACCCATAAATATCCGCAATTATAGCCTATTTATGTTCCTCCTACCACCATATGAACCCACAAAATACGACAAATCTACAGATTCTACCAAAAGGCTGCTTTTGGCAGAATATTGGATTAGACAAAACTCCCCATTAATCATAATAAATGAATCTTTTCTCAATCAACAGCAGAAATAAATTGATTATGCTGCAGCCTGCAGATCATGGACCTCAAAAGTGCACCCCAAAACCAATATTTGAGAAGGCAAAGTTACATTTCTAGATTGTTACTATAACGACATTATCAGGGCAATCATAACAGTAATATCAGAGTCAAAGAACACCAGAGCACACAGGCAAACAACTACAGAAACAAAACAACAGAGACTACTGAGCTTTAAGACCAAGTAATGAAATTAAGTTAGCTGATATCTCCACTTTGGCTGTGATTGGAATTGCAAGTATTAATTTTTTTAATGAGAAAATTGCAATTATTAGTTTCGTTAGTTCTCACGGCAACTTGGACATCCCCCACCTGATCGGAATTGATGTTCACAGTTCAATTCAGTTGAACATAAAAACACAGGCTAAAGCATCAACATACAGAATCATTTCACTATCAAAACCAAACCAGTTTATAGAATTCCTATTCGAAATACCCGAGTATAAGCACAAAATAACAGGAATTGTACGGTCCCGACGCATCAGAACAAGAGTAGTGAGTCCCGATGAGCTAGTACATATGGGTGGAGCCAATGACCCAATTATCAAGGATGGAGCCAATGACCCAATTATCAAGGCTGTCGATCTGAAGGGCGTCAAGACTCCCAGGATTGGTGATACCCAGAATTCTTTTGGGTCATAAAATCCTGACCATTGAATGTTTTAATGGGTGCAGCACAAATCACGAAGCAGAAGCTTCTTTAATTGCATGCAATATAGCAACAATTTGACAATAGGACCACAAAGCAAAGCCTAAGCAGTGACGTGATCCAGTGATCCGCAATCCCAGTGGGAGAAAAAACACAATACCCAACTCTCAGATCCAGACGCATAGATGTAAAACAGATGGAGAATAGCCTTGATCAACAGTTGAGATTGCCTGAATGGCGGGCCACTCTTTTCCTCTTTGCTCTCCTTTGTCGTTCTTCTTTCTCTGTCTTTTCTACTTTTTAAGGGTTAGAATATTTTGGTATGGAGGAATTTAGAAGCATATATTCAATCTGCGGTGAGGTAAATCACATCAACAGTCTAGATCAACAAACCATGGGCCCCACCTGCATGCCCAGTCGCATCATGACCCTATTCACGTCCTGATGCATCAGGCCGTATAATTCCCACCAAGATCCGGGAATCCACCAAAGGAACATAGCATCCAACACATCAAATCCCTAAATATCAAAATATCGCATCATTTTCCCCCAAAACATCTCAAAAAGTAACAATTACCACTGGGATCTAATCCAAAGCCCTTTCTACACCCAACAAGGAACCTAATCAAAGCATTTTTTTAAGGAACTTTTCAACAAAAACAACTGAAATTTGCCCTGAACCCGTGAAATTCAATCCAAAACCATTCAGTTCATGGATCTAGGAAAATCCACATGAACAACACCAGATAGTACGATTTTCCAGACCAAAAAAACCCTAGAGATGAGCTCTAGAACTACTGATTTTGCTAGAAAGATACCTACAAGACCGAAGCGATTTTTAGAGAAAAGGGGAATCATAGGAGAAATAAACCAAACAAAATTCTACAAGATAACGAACTTCGCTCTGTAGCGAGAGAGATTGACGACGACGAGATCTTGAGATCGAGAACAACGGATCTTTCTCCTCTTTCCTGCCTTTCGCTTCTTTGTTTCTTCTTCTACTCTCGTTTCTGCATTCCGCTTTTCGTACAGCAGCGGTATTTATATCGTGCAGGACATAGCGTAGTCTACGGTGATAGTCCGCCACATTTTCCAAAGCCGTGGTCTCTTGTCCTCCGAACACGTGGATCCGATGGCTGAGATAGACACGAACCGAATAGTTAGGATCGTTCGATTCTTTATCTTGGGCTTTGCTACATCCACATCGGACCCTACTATTTTCACGGTCTGGATTGACTTGTTCGATACCAACACGTACGATGGATGGGAGATAACTATTCAAAAACGGGTGGTGAACTATCACCGGATACTACTCGTACGGGTAGATATTATTAGAGGAAAAGTTATTTGATGCTCTGGCAGAGTATGATACTTCTTACACATACACTGCCAAATTATACACGTGGAAGTTACTTATCCCAAATTCCACCTTTTGTATGTTGTTTCCATGGTAAAAAATCTATAAAATGGAAATATTTTTATTGTATGGTCCAGATTAGTTGATATTTATTTCGATCAATTTGGACCGTTGACTGCTTTCGTTTTGGACTGTTGATTGTACATCTATAGATCGACTGGTTAGGATACCACTTTATGCATCATCTAAATCAGTGACCCCGATTTGGAAGGTTTGATTCGAGAAAACATGTAAAGTTTCTAAATGCCTGTGTATTTACTTGTCTGCTCTGCAAGAGTATCAAAGTTTTTCAGGATTGTGTCTCCAGAGGGTTCGAACATGAATAGATAAGAGAAAACGAAGGGACATTGCTGGAAATTGACCAGACTTAGTTCTAAGGAAGCCAGCTAAATTAAAGTGTGATCGCGCGAGTGCAATTTTTTGGCACTCAATCTCACACGTGGCAAAATGGCTGACTTGAAAATGATCCAAGCCGCTTATCTTATATTTTTTTCAGCCTTAAAATGGATATTACAACAATTTCGCAAGAAAAAGATGGTCCAGGAGCTAAGGTGAGAAAAGGATGGTTCAGATAGTTTTAATAACGGCCCACGTTCGATGCACAGGACGTCTCTTAACAGATCATCAGAAACACGGCTTAAGGGGCCCATTTGATGACCGACTTATAAAGGAGGACTCCTCAAATCAAGTACAGGATCCATCTTACCATAATAAATAAAGGAGGACTCCTCGAATCAAGCACAGGATCCATCTTAGCCTGATTATTAGGCTAAACATCTGGGTGTAACGGTTAGAAATTTCATGTAACAGTTAGGCAAATCACATAGTCACAGTTAACCACAGAGTCAAAGTTTTGTAACAGTTAGGCTTAATTTTAGCTTTCCTTCTTATAATAAATTCTGTATCTGTATATATTTCCATTCGAACAATTATAAAGTGTGAAAATATTCTTCCACAATAGCAATAAGAAATACAGTGTCAATATTTTCAAACTTCATCATGGTATCAAGAGAGCCTTCCTCCCACGAGAAATCGAACCCAAGCACTGAAAATGTCCATACCCTGATCACAACTCCACCATCTCCAACGGAGATCCCTCTTATTGCTCTCAATATTACTGTCCGGATAAACAGAAAACTCACATTCTCAACCTTCTCTCAATGGCGTGCCCAATTCAAAACCCTCCTCATTGGGTATAATCTACTTGATTATGTTACTGGTGATAAACCCTGTCCCAACCCTAATAATCCCTCTATTTTCATCCTTCAAATAATCCACTGGATAAGACAAGATAAGCTTATCCTCGGTGCCATTTTGGCTTCAACGACCATCACCATAATACCATTCATTTTCATTGCCAAAACCTCCAAAGAAGCATGACAAAAATTACACACCATGCATGCAAGCAAATCCCACACTCGTGCAATGCAGCTTAAAGAAGAACTCACTTTGATAAAGAAGGGCAATTAGACGGTTCAAAAATACCTGCACACCGTCAAATCTCTTGCAGATGAAATTTCACTCATTGATCATCCTATCTTTGAAGATGATCTCAGGCTCTACATCCTAAATGGACTGGGAACTGACTTCCGCGAATCGCAGCCCCTATTCGCGCATGAGAACGCCCACTCACATTCGAGGAATTACATGACCTTCTCGTAGGTCACGATGCCTACCTACAACGTCTTGAAGCCATATTTTAGTAGTTAGTCGCCTCTGCCAACAACTCCAATCGACAACCTGGTGCCAGCTCTTCTTCTGGAGGTCACAACTCTAAGGGCTTCTCAAAGCAAAACGGGTATGGCCGTAACAATGAATCTCAGCAACAAAACTCTCATTCAACCCAGCACCGAAACAATGGTGGCCCACGAGATAATAGAAAAAACAAGCCCACTGGACAGCGCCATTACATACTAAAATGCCAAATTTGTGATCAATTGGGTCACATTGCAAAATATTATCCTCGTGTGCAGTTCTCAGAAGCAACGGCAAACTGTGCCTCAACATTACCATCCCAAAACACAAAATGGCTTATTGACTCTGCAACATCCCACAATATTGGTGATTTGGCTAATTCATCAGTTCATTCTGAATATGATGGCACTGACAAGGTTGTAATCGGTAATGATTCAGGTTTGCATGTCTCACACATTGGTTCATTGGTTCTTCACTCACCCACACGCACTTTTCATTTAAATGACAACCTTTGTGTTCCTCATATACGAAAAAAAATCTTATTTCCATCAATCATTTTATAACTCAAAACCATGTTTTTATTGAATTTTATTTTTCTTTTTTTCTTGTTAAGGATCAGACCATGGGGGTGGTTCTACTCAAAGGTACATGTGAAAATGGAGTTTACACCTTACTGGAGTCAATGGTGAAATCTTCTCCAAAAATAGTTGCAAACATGCATGAATGGACATCAGTTGATGGGTAGCACAAACGTCGTGGAGACCCATCTCATAAAATCGTTCATCAACTTGTCAACTCTTTTTCTCTTCCAATAATAAAAGAAAAAGTTTCATAACTATGTACTTCTTGTTCAGTCAATCAAGCACACAAACAACCATTTCGGCCCACTAGTCTTCAAAGTCATGCACCACTTGACTTAATTTATACTGATGTTTGGGGCCCCTCCAATTCTGTTGGCATTGACGAATCCCGTTATTATTTGATTTTAGTTGATCATTTCACCAAATATATTTGGTTCTATTCTATGGAAACAAAATCTGGTGTTAGCACAATATTTCTTCAATTTAAACATCTCGTTGAGACCAGATTTCAATAAAAAATCACAAGCATTTATTTGGATAATGGTGGTGAATTTGTGGCCTTAAAAAAATATTTTTCTATCCATGGAATAAGCCATTATACTACTGCCCCCATGCACCACAGCAAAATGGTGTTTCTGAGCATCATCACCGTCACTTAGTGGAAATAGGCCTCACACTATTACATGATGCTTCACTATCCTTGATATATTGGCCCCATGCTTTTTCCACTGCTGAATACCTTATAAATCGTTAACCAACACCTATTCTACACAACAAATCACTATTTGAAGCATTATTTAAACAGACACCAAATTATCTCAAGTTGAAAAAGTTCGGTTGTTTATGCTTTCCACTCACTCGGCCTTACAATACCAACAAACTTCAGCCCAAAGACATTCTCTGTCTGTTTGTGGGCTATTCTTTGGCCGAAAATGCATACAAATGCACTGATCCAAAAACCAAAAGAATATATCATTCTCGACATGTCCTCTTCAATAAAAACCAGAATGGTCCTCACGACAACCTAGAGTCTTCATCGTCCTCGACAGCTGCTCCACTCATCAACGCGCCGTCTCCACCGCAACCTCCACCAGTGACTCGACAGGGGATAATACTTTCGCATCACTTCCAGGTAACACCTCTGTTTCCTCTTCTTCTACTTTCCGAAATTTAGACTCTATTCATTTATGTCCTAATTTCTCTTCATCGCATGATAGTGAGGCATCCTCATCAAATTCACATGTGCTTCCTCTCCCACATGACACTGCTTTGCACATAGATTCAATATCTGTTCTCTGCGACTTACCTACACAACAAATTACCCGAACCCGCTCCATGACCACTCGGTTGATAAACAATATCTATAAACCCAAACAACTAAATTCAACAACCAAACATCTCATTCCAAATACCATTGAACCAAGTTGTGTGGGCCAAGTACTCTGTGAAACACACTGGAGAACAGCAATGTCAGAAGAACTCATTGCGCTCATGTGCCATGGTACATGGGAACTGGTTTCCCCACCAACTAACTGTAAACCAGTGGGTTGCAAATGGGTATTCCGTGTAAAACACAAAGCTGATGGATCTGTTGATCGCTTTAAAGCAAGGCTTGTTGCTAAAGGTTATAATCAACGTCCTAGGTTTGACTACAAGGAAACCTTTAACCCCATTGTGAAGCCCGCTACTATTCGAACTGTTTTGACAGTTGCTGTGATGCAAAGATGGCCTTTGAGACAACTTAATGTCAACAATGCATTTCTATGTGGAGAGTTGACTGAAACCGTCTATATGGTCCAATTCCCAAGATTCAAAGATGCCTCAAAACCTAACCATGTTTGCAGGTTAAATAAGGCCATTTATGGCCTCAAACAGATTCCTCGAGCCTGGTACTCGACACTAAAATTGGCAATCATGAATCTTGGTTTTCAAAATTCGAAAGCGGACTCCTCTTTGTTCATACATCACCACAATTCTGTTTTATGCTATTTATTGGTATATGTAGATGATCTAGTTATCAGTGGTAGTGACATGCAATTTGTGTCTCATATCATTGACCAACTTGGAGTTTGATTCTCTTTAAAGGACATGGGCCAGCTTCATTTTTTCTTGGGGATGAAAGTCATTTCTACTACACCAGGTGTCTTCCTCTCACAACACAAATATATTCGGGACTTCCTATCTAAAACCAACATGACAGGTGCTAAAGAAGTTTCTGCTCCACTGTCCACAAGCACAACTCTAAAGTTGGTTGATGGTACAACATTTTTTGATAGTACCGAGTTTCAAAGTGTCATTGGCAATCTTCAATATTTGTCTCTTACCCGTCCGGACATTTGTTTATTAATAAATAACCTCTCATAGTTTATGCACAAACCCACAGTAACTCATTAGGCAGTTGCAAAGAGACTCCTCTGCTACTTGAAGCAAACAATCTTTTATGTCATCCACATAAAAAAAATTCCAGTTTTGCTCTCACAACATACTCCAATGTTGATTGGGCGGACAATTTTGATGATCGTACATCCACCTTTGCATATATATGTTTTCTTAAATCAAACCACATATTTTGGAGTTCAAAAAAATAAAGAGCTGCAGCAAGATCATCGACTGAAGCCGAATATAGATCCCTTGCAAATGCAGCTTAAGAAACTGTGTGGCTGCTATCACTATTCACAGAACTCGAGTTACCAATGAAAGCTTCACTGAAACCGTTATGTGATAATTTGGGTGCAACTCACCTCAGTTTTAATTTAGTGCAGCATTCTCGGATGAAGCATATTCAGATTGATCTACAATTTGTTTGTGATATGGTTCAACGTGGCATTCTCAATATTCATCACGACAACACTCAAGATTAGCTCATGGATTTTTTGACAAAACCATTGTCACGACACCGCACAGATTCTCTCAAAAATAAGATTGGCTTAGCCAATGGCAGCTCCATCTTGGGGGGGCGTATAAAGGACTCCTCAAATCAAGCACAAGAACCATCTTAGCCTAATTATTAGGCTGAACATCCAGGTATAACAGCTAGAAATTTTTTATAGCAGCTAGGCAAATCACGAGTCAAAATTTTGTAACACTTAAACTTATTTTTAGCTTTCCTTCCTAGAATAGATTTTGTATACTTGTATACATTTCCATTCAAACAATTATAAAGTGTGAAAATATTCTTCCACTATAGCAATAAGAAATTCGGTGTCAATATTTTCAAACTTCATCAAGACTTGGATCTCGCAATCGACTACCAAACCGTCAAATGCATGTGATGACTGCCAAAAGCCAAGCGCCATTAGCCATACTCTTGCTCTCACAACTCTCATAGGTGGTGAAGCCCTATGACGTGGCATTTCAATTCCGCGCCAACGGATGCGGATTGCGTCCTACCCCACCCGTCTACAGCTAGGAACGGGCAGGAGCTTTGAGTGGCCACCGTGACGTATGGTTATTATCTACACTGTCCATTCAATCTTTTCCTTTCATTTTAGGTAATAATACCAAAAATTAGGCATATTGAACGCTCAAGTGTACTACACAATGAGGATTAAACTCTTATTGTTGAAAACTTATCAGAGGCCACAAAAGTTTTGGATGGAACTGATATTTGTGTTCCATTTTTATCCAGGTATATGTAACTTTATGAATAGGTTGGACGGCAAATAAACATCACGGTTGGACCTATAAAAGTTTCAACAGTGACAAACATTATCACCGCGCTGCTTCCTGTTGTGTGGTCCTTTTAAGCCTTTTATCTGCCTTATTTTTGGTATCGTAAACTAAAATGATACTAAAAAATGAATGGAAACGGTATAAGACCCACACATCAGAGTGGCCACTCAAATATCATGCCCGTTCCCAGCCGTCGCCGACAGAACCGACGCATAGAAGAAGCACATTTGCTTTTTCACCGTAGACGTGGCAACATTTGAGTGGGAAATGATCACATCCTTCGGGCCGTAACGTACGGTGATTACGACACGTGCTGTGCGTGGGGTTAACCTGACGTGTCGGTGGATCTGCATCCGGAATCATACTTTTACCAAAATCTGAAATGGAACACAACGCAGCAGCACCGTTGATCACACATAAACCCAATATATTCACGGAATGTGGCCAACGTGAGTTTTGAAATCAGTTGATTCTGGGTTCATCGCTTCCTGTCGGTGAGGTGGATGTGATGACTGGTCTGGATGGGATATCCCCAACGCGGTCGATCCACCATCTATTTTGAAGTTCTACGGTGCAAGTCATCTTTCAAATGTCCCACGATTTCCACATGCCACACCTGAGTTATGGAGTTATTGCGTCCTACGCTCGCATGGACCTAAAGTGTCAAGGCAGAGGCTCTGTGGGGCCCGTTGTGATGTAATGTGTCTATCCACGCCGTTCATACATTTTTTCAAATCATTTTAGGACATGAGCCCGAAAATGACGAAAATCAGAGGCTCAAGTGGACCACACTATAAGAAGCAGCAGTGATAATGACACCCACGGTTGAAATCTTTCTAGGACACACCGTAATGTTTATTTACCATCCAAAATGTTCATAAGGTCAAAAAAACCTGGATAGAGGAAAAACACAATTTTCATTCTCATAAAAAACTCCTGTGGCCTCCAAGAAGTTTTTAATGGTGAGAGTTCATTTCCCACTGTGTGGCCCGTTTGAGCCTTTGATATGGCTCATTTTTTCAATACAAGATTAAAATAATCTGTAAGAACAGATGAGCGGTGTGGATAAAACTCATACATCATGGTGGGGCCCACACAGGCCTTGCCTAGAAGGGGGCAGGAGGCAATCCGGTTCCATGCCATGATATACTCAGGTATCTCCATTGTTCGTGGAAAATATGTGATCATTCCATTTTGAAGTATATAGCACATGCTCTTGCTTTGCAACGGTCATGGTGATTTTGCCTAATGGCATAAATGGTAATAGGAAGCGGCAGAGATGGACCACACATTCGATGGATGGACGGCCAACATAGATTAGCTAATAGTGGTTTAGATTAATTGTTCAATGCAATAGCCATAAAAAATTTAAACTAAATACTACTCTTATATGATAAAAAGATTAGAAGATCGAGACCGTCTAACACCACAGAATCGAAGGAGAGGGAGAAGGGAATGTTATGAGATTGATAATCATGATGGGAGGGTGCTCTTCCTAACTGTTGATGATTTTCTAAATTTGTAATGGGCTTTCTAATCTTCTTTTCTAGCCATCCAGTCAACCATCATAAATATGGCTTTGTAATAAAACAATATAAAATACCAGAATTAATTAAAATTTTTTTTTTACAAAAAGACTACCTAATTAATATTGAATTTACATTCTAATCCTTTTATCAAAAAACTTTTAAAAAATCTACTACATTAATTATATAATTATCATTCCGCTACCTTCCGCTTCTCTAGCGCGTTTGGGTAGCGTAGGTAGGCATGCAAGTAAATGAGTTAGATGCTTAGGTGGGCCCACCATAATATTTATATAAAATCCACCGTGACCATCAAATGTGTCGCCTCATTTTAGGCTAAGGGCCTAAAAATAATGTGCATCCGTGGACCACATATTGGAAATAGTGTACAAGACAACTATCACTCTCCAATTTGTTTCCCTTAGTATGGGCAACCTAAATCACTAGTGGGCTAATTTTTAAGAAACAAGCTTAAATTTTGACATGGCATTTGATGATTGGAGTGAATTTCATATAGTCATCATAATGGGCCCAATAAAAATCAAGGGTAGATGTCTTTCTCCTAATTGATTTATTTGGTGTGTCACACCTAAATCACAAGTCGAGTTTTTGGCTTTTGCGATGAAATTGTGATTACACATATAATAGTTGAAGTGGATTTTGCATATACATCACAGTTGACCCTACCAAAGATAAGGTTTGTACACCCGGTATAAAAATTATTAATTAAAAAAGAAAATTATAATAGACCTCTCTTCATTTTGCCAGGCCCCACCGTGATGTTTATTTAAGATCCACTAAGACCATTCAATATTCAGTTCCATATTAGGCCAAAAACAAAACGAAAAAATCAGGCTAAGTAAGCTAACTTATGATTATAGTAGGCCCACCAAAGGAAATAGTTGAGAGCTGTTGACCCTTAATTTTCACTGAGCCCATCATGATAGTTATATGAAATCCATTCCAGCCATTAGATTCCACACACAATTTTATGCCTACGGCCCAAAAATCATGACCAACTCTGATTCACATGGACCACACTAATATAAATAATATAGATGGTGAGCATTGCCCTGTACATTGTTTTTAATAAGTTGGTCCACCTAAATCACAAATGAAGCTAATTTTTGGGCTCTTGGCCTAACATGAGGTGAAGTACATGATAGGTGGATGATAGGTGGGGTGAATTTTATATAAACATCACAATAGGTACCAATGCTTTACCTCTCATGGCTGTCGGAACAATTTTATTTTTTTTAAAGTTTTACGCACGCGCACACACCCCACACACTCACGCCTTAGTGGAATTTCACTACCTATGGGTACTTGAACCCTTGACCCGGTGTTGAAACTCCCGAGAGTCTACCACCTGAGCAAGAGTAAGGATCCTGTCGGAACAATTCTTATACATATCAATCAGGTAGCGGTCTGAAAACCTTTAAAAAAAATTACCTACATGTAAATTACATATTAATTAGGTTGTTTTCTTAGACCCTCATGGCCATTGATCCAATACATTCAAGTGAAAAGGGGTGCCATGTTAAAAGCCTACGACTACTAATTTAAGCTATGATTATTAAAAGCATCCAATGCCAAAAAATAATATATAGGATAGTTATAGGCCTTGTTTTCTCACTCAGCAACTCAGACAAAATCCGTTGGTCCTGAATTCAGCAAAGGTTCGAGTGGGTTGGGAGTAACTTTTATGATTTAGCTTGATCCAGACTTGATTGAGTTCAAGTCAACTCAAATGAGTCACATCAAGTTGGTAATCCATAGTTGTTAAGCACTTAATCTTGGCATGTAGGAAAAAATAAGGATAATTTGCCTATTGCACCTCATAACCCAGGCTCCACATCCCATGGGAGCTAGGCCAAACCTCCCTCGTGAGCCCCATTTCACACGAGTTCCACTTCACATGAGCCACCTATCTCACATGGGCTGCCCACCCCGAGTATGCCCTTGCATCCCACAGGCCATTTCACTTGAGCCGGTGTACAAATACTCGTGCATTGTAAACTCTATTTTATTTGGGGCAATATATTCTGTTTTGAGTAAAAGAGAGCTATCATTATATTGAGAACTGCTTCCTCATTTTTTGCCCTTGAGCAAAATGAATCAATGTGAATTTATGGACGCATTGAAATTTGAAAGAGAACCATGTAATTCTTTGTACGGTGGTTTGCATATTTTCTTTATTTTCTTTATTTTCAATATTATTATGTGTGTAGCTGAGAAGAGGTCTCTTCTCCCAACACTTCTTTGTTAGAGCATAAAGCAATATCTCTTAATTGTTAGTTGAGCTAGTGGAGATGTGTGTTAGTGTATGAGTTATCTAGGTTTTGATCTCTAATTGTCTTGACTTTTTAAACCTTATCACGTCGGACTTATTTTGGGCTACCAAAAAAATAAAAGAGAGTAAAATGGCTAAAAAAGGGAGGAAAGAGGAACTTGAGAATGACTATAGAGAGAACTACATATAGGCAATCTTTCGTCTACAAGACCTTTTATTTTAAGTGTGAGAACCTGATGAATGAAAGGTCTTACTTTTGGACAAAAAGGCATGTTCGCCTCCTGCATACGTGCGTGATCACGTGAGACAACATCTACAATTTTCTTAAGGAACTCCATGCAATTAGATTGTTTACTCCCATGCATGGTCATGGAGTTTGATTGATGAAAAACCTTCCTTGAGAGGGATGCACATTGAATTGGATTGGATTTTCCTTTTTGATAGCCTTTGAAATTTCCTTAAAAAATTCCTTGCAATTAGATTGTTTCCTTCATTTAATTAAAGAGTCTGGATCTTAAAAAATTTGAAGAGTCTTATCTTCTGCACCTTGTCATCCTTAAACTTATATAAAATATAAGAAGATGCAAAAAACATATGAAATACGTTAGGATATCTATATATAACTCCTCAAAGAATGACTCCAAAATAAACCTATCTACGAAGACTCTTCACTGATACCATGTAATAAAAATATCGTTGCCTCTTCAAATAAGATATGTTAGCCTCTATCATCAAAATCATATGTAGTGCACCAAAAATCCAACAGATAAATCTAGCCTGGTTTTGATGGACTATTGATCTATTATGGCCCACTTAAATGGAAACAACTAAGGCTGGTTTTGATGGACTATTGATCTATTATGGCCCACTTACATTTTAAGGCTGCATTTGGAATTGTGCTTAGGCTCAATTTAAGAAACAACTAACATTTCTAAATTGAAGAACCTTGGTGGTCATTCGTTTGTATTAGTCAAGCTTGTATATTTGGCATACTTATACATATATCTTGATCATCCAAAGCATGGGCCCAGTATAGTAGACGGAGCATGACTGAAAGGTTACACTGATTGGATGAGTTTCAGTGGTCCATTGACATGCTGGGCGCTGCCTAAATTAGAAGATTATGGCCATCTATTCACTCCTCATTAGTAGAACACAAAACCTGTTACCAGTAGAAAAACCCAATGTTTCATGGGTTCTGTTTGGGGACGAGAAATTTCCTGATCTGGCTCCTTGCTGGTCCATTAGCACGTTCGCCGGCCCAGATGCTGACACAATATTCACTTGTTATATAGCCGTAGCAGCCCGCGCATTGCTCTCTTTCGATATCTATTCACGCGTTCAACTATTTTGACTGATTATATTTCCATTCATGTGAATTATTAGTTGAATTTGATTGACGAATTCGTGTTTCGTCGAACTTTTCTCTATTCATTTTGTTTTATTGATTTCTTCATTGAAATCTCATGCTTAGAGAGTGTTTGTATTGGTAAATTAAATGCTTATATACTAGTAGGCGAATATATTTTGGTGTACTCTGATACTATCTTAAATCATCGCTTGATCTAAAAGCTCAATGTGTTACATGATGGCGTACCAATGTATATCAAGAGACCTTAACACTCTTAACATTCTCTGGAAATTTGTGGGAAAATCTTGTTAAAAATTAAATGTACGGATAATAGATTATTTAAATTTTAAGTAATTTTTTTGTTAATATTACAATATTTTTGCAATAAAATTACAAAAAATAAAAAATGCTGGGGTTATAAATGATCACATGATATTTGCGTGATAATATCATTTGATTGATTTTTTATCACAATATTGTGAGATTTTCATAATCTCAGCCATATTTATCACATGGGCCCTTCCATGGATGTGCCCTTTTGATGGGCCCTACCCATGATGGTCCAGTAAAAAAATGTGCAGTGGTCCTGTAATCTTAGCGTTCAACCCCATTAAATGTAAGCATTTTTGTCTGAGACAATCCATTTAAAGCCTACCAATTGGATGTAGTCATCCAGTCAATGTGATTTTTGGATTGGGTCCATCCACACAACTGCCCACTAGATGGAAGCTCTCCGTCATTTGGCACAGGGAAGGACGTGATGTGACCACCATCTTCCTCGGGGAATAACTGTTCCGAATCTACGGAGCTTTCTGAACTACTCAAAGAGTTTCCTTAAATCCATGAGTAATAAAAGCAAGAATAATTCCCAATAGATTCGAAATAATTTGATTGATGATAAAATAAAATAAAATTACAACTCTTTAAATAAGAAACTCAAACCTAGGACAAAGTTTTAGACTCTAACTCTAGCTCAAACACCCTAAAATCATGACTTACTATAAATGGTAAACTTACTATTTTATAGACGACCTCTATTTTTACTGGACTTCAGGGATTTTAGCCAAAAATAGTAAGTGTCCAATTTGGCCTGACCACACTATTCTCCTGACTTTTCTAAGCCATTTTCATGTTAGGCACGACTTCTACAACTTGAATGATCAAAAGTTATTCTTTAATTAAAACTTACCATTTATAGTAAAAATGAAAATAAATTGGACTTTTGATCGTCGATTTGATGGAATTTCACAAATCCGGCATGGGCAACTCGACATGGCAGGGTTTGTTAGTTTAAGTAGGTTTTCCTACCCCAAAATGTTATATAATATGTCGAAAAACTCGTCCAAGATTGTGAAATATGAGTGATTTAAGGTTCTGACGGTCTGGATCTTTTCCACCTCTGATCAGGCCTTCTTTAATCCATCTTTATGATGAAAGCGTCTGCCACCTGCTCTACATCATCATCTACCTGTAGAACCGCATGAAACCCCTCAAAAGAGGATGTGGATTGCATAGGAAGTTTCTGCAGTTAGAAGCTAGGTGTGAGAAATCCACCATGTCCATCCGTTTTCCCATATTTTGCTAAGACATGAGCCCAAAATAAGATAGATCCCAAACTCAAGTGGGCCACACGATAGGAAAGAGTAAGGATTGAATGTCCACCATTGAAACATATATAGGTGACATAAGCTTTCGATCAAGTTCAAGTTAATACTTTTGCATTTTATATTAAGAATGGCGTTATGAATGGCTTGGGTGGCATATATATAAACACATGAACTAAGACCCCACAAAGTTTTCAACTATAAGTATTACCTTGCCTACTTTTTCCTGTACCGCAGTATACTTGAGTTTTGGATCTATCTTAATTTTAGGCACCCTAATATATGCCTTTAGAGGTGTACACGAGCACCAATAGCTCGGTGACTTGCTCGACTCGACTCGACTCTAAAAAGCTCGACTCGACTTGGAACTCGCTTGACTTGAGCCGAGTTCGAGTTGATTTTTGAAGCTCGAAACAAGTTTGAGCTTACCCCTAGTCGACTTGACTCGACTTGAATATTGCTTGAAATCGGCTCGACTCGATACAGGATATATATACCCTTTAAAAATTAAAACCCTAGCTCTCATTTTCAGCCCAGGCGCTCGTTACCCTTTTTTTTTTTTTTTTTTTTTATAAATGTAAAAGAAGTGAAGACCAAAGAAGCAGAGGTAAAAAAAAAAGTGAGTAAATCAATCACAATCTTCTCCAATCTTTCTCGAACGTCAGAATACCATCTCTCTCTTTCCTAAATATAATGCATTTCTTTAGCATTTCCAGCACCCAAATTCCATAGCCTATCTCCCACCAAAGAAGATGAAGCTGACAACAGAGAATAATCACTTTCCTTCTGCAATCTCCCAATCACTAAAGACGTAAACAGAGGTGAAATCATTGCCAGAAAAGAAAATGGGAGACCCCCAAATCAAGATTTCTTCAATGAACTTGGCGACGAGATGTTCGCTGCCGAAGACATCTTCCTACAGTGGAAGTTGCTGCCGAAGAACGAATGCCAGAACCGTTGTAATTTTATAAAGAAGAGCTTCTGCTGCTCAAAATCGGCTCGAACTTGACCAAGCCAAGCACGAGCTGCTGCTCTGAGCTTGAAGCCTGAGCTGAGCCGAGTACGAGCTAGGCCTCGAGCAGACCGAGTCGACCACAAGCTGGGCAAAGCTCGGCTAGGCTCGACTCATGTACACCTCTATATACCTTTTATATGCACGTTGTCCAACTAGCTCATTTTAGGGCATGAGCCCAAAAAACAAGCAGATCCGAAGTTCAAGTGGGCCACATTGAGGATATGATACCCACCGTTGAAACCTGATAGGGTTACATAAATCGATGAAGGGAAAAGACAAATATCAACTTGATCCAAAAAATTTGTGGGTCCCAAAAAGGCTTTTAACTATAGTTGTTGATCACCACCATTTTCTGTGGTGTGGCCCACTTAAGCATTTAGGGCTCGTTTGGCCGATTGGATTGGAAGGGATTAGATGGTAGTGGAAGGGATTGGATGGTAAATCCCTGGAATGGCCGGGCGTGCCAAACAATGTAGGTGATCTGATGTGTAGGTGATCTGATCCAAATCCATTGGATCTTCAGACAATCCACTGACAACACCATCATTACCTTAAATCCCATCCAATCCATCCCCAATCCGTTCAAATTAGCCTGCAACGTGTTTGGTTAATGGGATTGGAAGGGATCGGAAGCATTAATCTTCGGATTGGCCGGGCATGCCAAACGGACTGGATGTATCAATCCAGGGATATAGCAATCCCAGGGATCTCAAGACAATCCGCTGACAACACCACCATTACCTTCAAATCCACGCCATCCACCCTAATACCATTCACTCCATTCCAATCCACCCGGCCAAACGGGCCCTTAGTGTGCTTCGTTTTTGGGCTCACTCCCTCAAATGAGTTGAAAAACGGTGTAAATAAAATACATACATCACCAAAGGATGTGACAAACAACAAACCTTGACCTCAAGTCCCTCGACACAATTACTTTTCGGCCCACCTTCGGCACGTGGTGTCAATCCAAACGGTCCAAATCATAGATCCCTAAGCGGATGGATCATAGCCCCTGGACCACATTGATCGTGAGATCCAAACTATCCTACCGTGGATAATCAAATGAATGGTTAAAAGTAAAAATGGCCAACACGTAAAATCAGATGGCCCAACAACCTCAGATGTTCGGTCTTATTCTATGGTGGATGAGATATGTAGCGTTTTCTACGTTTTGGCATATAGAAAGTTGTGTGTGATGTCATCTCCACCGTACAAATGACCGCCCACCGTGATTTGAACTGTCCATCGATGCCGTTCCCTTAACGGGAGGCAGAGGCGGCTCAAAGGGGTAGGCAGGTGAGGCAATTGCCTAAGGCCCTCTAATTAAGAAGCCCTGTATTATAGCAAAATTAAAAATTTTAATTATAAAGGTCTTATATTATAGCAAAATTAAAATTAAGTAGAAGAAATAAAGCCTAAATTTTTTTAAATAAAACTTATTGAAAAGCAACATCTAAAAATTAATTTACAAATTTAAAATTAAAAATAAAAAACAAATCCTAAAAACTAGCACTATCAGTAATAACAGTCTAACTCCATTGTCTCTTTTCAAAATAATAGCATCATTTCTAATAAATTCTTCTCCTAAAACCTAGGACCATAGCTACCTACTTTATTGTTAATGAAGTTCTCAAAATATTAAATTTTAACATCATTTTTCTAAATTAAATTCTAACCTTATTTTTCTAATTTCATTTTATATCTAAAAAGCAAGAAGTAAATTTATGGTTTAATTTTGAATTTATTAAATTTTTTATTTTTTAAATTAAAAAGTCTCATTTTCATGACTTGCCTAAGGCCTCCAAAAATGTTGAGCCGCCCCTGACGGGAGGCATGGGCCAGGAGTTGCACCGACTAGGCAAACCAGATATTTAAATTAATAATTAAAAAAATATATTGAATTTAGACGGTTGTGCATTCTTGTGTCTTTACGTGGTTAGAAGATAGGCCCACCAGAGGGACGGTTTGTATCGTTTACGTGACGTGGGCATACATACGGTGAAAATAGCACGACGTGCGGAACAGATTGCTACTGCAGTTTTCAAAACCGACTCGTGGCTTTTATGAAAGAGTTCCAATCAAGTCATTGTCAGTGGTGAAAAGGATAGAGTGGATATGTCAAGCAGAGACAAGCTAGGTAGGCTCGTCTCCTGTTTCTCTACCGGACAAGTGGCACCATTCCAGTCAAATCAAAATCATTGAAGGCCACGTGTGAAGGAATTATAGCTCAAAGGTCTCAGGAGTCGGACACTTAGCCATCACAGGTACGCATCTGTTCGCACATTATTATTATTACGTGCGTAATTTGTTATCAACTGTCGGATAATACCGAAGGACGTCGGTGCTCGTGATCTTTGCTATCAACTGTCGGATCACACCGACGGCATGGATGAAGACGTTCTTGCCGCAGGTAAGGAGTAGTTTCCTCCTGTTACACGCCTCTTCGTTATATTTTCGGACGGGGATTGCGTCCTACCCCTACGCAGACGGTAATCCATGTAGGCAGGACTCTGTGGTCCCACTGTGATGTGAGTGTTTTATCAACGCTTCTCTCTCGTATCATTTTATAGTATGAGAAAAAAAAAATGAAGAATATAAAAAATTCTAATGTACCACATTAAAGTAAGCTGCAGTGATTATAAGTTTATAACACTTACCGTTGAAACCTTTCTAACGGCCACCGTGATGTTTTTTTACCATATAACCTATTTATGATGTCATGAAGATGTGGATGAAGTGAAAACAAAAAATTAGCCTGATCTGGAACTTATCCAACTCCTAAGAAGTTTTTAATGTTGGACGTTCAATCACCACTTTGTGGTCCACTTAAGTTCTGGACTTGCCTCCTTTTTTGTCTCATACCATAAAATGATCTGAAAAAAATAATTAACGGCATGGATAAAACACTTACATCACGGTGGGATGCAATCCACATCCTATATTCTCTACTTATTCGAAGAAGAAAGCCCGTGAAAATTTTCTGTCAGGATGCTAGTTGGTCCCACCAATATATTAATAATAAATCTATGTCATCCATACATTTTTAAAAATAATTTTATGATATGAACCCAAAACTAAGTTAGATCAAAATTTCAAGTGGGCCAAACAGTGTTGATTGAACTCTCACCATTAAAAACTTTTTGGGGCTACCAAATTTTTGTATCTAAGTTAATATTTGTTTTTGTTTTCATCATCATTATCACCGCTGCTTCATGCAGTGTGGTCTACTTGAGATTTGGATTTGCCTAAGTTTTGCGATAATACCCTGAAATGATAAGAAAAAACAGACAGACAGGTAGATTTCTCAAAAAATATCATGGTGGCCTTACGTGGGTTTCCAGGAAAGGCTTTCATGGGAAATCCGTGTTCTAAAAAACCGCAATCGTTGAAAATTTTATAGGGCCCACCATGATTTATGCTTGCCATCCAACCTATTCATAAATTTACATAGATCTGGATGAAGAGAAAACATAAATATCAGCTCCATCCAAAACTTCTTTGGCCCTCATGAATTTTTCAACCGTAAGGATTTGATCCCCACCGTGTAGCCCACATCTGTCTTGGATCTGCCACATATTTGGGCTAATAGCTTAAAATGAAGAAAAATAATGGATGGACAGTGCGGATAAGACTCCTACATGATGGTGGCCCAGGACGGGCTGAGGTAGGACGCAATCTGCGTCCCTCACCTCCCTGATGACGGCGCGGTTTAGCTGCTGACAGGTTGAGTAGCCACACTCCCAGTAGAAGTAACGTCACCAAGTTTTATGGGCCACACCTATGATGTATGTTTTGTATCTACACCCCACATCCACTTGGAGAGATCATATTAGGGCATGATCCAAAGAATGAGTCAGATCCAAAGATCTAGAGGACCCCACCACAGAAAATAGTAGGGAGAGTGACGCCCACCATTAAAAAGTTCTAATGGCCACAAAAGTTTTCGATCAAGCTAATATTTGTGTTTCCCTTCTTTCATGCCTGCGTTAACACATGAACAGATTAGATCTCAAATAAAAATCATAGTGGACCTTTTGAAGGTTTCAACGGTGGGCGTAACTCTCACCACTGTTTTTTGTGGTGGGTCCACCCCAGCCTTGGATCTACCTCCTTTGGACCATATCCTAAAATGATCTCTCCAAGTGTATGGATGGTGGGGATACAACACATACGTCATGGTGGGGCCCACAGAACTTGGTGACATCACTTCAGTAGCGAGTCTGGCTACTCAACCTGTCAGTATCCAATGCACGTCCATGCGATTGCCTCTAAGACGTCCAGCCTACCATGATGTTTGTGAGAAATTTATCTCGTCCATCTGTTTTTTAAGCTCATTTTAGTCTTAGACCAAAAGTAAGCTGGATACAGTACTCAATCGAGCCGTATTGAAGGAAAAGGGGTAGGGAAATTCCTACCGTTGAAACCTTCATGGGGTCGACGGTGATGTTTACATGCCATCTATACCATTCATAACGTCATTACTACTGGGATTAGCTGAGAACACAAATATTATCATGATTCAAAACTTCTGTGACCTACGAATATTTCAACCGTGTAAGTTCAATCTTCACGTTTTCGGCTCACTTGAGTATTGGATTTGGCTCATTTTTGTATGCATGTCTTAAAATGATCTCATAAAATGGATAGACGGATTGGATTTCTCAAAAACATCACGATGGGTCTCACTTAGGTTTCCAACACAGGAACTTCATGTGAAAGGCTTTTGTGGGAAATCCATAGCGCGGTTTTTTCGAACGCGGATTTCTTACGAAAACATTTCCTATGTTGGAAACCTAGGTGGGGCCCACCATGATATTTTTAAAGAAATCTACCCCATCCATCTGTTTTTCTTATCATTTCAGGGCATTCTCCCAAAACTGAGGCAGATCCAAATTCAAGTAGACCACACCATAGGAAGCAGCGGTGATAATGATTCTCATCGTTAAATATTTTTTAGGGCCCACCGTGATATTTATTTGACATCTAACCTGTAGATTAGGTCATGCAGACCTGGATGGTGGAAAAAAACAAATATTAGCTTGATACAAAATTTTGGTAGCCCTAGGAAGTTTTTAATGGTGAGAGTTCAATCAACATTAGGTGACCCACTTGAGATTTTGATCTACTTCAGTTTTGGGTTCATACCATAAAATTATTTTTTAAAATGTATGGACGGCGTGGATTTATTATTAACATCTTGGTGGGACCCAACTAGCATCCCAGCGAAAGAATTTCATGTGATAAGGCTTCTGGCACATCCTTCGAAGAGTAGAGAATATGGTGAAGAAGAGTGCGAGAGAATGAAACTCGCTCTTTCAAACTCGTGTTAAAAGTGCCTTCCTCCAGACTATCTGCCTTATCCGACGGTCGATAGTAAGGTTCGCACGTAATGACGTGCAAACCGGTGCATAGTTGAGCGTTCCTCTATATATATGTGTGTGTGTGTGTGTGAGAAACGCTCGGCTATGTACCTGTTCGCATGTAATGACGTGCAAATCTTACTATCAACCGTTAGATAAGGCAAATGGTCTGGATGAAGGCGCTCTTAGTGCAAGTTTAAAAGAACGAGTT
The DNA here is from genome assembly GCA_030180095.1 of Magnolia changhungtana. NCBI lineage: Eukaryota > Viridiplantae > Streptophyta > Magnoliopsida > Magnoliales > Magnoliaceae > Magnolia > Magnolia changhungtana. The sequence continues at coordinate 10,771,088 of JASAUF010000658.1, forward strand.
TCCTTCTCTGGTATGCCTCCTCACCCTCAAACAATGCGGTGGAAGCCTTTTGCGGAGAACCTAAGTGAAACCCACCGTGATGTTTTTGAGAAATTCAATCCGTCCATCCGTTTTGTGAGTTCATTTTAGGACACAAGGCCAAAAATGAGCAGGATACAATACTCAGGTGGGTTGAAAATGTAAGGAATAAACACACACGGTTGAAATATTCCTAGGGCTCAGAAGCATTGAATTAGGCTAATATTTGTGTTTTTAGTTCATCTCAATGGTAATGACATTATGAATGGTATGGATGGCATGTAAACATCACTGTCGACCCCAAGGAGGTTTCAATAGTAGAAAATTTCATACCCACCTTTTCCTTTAGTTCGGCCCACTTAAGTTTTGTATCCTACTCATTTTTGGCCTCATGTCTTAAAATGATCTCACAAAATAAATGGACAGATTGGATTTCACAAAAAACATCACGGTGGGTCCCACTTAGGTTTCCAGCGCAGGAACTTCATGGAAATCCGCAATGCTGTTTTTTTGATGCGGATTTCCTACAAAAGTCTTCCGTGCTCTGAAAACCTAGGTGGGGCCCACCATGATGTTTTTAAGAAATCTACCCCGTCCATCCATTTTTTTAGCTCATTTTAGGACCTGAGACAAAAAATTAGTAGGATGCAAGACTCATTGGGGCCGAACTAAAGGAAAATGTGGGTAGAGAATTTTCTACTGTTGAAACCTCCCCGGGGTCAATAGTGATGTTTACATGCCATCCATACCGTTCATAATGTCATTACCATTGAGATGAACTGAAAACACAAATATTAGCCTGATTCAAAGCTTCTGAGCCCATAGGAATATTTCAACTGTGTGTGTTTATTCCTTAAGTTTTCAACCCACTTGAGTATTGTATCCTGCTCATTTTTGGCCTCATGTCCTAAATGATCTCACAAAACGGATGGACGGATTGGATTTGTCAAAAAATATCACGGTGTGTAACAACCCCAATTTATTTTATTTTTAGTTTGTCATATACATTTAGGCAGACACACAACCTTGATGAAAATGTAAAGAATTCTTAGAAACACCACAAATTAGATTATTCTTATCTTCAAGGGGGGGTAGATTGTAACACCCTGTACTTTTCGGTACTTGGGTGTTACCATTTAAATCAAATATAGTATGAGCATACGTTAGAACACCTAACCTATAACTTACACTATGCTTGATTACTCACAATCCACCTTTGATTGACCCTTTACTTCTCAACGTAAGATTACATCATCACTGACTAGTCAACCCACAATCCAAATCCAGTCGTTAAGGCATGTGATATCCCACCTAAACACTTCGAGATCAGCATTTAACTCAATTATGCATCAATTAAACCATTCATTTTAATATCAAGACTTGTCATCAAATATACTGTCCATCAGGCCAACAAAATCCCGTAAAGTGATCCACCACCGATCACACTAATCAAGCTATCTAAATGTTTAGACAAATATTAAAGTCCACTTGGACGGATAGTAGAGCTATTAGGGCCGTTAACAGATGATTTCGAATCAATCCAATCATTAATTCACAGTATAAATGTTGCAGTGGACTACATATGGTTAAGTCCCAAAGCTTGAACCATCAAATCCATCATCTGTCAGGCCTGCAAAACTTTATCCATCAACATACAACTTGATTATGCTAATAGGGCAATTTGACTGTTGAGTTGATGGAAATCCATAATAAGAACTTAAAGTAATTGAGTAGGGCTTACCAAAGCTGTGATATGTCACGTATCTGGTCAAATGGCTCAGTGGGACCCATGAAAGCTCGTGATCGGAGTGGATTGCACCGAACATCATGGTGGACCCCATGTTTAACGTGAGTATACACGAACAGTGCGTGAACTCGCAGTGCACCAGACCTGTCAACACGGTCAACCCGTGTTGACCCGATGAAGTTGCGAAAAAGGACAGGAAAGCAGTTTCTAACAAAGTTAATAAAATGTGGAAAACTTGCATGACTTTTCTGTATCACTATCATACACATATATACAAGATTGAGATCCTCTAATTTGGGATCTATATTACTACAACATCTATTAGATTTTATCTTTTAGAATATATAATATCTTATCTATTAAATTCTATAATATCCTATTTATTAGATTCTATAATATCCTCAATCAAGGAAACGGATAGAGGAGGATGTGTAACTGAGGGATTTGAATGTATTCTACATTCATGGAGACAATATGATAGTTGTGCGCTATTACCCCCCCTCAAGCTAAGAGGGGTCTCGACCACATGAAGCTTGCTCAATAAGTAAGAGAAACACAGTGAAGATAAAGGCTTTGTAAATATGTCCGCCAATTGATCTTGCGTGGCAATATATTAGATCTTGATGTGGCCTTGGGTAACTTGCTCTCGTATAAAATGATGATCGACATCGATATGCTTCGATCGTTGATGTAAGACCGGATTGGATGCAAAATAGGTGGCACTTATATTATCACAGAATAGAACCGATGCACCCGAATGTGTATAATGAAGGTCGCGAAGTAATAGTTTGATCTAAACAGCTTCAGCCATGGCATTGGCAAGTGACCTGTATTCTGCCTCAATACTAGATCTGAATACCACAGGCTGCTTCTTTGCCGACCACCCAATGAGGTTGTGTACATGGAAGACACAAAACCCCGATGTAGAGCGTCTATCATCTTTGTCGCCGGCCCAATCAGCATCAGAGAAAAGTGAAATAACTTGCGAAGACTTACATGAATAGAACAAACCTTTATGGAGAGAGCCTTTGATATATCGAAGTATACGCTTCACAGCATCCATGTGTGGAGCTCGAGGAGTTTGCATGTGTTGGCAGACCTGATTGACTGCATAGGATATGTCTGGTCTTGTGATAGTTAGGTACTGTAAGGCACCAACTATGCTCCGATATTCTGTAGCATCGGGAAGAACATCGCCTTCATATTTTGATAAACTTGCAGTGGTGGACAATGGAGTGGAACAAGACTTTGCTTCCAACATTTTTGCCTTGGAGAGAAGATCTAAAATGTACTTCTGCTGACTAAGAAATAGACCTTCGAAAGAATATTGAGCTCGAATTCCAAGGAAAAAGTTGAGTGGTCCAAGATCTTTAAGATCAAATTCTTGAGACAAGAGAGTGACAATGGTCGAAATATGATCGGAATTGGTACCTGTCACCAAGATATCGTCTACATAGATGAGAAAGATTGTGAGATAAGGCCCGGTATGATAGACGAACATAGAGGAATCTGCAGCACTCTGAGAAAAACCTTGCTTGATGAGAACCGAGCTTAACTTGTGAAACCTGTTAAGAAGTGGAGACACATCTGGGGCCGCCTATGACCAGTCGAGGTTACGCAGATTTCATGTCGCAAGTCCTTTCGTAACTGGGATACAGAAAGGAGTTTCGTGGATTTCATGTCGCAAGTCCTTTCGCAACTGGGATACGAAAGGAGTTTCACGGATTTCGTGTCGCAAGTCCTTTCGCAACTGAGATGCGAAAGGGAAGTTGCCAAAACTATAAATTGGGGTCCTTAGGGCTATTCTAGGGTTAAGATGAATATTAGGAAATTATTCTAAGGTGTGGGCAAGGAATTTTCTCTGTACTTCCAAGGGAGAGGTTAGTATATTGCCTTGTAATCTTCGTTTCTCTTCATAGTGGAATTTTGCATCCGTGGTTTTTTTACCCTAGTTTGGGGTTTTTCCACGTATATTTTGTCTTATGGTTTGTTTAAATACCTTTATTCTTTTCTAGTTTATATTTCTTCCTGTTTATCGTTTGTGGGTGAGGCCTGAGATTGGATCTAGGCTCACTGCGTTGTTGGCGTGCTGTGCAACAACTGGTATCAAAGCTATTAGTTTAGTTCTATTGGGAGCGATGACAGAAGAAGGAAAAACTAGAATTGAGAAGTTTGATGGTTCAAACTTTACCTTCTGGAAGATGCAGATGGAGGATTATCTATATTAGAAGGACCTCTATATTCCTCTAGGAGGAAAAGAGAAGAAACCAGAAAAGATGACAGATGATGAATGATTTTTATTGGATAGGAAGGCTTTAAGAATGATCCAACTCTCTTTGTCTAAGAGCGCCGCCTTCAATATATCCAAGGTGAAAACGACAAAAGAATTAATGGAAGCCCTAGCCACCACGTATGAAAAACCCTCAGCATCCAACAAGGTTCATCTTATGAAACAACTATTCAACATGAAGATGTCAGATGGTGAGAGCGTGGCTGAACATCTAAACGAGTTCAATACAGTCACGAGCCAGTTGAAATCCGTTGGCATTACTTTTGAGGATGAGGTCAGGGTGTTATTGATCTTATCCAGTCTGCCAGACAGTTGGGATGGTTTGGTGATTGCTGTGAGCAATTCTTCAGGGTCGACAAAGCTGAAATTTGATGATGTGGCTGGTCTAATTCTCAGCGAAAAATCTAGAAGGAAAGCATCAGGAGTTTCAGGGGATTCAGGGAATATTTTAAATGTTGAAGGAAGAGGAAGATAGCTGAATAAAGGAGGCAATAAACACGGGCGTTCTAAGTCAAGGAAGAAGTCCAAGGGACTGAAAGACAAAGACGGGTGTTGGCATTGCGGCAAGAAGGGACATATGAAATGTGATTGCAGGGTGCTCAAGAAACAAGAAGGAAGCTCTCAAGGTGGGAAGGATTCAGTGAATCTATCTGAGGAGAGTGACACAGAGGTGTTGATTTTGTCTCTTTATGCGAGGAATAAGTCTTGGGTTATAGACTCGGGTGCTTCGTTTCATGCCACTTCGTGTAAGGAAGTTCTTCGTGATTATGTGTTAGGTGACTTTGGGAGAGTCTACCTGGGTGATGATGAGCCGTGTAGTATCGTTGGAAAGGGGGACGTTCATGTCAATCAGAAAGACAGAACGGTCTTGAAATTGAAGGATGTCAGATGTGTACCGAGTTTGAAACGTAACTTGATCTCAGTGGGGCAGTTGACCGATATAGGTTATGTGACGACATTCACTAGTGATTCCTGGAAGATCACAAAAGGTGCCTTGGTGATATCTCGAGGCAAAAAGGAAGGTACTTTATACATAACTTCAGGGTCGTATAGTTCACCCGTAGTCGCATCAACTAGAGTGAATGGGCTGTTATGACATCAGAGGTTGGCACATATGAGTGAGAAAGGAATGAAAGTGCTATTGTCAAAAGGGAAGCTACTAAGGTTGAAGTCTGTTGACTTGAAATTTTGCGAGAATTGCGTGTATGACAAGCAGAAGAGGGTAAGCTTTGAGAAGACAGGACTAGCTCTAAAGACGCATCTATTGGAGCTTATATACACTGATGTGTGGGGACCAGCACAGGTATTACCTCTTGGTGGCTCACGTTATTTTGTTTCTTTTATTGATGATGCTAGTAGAAAACTGTGGGTCTATTTCTTAAGCATAAATCTGATGTATTTGATATATTTAAGAAGTGGAAAGTTATGGTAGAAAATGAGACAGGTAAAACAGTAAAATGTCTCAGATCTGATAATAGGGGAGAGTACTATGATAAGAGGTTTGAGGAGTATTATGCGACAAATGGAATCAAACATCAGAAAATGATTCCAGGGACACCACAGCAGAATGGTGTAGCTGAGCGCATTAACAGGACCATCCTTAAATACGCCAGGAGCATGAGGTTACATGCAGGGTTGCCCAAGACCTTTTGGACAGACACTGTGAATACTGCCGCATATCTCATCAACAGAAGTCCCTCAACACCATTGGATGGTGGGCTACCAGAAGAAGCGTGGACTGGGAAGGAAGTGAACTTTGCACATCTCAGAGTGTTTGGTTGCACTTCATATGTTCACATTGATGCAGAGCATAGAAACAAGCTGGATGCGAAGTCTATGAGGTGCACGTTTATAGGCTACGGGTAGCATGATTTTGGCTACAGGTTCTGGGATGCAAAAAACAGGAAAATCATCAGAAGCAAGGATGTAGTCTTCAATGAAAAAGTGATGCATAAGGATAGTGTGCAGGAAAATAAGGCCGAGAAAAAGGAATTTGTAAAGTTGGAAGAGTTACCAGACATGGGTGTTACAGTGCCACAGGATGAGGCAAAGTCGCATACACTAGTTGTGAGGAGGTCTACTCGGGAGAGGAGACCCACGGTCCGATACTCACCCTCCTTACATTATCTACTACTGATAGATAATGGTGAGCCAGAGGGTTTTGAAGAGGCGTTACAGTCAGATATACAGGTTAAGTAGGAGCAGGCCATGGATGATGAGATGGACTCTCTTGAGTCTAATTGTACATGGGAGCTAGTCACTCTACCTAAGGGTAAGAAAGCTCTTCATAACAAGTGGGTTTACAGACTAAAGGAGGAGCACGATGGTTCGAAACGGTACAAAGCCAGATTGGTTGTAAAAGAGTTTCAACAAAAGGCAAGTATCGATTTCACTGAAATATTTTCATTAGTAGTAAAAATGTCTATGATTCGCTTGGTCTTGAGTATAATGGCTTCAGAGGACTTACATTTAGAATAGTTAGATGTTAAGACAGCCTTTCTTCATGGGGACCTTGAAGAAGAGATATATATGCATCAGCCGACAGGATATATGGCACCAGGTAATGAGAACAAGGTGTGCAGACTGAAGAAGAGTCTATATGGCCTGAAGCAGGTCCCGAGGCAGTGGTACAAGAAGTTCGATAGTTTCATGTCGGGAAACGGTTTTAGGAGATGTCATGCAGACCACTGTTGTTACTTGAAGAAGTTTGATACGTCTTACATCATCCTTTTTCTGTACGTTGATGATATGCTTGTGGCCGGTTTAAGCATGAAGGTCATCTCAGATCTCAAAAGACAATTGTCTAGAGAATTTGCCATGAAGGATTTAGGAGTTGCAAAATAAATCCTGGGCATGAGGATAAAGCATGACAGGGAAACAAAAAATTAGTTTTGTCACAGGCAGAGTACATAGCCAAGGTACTTGATCGATTCAATATGGGAGGTGCTAAGCCGGTTAGCACTCCATTAGCCAACCACTTCAAGCTATCTAAGGAGCAAGGTACAAAGACGCAGGAGGAACATGACTACATGGCTAAAGTCCCATACGCGTCAGCTATTGGGAGTCTCATGTATGCTATGGTGAGCACGAGGCCAGATATTGCTCAAGCAATGGGAGTTGTTAGCAGGTTCATGAACAACCCCGGGAAGGAATATTGGGAAGCTGTGAAGTGGATCCTTAGGTCCTTGGTAGGTATTAAGGACGTAGGGCTGTGTTATGGTGGATCAGAAATCAAGTTACGAGGCTACGTGGATTCAGATTTGGCAGGAGATATCGATAACAGAAGAAGCACTACAGGTTATGTTTTTACTCTAGGTAGTGCTGTAGTCAGTTGGGTCTCTCAGTTACAAAAGATAGTATCTATCAGTATGACAGAAGCAGAATATGTTGCGGCTACAGAAGCATGCAAGGAGATGCTCTGGATGCAAGGTTTTATGGAAGAGTTGGGTAAGAAGCAAGTATATTGCAAGTTGTATAGTGACAGTCAGAGTGCAATACACTTGGTTAAGAATTCAGCCTTTCATTCAAGGACCAAGCATATTGCCATCAGATATCACTTCATACGTTCGTTACTGAAAGATGGATCGATTGCTCTAGAGAAGATTCATACAAGTGAGAATCCTGCGGATATGCTGACCAAGGCAGTCACAAGGGAGAAGCTGAAGCTTTGTTCAACTTTGATTGGTCTTCAGGCTTGAAGACGGGGAGGTGGTGCACTCCGGATGAAGAATACAGAGGTTTATGGTGATGTGTCTCTAAGTGGGAGATTGTTGAGAAGTGGAGACACATCTGGGGCCACCCACGACCAGTGGAGGTTGCGCGGATTTCGTGTCGCAAGTCCTTTCGCAACAGGGATACAGGAAGGAGTTTCGTGGATTTCGTGTCGCAAGTCCTTTGCAACTGGGATGAGAAAGGAGTTTCACAGACTTCGTGTCACAAGTCCTTTCGCAACTGGGATGCGAAAGGGAAGTTACCAAAACTATAAATTGGGGTCCCTAGGGCTATTCTAGGGTTAAGGTGAATATTAGGAAATTATTCTAAGGTGTGGACAAGGGATTTTCTCTGTACTTCCAAGGAAGAGGTTAGTATATTGCCTTGTAATCTTCGTTTCTCTTCATAGTGGAATTTTGCATCCGTGGTTTTTTACCCTAGTTTAGGATTTTTCTACGTATATCTTGTCTTGTGGTTTGTTTAAATGCCTTTATTCTTTTCTAGTTTATATTTTTTCCTGTTTATCGTTTATGGGTGAGGCCTGAGATTGGATTTAGGCTCACTGCGTTGTTGGCGTGCTGCGCAACAAAACCAAGCCCATGGAGCCTGTTTAAGGCCATATAAAGCCTTTTGTAACTTGCAAACATGATGAGGGTAGCCTCTGTCCACAAAGCCTTAGGGCTGGCTCATGTAAACAACCTCAGTCAAGTCACCATGTAAGAAGGTGTTCTTGACATCTAGTTGGCGTATAGGCCATCCTTGAGATGTTACTAGGCTGAGAATGAGGCAAATGGTAGTGGGCTTGACAACAGGAGAGAACGTCTCCTCATAGTCTAGACCATACTGCTGATTGAAGCCTTTTACGACCAAGCATTCAATAGAGCCATCAGATTTTTGCTTAATTTTGTACACCCATTTTGAACCAATGATATTCATATCCGGCGTGGCTGGAATAAGAGTCCAAGTGTGATTCTTGAGAAGGGCATTGAACTCTTCTAACATAGCGTCACGCCAAGCATGATCCTTGGAGGCTTCAATGAAAGTCTGGGGCTCGACTAGTTGCTGTGTTTCCAATGTGGCATAGTAGGAGGGTAAGGGATGACGTATGGTTAGGAGATGTAGAAACTGAGATGGGGGTGGAGGAAGGGTGCCATCATGATGTCTAGTGATCATTCTATGTGAGGATGGGAGATGGTTGGGAGGGGAAGAAGGGGGAGATGAGGGAGAGAGAGACGTGAGAGATGGGCTGAGTTGTGAGGTAGGAGAAGAAGAAGGTTGGGGTCGATTTGTAGAGGGAGGAGAAAAAGGAGAGGATAATTGTGAGGGAATTGGTGGCGTCGGATGAGATGGGTACTGTGAGAGAGGAATTAGCAAAGTAGGAGATGGATCGGGTAGGTTAGAGGGTGGTGGGTCTATAGCTTCAATTCCTACAAAAGGAAACACGGTCTCATTAAAAGTAACATGTCGAGATGTGATAAACTTGCCTCCAGACATATCATAACAGATATAGCCTTTTTGATTCATTGGATAGCCCAAAAAAAAACACAAGGTTTGGATCTATCTTCAAATTTGTTGGAATCATAGGTCAGGTCCAAGGAAAGCATTGACATCTAAAAACCTTCAGGGATTCATAATCCGGTAGCCTGTGATACAGTGCTTCAAGTGGGGATCTGTTTTTCAAAACTGGAGTAGGCATTCGATTGATTAAGTAAACAACGAAGTGGAATGCCAAATGCCAAAACCTCTTTAGTATGGATGCACGAGCCATCATGGTAAGTGCGGTCTCTACAATATGTCTATGCTTACGTTCAGAGATGCCATTCTGTTGGGGCGTATATGGGCATGTAGTATGATGTTGGATGCCATTGGTGGTAAGAAAATTTATAAAATCATTGTTAACATACTCTCCACCATTATCAGTTTAAAGCATACAAATGGAAGTAGAAAACTGATGTTCCATAGCCTTTTTGAAAGTAAGAAAATGAGATAAAACCTCAGACTTATCAAACATAGGGAAAATCCAACAAAATCTTGAAAAAACATCAATAAAAATAACAAAGAACCTATGACCATCAGAGGACATAACAGCGGCTGGACCCCACACGTCAGAATAAACTAATTCTAGAGGACGAGAAGTAGTAAAATCAGAAGAAGAAAATGGTAGTCTGTGAGCCTTGCCAAGAGGAAACGAAGTGCAGAACGATGGAGGTGGACCGGAAGGAGTAATGGAGGCGGTTACAAAAATTTGATGCATGACCCGAAGAGATGGGTGTCCCAGTCGATGGTGCCAAACGTTAGAAGAAGCATGGATGGTAAGACACTGGAGCGTAGGAGATGATGGGCAGTCAAACTGATAGAGGTTGTCCATAATTTCTCCCTGAGCTAAGATGTTCTTTGTCTGACAATCCTTAACCAAAAAACCCCATGAGTGAAATTCAAAAAAGACATTATGTTCCTTAGTAAATTGAGAAACAAAAAGAAGATTTTTGTGAATGGAAGGAACATAAAGAACTCTACGAAGAGGAAAAGAAGAGGAAGTAGTATGGAGAGACATATTACCAATGTTACGAATTTCAATACCAGTGCCATTGCCCACATAGACCTGATCATCACCTGTGTACGGAGTAGATTGTAGAAAGTGACTGTCATCAGAAGTAACATGAAATGTTGCTCCAGAATCTGGATACCATGTTGGGTCATGCACAACAGGAGCTGTCACTGCAGCATAGGCTTGAATATGTGGTTTGTAGGACTGATCAAGGCGATGAGGGCAATCCGATGTAGTGTGATCAATACTATTGCAAATATGACAGAGGGTGGGACGTGGCCCCATGAGCCCAGGTTGCATCTGTTGATGTAAGGCGGGGCACGGAGAGGAAAAGACCACCTGAGGAATGAGGACTTGTAAAGCGGGGAAACTGCATCTCCGTTCTATGAAAGGAGGGATATTGTGGTGGGAAAAATTGAGGGCAAGGAGAGGAGCACTGATGGCGATTTTTAGGTTTGTAATTGTTAAGGTGAGAGGTAGAGGAGGATGGGCGGCCCTGAGAGGTCATTAACACCTCAGATTTGGAGTTAGTCTTAGCCTGAAAAAGCTCAAGCTGTGACTCATGACTTAATAATAAGCTATAGAGCTCTTCAAAGCTAAGCTTACGTCCCTGAGTCATGATAGCCGTGACAAACTGAAGATATTCACCAGATAAACCGCCAAGAATGTAATTGAATAATTCGGAATCACTAAGAGGTTGGTTAATGAAGGCAAGACGATCAGTGATCGAGTGGATCTTTTAAAAATAGTCCGAGATAGAGCTATCACCTTTGACGGTATCTTTCAGGAGGCGTCGAAGGTGTAGTTCATGAGCAGAAGTTTCAGTAGAGAACATCTTTGTAAGAGAGCTCCAAAGAGCATGAGAAGTAGGCGTATTGACGACGAAAGCAAGGAGAGGCTCAGAGAGAGTGGCGAGGAGCTAGCTCATGATGAGTTGATTCATGCGAAACCACTCAAAATATTGAGGGTTAGGAATGCCGTCGAGAAGTGTCTGATTGGGAGGAGGGATAGAGCCATCTAAATAATCTGTAAGAGCATGACTATTGAAGACCGGAAGCAAGGTTGCACACCAAATAAGGTAGTTCTCTCGGGTCAGTTTGATGCTAGTAATCTTAAGGGTGGGAAGAGCTGAACTAGCTTGATAAGTATTCTGAGAGAGAGTCTGATTCTTGTTGGAAGAGGCTGAGTTAGAGAGAGAGGAATCAATCGACGCCATTGCAATAGAAGGAAGAAAAATAGAGAAAAGAGGGGATTGTTCTATAGGAAGCCACCTGGCTTTGATACCATAACAAAGTTCGTAAAATGTGGAAAACTTGCATGACTTTTCTGTATTACTATCATACACATATATACAAGATTGAGATCCTCTAATTTAGGATCTATATTACTACAACATCTATTAGATTTTATCTTTTAGATTATATACTATCTTATCTATTAAATTCTATAATATCCTATCTATTAGATTTTATAATATCCCCAATCAAGGAAACGGATAGAGGAGGATGTGTAATTGAGGGATTTGAATGTATTCTACATTCATGGAGAGAATATGATAGTTGTACCTTATTAGGTTCCTCTCCTTTTTCCTCTTTTTCATCAGCAAATGGATAGTCGTCCATAGGGTTGATCATGGCCCCCAAATAAGGGCCCGCTTCCATCATCCAAGCCGTCCATCGTGTGTAGCCCTAAATTTCCATGGAACCCCTGAAATTTCCACACGTAGTTGATCAGGTTCTTGTGCACAACCATGGGCAAAAGAAGAGTATGTGAGAGAGAGAGAGATTTCATTCGAGGGTAGATTTCATCTACCTAGCTAGTAAATCCAAGGGAATCTCTCTCAAATCATAACTATTCATTTTCAAGGAATCCCAGCTATGCATTCCTCCATATTTTAGGGCTTCATGAGAAAAACTAGAAAGAATCTTTCCTTTTCTTGGGCTGGAACGATCCCAGCTGTTGGTTGCCTCTATAAGCTTTATTAGTGCATCTGGGATGTCGAATATAGGACTTCAGAAACTTGCTTCGCTTTAAATACGAGATCTCGTGTGAGAATCTTGTCGGCGCAAGAAATCAGGTCGGAACTAGAAGAGTTCTTGCACCATTAAGAAACCGTGGTGGTCCGTCCAAAATATGGACCCCACTGTGTCTAGTAGACTCATCCACATTGCCCATGCACCTCAGATCATGGGATGTACCCCTCGTCCAAAATCGGCCATGGACGATGGGACATCTTCCTCGATTGGCTGGGAAAACCACACATCAGCTTTGGGCCCTTAAACCTTGATCAAAACTAACCCTTAGGTGGGCCATTATCCCAGAAACTCATGGTGCAAGTGGATTAAGGCCATGCAAACTGATCAGGATGAAATCAGTGGTGAGAGTTAAATAGAGTTGTCGATTAGTGGGTTAAAAATTTATAACTAATCTCTAGATTAGTTGTCTTGGATGGTTCTAGAATCAAATTTAGGGAGACTATAAATAACTACTTTAGGGCATCCTTTCCAGAAATGAAAAGAGAGAGAGAGAGAGAGAGAGAGAGAGAGAGAGAGAGAGAGAGAGAGAGAGAGAGAGAGAAGGCGCCACTTCTATTGCCGCACCTAGTGGAGTCGACTCGGTCCGAGTTGCTGCAAAACCAAGGCTGAGTTTAGCACCGTTGCAGGTCAAGAAATAGAGATGGGAGTTATGGTTCAAATTGCTGTCGAGTCTGGACGATCCGACTGGCTGGAGTGACTAGGTGAGCCACCAATTTTGAGTTGCTGGTCCACTCCCACTCAGCCAAAGAGGAGAGAAGGAAGGGAGGAGAAAGAGAGACCGGACTTGAGGAACCCATCTGCCCGTTGTAGTGGTGCCGCACTAAGTCAAGACAATTCAGTCCGGGTCTGGTTTGCATTAGAAACGCTACTGGATGTTCCAACAGAAGAGAAATTAAAGGAAGAAAAAGAAATGAAAAGCGAGGAAAAGAAAGGAGAAGAAGAACAGAAGTAGAAGGAGAATCGAGAAACATAGAGAGGGAGTAGGATTGCTTGCATTCATGCCGCACCGAGCTACCGCACTAGGTAACTCGAATCTGGCTTGGCTTTCCTCTGAGTTTGCAAGTTCGAGCCGAGTCCAGATCCTTTGGGTCGAGCAACGAGAGAAAGAGAGGGAGAAGTGGAAGGAAGAAAGAGAAAGAAGAGGAGAAGGGAAGAAGATTGTGCATGTGGTGGCTGCTCACCACACAAGCTCGACTTAAGCGAGTTGAGGAGCTGAGTCGAACCGAGTCTGGGTTGGCTTGGTCCTAGTATTACTGGAATTCCAAAAAAAAAATGAGAGAAAGAGAATGAAAGAAAAGAAGAAGAGAAGAAAGGTGAGATACTGAGTTGACTTGGTTCAAAATCGAGTCAGGTCTCTGACTCACTGACTAGTCAGATCCAAACCCTGCTGGAAATTCTTAGCAAAAGAAGAAAAGAAGAAAAGAGAAAGGAGAAAAGGAGAAGAAAAGAAGAAAAGAGAAACTAGGAAGAATATATGAGGGTGATTTGAGTTGACTTAACTGAGTCGACGTAGGTGAGTTATTTTTCATTCTTTTCATAGATTAAATTCATCATTAATTACCTTTGTTATTAATATCATTTGGAGTTAGTGGTTAGTATCATTTATTACTATTGTTTAAGGTTATAATTGATGTTATAAATTTATATTAGGGTTATACTAACTAGTGTTATTATCATCATCGATTATAACCTCTATTACTAATTCATATCCGTTGTGCAATCTAGATTTTAGAATTTCTAAAATGGCTGGTCATAAACGTAGGTTGGATACCAAAGCCCGAGGTTAAAGATCTTAACCGTAGATGGTGTGTGAAACTGAGATCTAACCCGTTCGAGTTGGATTCGTGGATTGGAGTGTTCATGTTGCAATCACCTAACTTTAAGGTGAGAATCACCCTTCAAGCTTTGCTACATCATAATAATTAGTATTGTTCATTTATATTTATTGACTTTTTACTATAATATCAAGAGGAAATGATGACAAATGTTAGTCTCTACATGTTTCATTATTTACAAATGATTGATGATTGAACTTTAATTCAATTATGTGAACATGCTATGGATTGCAATTACCTTTGTTTAGGTTAAGATGAACATTTTAAATGCATAAGTGCTATTCAGATTGTACGTGGCTTATTTTACCACTTGCGATTACCTTATGGTGTTTTTGGAGGTCCTCGAACTAGTGGTCATTTATCCTGATAAGATTAAATAGAATGTTTGTTGTGGAATTACCATCATATGGATCGCTGGTGCCTTTATGGATTTTTGAGATAACCCCTTTTATCGTATCCTTCAATGAACTATTTGCCTCACTTGGCTTTGATTGACTACTTGCCCTTTTGTGGCTTTTATGGATTAATTTTATATAACCCCGTGATGGTAAGTTCCACTTGTAAAACTATAATTGGCCACTAGTTGAGTAGGTTACCTTTAAACATCATATTTGTTAATCTCATGAGCTAGGGATAGTGAATGAGACACTATACCCGAGCTGTTAGCCTATGCTGGGTGATGAACCCCCCATGGTGACCTTCGAGCTTTCTTAAAATGATTGTTTGAAATTGGAATAATAATGGTTAGGCTAATCATGCATTTTCATAGCATGCGGATTTTACCGGGAGGTCGATGTGAGACATGGGGGTTTGCTTGGTCATTATGGGCGGTACCATAGAGTATTTTACCGGGTGATCCTAAATTATTATTTCGTGCATTCATACCGCTATGGGTGTATTTGTTACATGGACTTTTCTAGGTGCCTAGTCCTTCTTAGGGCATACCTTTGAGTACTTTTTCGAGAGACTGGTCCACCTTGGGTGTACTCGTTGCATGGTCTTTTTCGGGTGACTAGTTCTCCTTAGGGCGTACCTTCGAATACTTTTCTGGGTGACTAGCTCTCCTTGGGCGACCTCTTGCCAGCTGGATGTGCATCCCCAGGTTTGTGAGCATGTGCATGCATCCATGCATTTAAACAAGATTATCTTTTTGGAATTTGTTTAATGAATGCGTATCTGATGAAATTTATTTGATTTCTATGATAATCATTGTGAAATATTTGTTATACATTGTTCTTGATAACTATGTTAAATTATCTTGATGATATGATAAATCTTGGGGGTTATACCTCATTGGGATAGCCATTGACGCTATCAAACCGTACTCCATGTGCAGGAGACACAGATGATGCACATGCTGGCGTTCATATGGAATAGGAGGAGCCAAATGATCTTGCGACTCTCTAATCCTGACTTCATTTGTATTAAATTTATACTGTCGTGTTTTGTTAAATGTTAAGACATTGGTTTGTATAAGTTTTTGGGTGATCGCTTGAAATATTTGGTTTTGTATATTTGAACTCCCTCTTATACTTAATTGTTTCCATCCCGCTATATTACTAACTTTGATAAAGAAAAAAAATATATGTGAAATTTGAGCCACCGTTAAAGATTAATACTCGGGTTTTTGGAAAACGAGTAGTGTACTTTGGTTCCGAGAACCGGGGTGTTACATGATGGGTCCCACTTAGGTTTCCAATGTAGGAACTTTATGCGAAAGGCTTTCGCAGGAAATCTGCAACGCGGTTTTTTCAGACTCGGATTTCCTGCGAAAGCCTTTCACACGCTGGAAACCTATGTGTGGCTCACCATGATGTTTTTGAGAAATTTACCCCATCCATCCATTTTTTTCAGCTCATTTTAGGACCCAAGACCAAAAATTAGCATGATGCAAGACTCAAGTTGGCCGAACTAAAGAAAAAGGTGGGTAGAGGATTTTCTACCATTGAAACTTCCCTATGGTCGACAATGATATTTACATGTCATCGATACCATTCGTAATGTCATTACCACTGAGACAAACTGAAAACACAAATATTAGCTTTATTCAAAGCTTCTGAGCCCCAAGAATATTTCAACCGTGTGTGTTCATTCCTTACGTTTTCAGCCCACTTGAGTATTGTATCTTGCTCATTTTTTGCCTCATGTCCTAAAATGATCTCACAAAACGGATGGACCGATTGGATTTCTCAAGACACCGCAGTGGGTCCTACTTAGGTTTCCAGTGGAAGAACTTCAAGCTTCCGCCATATCCTTCGAAGAGTTAGAGAATAGGGTGAAGATGCATGCCAGAGAAGAAAACTCGCTCTTTCAAACTCGTGTTAAGAACGCTTTCATCCAGACCGTCTGCCTTATACGACGGTTGATAACCGGTGCATAGCTGAGCGTTTATATATATATGGAAAAGGTTCTATATAGTCGAGCTCATGGGAACTCCCCATGAGGTCGAGCTGTGTGGGCCCCACCGTGATGTATGTTGAACATCTACCCCATTAGTCAGATGCACCATTCCATAGTGGGCCTAAGGCTTAAAACTCAAGTCAATTCGTGACTTGTGTGAGCCACACCATGTACAAAAGTTGAGAGGGGTTACCCTCCATTAAAACATTCATAATCATTTTTTAGGCCCACCATGATGTAGTTCACAAATCCAGCCCATCCATTATGTGTGTTCCACTTGGATGAGGGGTCAAACTAAGTTTAAGACGCATCCAAATTTCAGATGGGCTTCGCCAAGTGATTTTATATGTTTTAGGCATGTCTTCACATGATTTTAGATGGTATGGCCCATTGGAGTTCCGTATATGACTGATTTTTGGGATATCCCATAATTTAAAGGGGACCCATCAAACGCACGGTGTTGATGTTCGACATACGTCATGGTGGGGCCCACACAGCTCGACCTCATGGGGAGTTCCCATGAGCTCAACCGTATAGAACTTACACACACACACATATGTTAAGCAATGGCACATGCTAAATGAGACAGTATAATATATATATATATATATTTAGAGAGAGAGAGAGATATGCATAACATATATAAAACTTTAAATTTACTAGACCATCAAGTGTGTCACCCCATGTCAATATCCAACTCTAAAATCAGCCTCATCTATGGTTCAGGCAGACTACATGCATGATTGGAAACAATGTAAAGAAAAAATGCACACCATCCAAATTGTTTCTATTAACGTGGCTCACTTGAATCATAGATGGGCTTGATCTTTTTGGGTCCCAAGCTAGCTTTTGGAGTAGCATCTAATGGTTGGAGCAGACTTGGTATAATCATGACAATGAAACTTGTAAAAATTAAGGGTGGCCCTCTCTCTTCTAACTATTTCCCTTGGTGTGGTCCACTTAAACCACAGTTTAACCTGATTTTTTGGCTTTAGGCTTAATGTGAGATTACACATCTCATTGTCATGAGAGTGGATCTCACATACACATCATGGTGGGTACTATAGACAACCAAGGGGTCTTTGGTAAAACTCTTTTTTGGTCTTAGTCCAAGGGATTGGACTATATGTTAAGGTCCAACTAGCATATAACTTCTAATCTTTCATGTCTATATGACATCTAATCCATTTAATAGGTTGGCCTCGCCTTTTGAAAAACTCCCCTACAACCCCTCATTGAGTGAACTAGACTTGTGCTTTTGTTGTTTATCCATGCATAAATGTTGTTTTATATGATGTGGACCACTTGATGAGTAGATATTACTAATCATTGCATTAGGTAGTGGTGAGGCTAATGGGTTGAAAGGGTTGGATGTCACATGTACTTGATACTTTGCAAGTTACCATATGATGGACCATAGTGCCATGCCCTGAAATTCGGTACCCGAGTTGGCCAGGCCCGAACCCAAATTCCAGGACTGTGAGTTGTACTTAAACAAATTATATATCGCAACCCACATTATTTTTATGCATTTTCAAGGCAATCAGAGCAACTAAAAGGATAATAATTATTGTCATTAAATAACGTTCACTAATCAATCCTTGAAAATTTACTTACATAATATTCAAAAAAAATAATTAATAACAAAATGAATATTTAAATAAATAAAAAGAAATGTCTTCGATCTCGCCCAATTGGTTCTTCATACCCAGACCCTGCAAAACAATCTATAAGCGTGTGAGCATGACGGCTCGTAGGGTCACATCCTTCCCAAAATTGAAAATTCTATATTAACACAAATACAACTCAATAAAACAAATAAGATTAATTATGGTATTGAATCATCATTTTACGTAACAACAATAAAAATTTATTTTCCATAATAACAAAATAAGACAATACAGTCATCTAAAATCCTTTTTGGTTCAATCCAGGGCAGAGCACCCGTGTGTGTTGATCCTTTTAGGGAATGACCCTCGGTAGAGCACCGGTGTTGATCCTTTTAGGGAATAACCCTCGACAGAGCACCTGGTGAATAAACTTTTAGGGTAAATACCCAGGCAGAGCACCCATGTGTGTTGATCATTTTAGGGAATTGCCCAGGGCAGAGCATCCGTGACGATCCTTTCGGGAATGAGCCTGGGCAGAGCACCCAGATCAAAATAACATAATGGTCCTTTCAGGGTAGAGCACCCATAATATAATTAAAAGCATCTAATAATAATCAAATGAATTTATTCCACATATTAGAAATCAAATAAATGCATTGTACATCATGTAAAACTAAAATTAAATGTCTTAAATCAACAATATAAAATAAATAATTAATGAAATGAAAGTATATAATAATGTAGTTTTTTCAATCGGAAAAATCACCTACCTGCTATTAGAGTGATATATTTGATGTGATGATGGATTCTACATATAGATGATCTGGGTCCGATTTCGCATAAACTCAATTCGACACACTTAAACTAGTAGGACTCGATAAATATTTTCAATGTAAACGATGACATCCCTACACAAATCATACATGCTGATTTATTAAGACCTACGCTAAGGTTTCTAATTATCTAATATTAAAATATAAGAAAATAACACGTTAAATTACTGAGTTGACTCAGTGAGTCGACTCGAATCAAGGCTACTTTAATGTATGAGGTCAAAGGATGGAGATTAGAAACTTAGCTGATAAATAACTTGAAGTTGGAATATGGAATCAGCTCGGATGATCGGGCCAGCGAGTCATCAGGTTGACTCGCTGAGTTAACTTGATGAAATTGTCTGCTTCTCTTTCTTCCTTCTTTATTTTCTTCTCATTTCTTCTAGCTTTTTCTTCTGATTAATTCTTCTGATCTTGTTCAAAATACGTCGTGTGAACAAACAGAACCTTGCAAAAGAGTATTGGGCAGGAATTGGCTAGACGGTGGCGATTGAGCTGATGGTGGCATTGGCTCAGATCCGGGCTGTTATCGAACTTGAACGTGTAGCCACTAAACCAACTAGTTATCCCCTCCTTCAAAACGATTGGCTTCCCGTTGTTGCCCGGACATGTCAGAGATATCTTGGCTTTGAAGAGTGGGTAGTCCAAGAAGGTTATCTTCCCGTCTTTGCATTGGTCGCAAAAGAACTGCCTTTGACAATGGCTACTACCCGAGCTTTATCTACACTCGCAGAAAGCAGAGGAATAACAAGGAATAAGATTAAGGAATCCATGGAAAATGGGAAGCTTTTTTCGGAGTTCGGGGCTTTGGAATAGAGAGAGAGATGGATGAATTGGAGGTTGAGAGAGAGAGAGAGAGAGAAAGGTTAGGTCGTGTGGCTACTGGTGCGAAATGCAACCGAAGAAGAAGGAGAATGGGAGAGAAGTTAGGCCGTGCGGTGACGTGCACTAGCACATCACTGCATTGTGTTTTTTTTTTGCACGGTGGGCCCTACAGGGATGATGTGACGAATGCACTCCGTTCACCAATTTTATTAAAATATTTTAGGGTATGGGCCAAAAAATGAGATAGATCTGAAGCTCTAGTGGGCCACACCATAGGAAATGGCAGGATTTAGTTCCCACCGCTATTTAAAAAAAATGGGTTGTTACACATAGCCTGTGTTCTAACTAGAGTCGGACATCGAGTTGAGTTAGACTGAGTTAGGGTTGACCTGACTTGATCCAGTTTTGAAATAGGCCTAACCTGAACTCGTCTCGACTCGGTACCGAGTCCAGCATGCCCGAACCGATCCGAATCTGGGTCTGGCCTAGACTAATCTGGCCCGAGTTTGATCCGGTCAAAAATACCGAGTTGGTTCGAGTTAGCACTGATTCAGATCTAGAAATGAGGGAGGGAGGGAGGGAGGGAGGGGAGAAGAGCGAGGGATGAGGAGGGTGGTGATAGTGGTGGGTGGCTATCGGGCTTGGAAGAGGAGGGAGGGAGTAAGTGGAGAGGAGAGAGAGAGAGGAGGAGGGTAGTGATGGTGGTGGGTGGGGTGCTTTAGGCTTGGAAGAGTAGAGGAGGGAGAGAGAGAGAGAGAGAGAGAGAGAGAGACGAGGGTGGTGGGTGGTTGCCAGGCTTGGAAGAGGAGGATGAGGGAGGGAGAGAGAAGGTCTAGGATCCAGTCAGGATCGGGTGTGGCATATAAGATTAGATATACTTAAAAACTAGGGTTTATATATATATATATATATATATATATATATATATATATATGGAAAAGGTATCATGCGCTTGAGCTGATGGGAACGTCCCATGAGGTCGAGCTGTGTGGGCCCCACCGTGATGTGTTTTGAACATCTACCCCATCAGTCAGATGCACCATTCCATCGTGGGCCTAGGTCTCAAAAATCAAGTCAATTCGTGACTTGAGTGGGCCACACCACATACAGAAGTTGAGAGGGGCCATGCACCATTAAAACATTCATAATCATTTTTTGGGCCCACCGAGATGTGGTTTGCAAATTAAGCCTATCAATTATGTGTGTCCCACTTGGATGAGGGTTCAGACCAAGTTTCAGACGCATGCAAATTTCAGGTGGGCCCCGCCAAGTGCTTTTATATGTTTTTGGCATGTCTTCACATGATTTTAGATGGTATGCCCCACCTGATTCCGTATACGGCTGATTTTTGGGATATCCCATATTTTAAAGGGGACCCATCAAATGCACGGTGTTGATGGTTGACACGCATCACGGTGGGGCCCATACAGCTTAACCTCATGGGAGCTTATCATGAGCTCGAGCGCATAGTACCTTTTCCCACACACAAACATATATATGTATATATATATGTAAGACCCATATCCTAGTTCGTACTGTTCCGATGAATCCTGTGATCATTTCCGTCGAAGTCCGGCAATCCGTGACTGATAATCGACGTTGCGATCGATCGTAAGTCGTATCCTTTAGATTCGAGTCGGTTTAATCCGAGACCTGTATCATTGCGACCGCACCGTTGCCGCGATTCCAATGCCGTGACTCATGCATCAATCCGATACCCTGACCAGAAGATGTGAGTCGGCGTTTATTTCAAAGAATCGCCGCGCTTTCTCGATCCCAAGAGAATCTCTACACAATATCAAATCAATCCCATCAATCAATCAATCACTTCAATGTCAAGTACAAGTAACTCATGCTTTCTCTCTCCAAAGTCAACTCTTTCTTACCCTCTCTCTTATACACCCATACCTAGTCAAGTACCACATCCATCACCTCACATCACTCACCTCACATCACTCTCTCTCCCTTACAACCCTCTCTCTCCTTCTCATTTCTCCACATTCCCAAGCAAGGAAAAAAATCCCACGTTTAAGCCTTCCATGAGAGAAAAGTGATTTGTGGCCCACCATTCCCATTCCAAAACCCATCATCCTAGCCATCCATTTTCCATCTCCACCATCAAAGAAGAGCACAAAGAGGGTGGCGTTCCAACGAACCGAAGAGATCAACCGGTGGGTGCTCCTATAGGCTAGCTTTTGTGTTTTTATGACGGGCCAAGTGAGGCCTACCGATCGATGGTATGGATCTCACTTGGGACCCTAAGATGTGGCCAATGGCCCACTTGGATTATCACTTGATGAATGATTGCTTGCAAGGGAGGGCTCATAGTGGCGGAGCCCTCTATCTCACGTGTCCCACTCTTTTTCTCTCTCTCCCTCTCTCTTTTCACTTTTCTTTTCTTGTGATGATGTGGTTGATTGGCCCACTCAGATGGACCCCACCATGAAGTAAGTATTTTATTTGAGCCGCCTATGAGTGGGGACCACCTTATATGTATTACACCCACACCAACCGCCATTTGGTGGCCCACCTAAATAGGGCCCACCTTGTATAGCCGTTGCCCAAAACCGTCCAGTGTCCAGGGACGCTGGACGTTGGCTGAACAAAAAAAAGAAAAAGAAAAAAAAAGGGATTTTTTGGGTTTTTGGGGCGGACTACTCATGTAGGCCCCACCTTGATGTATGTATTCAATCCAAACTGTCCATCCCCTTTCCTATCTCATTTTAGGCATTGAGCCGAAAAATGAGGTCAATCTGACTCTCAGGCGGACCATACCTTTGGAAAGAGTAATTTTCACCGTTGAAAACTTCCCTGATATTTCTGTACATTGAAAAATATCCAATATTAGGTTCTATTAGACAGTGTCGGGCCATGGAATCCAATGGTTGGGTCCGATCCACCTGATGCAGGCCCTACCCACGAAAAACCTTGAAAAAAGGGATTTTAAAAAAAAAAATTATATAACTCATCAACAAAGAATGCGGCTAACTCTTCTTCTGCTTGTCGAGGCGAGAGAGAGAGGACGGACGCTGGGCATCCTGGCGTGAGAGAGCAGGAACCCACGGCTCCAGCCGTGGGCCCCACCTTGATATTTATTGGAAATCCAATCTGTTCATGAGGTGGGCCACTCTCTGAAGTGGGCCCCCTCCAAGTTTCAGGCCTATCCAGGTCTCAGGTGGACCACACCACAAGAAACAGGGTGATTGAACGGCTACCATTGGAGCTCTGTTGGGCACCACAGAAGTTTCTGAATCAATCTGATATTTGTTTTTCTGTCCACCCAGGTCACGTGCGACCTTATCAACGGATTGAATGGATTATAACATTATGGTGGGCCCCACAGGGATGCATGTGTTTCACTCCACCGTCCAGGCGGACGGTATGAGTGTGTGTGTGCACGTGTGTGTGTCTATATATATATTATAATATATTATATTATACATAAATATATATAATGGTGGGCCTTCGTGGACCCCCAACCATGATGCAAGTGTTGCATCCAAGCCGTCCAACCCTTTTTGTAAGATCATTTCAAGGCATGAGACTGAAAATAAGGCAGATTTATTTAGTGGACCTTCTGATCAGATATATGGGATATATATATAAATATACACTTTATGGCGGGCCTTGGGAATTTTAATGGTGGTTTGGCCCATTTGATCCATGTGATTAGGCCCACCTCAGTGCATATGTGAGGCCCATGTGATGGGGCCCATATTAATGTATTTGTGGCCATTGTTGAGGCCCACCTTGGTATATACATAAGGCCCATGTGATTCGGCCCATTTGAGGTATTTAAAGGCCCATGGGTTATGGCCCATTGCAATGTACATAAGGCCTACTAATGCGGCCCACTTGATTTATATAAGGCCCATATGAGATGGCCCATTTGATGTATCTGAGGATTATGGGTCGAGGCCTAATGAGATGTATATTGGTCCATTGCAATGTGTGATTTCCTATGATTTGTGTAATGGTACTTTATGGCGGGCTATGCCTTGGGAACAATGTTGGTTTGACGTCCACATTGTAAGGATAATGTTGGTTAAATGTCTGCATTGTCACACTCCTTAAGGCCCATTGATAGGTCCATACTTGTACTCTGCAGGCCGTCTAGGCCCATCTCTGTGATTCGCAGAGCCCATCCCTATATACATGTTTGGTATAGATCCATGATTCATTATCATACGCATCATATGTATGACTGGTATGAGGAGTGACTGATCATAGCATATGCCTTCGGGCGAACTGTTTATGGGCTCCCTGATAGGCGGAGTTGCCCTACATGAGCGCATGGTTTACGCATGACTGTTGCATGACTGGTAGTGTGACTCATGCACTTGCATTATGTGATTGTAGTTACTGCATGCCCTAGCGATACCAGGGCCATAGCCTCCACAGACACATCGTAGGTGCCTGGATTGGATACTGGAAATGTTTGGTTCTAGTATACGGGCGCCATAGATGTCCCTGGGTGAAAATCTCTAAACCCGATGGTACTAGAGGATGACTCCAACGTCGAGACCGAGTGGATGTATGAGCGCATGAGAGCCGAATACCAGGAGGCCGTGTCTCCCACTGTGTCGTGGTCGGTTGGAAAGGGGTGTAACCTTACCCGCCTAAGTGAGGGGGCAATTTCTAGGTTGAGTTTGACCAGCTTGAGGAATCGGTTCGCTATCGACGAGCCGGGCCCGATATTGGCAGGCGGATAGTGAGGTCTCTTTCGCTCTTCCAGTTGTGCGTCCGAATAGGGATGACAAGCTGGCGTAGAGTTACTAGACCCCGGTGATTATTCAGACTGAGAACTGTATTGACATGAGGATTTGGATGTGGATTGGCATGCTTGAATTGCATTATGCATCGCATGGCATTGGCATGACCGATAGTATTCTTATCTCGCATTGCATAGTCTTGGCACGGCTGACTGTATTCATGTACTCATCAGCATGTTTCCGCATTACTCTGACCATGCATTCTGAGCACGCTCATATTACGCACACACTCACACCACCCTCTAAGCTTTCCATAAGCTTATGCACGATTGATGCGTGCAGGTGACGCCAGGACGCAACCGTAGACTCGCCGCAGTTGGAGTGTGCAGCCGAGCTTCTGAAGTTTTTGTTATTAGCACTATCTTGTATTTCCCTTTCCTACGCATTATACTCAAAGGCTTTTGTTCATAGTGGACTTTGTGATGTTGTTCTTGTGGTTATTGTTCGTGGGTTATGCTTGTGGTTGTGCTCATTACGAATCAAATTGATTATTAGAAATCCTCCTTTTAGCATCCCAGGATCGGAACCTGGGGTATGGGCGCTGGGAGCCGAGAATGGGGTTCTACGGAGGCTGTTGGCGCCAGATTCGGTGATCGAGAATTTTGTGAGCCCGGTTTCCGAGTTTGGGGCGTGACAATATATATATATATATATATATATATATATGGGAAAAGGTACAATACGCTCTAGCTGATTTTAACGCCCCATGAGGTCGAGCTGTGTGGGCCCCATCATGATGTGTTTCGAACATCTACCCCATTAGTCAGATGCACCATTCCATCGTGAGCCTAGGTCTCAAAAATCAAGTCAATCCGTGACTTGTGTGGGCCACACCACATACAGAAGTGGGGAGGGGCCGTGCACCATTAAAACATTCATAACCATTTTTTAGGGTCCACCGAGATGTAGTTTGCAAATTCAGCCCATCCATTATGTGTGTCCCACTTGAATGAGGGTTCAGACCAAGTTTCAGGTGCATGCAAAACTCAGGTGGGCCCCACTAAGTGCTTTTATATGTTTTAACGATGTCTTTATATAATTTTAGATGGTATGGCCCACCTGAGTTCCGTATACGGCTGATTTTTGGGATATCCCATAATTTAAAGGGTACCCATCAAATGCACGGTGTTGATGGTCGAAACACATCACGGTGGGGCCCACACAGCTCGACCTCACGGGAGCTTATCTTCAGCTCGAGCGCATTGTACCTTTTTCCTATATATATATATATATATATATATATATATATATATATATATCGGTTTCGAATCGAGTTGAGTTTGACCAAATCGAGTTTTAGGTCGAGTCAAGTCAAGTTACTGGGTAACTCACACTCGACTCGGTTTGAATTCGGATTGGGCGAAGCCTACCCGGTTCGGACCAACTCACCCATTTGGTTTAGGCCAAGTCAGGTCTAAACGAGTCAGACAAGTCGAGTCAGGCGAGGCGAGTCGACTCATCCCATGCCCAACTCTAGGTCTAACTATTCTTTTTGGGAATATAATACTTTTCTTCTAATGCCCACCCTAGTTTTTTTATACAGACACATGTGATGTGTATGTGAGATCTACTTTTCTCCCAATGCCCATCCTTTCATTGAATTTGGATCAATGATTATTTTTCATTTACACCATCCATTAAATGTCCACCAATCAATGAAAATCAAATCGATACATTCTTCGGTTTGGGAGCCATCTTACATTAGCCCATGAAGTCAAAGGTTTAAGTTGAGCTGCAAATGGGAGCAGGGGTTCGCCTAGGTTGGGGTAAAACTGAGTTCAGTCAGGCTTTGATAGAGGGGCCCACCTTGATGTATGTATTGTACATTCAAGTCGTCCATCCATTTTGCCGGTTAGTCTTAAGGCATGCATGAGCCCAAAAATGAAGCAGATCCAAAACTTAGGTGGACCACATCACAATAAACAATGGTGATTGAATGCCCAACATTAAAAACTTCTTAGTGCCCACCAAAATGTTTATTTACTATTCAAATTGTTGATAAGGTCACACAAACTTAGATGAAGGGAAAACATAAATATTATCTTGATCCAAATAATTCGTGGTCCATAAAAAGTTTTTAATGGTCAGTCACCACAGTTTCCTGTAGTGTGGTCCACCTCGGATTTGAATATGGTTTTTTCCTTCTTTCTTTGGTCCATGCCATAAAAGGAGTTGGCTATACAATACAAACATCAAGGCGGACCCCATGGTCACGGTCGGGCAGAACTTGGTGTTACCCCAATGTGATCTACTCTCAGTGCAAATGTGACATATGTGCAATTTATCAAAGCATGCATATCAACCACCATGCTTGGCCACCAGTGATCTAAGCTTTCTAATAAGATGATCAAGATTTTCAGACTATATCGTCAATCTGTTTGGTGACATGATGTACCAATGGAGAAATCTTGCAAAACCGGGCAGTGTTCAAAATCAGTCATTCTTCTTTTTCTTAAAGAGATTAATGTTGGCATCTACGCTTAGATTGGCTATATATATATATATATATATATATATATATATATATATATATATATATATATATAGGGAAAAGGTACTATGCGCTCGAGCGTAAAGCGGTCTCCATGAGGTCGAGCTGGGGTGGGCCCCACCGTGATGCCGTTCAAACAACTACCCCTCAGTCAGATGTACCATCCCTAGACGGGCCCACACGGCTGAAAATCACCTCAATCCGTGACTTTTGTGGGCCACACCACGTATAGAAATGGAGAGGGGCCGTGCACCATTGAAACATTCAAAACCAGTTGTGGGGGCCTTTCGAGAGGTTTCTTCATGATCAAAACCGTCCATCATGTGTCCCACTTAAATGTAATTTAAAACACTTTTCAGGTGGTATCCACATCTCAAGTGGACCCCACCAAGTGATTTTACATGTTTCACGTGTATACTTATGTTTTCAGAAGGTATGGCCCACCTGAGTTCCGTTGACGGTCGATTTCCAGCCGTTTGGGTCCCACTTGGAGCAGTGCATCTGGTGGACGGTGTGGATCTTCGAAAGGAATCACGGTGGGGCCCACCCCAGCTCGACCTCATGGACGACCGCTTTACGCTCGAGCGCATAGTACCTTTTCCCATATATATATATATATATATATATATATATATATATATATATATATATATATATATATATATATATATATATATATATATATAAAACACCCATGTGTGTGCGTTTAAATTTGAATTTGAGAGAGAGAGATTTCCAATCTCTCATCTCCCTCTCTTATCCAAACTCTTATCTTGTATTTTTTTTTCCTAATATATTGTCTCTCTCCTTATTATCTTTCATTTAGGGTAGCATGTGGCTCAGATCTGTGCAATGGATGGCTTAGATTAGTCATCCAACTGTGCAATTAGCTTACGGCTTTCGGTGCAAAGAATTGCTCCTTGTTGCAATGGGTGGTTTGATTTGATATATATATATATGTGTGTGTGTGTGTGTGTGTGTGTGTGTGTGTGTACGCGCCCATTTAGGATTGATTCTCATTTGTTAGGACTAGTTTGATATACATTACACACGTCGGCATTGATTTTAAGAGTTAAGGGTCTAATTGGTTATATTCATTTGAATTGTTTCAAATTTGAAATAAAGTTTCACTTGGTAGGCCACATAAATTTGATGGATGGCATCTAGTTAATGCAGTTTGAGTGGTTTTGGAATGTTGAGAATGCATGGTTGTTGGTGTTTAATTATTAGGCGTGATTGATAATAGATGGACCTACGTGGAACTTAGAATAAACATAACCTCTTGTCTCTAAATAATTCGTATATTTGACTAGGTTAAGTATACTTAGTGTATGATTTGTGATCCGAAACTCAAGTATGAGGGTGCACACTATGTACTCAGATTCTAGGGCATGACAACATGTGACAACATATGTACGCATGTCCAAATGTATGATTTAGGTGGCATTCTATGCCGTGAAAATCTTCAGGGTGAGCCCTACATTGAGTGCCATGATGACTCGTGTGTTTGAGTTGTAAACCATGAGGGTTTCCTCTCTCGTTCTTGTTCGAGAGGCGTAAAAATGGAAGGCAGAATAATATGGTGGGATCGACCCCAAACAAATATATCCATTTCCCTTCTTCTATTGTTTCAAGGGTGAGAATGAGTGGAAGACCAACGACATTATATTCTCCAGCAAGCACCCTACACATGCAACAATGGCATAAGCAGTCATGTATTCAAGCAATCTAAATCCTTATGATCGATTTATGTGGTTCATGTTTCCAAGCACATCAACGCTTACAATTTCTACAACAAACTTTTATAGAATTTAAGATTTTATCTAATAATACCTTCAACAATCAAAATTAACAGGCGGTAATTATTTTGGGAACAAGATCACAATATTGGAATCCTCAAATATATATTTTTTTCTATTTGGAAACTGATAAAGTTGAGAATTATGGTGCTAACCCGTCTAATGCATAAAAATCCCACCATAACGATTGTATTTTCTCTAGGGTTTCCCACTTTATGATTGGATTAGTCAGATTTTTGTTGTTCATTTAATCATTATGATGGTGTGCATCTATCACTTGGGCCCCACAAATTTTGTCTTCGAGGCCATTTGCCATCTTTACTAATAAGAGGCTATTTGTTTATTTCTAAAAAATAAAATTTTAAAATAGATGATTTGATAATGGTCCAATTTACATTTACAAAATTTAGAAACAAAAGTTTAATCTTTTAATTTTTTAATTATTTTAAGCAAGGAAAGTTTGCATTTTTTAGTACTTGTTTTGCTAAAGCAGTCAGACATTCCTGGGCTAACTTTGGGACTTTGGGATAAGTTTGTCCCTAAGCTTTTTAAGTAATTTCCATCTTACTCTCTTATCTTTTCAATCCCTCTCTCACATGTGGCCCAAATGATAAACGACCCATATCTTTTGTCTAATAGGCTCCTTCCCTTCATTTAAGAAGTGCGAGAACCTGATGAATGGAGGGCTATACTTTTGAGCAAAGACATGTTCTCAGTGTGCCCCACTTGATGAATGCCTATTGCATGCATTCACGCCTTATCACCAATGCATGTTAAATTGAATTTTCCTTCATTATAGCCTTTGGAATTTACTTAACCATGACCAGATTATTGTCTAACTGATAAAGATCATGCCCGCTCGATTTGTTGAAATAAAATCAACTTTTTTTTATATAATTATAATGGAAAATTGGAATATCTTTATTTTGTATAATGTGACATGCTTTTAGACATTTTTATCCTCGTAATTAGTTTTCCTTAAATGGCGGACGCCTTTGGGTCCTTACTCATGCCTCGGTGGTAGGCTCATAAGAGTTTCAACAGAGGTTATCGGTTCGAGTACCCATTGTGGTGTGAGTGCATGGGTGTGTGTGGGGTGTAAGTGCATGTGTATAAAAATAAAAATAAAAATAATAATAATAAAGAAAAAAAAAAAAGAAGGGGCAGACACCTTCCAGTATTAGAAGGAAATGGGAATATATTTAGCAAGGTATTTATTCACAAAAATGTAGTTTTTATTGTCAATCAAAGGGTTGAGATGTCATTGGCAAAAGATCGTTTAGATTTTATAGCAAGAAACACATCATTAAAATAGCTCACTCTCCTCTTTGTTATGTATAGCTAGCCTTGGCTCTTACTACTAATGTTTACGCCATTTTGGGTTGAATTGCAGCGACAACTAAGAGCCATGCAACAAAGGTTTTGGGTCCACTGTGATGATGACACCATCATGGAAAATCCAATCTTTATGTCTTTGGTGCTGACTCGATACGGTGTCATGTTAGAAAATATGTAGATCTATAACTCGAGTGAGGCACAGATGGAGAAAAAGACCGGTTACCCGCTATTATAAACCATAGGCACCCTTTTCTGTCTCTCCATGTAGTCATTGATTGATTATGGTGGGCTTCACTGCAATATATGTTTTTATCTGTAACACCCCGTACATCTGGTACACGGGTGTTACCTCATTAAAACAACATCAGTGAAAACCGGGATCGATTAACTAGATAACCTGAAGTCAACATGTGCAGGATAGGACTTCCAATCGATGTTGAGGCCATCCGCTAGAGTCCCTAGGCACTTGATTTGCACTCTACATCAGTCAGGAAGGTAACCTTGGTAAAACACCTTAAGCCAGAACAGTTACTAGATCAACTAGTTGTAGTAACACTCTAAAAATCGATCTTCAAAGGCCAGTGGGTAGCCAACTAAGCACCACTGTGTCATAAATCCACACTTAGCCATTGAAAATAAGTGTCGAACCAATCTGGCCATCGGATCAGCATATACTAGGCTAAATAAAGCTCGAGGCATGTGATACAGCCCACCTAGGCCCCAACCTTACCCTAAACTGGGTCAGGACCTCTAAGTAGGGCCCCCAAGCCGATTGGACGGGGTAGATTTATCATAAACATTACAGTGGACCCCCTCACAGAATGCTTGTGCACTCCATGCCACCCGTGCATGATGTACACCAGACCAACCAAGGAAGTCAAACAACCTTTGACCGACCCATTCGTAAAAAGGCAAGAAGTCCTTCCCACCTGTTGAAATTTGAAAACTGACGGACGTCAGCCTCCAAAGTGACCCACCCTAGCCACTATCTGGATGATCCAAACCGTCCATCTTGCTTGTGAGATCCGTCCAACCAAAACTGTATAAGGTTTCGGTCCCGTGCATAAGAATGTGGGAGTTGAGTCGGAGTCGTTCAATCATTCACAAACAGCCAGGATCCTTGGATGAAGGGCCATCGGAGGAACTGCTGTGCAAGCCAGCGTCGGTTTTTTCAGAGGATCACTGCCACCCACTCGCCAGCTAAGGTATGGTCCTCTCACAGCCAAAAATGGTCGGGCAACCCAAAGAGGAGAAAAAAAGTTTTTTCTTTTCTAGATAGGGGAAGCTGGCGCACCGATGTCTGTCCCTTGGGGCTACATGGAGCGAATCCCAGCCATTGATAGTCCCTCTCCCCTGCCTATAAATGGGGACACCATTGCCCTAAGGATTCACACCCGAAAGAGAGGAAAGAAAAGGGAGAAGAAAGGGAAAGAAAGAGAGAGTGAGAGGAGAGATGTCGAGTAAGGGAGAGTGAGTTGAGTGGATGACTCGGTGCTGCCCTGCACCAACTCGACCCGCATAAATCGGATCGAGTTGGGTCAATGCTGACCAGCAGCACACCTACTAAGAGAGAAAGAGAGAGAGAGAAGTTGTGGGCCACCTTACAGATCAGGCAAGGTAATGGCCTAACTGCCCTTGTTTTCCTTCCATCCAAACGACACATTGTATGGAAAATTTCAGCCACATTTGGGGGCCGAGATTGGACTGAAACCAGACTGATAACAACCTTCAAATGGACCTTGGACCGAGCTAAGAACAGACCCTTAACCGGGCTCTATTTTAGGCTGAGAACAGGCCTTCATCAGGCCTTGATTCGTGCAAGGATCGGCTTGCTGATAGGCCGCGTTTTGAAGATCAAAAAACACTTCTGATGAGCCGTGTTTAGAGTTGAAACCTCGAACTGTGCTGTGAATCCGGACCAAAACCAGGCTTTCATCGGGCTTGGATTCGAACTACATATGTCCCTCATCTGAGACCTGGAACGGTGCTGAAAATGCCCGTTACTTGGGCCAAAATCGGGCATTCAGCAAGCCACCGTTCTCAGCAGAACACACCCTTCAACTGACCCACCATCTGGGCCGAAGTTGGGCAGTATATGGGGCTGAAACATGCCTATAAACGGACCTTAAATACAAGCTGAAAGTAGCCCTGAAATGAGCCAGGGTTCAGGATGAAAAACAGGTCATGATCAGCTAAAAATATCCTTTAACCGGCCCTGCAACAGGCTAAAAATAGTACTCCTGGCTAGGCCGTTAACTGGACTGAAACATAGTCGGAATCGGTCCAGCAAATGGGCCTCTATAAGGGCTCAAAACATACTGAAATCAGACTTGCAACGTGGGCCAATGCAACCCTTGAATTGCACCATGGTTTGGGGCCCAAAAACGGCCACCGTTTAGGCCAGGTGATGCCCGAGGTATGGGCGAGAAAACAGGCCATGCATAGGCTGAGAGATGAGCTGAAAGTCGGGCCGTAGATGGCACTAAAGACGGCTCTGAAGCAGGGCCGTAATCTAGGCCGAAATCAGCCTTCAACTAATCCAAGGGAATTGAGCCAAACACTAGCTCCAAGCTGGGCAGAACTCAGCCCAAGTTCAGGCTAAAGTCAGGCCACACAGAGCTTGATAGTGGGCCACACCTAAGTTTGAAGCTTAGTGGGCCTCATTTCAATACCAGGTGGGCCTCACATCAATTCCCAGTGGGCCGCACCTCATTGTACAAGGTAGGTCGCACCTGAGCTCCAGTCTCAGTGGGCCGCACCTAAGGTCAAGGTGAAATGGGCTAGACAACAGTCCAGCATTTGGTAGCATGACTGGGCCGAACTGGCCCAGCCTAACCCATTTTCTGGGCAGTAAGTGGGCTGCCAAATTGGGCCACATCACTGGCTCAGCCCAGATCAGATTTGGGCCACAAATCTGGGCCGATCAAGACCCAGAAGTGGGCCAAAAATTGCCCAGTTTAGACTTGGGTTGCGGGTGGTTTTAGGCCCAGTCCAGGCCACACCAGTTGAGCCATGTCTGGTTGTAATGTCCCGTCCAACCAACACAGTATCCTGGGGCGTCCACGTAGGATTTGCCGCAGGATCGTTCGTTCACAGTACTCGTGATGGGGTACCGCAAGTTAATTAACTTAGATTTAACCCATTAGAGTAGACTAGTCTGATTATGATCGGACCAAGTGTAGCTCGCCAAGTCAGATGGCCTGTTTACACTTAACAACGCCCGTGTGGGCCATCCGACGACCAATGAGGGTCAGAAAAATTCGAAAGTTTAGGAAATCATAGATCTCACTGGGCTTGTGGTCAATCGTGGATTGCGGACCTAGTGGACACCCAGATTGAAATCTGGCACTTGCCAAATGCACCCCACCAATGCCAAAATTGGAATATGACACTTGTAAATAAAGCCGAGGTACCAGGCTTTCCAGCCGTTGGATTTCTTCCAAATTTACGGTGAAGCTATAATGTATTTTTCTACGCCCGTACACCAAATTTGGGACCCGATCGTGGAGTGGTGACCGTTGATCGCAAATTGGACCCATATGATCAAACCCCCTATCCAATCGCTCCCAAATTTTGCATGGCCCTTCATCGGGCCATGGAGCACCTATCCTATAAGTTTCATGGCCGAGAGGCTACCAGAGTCACCCCAATCACCGAAATGGGCCCCATAGGGCCACTTAAAGATCGAAATCGTATGCTCAGACCCAATACTCGTTCATCCGTTTGTTCCCAAACTTGCATGACCCCTCATCGGGCCATGAGACACCTACACGCCAAGTTTGGTGGGTAGAGGGGTGTTAGGGCCTCCCCAACACCAATAGGGAGTCCCATAGGGCTATTTTAAGAATTTGTGGAAGCTTGGGGCCAAAAGACCCAAGTCTAGGACATAAACCCTAACCCTCTCATAACTCCCTCTTTACTGCAACTACTAAAGAGAGAAAAGGGGAGAGCAAGAGAGAAAGGAGAAGAAAGTGTGAGTGAAGTTGAGCTAGGGTGGACCCTAAATCAAGGTGGGGCCCTAGAGAATCAACCCTTGCAACTCCCTACCTCTCCTTAAAGGAGAAACTCTCCACCATAACCTCAACGATCGTCCGTGAGTCGTCTAGGTAAGATCCCCCCCCCCCCAATTCTTCTTGAAAATCCATGTATTAGGAAGGCTTGGCTTGAATTTCTCACATGCAAGGGCTTCTTTTAGGGATTCCGGCCGATCGACCTCAAAGCCCTCTTTCCTAGGACGTTTTCCCAATCTCTAACGATCCGAAGGTGCGAACTATTGTTCTTAGGTGGCCCAACACCAATTTTAGTACGAGTTTAATGATTTTAATTGCTTGGTTGTTATATTTGAAATTCTAGAGAAACCCTATGAATTTATATGTTTGTTGGAATGGTATGGATGTGCATGCTTAACTCTCTCATGATGTTATTCTTGCCTCTTACATGATTGTGTGTATGAATGATCACATGTTCATGCTTTGTTGGTTTTCCCATATGTTGTGCTTCACAATATGTATAATTCATTACTCTTGTGCACATGATTTCTTGAGATAGAGGAAGTGCTTAACTTCCTCATAAATCCACACAACTCACATACACTTCGTTTCATGATAGCGATAGCTTGCTTGTTAGGAGTATTTGATTCATATGCTTAGGATGCATGAAAACATGATGTTGATATGCTATTTGATGACTTAAATAGTTTGCATGTTATGGATTCCCTTTACCCTCTTAGGTTGGTCAGGAACATAATGAGAAACGGTAGTCCCATCGGTAGGACTACGCTAAGGCTAGATCCGTGGATTAGGCGGAAGTGTTCGGGTGGCTGTAGTTCGACTACATGGATCCTTTGTGCATGAGGTCACTCGTCTCACGCTCGCCTGACCCGTGCGGTCTAGCCTACTGTCTAACCAACCTTATTTGTTAACCCTGTTTGCTCACCTATGTATGAAATCTGAAACACCTTACAACCATTGTAGCCCATTGATACCTAGATTGCAACTAGTCCACAGTCTTGTGAGTCGAGCATGGTGGAATGGGACAGTGTCTGAGCTGTCGGCCTACGGTGGGGTGTCGCGCCTCCTCGTAGTAACCGCGAGCGATCCCTTTCTCTCCCCGCACTCCTCAGTGCTTGAAGTTGGGGATGAGGAACCTGACGGGATCACGGACCGCGGGGTCTCGGCCTCACCCGTTGATGGGGCCTTAGCCTCGCAACCAGTTTAGGGCATTAATATGTAGGGTGTATCAGATTACCCAATCTGCTGGATGACTGGACTTAACTAATAACTCGGCTAACACAATCGCATTGTATCGCATTAGTTAGGGTAGCGACTCAGAAGTCGAGGTCGCTTTGAGAGAGTGTGGACATATGCTATCATTAGATGGAGTCGCTTAAGGGAGCGTTGTGGCGAGGGCATACATCATATCATCCCGAATGCATGCACATTTAATAAGAGTTGTTAGGTATTGATGATTGCCTGCTTTCATTAAGTTCATATTATAATTGATGCCTGTTATAACTTAAGACTAATAGTACACACTGAGTTGATCACACATTCCCAATCTGGGATGGTATTTTAAAACATCAACCAAACTCTCATAGATGTAGGGGAGGCGGAGCATGTGGAGCATGGCGATGCTACTCTCTACGAGGAGGAGTTGTCATACTTCCAGCTAATGCGCGGGACCTCACTGGACCTATAGATGAGCCGATGGATCGCTGAGCAGTAGGCTCAATCCTATTCTTTTTGGACTTGCTATTCTTTTACGATTTTGTTAGGTAACGCCATGTGTGACTCCTTTATTCTTTTAGACATGTATATATGTATATCTTGATCTCTTTCATTTCAGTAGACTTGTTTGGTTGTGCTTCATGTTCCAGGAATTTCCAGGCTGCGCATTGACTGGATTAATCGCATATTAAGGAAAATCGGTCATAAGTGACCCCAAGAACTCGGGAGTTGAGTGTATACACGACCCTCAATTTCTAGGGCGTTACACTGGTGGCCCTGTTCACTCTAGTTCAGGCCCAAATTGCCCTTATTCATAGGCCCTTACAAATCCCATTCAGTCTAGGGACTTGAACGCCTTCTAACACGAGTTTCTATATTGGGAATGACTCTAGGTGACTGCTTGTGTAATTTGGGCTGCGAGGCGACCACCGGAACATTGAATCAGATAAAATACTATAACTCTCTTAGTGATGACTTTTCTCTTGGGCTTTCCATCTCTAAGTTAACCAAACATAGTTTATATCAAATTGTTATCATAAGCTTAAGGTCCTAATAACTGTCGTGAATTTCTAAGTTCTATTAACTGTCCTATCTCAAATCCATGATTGATGTATTATGTTCATACTACATGCTAGGCTCATATGCTAGTAATGCCATTCATGAATGATGATTGTTATTCTTATGTTTAGTATTATGTTGCTTGATAGTTGACACTATAGTCTCACAATGACACATTGAAGATTTTACCACTACTATGCAATTCTATGCACTTTCATATTTGAACTTATGGTTGTGAGTCGCCTTAATATCTAACTCACTACACTATGCGTGGAAGAACTCCACTATCATATGTGAGCCACTCTTGGGATGTAACTAGACGGATTGTGTGGAAAATAGGGCCCTTGGCTTAGTGTCATTTCGATCAAAGGGTTTTATTTAACATCCCAGGGTGGAAAAATCTCATGAGCCGAGGATGGTGGTCATGGGATACTATGCCCGAGCTGTCGGCCTACACTGAGTGATGAGCCCCCCGTAGTGATCATTGAGTTACTTAAAATGGCATATTGTAATTGGAATAATAATGGTTTGGCTAATCATACATCCATAGCATATTGGCGATGATGGGTGACTAATTCTGGATGCTGTAGCACGTACCCTTATGATCATTGGGGTATTGTTTCGCTAGCTCCCAGACTAGCGACTATTGACCTATTTGTCCGACTGGATGAGCATTCTCAAGTCGATGATTGCATGAGTGACGAGCCTAAGTCCGACTGGATGAGCATCCCCAGGTCGATGTGCATTCATGCATCCATGCATTATAATAAGATCTCATCCTGTTTGTTTTGTATGTATCCTTGTTTTTTTTTCTTTTACTATGTTTGCTAAGACAATCGTGTGTAATCTTGAGAGGAATTCATATTAATCTAGCCACTCATTCATCGAATATCCCACCGTATAGAGTATGCAGACATAGATGGAGAGGATGATAGCACTGGCCATGAAGGTGCGACAGTAGACCTTGAGGAAGGATATTATGACGACGAGCTGCAGCAAGAAGCGGCCGATTATTTCAGACTCAACCAACAGTAGTAGTATTTCTTATGTTTAATTAATACATTTGCACTTTTAAGATTTTGTACTATGGCCCGCAGCTGAGTGGGCCAAATATTCAGAATTTATGCTATTATATATCCATGCTTACTTACGCTATTGCACTCTGATTTTAATGCTTCCACTAGTTCTCTACTTGAATAACTCTCGAGTTTTCTGGAATGAGCCTCGTACTCAAGTTCTGAAAACCGGGGCGTTACAAGTTGGTATCAGAGCGGAGTCTGAGATAGGTTGGCTGTGGGATTCATATACAAAATCCTTAAGTGATTAACTCAGGAGAAACCTAGGAACTTCCCCTTAAGAAGTAGCCAGGATGAACAAACATAGAAGACAAAATACTTAGGATCCCTTAGGAGGCAGTGAATTACGTCGTCTGAATCTAGAAACAGAAACTTTAGTTTCCCTAAATTTTGACCATAAGTGTCAGCTAGACCTAAGGGTGAAAGTAGTACGCTCTGAAAGGGCGAATGCCCATCATGACGTGAATACGACAAGTTATATAGCAGGCCCCTGTATTATTTCACTATATGACTACAACCACCTTTTACTAAGGCCT
Organism: Magnolia changhungtana; assembly: GCA_030180095.1. Lineage (NCBI taxonomy): Eukaryota > Viridiplantae > Streptophyta > Magnoliopsida > Magnoliales > Magnoliaceae > Magnolia > Magnolia changhungtana. The sequence goes on from JASAUF010000658.1 coordinate 10,809,237, forward strand.
GAACTATGAAATGTTAATCCCACAGGGAGCCATGCAGCCTATTATATGGTCTCAGCGGACCAATACGATTGATATTCATCCAATCCCATCAACCGAGCGTTGAAGAGAGCGCAACCCCGAATACACGCTGAGCCTCTCACCTGGAGTTGCAAACATGGACAATGGATCGAAAGCAGTAGGAGATTCTCCTTCCCCCCAGATCTTCACATCAGGGCTGCCGTCACGATATTTTGAACAAAGAATGCCTACCGTTGAGGCATCCGCAAGGGGTCAGATCGAGGCTGCAGCTTTTATAGTCGTTGAGCAAATGGCTGCAGTCATGCAGCAGCAACAAGATATGTTCATGCGACAGCAGCAGGACATGTATGCGCTTATGATGGAATCCTTGTGGAGTAGGGATCGCGAGGAGACATCTCGAGAGAGAGATGACAGGGGTGTGGATATCTTCGAACGATTCCAGAGGCTTCAACCGCCAATGTTCGAAGGGGCGCCAGATCCGGTACAGGTAAAATACTGGTTGGCAAGAATCACCTAGTTAATGTGGCCTCTGGAGTGTTCTGATGCGTAGATGGTAACCTTAGCTACCTACCTATTAGAGGGCGAAGCAGAAAACTGGTGGCAGAGTATATAGCGAGGCGTCCTAGCCACACATGCCTGGACATGGGCGGGCTTTTGGGCAAAGTTCCTAGAAAAGTACTTTCCCCGGTCATGTAAGAACGAGAAAATAGCCCAGTCTTTAAAGCTGGAATAGGGTAGTATGACCATCACCAAATATGAGGCCCGATTTGACGAAATATCGCGGTTCGTGCCCAAGGCCTTGGAGGATAAGGAATACAAGCTACAAAAATTCAAGGGTTTAGGCAGAGAATTCAGTCACGACTGTGCACCTGGGATTTCAAAGACTTTACGGAGCTGGTAGACAAGGCCATGAGGGTGGAAAAAGACTTCGAGCGTACCATGAGGGCTCGCCCTCCGGCTAGGGTCACCCTAGTCAGGCCTAGACAGGCACTTCTTGCCCCACTAGTACCAGAGAGAAGAGACCTGCCAGCGCTCCACCCATGCCTCCCATGGGGAATTGTGACTACTGCCACAAAGCTGGGCATTTTACATGAAACTGTTTCAAGAAAATGAGGGATGAAGGCATCACTCCACCAACAAATTGCCCCCAGCAGGGTCCAGTAGCAACCAGGGTAGCACTTAGGCCGCAACTACCTAGATCGAGACTCCAATTCAGCAGAGGGCCCCCGCCCGCATGTTTGTAATAGCCAATTAGCCATTGTCGAGGCTGAGGAGGACCCTCATCAGATGATTCATAGTACAACTCACATCAACGGTACCCCTGTACTCCTCTTATTTGATTCCAGCTCAACTTTCTCTTTCATAGACTCTGTCATTGCAAACAAACTAGAATTGAACATAACCCGAATGCATGCCCCCTTAGTCGTAGCATCCCCCATGGGTAATTTCATCGAAATAGACAAATTTTACAAAGCTTGTCCCCTAACTCTAGTAAACCACGAAGTGGCTGTGAATATAGTCCTCATGCCCATAAAACGGTTCGACGTCATCTTAGGTATGGATTAACTTTCTCAAGTCTAGGTAGTAATGGACTACCGCGACAAAACGGTCACTATAACAGTCCCTGCGTAAGCCTCCTTCACAGTGAAAGGAAGAAATAGGCACGGTACGCTCGAAAGCTTATAAGTCCTAGACAAATCAGAAACAGTCGAGTCCACCATCAGCCTAATCCCAGTAGTGCGGGATTTCCCCGAAGTGTTTCGAGAGGTACCAGGGCTACCCCCAAGACGAGTAGTAGATTTATGGATAGATCTCAAACCATGAACTGCTCCCATATCATTGCCCCCGTTTCACATGCCCCCTTGCGAAATGGAAGAACTTAGGAGCCAGATAGATGAGCTGCTGACCCAAGGCTTTATCCGCCCCAACGTCTCTCCCTGGGGGTACCAGTCCTCTTTATGAAAAAGAAGGACAGGTTAATGCGTCTCTGTATAGATTACAGGAGGCTGAATGAAGTGACGATAAAGAACAAATACTCCCTGCCGCGTATCAACGACCTGTTCGACCAACTCAAGGGCATCAGATACTTCTCCAAGATTGATCTACGATTGGGGTACCACCAGCTGAGAATCAGGAATGAGGATATCCCTAAGACGACATTCTGGACTCATTATGGGTACTATGAGTTCCTGGTCATGTCCTTCGGCCTCACGAATGCTCCTGTAGTATTCATGGACCTAATGAACCGAGTTTTCATGCCATACCTAGACTGGTTCGTGATCGTGTTTATTGACGACATCTTGGTTTACTCCAAAAGCCAGGAAGAGCATGAACAACACCTACGTACGGTTCTGAGTACGTTGAAGGATAATCAACTGTATGCTAAGTTGTCTAAGTGCGAGTTTTGGGAAGAGGAAGTGAAGTTTTTAGGACACTTGGTGAAGGCGGAAGGTATAACAGTTGATCCCGCTAAGGTAGAAGTGGTGTCTAAGTGGGAACAACCCACTACAGTTACTGAGGTTCGAAGCTTTCTAGGCATGGCAGGATACTACGGGCACTTCATCAAGGAGTTCTCAAGGATCGCGTGGCCGCTCACCCAACTGAAGAAGAAGAATAATCGGTTTACGTGGGATGAGGGCATGGAAGCGGCTTTCCAAGTACTGAAGATGAGACTGGCTTTTGCGCCAGTACTCACTCTTCCACAAGAAGGAGAAACATTCGTAGTATATAGCGACGCCTCGAAGTTGGGTCTAGGCTGCGTTCTGATGCAGAACGACAGGGTGATCACTTACGCTTCTCGCTAGTTAAAGAAGCACGAGGAGAATTACCTGACTCATGACCTAGAGTTGGCAACTATGCTCGTTGCTCTAAAAATATGGAGGCACTATCTCTATGGAGAGGACTTCCAGTTATTCTGCGACCACAAGAATCTAAAATATATATTCACGCAGAAGGATTTGAATATGCTAGGTCCTAATAACTGTCGTGAATTTATAAGTTCTATTAACTGCCCTATCTCAAATCCATGATTGATGTATTATGTTCATACTACATGCTAGGCTCATATGCTAGTAATACCATTCATGAATGATGATCGTTATTCTTATGTTTAGTATTATGTTGCTTAATAGTTGACACTATAGTCTCACAATGACACATTGAAGATTTTACCACCACTATGCAATTCTATGCACTTTCATATTTGAACTTATGGTTGTGAGTGGCCTTAACATCTAACTCACAACACTACGCGTGGAAGAACTCCACTATTGTATGTGAGCCACTCTTGGGATGTAACTAGATGGATTGTATGGAAAATAAGGCCCTTGGCTTAGTGTCATTTCGATCAAAGGGTTTTATTTAACATCCCAAGGTGGAAAAACCTCATGAGCTGAAGATGGTGGTCATGGGACACTATGCCCGAGTTGTCGGCCTATGCTGAGTGATGAGCCCCCTGTAGTGACCATTGAGTTACTTAAAATGGGTGATTGTAATTGGAATAATAACGGTTTGACTAATCATACATCCATAGAATATTGGCGATGACGGGTGGCTAATTCTGGATGTTGTAGCACGTACCCTTGGGATATTAGGGTATCGTTTCACTAGCTCCCAGACCAGCGACTATCGACCTATTTGTCCGACTGGGTGAGCATTCTCAGGTCGATGATTGCATGGGTGACGAGCCCAAGTCCGACTGGATGAACATCCCCAGGTTGATGTGCATTCATACATCCATGCATTATAATAAGATCGCATCCTGTTTGTTTTGTATGTATCGTTATTTTTTTTTCTTTTACTATATTTGCTAAGACAACGGTGTGTAATCTTGAGAGGAATTCATACTGATCTGGCTACTCATTCATTGAATATTCAACCGTATAAAGTATGCAGGCATAGATGGAGAGGATGGTAACACTGGCCTTGAAGGTGCGACAGTAGACCCTGAGGAAGGATATTATGACAACGAGCCGCAGCAAGAAGCAGCCGATTATTTTAGACTCAACCAGTAGTAGTAGTATTGCTTATGTTTGATTAATACATTGACACTCTTAAGATTTTGTACCGTGACCCCTAGCTAAGTGGGCTGAATATTTAGAATTTATGCTATTATCCATGCTTACTTATGCCATTGCACTCTGATTTTGATACTTCTGCTAGTTCTCTGATTTAATAACTCTCTAGTTTTCTGGAACGAGTCTCGTACTCGGGTTCTGAAAACTGGGGCGTTACATTATCCCTGTTGTATATTCATTTTTCAAGATTATTATAGGGCATGAGCCCAAAATTGAAGTAGATCAAAGTCTTAGGTTAACCACACCACAGAAAAACAACAGTGATTAGCACCTATCATTGAAAACTTACTAAAGCCCACTGTAATCTTTATTTGCCATCTAACCAGTTGATGAAGGGAAAACACAAATATCAACTTGATGCAAAACTTTTGTAGCCCCCAATTTTTTTTAATGGTGGACATTCAATCACCACGAGTTCTTGTAGTGTGGTCCACCTGAGATTTTAATCTACCTCATTTATGGGTTCATGCCCTAATATGAACTTGAAAAAAATGTTTGAACGACTTGAATTAAACACAAACATCATAGTATGGCATATAGAGAACGGTGAGTAGTCAGTAGACAGAAGTTCGTGTGATGAAAGTTAGGTGGGGTGGGTCCACCGTGATGTTTGTAAGGGAACTTACGTGTGTGCTCATTTTAAAACATGCGGCAGAAAAATTAGGTGGATAGAAAACTCATGATGCCATGTGAAAGGGAAAAGTGAAGAGAGAAATGCCTACATTGAAGTCTTCTTGGCTCCATCTTGATGTTTATATGCCATCCAAATCATTTATAATGTCGTTTTGCTGCGATGAGTTGGAAACACAAAAACCTTGGGCCTACTTGGGAGCGTGGTTTAGGAAACCCCTCTATTTGAAATCATCTTATTGTGTTTAGCACCTTGTATTGGGAATAACTTTAATCCAAAAATAACTATATATGATATATTTACCGGGTTTGAATTTAATTACTAAATCAACTTTAATATCTAACATATGTAATGTTTGAAACAATGGTTGTAATAAGCCCACTAAAATATATATTTTGCCATAAAATGATGAAATTTCAAGTCTCAAATAGGCCACACACATGGTATCATGTCCGATTGACTAACCGATGATTTTTAATTATTGTTTATATGGAAAATGTTTGTACGTCACTTATCATATTAAAGTAATTATAGCGATGCAATTGATAATTTAATTGTTTTGGAATATCATTAATGGGCCATGTGCCCAATAGAATAATGACATAGTGACACACATGTTTCACATGCAACTCTTAAACGGATTTTATACGTAATCTAAGCTTTCATGGTAGATTAAAGAGGACGCGGATTGCGTTCTACCTTGCCGCAACGGTAATCAGTTCGGGCAAGCCTCCGTGGGGCCCATCATGATGTAAGTGTTTTATCCATGCAGTTAAACGCTTTCCTCAAATAATTATAATATGTTGACTAAAAAATGAGGCATGTCTAAGCTTAGATGGACCACAAAGTGGGGATTGAATGTCTACCATTAAAAACTTCTTGGGAGCTGGAGAAGTTTCGAATCAAGCTGATATTTGTGATTTCACTTCATCCACGTCTACATGACATTATTAATAGGTTGGATGGTAAAAAAAACATCACATTGGCCCTTAGAAAGGTTTCAACAGTGGGTGTCATTATCAATGCAGCTTCCTTTGGTGTGGTCTATTGGAGCTGTGTACATGCCTAAGTTGTAGCATCATATCTTAAAATGATATACCAAAAGAGTTGAACGGCGTGGATAAACCACTTACATCACGGTGGGCCCCACAAAGCCCTGCCCGGACCGATTACCGTCTGGGCGGGGGTAGGAGTAGGACGCAATCCGCGTCCGAGGGGATTTGAAACCGGCGATTACTTTTAGGGCCTGTTTGGACAGTCACGCGGGATGGGATTAGGGGGTATTAGGTCGGCTATGGAACAATGACCTATCCCATAGTCTATTTGGATTTGAAGGGTTATCTTATCCCAGTCGCCCTCGTAAACGGCGCTGGTGACTACGAGGGATACAGGCGATCTCCATAGGATATCGTTTGATCCATGGATTTGCTTCTGTGGGATACGAGATAGGATGTGAAAAGGCAATACGGGCGGCCGTCGCAGCAGCGTCATCTGACGGATGAGATTTATTACGGGAGGGGAGGGGGTCTCTATTTAAAGGACGACAAGTGGTGAGAGGAATGTTACAGATGGTGAATCCTGATTCTCGAACTCATCCCGACTTAAAGGGTCGATCGTCTTCAACCTAGCCAATGAGGAGGTCGGAAACTCCATCATTCACAGGTAAGTCTGACTGTGTCTCGTTCACTTGGGGGAAGAATTTGGTTAAAATACTACCTTCTATTTCCTGTCAATGGGTTTGAGAGTTGTGTGGGTGTATGAATTATCTTAATATGGACGTGGATTCTCAGTTGCATGTTGGGTTACTAGGAAGATGAAAATGGTCTCTCAAATGATTCTAGACGTACCGATTTGGCGTGGTGTTCCTTATAATGTCCATGTCGGTGCCAATATGGCCCCGACATCAACCATTGTCAACCAATATAGTTTCTTCTCAAAATACAACCCTAATTCATCTTGACCTTCGTCACATATTGGGCTGCCATTTTTTAGAACCATGGGTGGCCCCCACATGAAGATGATCATACACTAATATCAGGTGGGACGTTGATGCATTGAGAGCACTAATGAGTTGTGCACCTCACAAAATATATCAGATGAGATTTCTAGCATTCTGTATGATTGTAAGCCCCCCATATAACTAGATTGATGGACATGTATGTTACCTGTGTTAGGGATTTTTCTACTGTTTTATAGCAGCACACCTATTGCAGGTAGCATGTAGTGTCAGTTTGCTGCTAAAATTGTAGGCTCTATTGTGGATACAGCATAGCCTGAAAATCAAGCTGATCAGCCGATCTTTATATTCTGATTGGAGCTCGTCAAATTAATGGTTTAAAGTGAACGTTCAAGTGGCAAAGTTGGACAGTTGAGATCGTTTGATCAGTGATAATTTTTGGCCTATTCTGCTTTCATGATAGCATCCTTGATTTGGACAATCTGGATTATGAACATACATGTGCTATGTTTTTCTCTACTGTATTCTAGCTTTATGGTTATATAGCCAGAGTGTTGTTTTTTGAGTGGTATTTGTAATCTTATTGCTATCATGACTTGTGGATTGTGGATTGTATTGCTGACACCATAGTTAAGGGGATTGTTGACCTGTTTTTGGCATTGGGGTGTCTCTTTCCTTGCGTAGATTGTACAGTTGCTGTTCTTTTTCTTCTAAAACGTTCATGATTTATAATAGTAAAAAAGAAAATGCAGCAGGTATTAGCTATCTCCATCTGCATGCCTGTGATTCTGCTGATGCGCTATTCACGAATTCCAAGACAGTCAGTAGCTAATTTTAAGGAAACTCAACAAAGGCCTGGCTCCAAATTGATTTGAAACTCACCCGAGCTTCTGAATCCAGCTTGTTGAGTGCTAAATAGCATTTTCTAGGTGCTCAATTGAGGTTCACTGGTCTTGAAAGTACCAGTTAGACCTTTAGTCTGACTACTTGGTTGAGTCAATTTGACCTAGAGAATTGACTTCATATATGATCCAGTATCTAGATGGTGGTCAATAGATACCTGGTTCCTTATCTGAAATGTTCTTTTGCTAGCATTGGTTGAAATTTTATCTCTACCATCTGTAGCCTACTGATGATGGACAATGCTATGTATGGACTATAACTACAATGGTGAATGTGATAGAGATAATTTTGTATGAGGCAATGTGGTTACCAGTGTGTTTTAGATGTTTGCACTTCATTTCTATAAATTCACTCTCCCATCGGTAGTCAAGTCCTTGCAGATAGGTTCTTAACTCTGCTTACTAAACTATGTGAGGCTAGATGCTGAGCAACAAATTCAAAATTTTTCAGTATCCACAAACAGGACATTTTGTACCCACCATGACTAATAAATGCACCTGCTCCTTGTACTTTTTGGTGATACAATAGCACAAAGTTGTTCCATTGTCCAACCATAAGTAGAAAATAAAGGGTCTGTTTGTCAGCAGGGTGATATTGATTCCCTTGTTAAAACCGATGGGCAATTCATCCACCATTGAACTGAACTTGGAAGCTGAAAAATAACTAGAAAGTTGTACCATTGCCTAATCATAAGTAGAAAATAAAGGGTCTATTTGTCTGTTAGGGTGGGACTCAATATCAATTCTAATATTAAACTGATAAGCAATTGATCAACCACTAAACTAAACTTGGAAGCTGGAAAAAAATGTTCTTTCTGGTTTGGTCTTAGGGCATGTTTGGTTGCCACTTAAAAAAATGAGTTCATTTCATTTTAGTTAATATCAAATATGTATTAAAGATCATAGGTTATATAAAGGGATTTTTACTGCAAAATTCCTGAGAAATTTGTTACATACCAAAATGCCCTCGCTAGATATAATTTGAAAAGTAGAAAAGTTGAAAATTGTGAAGCCCACTTTGGTATATGAACCCACGATGGTGATCACAATAGCCAGAGTGTTGTTTTCTGACTGGTATTTGTAATCCTATTTAAGGATTTGTGGATTGTGGATTGTATTGCTGGAACAGACTTTATTAAGAGGCCAGGTATCACTTAAAACCTCTTTGCAACAGACTACTTATCAACATAATATAAACTTTTTTCTTTTTTGTATTGAAGGTTGTAAGAACTGAAGATTAGGGTGGATTGTATAGTGGGCTGAAGGGTTCCTAGTTTGGTAGTGTAGCATAGCAGGTTAGTGAATATCCTTTCATCTCTTTATATATCCTAGCATTGCATTGAAAAAATGCTAGGTTACTGTTGGGCTAATGCTTTGCTTTATGGTTAACGTAATGAACAAAAATACACACACACACACACACAAAAAAAAGTGAGGTGTTCAGCTAAGCATTGTATAATTTCGCTGAAGGAATCTTTCCTAAATTGGGTTGCTTAATCTAATGCCATTGAAGTCAGTCAGAGAAGAAGGGAGGAGAGAAAAGGGTGGAGAAAGTGAAGGGTGGTGAGTGAAAGGGTGTCTTTGCTTAATCTAATACTTTGACTACTTATATGAAAGAATAGGATTATTGTTATAGATTGTTAGAGAAGATTAGTATAATTTTGGTGTTATTAAAATGTTCATCGTTCTTTTCCGTTATTGTGTTCAAGCAAGTAGCCACTTGGTTGTAACGAAAATTTTCAACGTTCATTTCTGTTATTTTTCTCTACCCTATGGTTTTGCGTCTACTAAAATTTGAAAGTTCGACTGTTCTGTTTCATTTCCTCATAGTTGCCACTTAAGTGTCACTGGACTGAACCTTGGTTGTTTTTGTTTTGCTTATTTCAAGCCACACCCATTTACACTTTAATCTTTTGATTTGTTTTTTTTTTCCTATAGTTTTTGAGTCTTTTATGTCTTATTTAGATTGAGTTTATCTTGCTTTTACATAAGCTTTGATGGAGATGTGAGTAAAGGTTATATATACAGAAGTTTTCTTAATATTTCTGACATGGGTTTCTCTTATCTTCTAATTTTTCTACAGTTGATTCTGAATTTCTTTCTTACTTGAATTGAGTTCTTATTTTTCCACAAGTTTTATTGAAATACTATCACATCACATGATCCTACCTCACTAAAACTAGACTATGTCAACCAATGTAGTAGATTTAACTAGGTCAGGATCTAACGGTTAAGATCACCCAATCACAAAGATTTTTGGGTCATCACCGATGGCTCAAAATATGAACAGTCTGGATGATCAAAGGGTGGGGCCTACATAGATTATTTTTCCACAAGTTTTATTGAAATACTATCACATCACATGATCCTACCCCACTGAAACTGGACTATGTCTGTAAACACATGGATTTGGAGAATGTTTTATTGTATTTGAGACAACCCAAAGGGGTTGAATATATAGAGATTACAATTATCTATACAAGGAAAATAATGAAATCAGAATCCTCTACATATGGAAACTAGCTATACAAGGTATGTCTAACATCCCCCCTCAAACTAATGCTGGTCATCGACAAGTAATAGTTTGCCAACTAGAAATGAGTGACGTGCAGAAGTAGGGACTTGGTGAGTATGTCTGCAATCTGATCGTGGGATGCAACATGTGGAAGAGAAATGAGCCCAGACTGAAATTTCTTGCGGATAAAGTGACCGTTAACTTCAATATGCTTCGTCCGTTCATGAAAAACTGGTTGGAGGCAATCTGAATGGCACTGAGATTATCGACATGAAGTGGAGTAGGATTCTGTAGAGGAATACCCAAGTCTGAAAGAAGTCCACGTAACCAGACGAGCTCACTACATGCAGCGGACATCACCCGATACTCGGCTTCTGTACTCGATTTGGAAACAGTGGCCTGCTTCTTACACTTCCAAGAGATGAGAGAAGTGCCAAGAAAAACACAGTAGCCAGTGGTAGATCTTCGTGTGAGAGCGCATCCGGCCCAATCAGCATTCGAATAAGCATGAAGATCTAGAGTTGCCGTGGAGGAGAAGAACAGGGATCGATCTAGAGTTCCACGAAGGTACCGTAGGATGCATAACACTGCAGTCATATCAAGAGTCTGAGGAGCAGAGACAAACTAACTAACGACTTGGACAACGTAGGCAATATCAAGGCGAGTCATAGTTAAGTAAACCAGACTCCCAACCAAACAACGATATAAATCGGGCTGTGGAAGTAGATTACCATCATCACGGCCATAGTGAACGTTAAGTTCTAAGGGAGTTTGAACTGTCTTCTGATCTATCAATGATGCCAAGGCGAGAAGATCCTTGGTATATTTACGCTGGCTGGCTAGGATCCCATGGTTGGATCGTGAAATTTCAAGCCCAAGAAAGTATGTCAGATGGCCAAGGTCTTTCATCTTGAAGGAAGATTACAGAACTTCCTTTAAAGCCGAAATGCCAATAGCATCGCTACCAGTCAGTAGGAGGTCATCAACATAGACCAGAACAATGACAATGTCGTGAGCAGTGGTGCGCAAAAATAAGGATGGGTCTTAAGCACTTTGAGTAAAACCAGCACCCGTAACAACATCGTGAAAGCGTTGGAACCATGCCCGAGGTGCCTGTTTAAGGCAGTACAGAGCTTTCTTTAAGCGATATACCTTATTGTCAGGAATCAAAGAGCCAGAAGGAGGTTTCAAATACATAGTTTCTTAGAGGTCTCCATGAAGAAAGGCATTTTCACATCCATCTGAGTGAGTGGCCATGAGCGAATAGAAGATATAGGCAGAAGAGTACGAACAGTTTTCATTTTGGCCACAGGAGCCAAAGTCTTATCGTAATCAATTCCATATTCCTGTTTGTATCCCTGAGCGACAAGTCGAGCTTTGTATCGATCCAATGATCCATCAGACTTGAGTTTGACAGAATAAATCCATTTGCTACCAATTAGTTGTTGGTCAGCGGGTCGAGTGACAATGTCATATATATGATTAATATCCAATGCCGCAAGTTCTTCTGCCATAGTCTTCTTCCAACAATCATGAGTGGCTGCCTGAGAGTATGAAGTAGGAATAGAAACAATATCCAGAGTATCATTCATGGCAGACATAAAGCATATCAAGCGATCAGGCGCTCGATGTTTACGAGCGGAACGACGTATCGAGGTAGGTTCAGGATCCGCAACAGGTACAGTACGTTCGGGGTGAGTAATAGGTGATGGATCTGTACGTGGTCAACGTGAGTAAACCTGCAATGGACGATGGAGAGTACTTGAGGCAACCGAAATTTCAGGAAAGGTGGTTAGACTTGGAGAGTTTGGAATTTGTAGAGGAGGAAGAGATGAATGAAAGCTCAAGCTGTCAGAGTGTGGTATATCAATGTATATCAAGGGACTTTTTATCACTTCAACACCCCCCCGCACGTGCGGGGTGAGAACTCCACACGGGAACATACTGATGAGGGTGGAGGGACACTCACACCATAAATAGGCCGGGCTTAATTTCCTGGTCCCTTGTGGGAGAATAATATTTTAGAGAGGCATATTTTTACTGCTCTCAAGATTCGAACATAGGATCTTCCGCTTTGATACCATGTAAACACACGGATTTGGAGAATGTTTTATTGTATTTGAGACAACCCAAACCGGTTGAATATATAGAGATTACAGTTATCTATACAAGGAAAATAATGAAATCAGAATCCTCTACATATGGAAACTAGCTATACAAGGTATGTCTAACAATGTCAAGATTTAACTAGGTCAGGATCTAACGGTTAAGATCACCCAATCACAAAGATTTTTGGGTCATCACCAATGGCTCAAAATATGAACAGTCTGGATGATCAAAGGGTGAGGCCTACATGGATTGTTTTATGAGTCCAAAAAAATGCCGACCTCATCAAGAAACTGTTATTTCTTAGTGAGTACTATGAAACAATCTTGCTTGGGAAGACAATGCCTATGAGTTGAGAATTCTATCAATGACAATTTCTTAACCATCGATCTTCCAGTCAGGACATGAAGGCGGTAGATATTCCATCATCAAGTGTTTTTTTTTCCCAAGTTTGGGTTAGTCAGTGAAGTTAAATACCACAAGAATAACAAAAACTGTTAAGTAATTTTAAGGAAACTCAAGATTAGCCCCCCTAAAATGACATAATTTTGGAAATTCGTTTGGTGGTCAATTGCCTTTGACATTGGCCAAGATTTAGAACCCATCAATGCTTTTGAATGATTTATTATATGCTTCAATTAGTCATAAAGTTATGACAATGGAATATTTATGGAATCTTGATAGTGGTGGAAAAGGCATAGTTATTTACATTGAACACAATTTCCTACAATTTAAGTGTAAGTGATCTGGTTGTCAATATAGATAGTGAATCAGATAAAGAGATGGAAAGAACCATGGTTATGCATGTCATGGCAGCTTGTGTGTCGGCGGTCGGCGAATACTATCGAGAATACTTGTTCAAACTGCCGGCATGTACTGGAGATGATGAATGGGCGTGGTTTATAAACTCAATCATTCGGTCCAGTGATCCGGAATGTGTTACTCAACTAAGAATGAGTCAGGAAGCATTTTTTGTACAATGTCATGAGATACGCAATAAGACACATCTTACAGATGCTCGTTATGTCAGTCTAAAAGAATAACTGGTTATTTTCCTACACACAGTTGGTCATAACATTCGAAATCGGGTGATAGGACACAGATTCATTTGATTGGGTGAAACCGTAAGCCGCCATTTTAACCGTGTACTAGATGCTTTGGTATCACTATATTCTCATTACGTTAATCAAGTTGGACAAGAGACACCCATTGAGATTCAAACAAACTTAAATTCGGCGGCATACTTTCAGGTATTACTTTAATACTTAAGGTTTATTTTTTATATATCGTTGTTCATACACAACTATTCAGATGCATACTTCTGCCTTTTGAACTATCATGAAATGCAACTAGGATTGTGTTGGCGCAATTAATGGGACACACATTCCTGCTTACGTACAAGCAGTCGACCATGCCAGTTTTCGGGACAAGAAAGGTGTCTTGTCTCAAAATGTACTAGCGGCATGTTCATTTGATATGAAGATTTTGTATGTATTGGCCGGGTGGGAAGGTTCTGCCTCAGACGCGAGGGTGTTACACATTGCTCTAATCGCGTTGATGATCCTTTGATTGTCCTAACTGGTAGTCCTTGGTGATCTTACTCGTTTTACCTACTTGTCTATACGCAGTGATGCTTCAAGTGGCCCCTTAATAAAGCCATCATTTAAATGTGTAGGCAAATATTATGTCGTCGATGCTGGATATGCTCATTCACCGGATTTATGGCTCCTTACCGTGGGGTTAGATACCACTTACAGAAGTATCAAACTAGGAGAGCACTAGCAAACATGAATGAGCTATTTAACTATCGACATAGGTAGCTACGCAATGCCATAGAAAGTTATTTCGGCGTAATTAAGGCCAGATTTCTGATTTTGAAAACGGCGGTGCAGTATCCCTTCTATACACAAGTGAAAATTGTGATAGCTTTGTGTTTTGCACAATTTCATACTATCAGATTGTCAGAATCATCATGATTTACAAGATTCTGGTATACCAGTAAATGATGTGGATAATAACCTTATACCACATGAGGTCTCAACAAACGATGAAAGGCAATGGCTACATCGAACCACTCAAAGAGAGAAAGAAGCGTAGGTTCGAGTGTGAGATGATATTGCACGACGAATGTGGGCAGATTCGCAACAAAACAGTAGGACTAGATAGCGTACTATATCTCTTAATATGTGAATGTTTTGATTAATGTAGCACAATGTATGCATGAATACAGGCATAGTTATTTTTAAGTGTTTTGAAATATACAACATCTTCTACTTTGATAACTAGGCTGTTGACATTTATATTTCCAATTTGATTTGTGTTACCGTAACAGATGCATCAATGCAACATGTAACTGTGCGTCATATGCATAGGTCCAATGTCGAGTTCTTCGCCTATCGATGCATCGACACCAATACAGTCACCTCTTAGGTCTGTAGTGACACCAACTCGAAGTTCACCTCAAGAGAAGGTGGTGAAATCACTTGCAGAACCATTATCCCGGGCAACGAAGGTTAGATGGACAAAACCAATGGATGAAGTAGTATTTGACACTTTATTGGAACAAATTGCAATGGGACGGAAGGCAGATAATGGCTTCAAGAGAGAAGCATATCAAGTAGTGGCTGATGCGGTGACAAAACATACACAAGTGACTCTCAATTGGCAAAATGTGCAGAATCGGGTGCGCTATCACAAAAGGGAGTATAATGACATAAAGGACATGCTGGCAGCCAGTGGATTTGGCTGGGATAGTGAGCGCATGGTGGTTACAACACCTGATGATGTATGGGAAGAGTATCTTCGGGTATGATCTTCTAAACTTTGTTAAGTTTCTAAATATGGCAACATACAGTAAGGATGCTAAATATGTTCTATTTTGCTTAATATACTTACTACTGATTATTTTGAATTTGTAGTCACAGCCGCGCGCCGAAATGTTATAAGGCAAAAGAATAGAGAGAATGGATGACTTAGCGATCATTGTTGGATCCGATCAAACAACAGGACGTTACGTCCAAGGCAACAGGAATATGGCGGCATCATCGTCTTGGGTCCAGCGAGATCTGAACGAGACGTGGACGGGGATCGATGACGATGTCGACGACATGGTTGATCTCTCAGACGATACTATAGGCGGATCGACGGGGAACACTCCATTTTCCTCCGTCCCATCGGGTGGAGGAAATCGAGTGTTTCGCAGTATTCATGTCCGCACATCCGAATCTGATAGTAATCGTAGTAAGAGTAGCACTAAGAAACGACAGCGACCACCTCATCCCCGTGACGTCCTTGGCATCTCTCTGAATATTGTAGCAGATGTAATGCGTAATTTCAGCCTTGGAAAAGAGGTCAATCGAACAAGAAAAGTATTGGATTTGCTAGAGGAGGTGCAAGGGCTAACCAACAGCGAGTTCATTGAGGTTAGTCAGCTCTTAAATTGAGATAAGCAACTCGCTTCTTTCTTTGTGAGTCTACGACCTGAGCGTCGTGTAGAATGGCTAAAGAAAATAATATCTGATAAGTTTGCATCTGGTGGTGGTGGTTCTGTTTGATATGGTTTTTTAATTTTGGACATGTAATAACTTAACTGGTATTTTGGACATGTTCTATTTGGTAGACATTACGTATGAAACTGTTTAAGTTAGATATAATATTCAATTTGAACTCTGCAATTATAAAATCGTAAATTGGTTATAATCGTATGCCCAGATTGGCCGGGATGATGAATTCGGATATTGCCAAAGGAAATCATGGTTAGTTGATAAATTGATTGTTCGACTAATATCCAGATCTTCAAGGGTATGTAATCCTTAACTGTTCAACAACTTAGCAAATATACATTGAGCGCGCCTATCACCTCCCATTTGTTTGAATTTGTTATATTTTCTAATTTGGCAGATATACACAAGTGCTTTTGATTTTGTATACATAATATATCCTCATACTTATTTGAGTTTATTGTAATTGTATTTACAGGTAAGGAAAGAGAAATATTACGTTGTACTCGTTGGTCGCAATCCATGCATTTATTTATCTTGGGAGGAGGCCAAATTAGAGGTAGAAGGCTACGGCAGGAGTTGACATCGAGCCTTTAGAAACGTGGAAGACGCATCTGCCTATTGGGAAAGTCACTATGGCAATTCAATTGCCCAACCAGCTGCAAGACGAACCACATATAATGGATGTGCACCAAGTGTTATGGACAGATGTGTTATGGACAAGTGGTATCAGAGCAATCGGTTGGGGCACAGATCTGAATCTGCAGGATTAGTAATAATGGCGAGCACCATGTATGAGATTGAGAAGTACTCAGGGAAAAATAATTTTGAGTTATAGAAGATCAAGATAATGAGTTCCTTAATCAAGCAAGGCGAAGATGGTGCTCTTGAGGAGCGAAAGTCTATTATAACTGATGATGATTGGAATACTCTTGATAAGAAATCCTTATCATCGATCTGTTTATGTCTTACAGATGAGGTTCTCTACAAAGTCGTGAGGGAAAAAACTGCGGCTAAGTTATGGGCGAAGTTAGAGGATGTCTATGCGAAAAAATCCTTGGAAAATCGTCTACACTTGAAGCGGCAGTGGTATAACTTCAAGACGACAGAGGGTGGAAATCTGGAGGCTCACATCAGCAACTTTAATAAATTAGTTTGCAAATTGTTAGATATGGAGGAAGTGATGAAAGATGAAGAACAAGCATGTATGTTGCTGAATCCTCTTCCGGCGTCGTATGAGTCATTCAAGGACACTATGTGCAGTACGAATAAAACCCTGAGTGTCGACACCGTTACTCAGCCCTTCAAGGGAAGGCTATGAGAAAGCTAAACGGCGAATGGGGACATCTTCTGATGCACTGTTTACAATGGGTAGGAATTCTGAATAAGGTACGGGTTCTTCAGGTTATAGATCCAAATCCAAGGGCAAGGGCAAAGGAAAGGTAAAGTGCTGGAATTGTGGGAAGGAAGGACATGTGAAGGAATGTGGAAATCCTAAATCAAAGAGAGAAGATTCTGAGGCTTCGTATAGGGAGACCAATGTTGCCACGTCAGATGGATCGAGTGGATGTGATGGTGATGTTTTGTCTGTGTCTACTATCAGGTGGCCATACGATGATCGTAAGGACGAGTGGATGCTAGACACAGGGGCATCTTTTCACATGACTCCTCATCAGAGTTGGTTCGCCAGCTATAGTAAGTGCGATGGTGGACAGGTGTTTATGGGCAATGGCTTTGCCTGTAATGTTGTGGCTGTTGGTACGGTGCGCATCAGGATGTTTGATGGGGTGGAGCGTCCTTGACTGATGTCAAGCACATTCCTGATTTAAAGCAGAATCTGATTTCTCTTGGTGTACTTGAGGCAAAAGGATGCAAGTACACAGGTATTGATAGTGCTCTTAAGGTATTTAAGGGGCACGGGTAATAATGAAAGCGCAACGACTCGGTAACTTATACAGGTTGATCGGGAGCACTTCAAAAGGTGGAGCTGCAGTGGATGTAGCGTAATTCCACCTCTGCATATGTGTGGCATGTTGGGCATGACCACATGAGTGGGCAGGGCAGGAAGGCTAAGACATGCGGACAGGGATACAGAGCAGGTGAGCAGCCACCTGTGAGAAGAATCACACGGCATAATCGCAGGATATTGGCGAGGTACATGGACGACTCCAATATCGCTGGGGATTCATCTTCTTTTCAGATGGCTCTAGATGAGCCTAGTGCTGAGAAGTGTAAGGTGATTATGAGCGATATAATAGATTCGTTGTACCAGATCGACATATGGGAGCGGGCGGAGCTTCCAGTGGGCCGGAAAACGTTTGGATGCAGGTGGATCTTCAGGAGGACACAATATAGATACAGGGCGAGGTTGGTAGCGAAGGGTTGTGCTCAGAGAGAAGAGATCGGCTTCTCAAAGATATTCACGTCGACGGTATAGCAGGTGTCTATTAGATCTGTGATTGGTGCTGGTAGGCTAATGTGATCTTGAGCTGGAAGGATGGATGTGGAGTCTGCACTTCTACAAGGGAAAGTGAAAGGCAGATCTACATGAAGCAACCAGAGCGGTTCAAAGTTAAAGGGGCTAAGAAAAGACTTTGCAGGAGGTCGTGGTTCGACCTGTCGCCTAGGCAGTGGTTTGATTCCTTCATGATGAGTCAGGAATTGATGACATGTAAATCGCCAATTATGACATGTCTGAAATCAATGTATTGAAGACTCGGTTAAGTGGGACATTCAGGATGAAGCATTGGGGGGCTGCAAAGATGGTTCTCGGCGTTGAGTGAAGGACGACTAGGCTTTGGTAATCACAGGAAGAATACCTTATGTGTAGGTATTGATCAAGGATGTGATAGGCTAGGTAAAGCCGAAGAGCGTTCCCTACATATCTCTCCTCAAGTTTTCCTTAGAACATGTCCCAAAACAGATGAGGAAAAGCAGGATATCTCTGCAGTGTATGTTATGGTCTGGATTAGACTGGTTATTTCACAGGCTATCAATGTTGTGAGCAAGTACCCCGGCAAACAATATTGGGTAGCGGTGAGATGGTAAGAAGAGTACGTCTTTTCTTTTGGGAAGACGGGAGCAAAGGTGGTTGAGCATGTGGATTTAGATTCGGCAGACATGATCAACAAGAATGTTCCTGTAGAGAAGTTCAAGTTTTGTGCAACTTCTCTAGCTTGGCGATGGCCTAAAAGGAAGATGGAGTGTGCAAAAGAAGCTATGATATGGTGTAGAAATAAGAGAAGGGAACAAGAAGCTACACGAATGAAGATTGAAGACATGGTGGAGATTGTTATCGACAGATGTCTTAAATTTATTTAGTGGTCTGTCGATGATATCGACAGGGTTTTACATGATATCGACAGATGTCTTAAATCTATCTATTGGTCTGTCGATCGACAGACCGTCGATGATATCGAGGCTGTCATCAAGAGACCTTCGATGACATCGATAATTGTTGGATTTTTCACCCCTGGTTATTGGACAGTTTTGATCCTATTTTGATATCATCGAGAGACCTTCAGATGATATCGAGGCTGTCATCGAGAGTGGCTCGATGACATCGATAAGTTCCGTGGATGCAATTACGGAAACGCAGATTTTATGAATTTTGTTTCCTATTTGGATTCTACCTCTTTCTATTCTTATTTGAAGGGATGTATCCGGGATTGGGGTGTATTTCAGGGATTCTAAGGCTTTTTAAAGTAGTTCCAAGGGTTCCTAAAAGGTTTTTAGGGTTTCTAAAGGATGAGATTCGAGATTGTTCGAATCGGGTAAGTCCTCTCTCTTTGTAATTTCTATTTTCATAGTGGAGATCTGTCACTTTGTGCCGTGGTTTTTCCCGCAAGGGTTTTTCACGTTAAATCTATGTTCTCTTGTGTGTACTTGGTGTCATTAGATTGCTATCCTAGATCTAGATCTGTGTGATTCCGCAGGTCAAAATCCCCAACACCAAGCTGTTCTGACTATCTCGACAGAAGGAGGATATGTTGGTCGTCAACCCAACAGACGACACGGCCCATGATATCTCGGGCTACTTTGACGGATGAGCCTGAGATGTCCTTTGGTGAGAGAGTAGCTACGTTTATTATGGGCATCGTGGTTCTATTCCTCATCCTATATATTATTATTAGACTATAGTATATTTTACGATATATGTCTATAGTAATCCTTACACTTATTCCAGGAACTCCATTACATGATGCTTCATGTAATATTTCTTTTTTGCTTCAGTCTTATCTACATAGTTTTGCCACACCACGTTGGAAGTTATCAGGATGGGATATGTGCAATTGGGTTGATCTGATGGTCCACAATTTGGACGTTACCATTTTTTAGGACTATCAGCCAAGCAGGGCGTTACCATTTTTCGTGGATCTGATTGTCCACAATTTGAATATAAGATAAAAAAGATATGGATAAAGTGAAAATACAAATGTCAGCTTGATATAAAACTTCTGTGACCCTCAAAAACTTTTCAACAGAAGACATTGAAATCACACCGTATGAGATGTGGAATAAAGTATGAATTAACATGTGGGGCTCATAATGATGATTTAATGACATCTGATCAGTTCATCATTTGCATCTTTAATTTTCTACTTAATAGTAGCAAATTAAGCAAATCCAAAACTGAGGTGGGTCACACCAGAGGGAACAGTTGGGATTGCCACATCCACCGTTAAAAACCCTCTGCAATGATTGTCACTGTGGGTTTTATATTCCACCGAATCCATTCAGCAGATCCATCCGGCTTGGTTGGATGGACAACCAAAAACCCATGCCGTTTTAGAACTCAGGAATGCTACACCACATGATTTTAGACGGTTTAAGCATGATTTTATTTAATGTCGTGGAAAACCTGATTTTTAGTTTAACCCGAGTTTTAGAAGGCAATTAATAGAAGGTGTGCCTCACATGATGGACTGATTGGATGTCATTGAAACATTACGGTGGGCCCCACATGGAGATTTGTACGATAAGCTTAAGATACAAATGTTTGTATTAGATCCAGCCTCTTTCTACAAACGTTGTAGAGGATCTAGCCTCATGTATGAGTTGTATTTTTATAAACGTGTGATGAATCTTGTACGTACGAGGAGCATGTGGTTATGACAACACCTTCCATGCCGGGTTCAGAGTCAACACTACAGCCTTGAGTAGTGCACTCTTTAGAGGGGGCGAGGCCAGCGGTGCATGCTTTCAGCTCACGTGCGACGCACATGATGACCCCAAGTGGTGCTTGCGAGGTACGGCAGTGACAATCACAACCACTAATTTTTGCCCAACAACAATGGTGGATGGTACGATCTCCCCTGTTAGCACTTCGATATGGCCCCAAAATGTTTTTTAATGGTCGACGCTCATTCAACACTGTTTCCCGTAATGTGGTCCACTTAAGATTGTGATATACGTCTTTTTTGGTCTCATCGTATAAACTGATATTTAAAAATAGATGGACGGCATGGATGAAACACATCCATCAAGGTGGGCCCACATAGCACCCTGCCAATCCATTTTCGTAGTAGCGTGGATTACGGTACAGAAAGTTGCGGGCATTGGATATGGCGGAAGTCTCGTGCCATACCCAAACACGCCGGCTGGAAATCGATGGTGGCGCCGGGTGAATCCAACGGCCATCTCAAACATGCTGGCCATGCATCCTGGAATTCTTTCCATCCCATGGGATTAGTGGGCATCCGCTGACACCACCATCATTAGCTTAAAATCCATCCTATCCCTCCCAATCCCATGGGATTCGCCGGCCAAACAGGCCCTTACGGTGCTCTGATTGCGTATGACACTGCCACTAAGCCAGTGGCCATTGGACGGTGCTATGTGGGCTCCTGCATGTGGTTTATCTATACCGTTCATCCATTTTCCCAGATCATTTTACGGCATAAACGAAAAAATGAGGAATGTACAAGTTTGACTGGACCTCACCACAGGTAAAAGTGGTGATTGAAGAGCCACATAAAAAAGTTCTTTGGGCCACAGAAGTTTTGGATCCAGCTGATATTTGTATTTTACTTTCATCCAGGTATGTGTGACTTAATTAATAGGTTAGATGGAAATAAACAATACAGTGGGCCTTAGGAAGTTTTTAATGGTGACCGTTCAATCACCACTTTTTCCTGTGGTGTGGTCCATTTGTATTTAGATCTGATTCATTTTTTCGGATCATGCTCTAAAATAATGATCCAAAATAGACGAACGGAGTGGATAAAACACATACACAATGGTGGCGCCCACGGGTCAGTAGTGGCAGTGTCGGATGCAATCAGCGTCCCTCTCTCTCTCACGTTCTCTCGGGCGCGGATTAGATACTGACAAGCTCAGTATCCAAATCCCTAGTGAAGTGACGTCACCAAGCTCTGTGGACTCACCATGATGCATGTGTTGTATCCCCACCGTCCATCCATTTGGAGAGATCGTTTTATGGCATGAGAAAAGTAATGAGATAAATGTAAGGTTCAAGTGGACCCCACCATAGAAAACAGTGGGTATGGTGACATTCACCGTTCAAAACTTCTCAGGGGAAGGGGATAGTGACATTCACCGTTCAAAACTTCTCAGGGGCCACGAAAGTTTCCGATCAAGCTTATATTTTTTTTTCACTTCTTCTATCTCTATGTTAACTTATGAATAGGTTGGATCTAAACAATATATTATGGTGGGCCCTATAAATGTTTCAACGGTGGGTGTGACTGATCCCACAGTTTTCTGTGGTGGGTCCACTTGAACTTTATATCTATATAATTCTTTTCTCGTGCCATAAAACGATCTCTACAAATAGTTGGACGGTATGGATACAACACACGCATCACGGTGGGGTCCACAGAGCTTGGTGACGTAACTTCAGTAGCCAGTATCTAATCCGCGCCCCGTTCTCTCTGTACACTTCGGAAACGGATGGGCTACTCCCCTGCCACCAAGCAATGGCTGATGGTCGGTGATCTGTGCGACCCACAATAATGTATATGTTTCATCATGCCGTCTATTTATTTTGAGAAATTTGCGAGAATACGACCCATCCCATTTATGCCCATTTAGGAGGCTAAGCCCACCTCATTTTCCCTTGCGAGAATACGCCCCAGCTGTACGGACGCCTTTCCAAAGGTCGAAAATGCCCCTGCTTTTTCCTCCAAGCGGATCGGCTGGTGCTCGAAGACCAGCGTTGACGCTCCTCGAACTCCTACGAACGGTTCAAAAGAGATCAACGTTACATGGGCCCCACAGTTATGTATTTATTATATCCACAACGTTCATCCATATTTTGAGATCATTTCGAAGATTATGCAAAAAAAAAAAAAAAATCATATCCAGAGAGCAACTGGACCGCACCACAAAGAGCAGCAGAAAATTGATTTTCACCGTTGAAACTTTTATAGGGCCCACCATAACATTTATATTCCATCCAATCTATTCATAAGGTCACAAATTTTAATAATGATCCAAAACTTCTGTAACCACTAAAAGGGTTTAAATGGTAGACGTTCAATTCCCCACTGCCATTTAAAGTGTGGTCCACTTGATAGTTAGATTTGTCTTATTCTTCATCTCAAGCATTAATATGAGTTCGTCAAATAGATGGACGGTTTGGATATAACATAGACCTCATGATGGGACCTAAAAAAAAACAAAAATTCAACATTGAAAAAAAAAATCTAAATTTTATTTTTTTTTATACAGATTTTTAGCTACGGATTATAACCGTATTTAAATCAACCAAAATCCGTAGCTAAAGAGGCCTGTCCAGGGTGGGCGTGCCAAGCTAGCGGCCCCCCACACAGCCGCGCCACTCGCTGACCTATCCAGGGGGGCCGCGCCCGTCTAGCGGGGCCACGCCCAGCGGCGGTCCCTATGGCTACGGATTATAGCCGTAGCCATTGACCGTAGTGCAATTTTTTTAAAAAGTTTTTTTTTTTTTTTTTTTTTTTTTTTTTTTTTTTTTTATATTTTACATGGAAAACTTTATTCTACCAATAATTTTCTCTAACACATATTTATATAAATATGTATATATAAGCGTATAAATTTTTTTTTTCCCTTTTTCATTTCCTTCTTTATTTATTTGACAAAAATATCTTCTAAACTAAAATTAGTTACTTCATGTACCCTATATGATTTTGGGGTAGGAGAAGCTACTTTAGCCAACCAACCTGGTTATTTTCCAAGATTCCATTAGGTCGATGGTTGAAAATCCATTTCATTCACTTAGCGGTCAATTTCATTCATGACCGTGAAGTGAAGGGGCATGACTATGAAATGAGCCGGAAATGACCGTGAAGTGCATGGAAATGAGCGTGAAGTGAGGTGAATGGACCGTGAAATGCGCGGAAATGACCGTAAAATGAAGGGGCATGACTGTGAAATGTGCCGAAATGACCGTGAATCAACACGGAATCGACGGGAATGACCGTGATATGCATGGAAATGACCGTAAAGTGAAGCGATTGGATCGCGAAATGCACGGAAATGATCGTCAAGTGAAGGGGCATGACCGTGAAATGCGTCGAAATGACCGTGAATCAACACGGAATAGGCGAGAATGACCGTGATATGCATGGAAATGACCGTGAAGTGAAGTGATTAGACCGCGAAATGTGCGAAAATGACCATGAAGTGAAAGGGGCATGACCGTGAAATGCGTCGAAATGACCGTGAATCAACACGGAAGAGGCGGCAATGACCGTGATATGCATGGAAATGACCGTGTAGTGATTGGACCGAGAAATGCATGGAAATGACCGTGAAGTGAAGGGGGCGTAACCGTGAAATGCGTTAAAATGACCGTGAATCAACACGGAATAGGCGGGATCAGGATCGGGTTTAGGTTTGGGTTTTCAAGTTTAGGTTTACCTTTAGGTTAGGGAGTTGAGATTAGGATTAGGTGTAGGTTTAGGTTTAGGGATTTGAGAATACGTTTAGGTTTTAGGTTATAGGTTATAGCTTTAGGTTAAGGTTATAGGTTATAGGTTATAGGTTTAGGTTAAGGTTTAGGTTTAGGTTTAGGTTTTAGGTTAAGGTTATAGGTTTAGGTTTGGGTTTAGGTTATAGGTTATAGATTTAAGTTTAGGTTATAGGTTTAGGGATTTAAGAATAGGTTTAGATTATAGGTTATAGGTTATAGGTTAAGGTTTAGGTTTAGGTTTAGGCTAAGGTTTAGGTTATAGATTTAGGTAATTGAGAATAGTTAAGGTTTAGGTTTAGGTTATAGGTTACAGGGTATAGGTTTAGGTTTGGGTTTAGGTTATAGGTTATACATTTAGGTTATAGGTTAAAGGTTTAGGTTTAGGTTTTGGGATTTGAGAATAGGTTTAGGTTAAGGTTTAAGTTTAGGTTAAAGGTTTAGGTTTATGTTATAGGTTTAGGTTTAGGTTTAGGTTTAGGTTTATGTTTAGATTTGAGAATAGGTTTAGGTTATAAGTATAAGTTTAGGTTAGGTTGTAGGTTAAGGTTTAGGAATTGAGTTTCGGTGATATGTTTAGGTTATAGGTTATAGGTTTAGTTAAGGTTTAGGTTGTAGTTATAGGTTTTGGGATTTGAGAATAGATTTAGGTTATAAGTATAGGTTTAGGTTTAGGAATTGTGTTCGGGTTCGGGTTTATGTTCGGATTTAGGTTATAGGTTATAGGTTTATGTTAAGGTTTAAGTTTAGGTTATAGGTTCTGGGATTTGAGAATAGGTTTAGGTTATAAGTATAGGTTTAGGTTAGGGTGTAGATTAAGGTTTACGGAAATGACCGTGAAGTGAAGGGACATGACCGTGAATCAACACGGAATAGGGGAAAATGACCATGATATGCATGGAAATGATTGTGAAGTGAGGCGATTGGACTGCAAAATATGCGGAACTGACTGTGAAGTGAAGACGCGGGACCGCGAAATGCGTCGAAATCACCGTGAATCAGGACGGAATATGCGGGAATGATCATGATATGCATGAAAATGGGGGTGAAGTGAATTGATTGGACCGCGAAATGCACGGCAGTGACCGTGAGGTGAAGACGCGGGACCGTAAAATGCTTCAAAATGACCGTGAATCAACACAGAATATACAGGAATGACTATGATAAGCATGAAAATAGGGGTGAAGTGAGGCAATTGGACCGCGAAATGCGCGGAAGTGATCGTGAAGAGAAGACGCGAGACCGTGAAGTGCGTCGAAATGACCGTGAATCAACATGGAATATGCGGGAATGACCATGATATGCATGGAAATGGGGGTGAAGTGAAGCGATTGGACCGCAAAATACGTGGAAGTGACCGTGAAGTGAAGACGCGGGACCGTGAAGTGCATCGAAATGACCGTGAATCAACACAGAATATGCGAGAATGACTGTGATATGCATGAAAATGGGGGTGAAGTGAAGCGATTGGACCGCAAAATGCGCGGAAGTGACCATGAAGTGAAGACGCGGGACCGTTAAGTGCGTTGAAATGACCGTGAATCAACACGGAATATGCAGGAATAACCGTGATATGGATGAAAATTGGGGTGAAGTGAAGCGATTTGACCGTAAAATGCGCAGAAGTGACCATGAAGTGAAGACGCGGGACCGTGAAGTGCGTCGAAATGACCGTGAATCAACACGAAATATGCGGGAATAACCGTGATGTGCATGGAAATGGGGGTGAAGTGAAGCGATTGGACCGTAAAATGCGCGAAAGTGACCGTGAAGTGAAGACGCGGGACTGTGAAGTGCGTCGAAATGACCGTGAATCAACACGGAATATGCGGGAATGACCGTGATATGCATGGAAATGGGGGTGAAGTAAAGCGATTGGATTGGGAAATACACGGAAGTGACTGTGAAGTGAAATGTACAGAAATGACCGTGTATTGGCCGCATGCATTTCGTGGTCCAATCGCTTCACTTCACCCCATTTCCATGCATATCACGATCATTCTCGCATATTCCGTGTTGATTCACGGTCATTTCGACGCATTTCACAGTCCCGCGTCTTCACTTCACGGTCACTTCCGTGCATTTTGCAGTCTAATCGTTTCACTTCACCCCCGTTTCCATGCATATCATGATCATTCCCGCATATTCCGTGTTGATTCACGGTGATTTCGACGCATTTCACGGTCCCGCGTCTTCACTTCACGGTCACTTCTGTGCATTTCGCGGTCCAATCGCTTCATTTCACCCCTATTTCCATGCATATCACGATCATTCCCGCATATTTCGTATTGATTCACGGTGATTTTGACGTATTTCGCAGTCCCACGTCTTCACTTCACGGTCAGTTCCGTACATTTCACGGTCCAATCGCCTCACTTCACAATCATTTTCATGCATATCACTGTCATTCCCTCATATTCCGTGTTGATTCATGGTGATTTCAACGCATTTCACGGTCCCGCATCTTCACTTCACGGTCACTTCCGTGCATTTCGCGGTCCAATCGCTTCACTTCACCCCTATTTTCATGTATATCACGATCATTCCTGCATATTCCGTGTTGATTCACGGTCATTTCGACGCATTTTGCGGTACCGCGTCTTCACTTCACGGTCACTTCTGTGCATTTCGCGGTCCAATCGCTTCACTTTACCCCCATTTCCATGCATATCACGATCATTCCCACATATTCCGTGTTGATTCATGGTGATTTTGACGCATTTTGCGATCCCGCGTCTTCACTTCATGGTCAGTTCCGCACATTTCGCGGTCCAATCGCCTCACTTCACAATAATTTCCATGCATATCACGGTCATTCCTGCCTATTCCGTGTTGATTCACGATCATTTCGACGCATTTCACGGTCATGCCCCTTCACTTCACGGTCATTTCCCTAAACCTTAATCTACGCCCTAACCTAAACCTATTCTCAAATCCCAAAACCTATAACTTAAACCTAAACCTTAACATAAACCTATAACTTATAACATAAACCCGAACATAAACCCGAACCCGAACCCGAATTCCTAAACCTAAACTTATACTTATAACCTAAATCTATTCTCAAATCCCAAAACCTATAACTACAACCTAAACCTTAACCTAAACCTATAACCTATAACCTATAACCTAAACATATAACCTAAACTCAATTCCCTAAACCTTAACCTACAACCTAACCTAAACCTATACTTATAACCTAAACCTATTCTCAAATCTAAACCTAAACCTAAACCTAAACCTATAACATTAACCTAAACTTATAACCTTAACCTAAACCTATTCTCAAATCCCAAAACCTAAACCTAAACCTTTAACCTATAACCTAAACGTATAACCTATAACCTAAACCCAAACATAAACCTATACCTTGAACCTATAACCTAAACTTAAACCTTAACTTATTCTCAATTACCTAAATCTATAACCCGAACCTTAGCCTAAACCTAAACCTAAACCTTAACCTATAAACTATAATATAAACCTATTCTTAAATCCCTAAACCTAAACCTAAACCTAAACCTAAACCTAAACTTAAACCTAAACCTTAACCTCTAACCTATAACCTATAACCTTAACCTAAACCTATAACCTATAACCTAAAACCTGAACGTATTCTCAAATCCCTAAACCTAAACCTACACCTAATCCTAATCTCAACTCCCTAACCTAAACGTAAACCTAAACTTGAAAACCCAAACCTAAACCCGATCCTGATCTCGCCTATTCCGTGTTGATTCACCGTCATTTCGACGCATTTCACGGTCACGCCCCTTCACTTCACGATCATTTTCATGCATTTCACGGTCCAATCACTACACTTCACGGTCATTTCCATGCATATCACAGTCATTGCTGCCTCTTCGGTGTTATTCACGGTCATTTCGGCGCATTTCACGGTCATGCCCTTTCACTTCACGGTGATTTCCGCGCATTTCGCGATCTAATCGCTTCACTTCACGGTCATTTCCATGCATATCATGGTCATTCCCGCCTATTCCGTGTTGATTCACGGTCATTTTGACGCATTTCATGGTCATGCCCCTTCACTTGACGGTCATTTCCATGCATTTGGTCCAATCACTTCACTTTATGGTCATTTCCATACATATCATGCTCATTCCCGCCGATTCCGTGTTGATTCACGATTATTTTGGCGCATTTCATGGTCATGCCCCTTCACTTCACGGTCATTTCTGC
Organism: Magnolia changhungtana; assembly: GCA_030180095.1. Classification (NCBI taxonomy): domain Eukaryota; kingdom Viridiplantae; phylum Streptophyta; class Magnoliopsida; order Magnoliales; family Magnoliaceae; genus Magnolia; species Magnolia changhungtana. The sequence continues at coordinate 10,838,053 of JASAUF010000658.1, forward strand.
GCATTTCATGGTCCATTTGCCTCACTTCACGCTCATTTCCATGCACTTCACGGTCATTTCCAGCGCATTTCACAGTCATGCCCCTTCACTTCACGGTCATGAATGAAATTGACCGCTAAGTGAATGAAATGAATTTTCGACCATCGACCTGATGGAATCTTGGAAAATAACAAAGTTGGTTGGCTAAAGTAGCTTCTCCCGACATCACCATCATTACCTTTAAGGTCTGTTTGGCCAAACCAATCCTACGGTATTAGGAGGAATGGGATCGCGAGATCTCGGCATATGCATGATGAGCCAAACAGACCTTGTGAACTTGTCCCAGGATATAAGCAATCCCATGGATCTTAAAACAATCCACTGACATCACCATCATTACCTTAAAATTGATTCCATCCCTTGGTTGGAAGGAGTGGAAGGTAAAATCCCAGGATATGCCTGATGTGCCAAACAGACCCAGTGAACTTGTTCCGGGATATAGCAATCCCATAGATCTTAAACCAATCCACTGACACCACCATCATTACCTTAGGGCCCGTTTGGCCAGGCGGATTGGAAGGGATTGGATGGTATTGGAAATTAAATCGGGATTGGGCGTGCAAAAACCACCGGGTGATCGATCCTGGGATATAGCAATACCATGGATCTTAAGACAATCCACTGACATCACCATCATTACCTTAAAATTGATCCCATTCACGGTTATTTCGGCGCATTTCACGGTCAATTCCCTTCACTTCATGGTCATTTCAATGCATTTCACGGTCAATTCGCTTCACTTCATGGTCATTTCTATGCATATCACGGTCATTCCCACCTATTCCGTGTTGATTCACAGTCATTTCGGCGCATTTCACGGTCATGCTCCTTCACTTCACGGTCATTTCCACGCATTTCACGGTCCAATCGCTACACTTCACTGTGAAATGCGTCGAAATGACTGTGAATCAACATGGAATAGGTGAGAATGACCGTGAAATGCATGGAAATGACCGTGAAGTGTAGCGATTGGATTTGTGAAATGCTTGTGAAAATGACCGTGAAGTGAAGCATGACCGTGAAATGCGTCGAAATGACCGTGAATCAACACGGAATAGGTGGGAATGACTGTGATATGCATGGAAATCACGGTCATTCTCATCTATTCCGTATTGATTCACGGTCATTTCCGTGCATTTCACGGTCAATTCCCTTCACTTCATGGTCATTTCCATGCATTTCATGGTCAATTCGCTTCACTTCATGGTCATTTCCATGCATATCACGGTCATTCTCACCTATTCTGTGTTAATTCACGGTCATTTCGGTGCATTTCACGGCCATGCCCCTTCACTTCACGGTCATTTCCGCGCATTTCACGGTCCAATCGCTACACTTCACCGTGAAATGCGTCGAAATGACCGTGAATCAACATGGAATAGGTGGGAATGACCGTGAAATGCATGGAAATGGCCGTGAAGTGAAGCGAATTGACCGTGAAATGGGCGAAAATGATCGTGAAGTGAAGGGGCATGACCGTGAAATGCGTCGAAATGACCGTGAATCAACACGGAATAGACGGGAATGACCGTGATTTCCATACATATCACAGTCATTCCCGCCTATTTCGTGTTGATTCACGGTCATTTCGACACATTTCACGGTCATACCCCTTCACTTTACGGTCATTTCCATGCATTTCACGGTCAATTCGCTTCACTTCACGGTCATTTCCATGCATATCACGGTCATTCCCACCTATTCTGTGTTGATTCATGGTCATTTCGGCGCATTTCACAGTCATGCCCCTTCACTTCACGGTCATTTCCACGCATTTCACGGTCCAATCGCTACACTTCACTGTGAAATGCGTCGAAATGACCGTGAATCAACACGGAATAGGCGGGAATGACCGTGAAATGCATGGAAATGACTGTGAAGTGAAGTGAATTGACCATGAAATGCACGGAAATGACCGTGAAGTGAAGGGGTATGACCGTGAAATACGTCGAAATGACTGTGAATCAACACGGAATAGGCGGGAATGACTGTGATATGCATGGAAATCACGGTCATTCCCGTCTATTCCGTGTTGATTCACGGTTATTTCGGCACATTTCATGGTCAATTCCCTTCACTTCATGGTCATTTTCATGCATTTCACGGTCAATTCGCTTCACTTCATGGTCATTTCCATGCATATCACGGTCATTCCCACCTATTCCGTGTTGATTCACGATCATTTCGTCGTATTTCACGGTCATGCCCCTTCACTTCACGGTCATTTCCGCGCATTTCACGGTCCAATCGCTACACTTCACCGTGAAATGTGTCGAAATGACCGTGAATCAACACGGAATAGGCGGGATGTTGAGGGTCAAATATTACATATTAGACCCCATTTATTACCTGGATTTACGGGTATGATACTGTTTAAACGGCCGATTTTAATTGTGTTTTGTTGCAGGATGCAATCAGGAGCTAAAACTGAAATTGGGTATTAAAAGTGTGGATTTGGTACTCCGATGTCACAAAAACAGGGGACGGACTCCTGGGGATTGGGATCGACGATTTTACACAGCCGAGATCCGAAAAAATCGAGAAACTGAAGCTCAAGTGGCCCGAAAGTCAGCCAGAATGCAAGATCACAGGTTTTCCACCATCCGTTCAGTCCGAAACTTCATACACGGCCTGAGGATCATAAATTAACCATACACGTCAAATTTCAGCCGTTGGATCATTAAGGAAGTGGCCCAACAGTCAGATCAGCCCACTAATCGTCAGTTTGGGGCCCACAAAATATCTGGAACTGCATCAAATTCGGTCTCAACCCTTTATATGAGGTTACACAACAAATGAACGGCTCAGATCTTTGGAATATATTAATGTGGGATCCACACACGTTATGCATGTGCATAGTTTGTACAAGACTCGCCGCGCACCACAAGAATCCAAGTCGGTCAGCGTTGCGCTAACCGACGAACTCTCGAAATTTTCTAAAGACGCAACAGCGTCTTCGAGCCGACGCCGGGTCTTCCTTGTGGGCCCCACACGTTGTTCTTCTGGAAGATCAGAGCCGTCCACTCGATCTGTAGGATGGCCTAAACCCTCTCCTAGGTGTCGGTTTTTCCCCATGCAAGCTCTCGGAGAATCTTGTCCGTTAAACGCAGGTCGGACTGCAGAAGAGGAACTCTGGATTAGACACTCGACGTCTCTTGACTGAAGGAGGATTAGTTGAGGGGTTGACTGTCCATCGCAGGATTAGACACCGCTCGAATTCCTCTGAGTTAATTGAGGTTATGGCTGCAAATCAACCTCAAGCACTACCTCAACATATGGATGAGGAAGTACATGAGGTTATGACTGCAAATCAACCTCAAGCACTACCTCAACATATGGATGAGAATGAGGTGCATCAAGCACCCCCACCTCGTACTTTACGGGATTATTTACGACTGGCGGGGGTGAGTACGCCCTCATGCATGATTTTTCCTTAAGACACAGGACAGATGGACATCAAGCCAGGAGTTATCCAACTCCTTCCTAAATTCCATGGGCTTGAATCAGAAAGTCCATACTTACATTTGAAAGAGTTCGATGAGATTATAGCCACCTTATACTTTCCCAATGTATCCGAGGATACAATCAGGCTGAAACTCTTTCCTTTTTCTTTGAAAGAAAAGGCTAAGACGTGGTTACATTCACTGCGTCCTAGATCCATTGGCACATGGAATGATTTGCAGAGGCAATTCATAAAGAAATTTTTCCCACACCATAAAACGATTACCCTCAGAAAAGCAATCATGAACTTCGCCCAAAAGGAAGATGAAACATTCTACTAATGTTGGGAAAGGTTCAAGGATCTTGTTAGTTCATGCCCACAACATGGTTTTGAAATGTGGCGCATTACAAATTTTTTCTATGATGGACTGACATCTTCCATGCGCCAACTGGTCGAGACAATGTGTAATGGAGAATTCATGAATAAATAAGTCGATGAGGTATGGGATTACCTCGATAGACTTGCCAAGAATGCACAATCATGGGACCATTACCCAAAATCAAACACCACGCCTAGGCCAACTCAATCTAAGGAGAAATGTGGAGTATATCACCTGAAAGAAGAGGATGATGTAAATTTTAAAGTGACTAATCTCATACGAAGAGTCGAGGCCATGGAAGGAAAGAAGGAGAAGGTTAATGAAATTGTTTGCGGCATCTGTGATTGCAACATTCACACAACTGAAAATTGTCCTACCATATCTGCCTTTTGAGGAGTGTTGAATGAGCAAGCCAATGCCGTAAATAACTATCAAAGACCTTTCAATGGATCTACCTCCAATACATACAATCCTAGTTGGAGAAATCATCCAAATTTTAGTTGGAGGAATGGACAAACTGCTACCCCTCAAAGTTTCTTCAATTAAAATCCAAATCAGGGGAAACCTCAAGAAGAACCGGTTCAAAATTCCATACAAGAGCTGACTCAGGCAGTGCGTGGACTTACAGACTTTATGCAAAAAATAGATTCACGTATGACGGTTATAGAAAAGGGGATGCTTCCTGCACAACCACTCCCCAATCCTAAACCGCAATACGAGATAAATGATCCCAACTCTTCAAATCAAATGGGACACGCTAAATCCATCACCACTCTTAGGAGTGGGAAGATCATTGATAAAACCCTTCCGGTTAGGCCCGAAAAGCCTCAAGAACCAGAAGAGGACAATAATGATGGATCTCGTGATGTCCCACAAAATTTAGAACCGGAACTTCTAGAGAAGCCAGTTGCTCCGTTCCCCCAACGGTTGGTTGCACCAAAACGTCTTTCTAACTCTCAGGATATTCTGGAGGTGTTGAAACAAGTTAAAGTCAACATTCCTCTACTTGATGTCGTAAACATGGTTCCTCTATATGCAAAATTTCTGAAAGACCTATGTACGACCAAAAGACGGCAAAGCATTCAAAAGAAGATCTTCTTGACTGAGAAAGTGAGTGTCATCCTGAAGCAAGACGTGCCGCAAAAATTCAAGGATCCCGGTAGCCCAACCATATCATGTGTAATCGGGAACCATCGAATTGATCATGCACTTCTTGACTTGGGAGCGAGCGTCAATTTGATTCCCTACTCGGTGTACAAACAGTTAGGTTTGGGTGAGCTAAAACCTACCCTAACCACACTACAACTTGCCGATCGAAGTGTTCGTGTACCAAGAGGGATTATTGAGGATGTGTTAGTCCAAGTCGATAGATTTTACTACCCTGTAGATTTTATCATCCTGGACACCGAACCCATCAACAACATGAGCACTCAGATTCCCGTCATTCTTGGTCGCCCATTCCTCGCCACGTCAAATGCAATCATCAATTGCAGGAATGGTGTCATGACTATGTCTTTTGGAAATTTGACATTGGAGTCAAACATCTTTTTCAATAACGGCAGCAACGCAGAGGATGATGACGATGTCCACGACATTAACATGATCGATACTTTCGTGGAAGATAGAACACCCCTTACCCTATCCTCTGATCCTCTAGAGACATGCTTGGCCCACTCCCATGAGTTTAATGATGATATGATTAGGGAGACGTGTGCCTTACTTGATACCGCACCGGTACTTGAAGTTAACCGGTGGAGGCCACAATTTGAAGAATTACCACAAACTGATGTAGTGCCTCTACCGTCTAACCTCAAGGCACCGAAGCTTGACCTAAAACCTTTGTCCTCTGATTTGAAATATGCCTATTTAGGTCAAGATGAGGTATACCCGGTGGTGATCTCTGCCCACCTGGAGAAAGAACAGGAGAGTATACTTATATCTACTCTCATTGAGCATAAAGGAGCCCTAGGATGGACGATAGCGGACCTCAAGGGAATCGACTCCTCGATTTGTACTCACCACATATATCTTGAGGAAAATGCGAAAACCGCTCGGCAACCACAACGTAGACTAAATCCAAACATGAAGGAAGTGGTTAAGGCCGAGGTTCTCAAACTATTGGATGTGGGTATCATATACCCTATATCTGATAGTCAATGGGTGAGTCCAACTCAGGTGGTCCCTAAGAAGTCCGGAATCACCATCGTAGCCAATGCTAATAATGAACTCGTGCCAACTAGAGTCACTACTGGTTGGAGAATGTGCATTGACTACAGAAAGTTGAATACCGTCACAAGGAAGGATCACTTTCCTTTGCCCTTCATCGATCAAATCTTGGAAAGGCTAGCTGGTCATTCCTATTACTATTTTCTTGACGGGTATTCGGCTACAATCGATTGAAATTGCCCCGAGGATCGGAAAAGACCACATTTACATGTCCCTACGGGCACTTTGCTGCACCGAAGGATGCCATTTGGACTATGTAATGCCCTCGCCACCTTTCAAAGAATGTATGCTTAGTATCTTTTCGATATGGTGGGGCAATATCTAGAGGTCTTCATGGACGATTTTGTCTATGGTTCATCTTTCACAAGTGCTTGGAAAGTCTTAAATGTGTCTTTGAAAAGATGTGAAGAAAAGAACTTGGTACTTAATTAGGAGAAGTGTCATTTCATGGTTCATAAGGGGATTGTCCTTGGACATATCATCTCGTCCAAGGGAATTGAGGTAGATAAGGCAAAAATCGATCTTATCTCTAACCTACCTCCACCAAAGAACATCAGAGACGTGCGATCCTTCTTAGGACACGCAGGATTTTACAGGCGATTCATAAAGGACTTTAGTCTCCTCTCTCGTCCTTTATGTAATCTTCTTCAAAAGGATGTTCCATACGAGTAGACTGAGCAATGCCAGGAAGCTTTCACCAAGCTTAAAGGCATGTTAACCACTGCACCCATCATGCAGCCACCCGACTGGAGCCTTCCTTTTGAGCTTATGTGCGACGCTTCTGATTATGCTCTTGGAGCGGTTCTAGGCCAGAGAAAAGATAAGAGGCCCTACGTCATCCATTATACGAGTAGGACTTTAAATCCTGCCCAAGTGAACTACTCGACTACAGAAAAGGAACTCTTAGCCGTGGTGTTCACCTTGGACAAATTTAGGTCCTACCTGATCGGGTCCAAGATCATTATCTATACAGATCATGCGGCATTAAAGTATCTTCTTTCTAAGAATGATTCTAAGCCCCGCTTGATACGATGGATCCTTCTACTCCAAGAATTTGATTTGAAAATTAAAGATAAAAAAGGAGTAGAGAACGTAGTGGCCGATCACCTTTCTCGCCTTAATACCTCTGATTCCCTTGAGGCGACCCATATCAATGACATGTTCCCTGATGAACAACTGTTCAGAGTCTCCCGTTCACCTTGGTTCGCTGATATTGCTAATTATCTTGCTACAGGTTCCATACCGACACATTGGACTGCGCAAGATAAGAAGAAATTTTTCACCGAGGTGCGCAAATTCTTCTGGGATGATCCATACTTGTTTAAATATTGCCCATACCAAATCTTGAGGAGATGTGTGCCAGACGATGAGCATCAGAGTGTCATCTCCTTCTGTCACTCACAGGCCTGTGGTGGTCACTTTTCTGCAAAAAAGACCACGGCCAAGATTCTGCAGTGTGGCTTTTATTGGCCCACTATGTTCAAAGACACTCATGAGTTTTGCAAAACTTGTGAGCGTTGTCAGAAATTGGGAGCATTGTCCCGTCGAAATATGATGCCCTTGAATCCCATTCTTATCATAGAGGCATTTGATTACTGGGGCATCGATTTCATGGGACCATTCCCCCAATCTTTTGGAAATTTATATATTTTGCTTGCCGTAGACTATGTCACTAAATGGGTCGAAGCGATTCCGTGTCGGAATAATGACCATCGCACGGTCATTAAATTCCTAAAAGAGAACATCCTTTCCCGATTTGGAACGCCTCGAGCTATTATTAGTGATGGGGCTTACACTTTTGTAATAGGCCATTCGAGAGTTTAATGAAGAAATACGGTATCTCTCATAAGGTGAGCACCCCATACCACCCACAGACAAGTGGGCAAGCTGAGATTTCTAATAGGGAGATCAAACACATTTTGGAGAAAACAGCTAACCCTGACCGTAAGGATTGGTCAATCCGATTGACCGATGCCTTATGGGCATACCGTACTACTTTTAAAACCCCTATTGGAATGTCTCCCTTTAGACTTGTTTATGGGAAGGCTTGCCACTTGCCTATGGAATTGGAACATAGAGCCTATTGGGCGATCAAAAATTTAAATTTCAATCTGAACAACGCTGGCTCGCTACGCAAACTTCAATTAAATGAACTTGAAGAAATCTGGAACGACGCGTACGAGAACTTGAGAATTTACAAGGATAGGATGAAGGCGTTTCATGACCAACATATTCTACGAAAATCATTCACGCCAGGTCAAAAAGTCCTTTTGTATAATTCTCGATTACATCTCTTTCCAGGTAAGCTTCGATCTCATTGGACCGGCCCTTACATGGTTGTTACTGCTTATCCTCATGGGGCCGTTGAGATAAGAGATCCTGACAATGGCAAGGAGTTTAAAGTAAATGGACATCGCTTAAAGCCATTTGTCGAGACATTTGATTCAGAGGACATGTCCATGCCTCTGACTGATCCTGTCTACCAGGACTGATCTCCTAGTCTGATGGAGGTATAGGTAGGTTTATCGCTTTCTTAGGACTAGGGTAGTTTCCTTTATGCTGTTTTAGGATAGACGGTAAACTTAGCGCTCCTGGGAGGCAACCCAGCTTTTCCATTTATTTCATTTTCCTAGCTAGTTCAATGTTTGTGGGTAACATTACTGCAAACCCTCACGAGACTATAACTCGTCCACTAGGGGCAACCTAGGGGTTTAAAGGCTTGTTGCATACGCTAAATGCAATCGAGAGCACCTGCGAAAGTGGTATAGGTAGGATTTTATTTATTTTTATTATTTTTGTTCTACTTTCTCTCTTGTGCTGACTGGATTCCATGCTTCTATCTCTTGGAAAGTCTCTCTCGATTCATCATCCAGGTACTATCTTCCCATCACTTTGCATTTACTTTCGTTGTCCCATGTGCATTCCATACTCATATCTTTTACATTGAGGACAATGTAGCTTTTAGGTTGGGGTGGGAGATTAGGTAACCTAATCAGTGTTTTCTTCGTCTTGAGCAAAAATTGTGAAAATTTTTAAAATTTTTCTGCACTTTCTGGTGAATTTGAAGTGATTTTTGACAACCATCTGTGATTTAGAATTTTAGGATATGGAATGTTAGTGATTTACTACTCTTAGATTCAGTAGCTGTTAGATTTCACAGTTAAGTTGAATTGTTAATCCATAATTAGAAGTTGTAAACATTGATTGAGTCATGATTTCACAGGACACATCTCGCTTACACATTAAGGTTTCAGTTCATATTGAAGGATTAACTTGATAATCACTAAGCATGAAGGAACCAGTCTGAAATATTTTGCTATCAGGGTATGAAGAAGAATTGAAAAGGTTGGGCAAATAATCTTCACCATAGGTTTGCTCCCTATAGGTGTGGATTTAACTCCCCATGGATGATATATGAAAAAGGTTTAGGTGTACGGTCTTCACCATAGGTTTACTCCCTATAGGTGAGGATTGGACTCCCCTTCTTGGCATTACCTTTAAAAAAAAAAAAAAAAATCAAAGGCTGAAAGAAAGAAAAAGAATGATCTATGAGGGACCTTTTAGTTTAAGTTTTGGTTGTCCTGGATGCACTTGTGGTTACCAACGTTATCATGAAACAGAGAATTGAATATTAATGTTGAAAGTCGGGATTACACTCTACACCCATGGAACTCAATGTTTATTCTTCTAGTTTATGGATTAATATTTGAACTTGATTATGAAATTCACCGTGCATGAGAGGCCAGGAGAAATTGATAATCAGCATTCATGAATCTTAAGATTTCTCATATCTGGATTGTTTTTCAAAATATCACTCGGCTTCACAAGAATTATCTCGTAATTCTCAATTTAATTTTCGCATATTTTGCTCGGGACTAGCAAAATGCTGGTTGGGGGTTGTGTTGAGGGTCAAATATTACATATTAGACCCCATTTATTACCTGGATTTACGGGTATGATACTGTTTAAACGGCCGGTTTTAATTGTGTTTTGTTGCAGGATGCAATCAGGAGCTAAAACTGAAATTGGGTATTACAAGTGTGGATTTGGTACTCCGATGTCACAAAAACGGGGGACGGACTCCTGGGGATTGGGATCGACGATTTACACAGCCGAGATCTGAAAAAATCGAGAAACTGAAGCTCAAGTGACCCGAAAGTCAGCCAGAATGCAAGATCATAGGTTTTCCACCATCCGTTCAGTCCGAAACTTCATACACGGCCTGAGGATCATAAATTAACCATACACGTCAAATTTCAGCCGTTGGATCGTTAAGGAAGTGGCCCAACAGTCAGATCAGCCCACTAATCGTCAATTTGGGGCCCACAAGATATCTGGAACTACATCAAATTCGGTCTCAACCCTTTATATGAGGTTACACAACAAATGAACGGCTCAGATCTTTGGAATATATTAATGAGGGATCCACACATGTTATGCATGTGCATAGTCTGTACAAGACTCGCCGCGCACCACAAGAATCCAAGTCGGTCAGCGTTGCGCTGATCGACGAACTCTCAAAATTTTCTAAAGACACAACAGCGTCTTCGAGCCAACGCTGGGTCTTCCTTGTGGGCCCCACGCGTTGTTCTTCTGGAAGATCAGAGCCGTCCACTCGATCTGTAGGATGGCCTAAACCCTCTCCTAGGTGTCGGTTTTTCCCCATGCAAGCTCTCGGAGAATCGTGTCCGTTAAACGCAGGTCGGACGGCGGAAGAGGAACTCTAGTGGGCCATAGAAAATCTGCTCCAAAATGGGTCCTTCCCGATGGGTTTTTCAGAAGAAACCGAATGAACGGAATAGATTTCCTATCCAACGTGGTCATGGGGCCCACCGATTATCGCAGCAGCAGTTGTAAGGCTCTGTTACGCAACAGAGCCTGCGACGTTCACTTGTGGGCCATCATCATGGCTCGAAGGTCTGATCCAGACCGTTCATCAGACTCCCACGGTCTTTATGATCAAAGCCTAGGTGGCAGAATCATAGAAATCAGTGGAGATTGGTTTCCATTCATCCAGATAAAGGACTGACGGTGACATGAAAAAGATGGGTGGGACACACCAATTTCGGTCCAAAAACAGTCTATCTTTACTGAAATTTCACGGGGATCCCAATGAGCGGATTGGATGCGGCAGAAAAACCCGATTCTGGGCCCCACCTTAAGTTCAGCGTAAGCCTAGTATAGGGGAATGCGAACAGTTTCCGCACTTATCCTACTTTGCGGAAGATACTCCATCCGCACCTTTTCAGGACTCCAGCACGGACTCTTCCTGGGACGGCCTTCCCTTGCTGTTGTTATAAAAGAGAGAGAGAGAAGAGAGGAACGAATCATCATCTGGGGGCTTGGGGCAGACGTGAGCAGAGAGAGAGACAGAGAGAAAAAGGGTTTATTTTTTTCTTTTGCTATTTTATTTAATTATTTTATTTTTTTAAGAGATCTAGTCCACCATGTCTATGTGTGGCTAAACCTCTTAGCTAGGGCTAAGAGGTGAAGCTTGTAGCGTGATGGGAGGCCTCTTTGCTTGTGCCTTTGTTTAAACTGAATTGATGTTGATTTGGGTTTTTATTAGGGGAATGTTTTCAGTCTTTAATGGTCTATTGTGACTGAAATTACAATGGGTCTGCAATGGCTTTGAGCATGTTCTTTTCCTCTTTATGTTTATGACGTCAGGAAGCCCTGTTGTTCACCATCGTCTCCTGGGCATGGTCGGATGACGGTACCCTTTCCTAACCTTCATGGCAGGTTGATTGGTTGGTAATTAGTTTAATTCTGTTGTTTGCTTTGTCTCCTGGGCATGGTTTGGTGATGAAATCCATTCTAATTCATATACCTCTCATCTCTTGAAAACTATATCAACGGCAGTTCAGTTAATTTCCCTGATTTTTAATCCAGGCATAAGATCTCCCTGATCTCTACAAGTGGATCCTCTGAATCCCTAGTTTCCCTTCTCTGATTCTTCCTAAGTTTTAGATTAATATTTCATCATTATTCTTCAAATTACAACCGATTTAGATTTCATCTCATTCTAGTTCTATTTCTACTTAGTTTCAGATAACGTACAAGTTCCAGTCCCTGTGGATTCGACCTCGGTCTTACCGAGTTATTACTACATCACAACCCTATACTTGGGGAGTGAACACGGGAATGACCGTGAAATGCATAGAAATGACCGTGAAGTGAAGCGAATTGACCGTGAAATGCGCGAAAATGATCGTGAAGTGAAGGGGCATGACCGTGAAATGCGTCGAAATGACCGTGAATCAACACGGAATAGACGGGAATGACCGTGATTTCCATGCATATCACAGTCATTCCCGCCTATTTCGTGTTGATTCACGGTCATACCCCTTCACTTCACGGTCATTTCCATGCATTTCACGGTCAATTCGCTTCACTTCACGGCCATTTCCATGCATATCACGGTCATTCCCACCTATTCCGTGTTGATTCACAAGTCATTTCGGCGCATTTCACGGTCATGCCCCTTCACTTCACGGTCATTTCCGCGCATTTCACGGTCCAATCGCTACACTTCACCGTGAAATGCGTCGAAATGACCGTGAATCAACACGGAATAGGTGGGAATGACCGTGAAATGCATGGAAATGGCCGTGAAGTGAAGCGAATTGACCGTGAAATGCGCGAAAATGATCGTGAAGTGAAGGGGCATGACCGTGAAATGCGTCGAAATGACCGTGAATCAACACGGAATAGGCGGGAATGATTGTGATATGCATGGAAATCATGGTCATTCCCGTCTATTCCGTGTTGATTCACGGTCATTTCGGCGCATTTCACGGTCAATTCCCTTCACTTCACGGTCATTTCCATGCATTTCACGGTCAATTCGCTTCACTTCATGGTCATTTCCATGCATATCACGGTCATTCCCACCTATTCCGCGTTGATTCACGGTCATTTCGGCGCATTTCATGGTCATGCTCCTTCACTTCACAGTCATTTCCACGCATTTCATGGTCCAATCGCTACACTTCACTGTGAAATGCGTCGAAATGACCGTGAATCAACACGGAATAGGCGGGAATGACCGTGAAATGCATGGAAATGGCCGTGAAGTGAAGCGAATTGACCGTGAAATGCATGGAAATGACCGTGAAGTGAAGGGAATTAACCGTGAAATGCATGGAAAAGACCGTGAATCAAAACAGAATCGCTGAGATTGATCGTGAAATACATGAAAATGACTATGAAGTGAAGCGAATTGACTGTGAAATGCATGGAAATGACCGTGAATCAAAATGTAATCGCCGGTATTGACCGTGAAATGCATGAAAATGACTGTGAAGTGAAGCGCATTGACCGTGAAATGCATGGAAATGACCATGAAGTGAAGAGAATTGACCGTAAAATGCATGGAAATGACCGTGAATCAAAATGGAATCACTGGGATTGACCGTGAAATGCATGTAATTGATCGCGAAGTAAATGAAATGAGCGAAATTGACCGCGAACTGATTGAAATTGACCGTTAAGTGAATGAAATGGATTTTCAACCATCGACCTGATGGAATCTTGAAAAATAATTAGGTTGGTTGGCTAAATTAGCTTCTCCTACCCCAAAATCATATACGGTACGTCAAGTAACTAATTTTGGTTTAGAAGATATTCTTGTTAAATGAAAAAAGAAAGAAATGAAAAAAATGTGAGAAATTTTTTTTTATATGCTTATGTATACATATTTATATAAATATGTATTAGAGAAAATTGTAGGTAGAATGAAGTTCTCCATGTAAAAAAATTTAAAAAAAAAAAAATAAATTTTTTTTTTCATAGATTGGCACAGACTACAGTTTTGGCTACGGTTATAATCCGTAGCTATAGGGGTCATCAGATGGGCGTGGCCATGCCAGATTGGCGCGCCCCCACCGGATAGGGCAGCGAGTGGCGCGGGCATCTTAGTTTGGCGCGCCCACCTCGGACAAATACCTTTGGCTACGGATTGTGGTAGATATGGCTACGGTTATAATCCGTAGCCAAATTTCTGCATCCAAGAAAATAAAAATCTGTTTTTTTTTTTTCTTCTTTTTAACATTTGTTATTTTTTGGGTCCGTCATGAGGTCCATGTTACATCCAAACCGTACATCTCTTTGGCGAGCTCATAATAAGGCTTGAGACGGAAAATAAGACAAATCTAACTGTCAAGTGGACCATACTTTAAAAGGCAGTGGGGAATTGAACGTCTACCATTGAAACCCTTTTAGGGGTCATAGAGGTTTTGGATCATTATGAAATTTGTTTTTCCTCTTCATCCAGGTCTTTGTGACCTTATGAATATATTGGATGGAAAAATAAATGTTACGGTGGGCCCTACAAAAGTTTCAACGGTGAAAATCAATTTTGTCTTTGCTCGTGGTGTGGTCCAGTTGATCTTTGGATATGATTTTTTTTTTTGGGATAATGCTCGAAATGATCTCGAAATACGGATGATCGATGTGGATATAATAAATACATAATCTGTGGGGCCCATGTAACGTTGATCTATTTTGAACCGATTCGTAAAACTCGAGTACGACGAGCATCAGCGCTCGTCTTCCCGCTTGAAGGAAAAAGCAGGGGCATTTTCGACCTTTGGAAATGCGTCCATACAGCTGGGGCGTATTCTCGCAGGGGAAAATGAGGTGGGCTTAGCCTCCTAAATGAGAAATTTACGACTGTGGACCCCACCTTTTATCCAGTGGTTTTTTTGAAGCAATACAAACCTAGAATACGCACTTGGACCTCTTCGTACGGATTCGGAATTTCAGGACGAAAATACCCCTCCTTTTGAGAGTAATTCCCAACTGTACCACCCGGTTTCTCAGGACAAAAATGCCCCTGCTTTTTCCGCTTTTTGATTTGTGAAAGCTGGGGCTACCTTTGGCTACGGATTATAACCGTAGCTATAGCCGTAGCTATAGCCCGCCCTCCCATTGAAAAAGGTTGGACAGTGAGTTGGGGTCGACCGGGTTTGGACTTGGTCGACCCCAACTCACTGTTTTTTTTTTTTTTTTTTTTTTTTTTTTAAAAAAAAAGAGAACTTTTTCTCTCCTACATTTTTCTCTATTACATATTTATATAAATATGTATATATAAGTATATAAAAAATTTGTTCTCTCTTTTTATTCATTTCGTTCTTTATTCATTTAATAAACATATCTCTTAAACCAAAATGAGTTAGTTGACGTACCATATAGGATTTGGGGGTAGGGATAATTTTTTGTATCTATAATTTTATTAATTATATATGTGATTATTCATCATAAAGAACTTCATTTTTTCTTTAAAAAAAGAAGCTAAAATATAGGACTACTCCTTTAAAAAGTCATGTAGCATAGCACGCAATCTATTTGGAAGAGAGAAATCCGGCATTCTTGTTAGCTTGAGTCCTTGGAAATGACGTGGACAAAGGAGACCCGACATCACTAGTGTACCTTCTACACAAACAATCCATGCTCAATTATAAGCTTTTAAAAATAGCTCATCCAACAACCTCTAGCTTTACCCTACTAAACACCAACACCAATCCATTCTTATTTCGAAAACACCTACTATTCCTTTCTCCATAAATAGCCCATAAGACTACCATCAAGCCAACCACCACACCATCCTTATTTCCCAATCCCTCCTCCAAGTCACGCCAAGAGAAGATCTTCAATTATCCCCAGCATTACCCATGACACTTTGGAAAGAAAAAGGAACCCCTCCTACTTTGAGGCAAAGGACAATAAATGAAAAGGATTGATTGATTCTGTATTTTTCATGCACATCATGCAAATGACGGGGAACAAACATGAAAATGAGCAGGGTAAGCATGAAAAAGAGCGGTACCTATGGCTACGGTTATAATCAGAGCGGGGCAAACATGAAAATCAGCGAGGCAAACTAGAAAATCAGTGGGACAAACTGAAATATGAGCGGGACAAATTAGAAAAAATGCAGGGCAAACTGAAATATGAGCGGGGCAAACTAGAAAAACAGCGGGACAAACTGAAATATCAGCGGGGCAAACTGAATTATGAGCGGGGCAAACAAGAAAAACAGCGAGGCAAACTGAAATATGAGCGGGGCAAAAAAGAAAAACAGCGGGGCAAACTGAAATATGAGCGGGGCAAACTAGAAAAACAGCGAGGCAAACTGAAATATGAGCGGGGTAAATGAGAAAAACGTCGGGGCAAACTGTTTGCCCCGTTGTTTTTTCTTGTTTGCCCCGTTGCTTTCTAGTTTGCCCCGCCGTTTTTCTTGTTTGCCCCGCCGTTTTTCTAGTTTGCCCCGCTGTTTTTCTAGTTTGCCCCGCCGTTTTTCTTGTTTGCCCCGCTGTTTTTCTAGTTTGCCCCGCTGTTTTTCTTGTTTGTCTCGCTGATTTTCTTGTTTGCCTCGCTCATTTTCATGTTTACCCCACTCATTTTCATGTTTGCCCCGCTAGGGTGGTAGACTATTAGGGCCCGTTTGGCTGGTCGGATTGGAAGAGATTGGATGACATTGGAAGTTAAATCCCGGATTGGCCAAGGGTGCCAAACAGAGTCGGTGATTTGATCCCAATCCCATGGATCTTAGGACAATCCACTGACAACACCATCAATACCTTTAAATCCCATCTAATCCACCCTAATCCGTTCAAAATTGTCTAGGATGTGTTTGGTTCGTGGGATTAGAAGGGATGGGAAGGTTTAATCCCGGATTGGCAGGGCGTGCAAACATCCTGGATGTAGCAATCCAGAGATAAAACAATCCCATGGATCTCAAGACAATCCATTAATAACACCATCATTACCTAGAAATCCATGCCATCCACCCTAATACCATTAAATCCCTTCCAATCCACCTAGCCAAATGGGCCCTTAGGAGTTTCAACACCCGGTCAAGTGTTCGAGTATCCATAGGTGGTGAAATTCCACTAGTGTGAGTGTGTGGGGGTGTGTGTGCGTGTGTAAAAAAAATAAAAAAATCATTAGGATTAGGTATAGGTTTAGGTTTAGGGATTTGAGAATATATTCAAGTTTTAGGTTTAGGTTTAGGTTTTAGACTTAGGTGTAGGTTTTAGGTTTAGGTTATAAGCTTAGGTTATAAGTTTATGTTTAGGTTAGGTTATAGGTTAAGGTTTAGGGAATTGATAATAGGTTAAGGATTAGGTTTAAGAAATACAGTTCGGGGTTCAAGTTCGGGTTTAGGTTTGGATTATCGGCGGGGCAAACATCAAAATAGGCGAGGGAAGCTAGAAAATCGGCGGGGCAAACTAGAAAATCAGCTGGGCAAACTAGAAAATCGGCGGGGTAAACTTTAAAATCCGCGGGAGAAGCTAGAAAATCGGCGGGGTAAACTAGAAAATCGGCGGGGGAGACATTAAAATCAATGGGCAAACTAGAAAATCGGTGGGAAACTTTAAAATTAAGGGGAAACTAGAAAATCGGCGGTGGAAACATGTAATTGGGCGGGGTAAACTAGAAAATCGGTGAAGCAAACAGTTGAATCATTCTTGAGTGCCACAAATTTTTGGATTAAGCTCTCATTTGACGCATTAGATAACATTATCTCTTGTTCACAACCATCTACTTCGCTTTTGCTTACAATCTGTTCTTCGCCTCGGTGTCTTTCTCATCATTGTCGACATCGGTCGAGAATGACTCAATCTGTAGGCTTTCATCTGAGCAACTACCCCATTACTTACTATGTTGGATAAACCCATCATGATTGCAAAAGTAAATGCTGACAAGTTTACTCATCTTGCTTCCAAATATCAAGTCGAGTATGTTTCTCTGTTCTTTAGTTTCCTTGCCCTTCCGTATTATAAATATCCATTGTTTAATACCTTGAATGTGAAACTCGGCGTGGCAAATCACAAAATCGGCGGGGCAAACCACAAAAGAGAGGGGTATTTTCATCCTCAAATTCGCTGTCCGTACGTGCAGGTCTAAGTTGCAAACCAAGGTTTGTCTTCTTTCATAAAAAACAGCTGGATAAAAGGTGGGGTCCACAGTCCTAAATTTCTCTTCCTGTAATGTGGTACACTTGAGATTTGGATATACCTTGTTTTTGGTCTCGTACCATAAAATGATCTGGAAAAATATATGGACGGCATGGATGAAAAGCCTACATCATGGTGGGGCCCACTACTACTGCATCAAATGTTGGTGGTGACTGGTGATCATATTAGTGTCACACCAACACAGGAAGAATATACATGGTTTCTCTCTTTCAACCACGCAGGCACTTAAAATTACTTATTTAATTGCATGGTCCAAACATCAGAAGTTAGGGTTGTTCAACAAATCAGGTTTTGGGACCATGACTCAGCAATATGAGTGGGACAAACTATAAAAACAGCGGGGCAAACTGAAATATGAGCAAGGCAAACTGAATTATGAGCGGGACAAACTGAAATATAAGCTGGACAAACTAGAAAATGAGCGGGACAAACTAAAAAATGAGCGGGGCAAACTAAAAATGAGAGGGGCAAGCATGAAAATGAGTGGGGCAAGCATGAAAGTGAGCGGAGAAAACTAAAAAATCAGCGGGGCAAACTAGAAAATCACGGGGAGACTAGAAAATCAGCGGGGGAGACTGGAAAATCGGCGGGCAAACTAAAAATCAGTGGGCAAACATGAAAATCGGTGGGAACATTAGAAAATCAGTGGTGCAACATGAAAATCGTGGGGAGACATGGAAATGAGCGGGCAAACATGAAAATGAGCGGGGATACTAGAAAAACAATGGGACAAACTACAAATTCAAGCGGGGAGACTAGAAAATCACGGGAGATGAAAAATCACGGGCAAACATGAAAATCATGGGAGACACTAGAAAATCAGCGGGTGCAACATGAAAATCAGCGGGGGAGACATGAAAATCAGAGAGCAAACATGAAAATGAGCGGGGGACATTAGAAAAATAGTGGGGCAAACTACAAAGTCAACGGAGGAGAGTAAAAATCACGGGGAGACCGAAAAATCACGGGCAAACATGAAAATCAGTGGAGAAACATGAAAATCAGCGGGGACACTAGAAAATCAGCCGGGTGCAACATGAAAATCAGGCAACCGAAATATCGTGGCCCACTGTTTCCCATGGTATGATCCACTTGATCTTTTGATATGCTTCAATTTGGGGGCTAAACCCCTTAAAATAAATGGAAAAACGGATGAACGATGTGGATATACTACATACATTCAATGTGGGCCCAACTGAGTTTACTTAGTACAATGGGAGCGTACTGAGTAACTCAGTACGCAATCCGATTACGCTTGCTACGCCCCACAATGATGTTTTATTTGTAATACATCATGTTCATCACAATATATAATACCCCTCCGTTTTCATCAAGTTTATGTTTAGGTTAAGGTGGCTCCTTGCTACGCCCCATCTGTATGTAAGGTGGCTCCTTGCTAGGCAGCTGGTGGCCCACCTCCACTTGGAATCCTTCACCACTTGGCCCTTTTTCTATTGATGAAAATGATGTCTCCAAATTCGCTTCAAAATAAGAAGTTTTCTCTATGTTTTTGCAAGTTAAAAACAAGCCCATGTTTCACCAAACCAAATTTCTTGTTTTAAAAAAAATAATAAAAAATCTCTTGTTTTATCTTGACAAAGAAATGCATTCTACCGTAGCAACCTCAAACAGGCAATTACTAGTTTGCCCCGCTCATATTTCAGTTTGCCCCACTATTTTTCTAGTTTGCCCCGCTCATATTTCAATTTGACCCACTATTTTTTTAGTTTGTCCCGCTCAATCCCCTTCACTTCATGGTGAATTCCATGCATTTCACAGTCAATCCCCTTCACTTCACGGTCAATTCCATGCATTTCACGGTCATTTTCAGCGACTCCCCTTCACTTCACGGTTAATTCCATGCATTTTACGGATAATCCCCCTCATGTCACGGTCAATTCTATGCATTTCAGGACAATTCCTTTCAATGGACCGTCAATTCCATGCATTTCATGGATAATCCCCTTCATGTCACGGTAAATTCCACTCATTTCAAGGACAATTCCCTTCAATTTAATGCATTTCACGGTCAATCCCCTTCACTTCACTCTCATGTACCCAAAAATGATGTAGATCCAAAACTCAATGGGCCACATGATAGAAAGCAATGGAGATTGAATGTCATCACCATAAAAATCATTTCGCCCAAATCGACGACCAACTGCCGATAATACTGGTCGACCCCATTTATGTGAAATTTATCTAAATGGGGTCGACCGGGTAACTGTAAAGTGAGTTGGGGTCGACCGGGTCCCAACCCGGTCGACCCCAACTATCTGACCCAGTTTATTGGGTCCCTGGACCAAGGTACCTATAGCTACGGATTAGTGATATCTATGGCTACGGTTATAATCCGTAGCTATAGAGGCCGACAAATCCGTAGCTATAGGCCGATTTTTCTCTTTTTTATTTTTATTTTTTATTTATTTATTTTTTTACATGGAAAACATTTTCTCCCTTACATTTTTCTATAATACATAATTATGTAAATATGTATATATAAGTATATAAAAATACTTTTCTATCTTTTAATTCATTTCTTTGTCTATTTATTTAACAAGCATATCTCCTAAACTAGAATGATTTACTTAACGTACCACATATGATTTTGAGGCAGGAGAAGTTAAGTTAGCCAACCAACTTAGTTATTTTTCAAGATTCCATCAGGTCGATGGTCGAAAATCTATTTCATTCAGTTCGTGGTCAATTTCAATCACTTCGCGGTCGAGTTGGTTCGGGTTGAAAGTCGGGTGGGTTGGTTTGAGTTGGTGCTCAACCCTAACCCAACCCAAGGTTCCTATACCTAAACCTTGACCCAACCCAACCCAATCTTGGGTTGGGAATTCTTAACCCAAGCCCAACCTAAGAGGGCTCGATGGGTTGATTGGGTTGGTCGGGTGTATACGTGCTAATATTTTCGTTATTACATTAGTTTATTATATTTCAATATAGGACTTATTTTTTATATCTATGATTTTATTAATTATATAGGACTTATTATTATATTTCAATATAGGACTTATTTTTTTGTATATTTCAATATACGTGCTAATATTTTCGTTATTACATTAGTTTATTTTTTCTTTTAAAAACCAAGTTAAAATATAGGACTACTCCTTTAAAAAGTCATGTAGCATAGCACGCAATCTATTTGGGAGAAAGAAATCCGGCATATCTTGTTAGCGTGAGTCCTTGGAAATGACGTAGACAAATGAGACCTAACATCACTAGTGTACCTTCTATACAAACAATCCACACTTAATTATAATTTATAATTAACTAATATATTGATCGGGTACGGGTTGGGTCGAGCAACCTGAGACCTCAACCCAAGCCCAACCTAAGTTTTATCGGGTTGGTGTTTGTATAGCCCAAGCTTGAGATTGGACCCGATATATCCTGCCCGAGCCCAACCCAATGTCGGGTTGGTCACGGGTCGGTCATGTTAAACCCGCCAAACTTTCAGCCATACATGAAATTGAGCGGGGGAAATTAGAAAATCAGCGGGGCAAACTAGAAAATCAGCGGGGGAAACTAAAAAATCAGCGGGGTAAATTAGGAAATCAGCGGGGCAAACTAGCAAATCAGTGGGGCAAACTAGGAAATCAGCGGGGCAAACTAAAAAATCAGCGGGGCAAACTAAGAAATCAGCGGGGCAAACTAGAAAATCAGCGGGGCAACACATGAAAAACAACGGGGGAAACATGAAAAACAGCGGGGGAAACATGAAAAACTGCGGGAGAAACATGAAAAACAGCGGGACAAACATGAAAAATAGCAGGACAATCTAAAAAACAGCGGGGGAAACATAAAAAACAGCGGGGCAAACTAGAAAAATAGCGTGGAAAATATGAAAAACAGTGGGGGAAATAAAAATAGAAGGATTTTTTACAACCATCGATGCCATTCTTTTCTCAAGACTATTTGGGTGGTAGCAAAAGTTTAATCCTAAACAACTTGTTTAGCTCAAGCTGTCCTAGACTAGTTATTTTCATGCTATTTGTCAAGTTTTCAAAAGAGAAGAGTTCTCTCGTATTTAGTACATGTACACATCAAAATTTTAGCAAATGTAGCCCGATGAACATGTGGCACATATATAGCGTTTGAAAATGTACGGTGGCATGACTTATAGGTGCTTGATAGCGCATAGTGCACAAATTGATGCATGATGCATGCATATGACAAATGTGGCACATGAAAAGAATCCACATAAGAAGGAAAAAAATTTGTGCATGAATTTGACTCAAATACTAGTTCAATCCAATCTATTTGCCTGATGTGCATGAAAAATGCAGAATCAATCCATCCTTTTCATTTATTGCCCTTTGCCTCAAAGTGGAAGGGGTTTCTTGTTCTTTCCAAAGTGTCGTGGGTAATGCTGGGGATAGACCAGGTTTAGCCTCAAAGTGGGATAGCCTTACCCATAGCCTGCCCATTGCAAAAGGTTGGATAGCGAGTTGGGGTCGACCGGGTTTAGACCCGGTCGACCCCAACTCGCTGTTCCACCATTGTACCCTTTTTTAAAAAAAAGGAGAACTTTTTCTCTCTTACATTTTTTTCTAATACATATTTATATAAATATGTATATATAAGCATATAAAAATATTTTTCTCTCTTTTTATTCATTTCGTTCTTTATTCATTTAATAAACATATCTCTTAAACTAGAATGAGTTACTTGACGTACCAGATAGGATTTGGGGGTAGGAGATGCTACTTTAGCTAACTAACCTACTTATTTTCCAAGATTCCATCAGGTCGATGGTTGAAAATTCATTTCATTCACTTCGTAGCTAATTTCAATTAGCTCGTGGTCAGAATTTCACCACCTATGGATACTCAAACGCTTGAGCGGGTGTTGAAACTCCTAATAGTCTACCACCCGAGCGGGGCAAAAATGAAATGAGCGGGGTAAACTAGAAAATCAGAGGGGCAAACTAGAAAAACAGCAGGGCAAACTGAAATATGAGCGTGACAAACAAGAAAAACAGCGGGGCAAACTGAAATATGAGCGGGGCAAACTAGAAAAACAGTGGGGCAAACTGAAATATGAGCGGGGCAAACAAGAAAAACAGCGGGGCAAACTGAAATATGAGCGGGGTAAACTATCTGATTTTGCGGGGTAAACTATCTGATTTTGCTGAAGAATTTGGAACTTTGAACATCTTTTCTTTGAGAGTAATGATCTCCTACAACCAGTTGTGGGATAGCTTACAATACAGTCCATCTAACCTGTAAACCTATCATTTGTCTAGGACATGAGAGCCATACTAAAGGAGGGACTCACCTTGAAGAATCATTTGGTGAAAAAATCAGGTCATTGTGCATGAAAAAAACAGAAAGTTTAAATCAGAGACGTGATGGTATGCTTCCATGTACTCATTTGGCCCACTTGATAAATGAGTAGGGCTGATTTTACATGGTGGGTCACATTTCTTCATAGTTCAAATATCCTATACGTGACATATTGGCACATGTGATTAGTTGTATCTTAAGCTAAGCAACAATGAATTTTCCAAGATTCCATCGCTGTTTTTCATGTTTCCCCCGCTGCTTTTCATGTTTCCCCCACTATTTTTCATGATTCCTTCACTGTTTTTTCATGTTTCCCCGCTGTTTTTCTAATTTGCCCCGCTGTTTTTCATGTTTCCTGCGTTGTTTTTCATGTTTCCCCCGCTGTTTTTCTAGTTTGCCCCGCTCATTTTCATGTTTTCCCGCTATTTTTCATGTTTCCCCCGCTGTTTTTCTAGTTTGCCCCACTATTTTTCATGTTTCCCCCGCTGCTTTTCTAGTTTGTCTCGCTATTTTTCTAGTTTGCCCCACTGTTTTTCATGTTTCCCGTGCTTTTTTTCATGTTTCTCCCACTGTTTTTCTAGTTTGCCCCGCTCATTTTCATGTTTCCCCCGCTATTTTTCTAGTTTGCCCCGCTGTTTTTCATGTTTCTCCCGCTGTTTTTCTAGTTTGCCCCGCTCATACTTCAATTTGCCCCACTCTTTTTCATGCTTACCCTGCTCATTTTCATGTTTGCCCCGCTCATATAATCAGTAGCCATAACTGTAGTGTTATGCACTTTTTCTTTTTCTCTTTTTATTTTTTACATGGAGAACATTTTCCCCCTTAAGGCTGCGTTTGGTGGGTGGATTGGAAGGAGTGAATGGTATTAGGGTGGATGACATGGATTTCAAGGTATGATGGTATTGTCGGTGGATTGTCTTAAGATTCATAGGATTGCTATATTAGGGATTGCTATATAGAGTCTGTTTGGCACGCTTGACCAATCTCGGGATTAAACCTTCCCATCCCTTTCAATCCCTCAAACCAAACACATCCCAGGCAAATTTGAACGGATTAGGGTGGATTGGATGGGATTTAAAGGTAATGATAGTGTTGTCAGTGGATTGTCTTAAGATCCATGGGAGGATCAGGTCACCCTGTCTGTTTGGCACTCGGGCCAATCCCGGATTTAACTTCCAATCCCTTCCAATCGCCAAGCCAAGCCAAACAGCCCTTACATTTTGCTATAGTACATAATTATGTAAATATGTATATATAAGTATATAAAAATATTTTGTAATTAGCTTCTCCTACCCCAAAATCATATGTGGTAAGTTAAGTAAATCATTCCAATTTAGGAGATATACTTGTTAAATAAATAGACAAAGAAATGAATTAAAAGATATAAAAATATTTTTATATACTTATATATACATATTTACATAATTATGTATTAAGGAAAAATGTAAGGGAGAAAACGTTCTCCATGTAAAAAATAAAAAAAAATTAAAAATAAAAATAAAAAAGAGAAATAAGTGCATAGCACTACAGTTTTGGCTACGGTTATAATCCGTAGCGATAGACCCAGCTTGACCCGGTCGACCGGGTCCCAACCCGGTCGACCCCAACTCGCTGGCATCTTTTTTTTTCTTTCTTTCTTTTTCCCCTGTTGTAATCCCCACCAATTTTTATGGGTCCCATTATGAAGTATGTGTTATATCCAAACCGTCCATCTATTTGGCGATCTCGAATTAAGGCTTGAGGTGAAAAATAAGACAGATCTAGATATCAAGTGGACCACACTATAAAAGACAGTGGGGAATTGAAAGTCTACCATTGAAACCCTTTTAGGTTTTGCAGAAGTTTTGGATCATTATGAAAATTTTTTTTCCTCTTCATCTAGGTCTTTGTGACCCTATGAATGAACTTAGATGGGGAGGATTTCTCACAAACATCACAGTGGGCTCCACCTGAGTTTCTAATGGTTGAGGCTCACTGCTTCTTGTAATGTGGTACACTTGAGATTTAGGTATACCTAATTTTTGGTCTCATACCATAAAATGATCTGGAAAAATATATGGACGGCATGGATGAAAAGTATACATCATGGTGGGGTCCACAGACCACCGACCGTCTGCCATTAGCAAGTGGCAGGGGAGTACCGAATCCATTTCCGTAAAAAGGAGGGGTATTTTCGTCCTGAAATTTTGAATCCGTACGAGGAGGTCCAAGTGCGTATGTTAAGTTTGTATTGTTTCAAAAATATCCAACGGATAAAAGGTGGGGTCCACAGTCGTAAATTTCTCCCTCCTAAATGGGCCACAAATGGGTCGTATTCTCACAAATTTCTCATCTATTTTTTTCCGATCATTTTATGTTATAATACCAAAAATGAGGTATATTTCAATCTCAAGTGGACCACATTACTGGGGGCCATAAAAGTTTTGGATCAAGCTGACCTTTGTTTTTTCCCTTCATCTGGGTCTGTTTGACCTAATCAACAGATTGGATGTCAAATAAACAGTACAGTGGACCTTAGGAGGATTTCAATGGTGGATGTCCAATCACTATTGTTTTCCTCTGGTGTGATCCACCTGAGATTTATACACCTCTTATTTTTGGGATCAGGCCCTAGAGTGATATGTAAAAATGGATTAACGGCATGGATGAAACACATACACCATGGTGGGGCCCACAGAGCACCGAACATCAGCCACCGGGCTAGTGGCGGGGGAAAGGAATAGCCAATCCGTTTCCGTGCACTTCCCTCCTAAAATGAGGAAAAAGAAAAAAGAAAAAAAAAAAAGCGATTACTGTATACCATTGAGACTCCGGAGTTCGTTCGGACGGGGGCAACCCGAACCCGATGTGACCTCAAGAGGACCGAACCCACTATCCGACCCGACTCGAATTTCAACCCGAGGTTCCCGACAGAACCCGATCTAACCCCGATTCATTTCACTCACTGGCAAACGCCCCAGCCAGACCACCACGGTTGCTGTCGATCAGATCCTCGCTGCCGAAGGCCGGTATCTCTCTCTCTCTCTCCCTCTCTCTCTCGGTTTTGATGGTTGGGAAAGCTGTTAGAGGGTCCAGGTCACAAGCACGTATTGTTCCATTCCACGACAAGTGGAATTATCGACCATTGATACAATCAGCCCCGTCTGGTACGGAGGATACCCCAAAAATCTCTTCAGATTGGAAGATCTGAAATCGTGTTGGGTCCTTTTTTTTCTTCTGATGAATATGGTATCTTCCTGTGTTTCTTTGGTTACAGTCCACAGTACCAATTCGTTAGGCTTTTGATCGGGTGGGGCCCATTAGCTCAACGGTCCAGATTACTGAATTATGGACTGGCACTATACAGAGATTTCTGTGCATCGACAAACTGGAGGTCTGCTGAGTCCGAGATCAGACCTGTTACATGCATGATGATGGGTGGGTGGGAAGGTTTTCGATAGGCAGATAGGTCAAATTGCCAATTTGATGCTATTTGATGGGCCCATAAGGGATTGCTTATGGTTCTAGAAAATCACTTTTATTAGAAAATTCTAGCAGAAGGCACGATCCTTCTAACCAGGTGTCGTTCCCGATTCAAATTGTGGTTTGGACTTTCTTTTGTTAATTCAGATGGTATGGGAAATATCCGAACAATAATAAATCATCAATAGAGATATGGGAGGTCATACCTGATATCTGCTTGCTGGCTATTTATACTTGCTAACATTTTGAGACAGATGTCTATGGCACTATGTGCCTATGAGAAGAGGTGATCTTGACATGGTGAACGGTCTAGATTGGGATTTTATCGATTTTTTATGTGCCAACAAGAAGCTTTCCTGCTCCTGCACCCAAATTTATTGCGATTGTATGCTGTTTGCAAACTATATGCTGGCTAGTATTGGAGAATTTGGTTTTCAGTGGCTGGCTTATAGTTGCTAATGGTTTGAAACAGATGTCTATGGCACTATCTGCATATGAAAAGAGGTGATCTAGACATGGTGAACGGTCGGGATCAGGATTTAATTGACTTTTATGTGCTAACAAGATGCTTCTCCAGTTCTACTCCTGAAATTATTGCCACTTCGCTGCATGCTTTGTGCAACTATACACTGGCTAGGATGGGGGAATTTGGTATACAGTGGCTAGTTTAATGCCCAAGTGTTAGCACTGGGTGCTTTATGATATTTGAATTTGTTGGTGGTGATTTCAAGCGCATCAAATGCAACTTCTTTGTAAAAAAAAATGCTAAGGGACAGGCAATGGACATGAGTAATAGCTATCTAGATAAGATAATTGATGAGTATGGGTGATGCAAACACATTTGCAATGTTGTCAAATCACATATGCCATTGTATGTGATTGGCATATGTTGTTCACATATTGATCTGGCTTTTAAATTTATTTATTTTTTTTAATTTTTAATTTTTAATTTTTAATTTTATTAAATTTTAAAAATATATAAAAAAGGAAAAAAATAGAAAAAATCTAAAAAATTAGAAAAAACTATGCCAAATTACTACAAGTGATTGGATTTTTTATTTATTTATTTTTTTTAAAAAAACCTATTTCATTGTAGTTTAGTGTTTAAGACTATTAGACCATCTATAAAATAAGTTATATATTTAATTACTTATATTATATTTACATAAAATTTAATAAAACAAATAACATGTTACATTAAGAGGGAATTAACTATTAAAAATTTCAAATGTAGTAATTTTATTATAAATGATAACTTGAACAACTTCTAAGTTACAAGTTACAACTTAATTTACAAATACAATTTACAAATCACAAAAAAAAGCACAACATGCAAAGTATGCCATCACATATGGAGTATGCCATCGGATACTTGCATATGCGATCACATACGTATCGCACAAAAAAGTATGCCATCGCATGCTATCTTGGATCGCATATGCCAAAAAATGGCATATGCGATCGCACATGACAACAATTATTATTATTATTTTTTTTAAAATTTTTATTTATAAGAAAAAGCCTACACATGACAACAATGCATGTGCGTGCACAACAAAAGGCCCAAATATCTTTTTTAGATCGGTTTTAGTTTCCTTCTTTTAATATGACTTTGTTGGGAAATGTATTTCTACTCTGAGAAACATATGTTGTTACTTGAGTAGATTGAGAAGTAGAAAGAGAGAGAATATGAGAAGAAGCAAGAGAAGAGAGAAGGCGTAGAAGTTGTGAAGCCCCTAGCCTTTACTCTTATTATCATTAGGGCTTCCATAATATATGTTAAAGTACAAAAATACTCCCATGCTTAAGTTAGTCCATAACCTAAGCCCACATGCTTAAACTTTATGCTAACACGTCACCTTAAGCACTAAACAAAAGGAATAATGAAATGAAACAATGGAAACCATAATCTCTATGTGAAGTGGGCCACATAGAGATTGGAGCATATAAATCATGAATACCCAGCTTGACAATGAGATGATCCAAATGAGTACGAACAAGATACTTAGTGAACACATCTGCCAATTGATCTTTAGACTTGACAAAATGGCATGCAAATTTTCTTACTTACAACTTTTTCTCTAATGAAGTAACAATTGAAATTGTGTGTGCGTGCGTGCGTGTGTGGGGTGTGTGTGCGTGTGTAAGTGTGTGTGGGTGGGGTGTGTGTGCGTGTGTTAAAAAAAAAAAATAAAAAAAAATAACAATTGAAATTGTGTTAAGTCACCTAAGTTCTTGGTCTTGGCGAAAGGATCTTCAAAATGTTTTTTTTTTTTTTTTTTTCTCGGCATTAAGAGGACGCTCAAGGGGTACCCGCTTTCTCCCTACCTATTCATGGTGGTGGCTGAAGCTTTAAGCAAGATGTTGGATAAAGGGTTAGCCGTGGAGCTTATTGAAGGTTTTAGGGTGGATAAGTCATATTTCCAAGTTTCTTGTTTTCAATATGCAGACAATGTTATTCTATTTTGTGATGTGGAAGGGGCAAAAGTGGATAGTCTAAGGAATATTTAGATGCTTTGAAGTTGTTTCGGGATTAAGCGTAAAATCCTCAAGAGTGTTCTTGGGCATTCGTCTCTCTAAGGAGGAAGTGGTCAAGTTTGCAGAAGTATTCGACTGTTGTGCGGGTTCATTTCCTTCTTCTTATCTCAGCCTCTGCTATGCGTAGGGAACCGAATAAGCATTTGTGGGATAAAGTCATTGAGAGATTTGAAGGAAATATCTCAAGATGGAAGAGCATACATCTTTCCTTGGGAGGAAGGTTGACATGTTCATCAATTCCTTCTTTATTTCTTTCATCATTGTAAATGTCTTTGTCGATAATTTTTTTGTTGATCCAAGGAAAAGTCGTGCATTTATTCTGGGAATATTAATGGTACATAGAAAGATATCCATATGTATTCTTTCAATGAAAGATTTATATTAATAGTGTCATTTACATATTAATTGGGCACTTCTTTGTAATATCGACCAAATATGTTTTTGTAATTCCGATCTTTTATCATCACAAACTATCTCGTTAGGACTAATCTAATAAAGGCAGCAATGTCGAATCTTTCAATTTAATTAAGTCTCTTTTCAGATGTCGGAAATTCGTTTTGATAGATTGGAGCGGCTTAGGAAGGATTTCTTATGGCATGGAGCTGAAGAGAAGCATAAGTTTTATTTAATGAAATGAGATGACGTGTGTGAACCTTTTGATGAAGGGGAAGCTGGTTTAAGGAAATTGGAGGTTATGAACTCCGCCAATATGCTCTTTTAGGAAAATGGCTATGTTCGGGTTGGAGGATGACAATCTCTGGAAAGAGGTTATAGCAAGGAAGTATGGGTTTCAGGTAGAGGGCTGGTGGACTCAATGCTTTAAATATCGACGATATCAATTGATATATCCCACGATATATCTTGTATCCCACCTGTGCGATACGAAATGTACAGGTAGTGCCGATATATCCCACATGTTCGATTCAATGAGCATTTTCAATTTCCGATCCTTTTTTTTTTGGTTGAAATTATGTTAAATCAGTCTAAAATGGTTATAAATCCATTGGTTCTTCATGTTTTGCATGAAAATTCATGGAGTTGGAACTTTGATTTCGATATCCATCGGTTATACTTATACATGTTCTCCATATATATATATATATATATTTCGAAAATTTCCTTCAACCAGGTATCAATTGAGACTAATTTCGAAGTATGTAGGAGTATTTGATGAAATGATCATCACCTACACTCTAATTTTGAAATTTGAGTGTAGGTGGTCTTATTTGGGGAAAAAATGGAGAAATTCGAAAATTTCCCAATTTCTCCCAAATTGCTTGCAATTTTGCACTCCAAACATGAAATCGAGTATGTATGAGGGCTGATCTACTGATTTGTTAATTCCTTGTCAATTTTTGAAAAATAAAAACATCTTTAATTAAAAATAATAATTTTTAAAAATTAAAATATTAATCTTTTTTCAAAATTTTCCTTCAACCAGCTGTCAATTGAGACTAATTTCTAAGTATTTAGGAGTGTTTGATGAAATGATCATTACATAGACTCTAAATGTCATGCATTCAATTTGAATATAGTTGCATTAGTTCAGACAGACAATGCATAGCTTAGGACCTTATGCAAAGGAAACCTATTATGTGCACTCCTTTCTCGAGATGTCATGATTTAAAAGTGTATATTAAGGTTTTTTTAAACAATTCTTGAAGTTTCATTGAAAAATTCAATCATTTTCCCAATGTTTTCCCATGTTTCCCAAAAAGTGCGATAAATTATCCGATACAAACAATACATCCCATGCGATAACCAATACGTATCTATATCCCAAGGATGCGATACATAACGCGATACCGATATTTCAAACATTGGGTGGACTAGGGACTCATCTCTATATATGGCATCGTCTTTATGCATGTCTATGGCTGGGTTGGGGCTAAAGTTTTTGGAGGGGGTGGGTTTTTCTTTGAATGATGGTAAGAGGATACATTTCTGGGAGAATGTTTGGTTGGGTGAGAAAGCATTGCGGGAAGACTTTCCAAGGCTAGCTAAAATTGTATCAGAGGCGAATATCTCGGTTGTGCGATGTTTCACATTTTCAGGAGATAGAGGTGCTTTGAGCTTCCCCTTGTCGTAGGAGTCTAACATATGAAATAGTTGTCAGATTTCGTTAAACTCTTAGAGCGGCCGATGGAACATTATTCCTTCGGCGGGAGACATGGACACAATGGTGTGGAACAAAGAGAAGTCTGACCATTTCTTTGTTAATTCCTTATAAAAAGTAATCATCGTGTCTTTGATAGAAGTGCAGTTTCATCACACTGATGTTGTGTGGAAATATGGTGCCTCTCCCAAGGTTGCCACTCATGTTTGGCTTGTGGGACGGAGCAATGTGCTCACTATTGATTATCTTCGAAAGAGGATGATGGTGCTACTGAATGTTTGTGTGATGTGTATGGTAAATGAGGAATCGGTTGATCATCTTTGCATCCATTGCTCTTTCGCCAAGGAATTTCTTTATCCATTACTCTTTCTCCAAGGAAGTTTGGGATAGCTCATTCGTCTTGTTTGGTGTGTCGTGGGTGATGTTGGATTCAATTGAGAATTTCCTTTTAGCTTGGCATGGGTGAAGAGTGGGAAAGATAGGGGGACAATATGGGGACTTTGAAGTAGTTCGGGCCTTAATGTTAATATCTCTAAAACCGAATTGCTAGGTATTCACATTTCAAGTGAGGATTTATTGCAATTGGTGGATGTTTTCAGTTGTAAGCAATGATCTTTTCTTTCATCTTATCTTGGTTTGCCTTTATGCATAGGAAAACCAACGAAATACCTTTGGGATTAAGTTCTTGAAAGAGTTGAAAGTAAGATATCAAGTTGGAAGCTCCATTACCTCTCCTTGGGAGGTTGTTTAACTCTCATCAAGGTACACCCAGATCCATAGCTCAAGTGGTAGACTGAGTGAAAGATACCTCGTTTCAACACTAAGGTCTTGGTATCAATTCCCTAGTGGGGGTGGCTAACACTGAAGTGTGAACTGACAGTGGGTGTACTAACAAGCTAACAAAAAAAAAAAAAAAAACTCTCATCAAGGTGGCTTTTTCCAACATGCCGGTATACTTCATGTCCCTCTTCAAATTTTCAAAATTGGTGTTAGATAGGCTTGCTAAATTAAGAAGAGATTTATTGTGGAAAGGGGCTGCGGATAGCAAGAAATTTATTTTGCTTAGATGGGAAGAAGTTTGTAAACTTCTCAATGAAGGAGGAGCCAGTTTGAAAGATTTAGGTCTTATGAATATTGCTCTTCTTGGCAAATGGCATTGGAGGTTTGGCTCCAAGGCGGGCAAATTTTCGTGGCATCTCTTTGTTTCCAAATACAACACTTAGATGGGTGATTGGAGCATAAGATCTTCTCTTCTTTATCATGCCTCATACATTTGGAAGGCGATTGTTTCCACCGAGCATAGGTTTCAAGAAGGCATTTCTTTCTCTCGGGAGAGCGAACCATATTCGGTTTTGGGTTGATATTTGGTGTACGTATCAGCCCTTTCAAGGTCTTTTCTTGAGGATTGCTCATCCCACCATGGAGATGTCTATTCTTGTGAGTCGATGCTTTTCCCTAAGCGGCGGTGTGGCGGTTTGGTCTCCTCCGTGTCATAAAAATCTATGGATGAAGAATTGGAGGAATTTTTTTTTAGCTTGCTCAATCATTTCAAGCTTTACGTTCCTTTGCCCTCCGAAGTAGATGCGATGGTTTGGAGAGCCCACAGTTCGGGTATTGTCTTGGTTCGTTCGTTCGTTCTACTGGCTAATCTCTAAGCCATCCTCCCCTTCTTCCTTTCCATTCATCAGTGGTCTTATGGAGCTCCCCCAAGAGTTGCAACTTTTGTTTGGCTTGTGGGTAAGAAGAGAGTGTTGACCATCGATAATCTTCAAAGGTGATCTCTTATTCATATGAAGGGTTCCAAACATATGTTTGATGTGCATGATGTTGAAACAATTGACCATCTTTTTATCCATTGCCCTTTTACTCATCAAGTTTGGGAGTACTTTCTTCTCCTTTTTCCTATATCCTGGGTGATGCCGATGTCAGTTGATCATCTTTTGTGGTCTTGACATGTGGGTATTGCCAGTAAATCTTACAAAGTAGTTTGGATGCTAAGTCCAATGGGAATCTTTTAGGTTATTTGGAAGATTCAAAATGAACGGTGCTTTTAGTACAAGCTGTCTTCAATTAACGAGGCCATATGTTTAGTAGAAAGCGTTTGTTTCGGAGTGGGCTTCCTTTGTAAAATTAGTCAGTCCTGCTGATCTTGATGCCTTGCTTTTGTAGTAGCGCTATTGTATTCTTTTCAACAAAGTTTTTGTCATCTCTCTCTCTCTCTCTCTCTCTCTCTCTCTCTCAAAACAAAAGAAGAAGAAGGAGACTTTCATTGTTGCTTGGCATTTGTTCATTTGGGGGGAAAGGAAAAATCGTTGTTTTAGGAACCATATTAAGTAGGTATTGAGGATTTTTAGCAATGGCTAAATTGAATGTAATGGGGTGGGCCTTAGCCTTGAAGGTTTTAGGGAAGGGTTCTTATCCCCTTTTTTGGTTTGATTTATAATTCTTTCAGCTTTGGCCTTGCATTAAAATCATCACCTTAAAAAAAAAAAAAAAAACTTTGATGTGCTTAGTTCTCTTGTGATAAATTAGATTAATCAACGATAAATCCCAATTTACTCGTCGACATGTTCTGCCAAATAAGCTTACACGTTGCATGAGCCATTGCCTTATACTTTGCCTCTACACTTGAATGGGCCACACACTTTATTTCTTATATCTCCACGTAACCAGGTTAACTCATGCAAAGGTATAATAGCCCACAATAGATCATTTGTCAAATGGAGAATAAGCCCAGTCTACATCTGAATACCCGTCTACTTGAATTTGATCATTGGGCTTGTATAGAATATGGTACCATGACCATGAGCTCCCTTTATGTATTTGAGTACATGGAACATGACTTCCATATGAGGAACACAATGAGCTTGCATAAACTAGCCGACCACGCTTACAACAAAAGTGATATTAGGTTGGGTGATTGACGCAGGACAACCCTAATTATGATGCATGCTCATGAACATAATTAAACAGCGGAAATAAAAGGAATAAATGATCTAAAATTTTAGCAGTAATCATCATAACTGAGAAAATCATAAAGGAAACATGCAATGGAGCGGGCCATCATCACAACCATAGAGTATGACATTCAATTATTACTTAGGTTGGATCCGGCGAGGGATGAGACCTCTTGTTCTTGCATGGTCACACCTAATCGATCAATGAAGATCACTAGTCCGAAGAACTAAGAAGTTGGGGGATTAGGGAAGAGAAGAACTAATCTCGGATTAGGGATTTGAGAATTTGGGGGTTTAGGGTTTAGATCGGTTCTCAAGATTTTGATCGAAGAAGGATTAGCCGAAACTGGAAAATAGAAAGAAGAAAATAATTACCTTGAAGAAGTTGGAGGGGCACAAGAAGAAATTAGAAGAGGAAGATCAAGGGAAGAGAAGAAGCACCATTAGAGAGAAGAGAGGAAGGAGGGAACCAAAGGGGTTGCTTTTTCATTAATCAATAGTTAAATTTCGGATTTAGGGCTTTAGCCCACTTAAATAAGCAAATAAAGACATAAAATTACTAAAATACTCCTAGAATAAGCAAATAAAGACATAAAATTACTAAAAGGCCCCTAACTAAGCAAAAACGCGCAAATAACATAAGTACGGGAAAGTTCGGGCGCTCGGTCTTCTTTCTCCAATCTTCCTTCACATGTGTCTTCCCTGAGTGGGGTCTTCTATATGTCCAATTACATGTGAAAGGTCTTCAGCTCCTCAATAGTCGCCTATCCAGAAGGACGACATTTGTGGTTGGCGCTTTCTTCGTTGGTACACCTTGAATGTGCTTGTGTCCGATCAATTCCCCTCGGGTGAGAAAAACTCGACATCGACGAGTTGAAACTTTTGTAGCGCTCTAGTAGATCTGAATCAATACCCTGCAATGCGTCGCCCGACAGCCACGTAGATTCAGACGATGGTTTGTTCTTCCACTTGACAAGAGACCTTTGGAAACCTCCATCTCTCGTAGATACTATCTCGTCATCCAAGATTTCTTCAATTTCTTCTTTATGGGAAATGGGTGAAGGAGGGGGTGGAAGGGGTTGGGTAGCAAACTCAGAAAAAGGCCATGAAAGGGACGATGTATCAACAATGGGAGTATGGGCACTGACTAGATCTTCCACTTTAAAAGTTGGATTAATGCTCATTTCAGGTGAAGGTCAATCCGATACGCGTTGGACCCAACCTTTTGTAATATCTTGAATGGTCCAGCACTACGCGCTTGTAATTTTTTAGCAGATCCTTGAGAGAATCGCTCTGGCCTTATTCGCACCATTACAGTCTCCTTCTTGAAATTCTGGCACTCTACAATGAGAATCGGCTGAAACTTTATAATCATCATTGCTCTTATTTAACCGTTGTCTAATATATGTATGTAAATCATGAATATGGCGTGCAAATGCATCGGCTGACTCAGAAGACCTTTGGGTAACAGACATAGGTAAGAGATCTATGGGCATTCTAGGTTTATAACCACTTACAATTTCAGAAGGACTCAACCTTGTAGATCTATTAACTGACCCATTATAAGCAAGTTCAGCAGTTGGTAAAATTAGGTCCCAAGTCTTAACATGTTCACCCACTAGACAGCGTAGAAGATTTCCAAGGCTGCGGTTTACCACTTCAGTTTGACCATTTGTTTGTGGGTGGTAAGCAGTAGAAAATTGCAAACGAGTTCCCATAATGTGCCACAGTGTCTTCCAAAAATAGCTAGTAAATCGAACATCACGATCAGACACTATGGTTTTAGGTAACCCATGGAGATGCACCACACCATCAAAAAAGAGACAAACAACATGAGACGCATCTGACGTCTTTGAACATCGGAGGAAATGCGCCATTTTAGAAAAACGGTCCACAACGACAAAAACGGAATCGTGCTTTTTTATAGTCTTGGGAAGCCCAAGCACGAAGTCCATACTAATGTCCTACCACGGAGCATGTGGCACTGGCAATGGCGTGTACAGCCCGGTATTTTGCTTTCTTTGCTTTGCCAGCTGACATGTTCGACACTGCCCTAAAACTTTGGCTATGTCTCGCTTGAGACTTGGCCAATAGAAATGATCTTCCACGAGGGCGATGGTCTTATCACGACCAAAATGGCCAGGTATCCCTCCTGAATGAAGCTCCCAGATGAGGAATTCACGAAGGGACATAGGGGGAATACAAAGTTTGTCTCCCTTGAAAAAGAAGCCATATTTAAAAACATATTCACCCATAATATGCTGGTCACTAGCGAGCGACGCGTAAGTACCCCCAAAATCAGGACATATGGGGTATTCATCTTTCAGTTGCTCAAATCCGACTGCCTCTACATTCAAGGAGTTGAGCAACGCCACTCTCCTACCAAGGGCGTCCGCTGGTTTGTTTTCAACCCCGGCCTTGTGTTTCAAAACAAACGAATATTCCTGAAGAAATGCTACCCACTTGGCATGCCTTGAGTTGAGTTTCTTCTGAGAATGCAAATATCTCAAAGCCTCATGGTCAGAAAATAAAACGAATTCTTGCGGTAGGAGATAGTGTCGCCAATGTCTCAGGGATTGCACTACCGCATAAAATTCTTTGTTGTAAGTGGAGTATTTTTGTTTTGCCTCATTCAGTTTCTCACTGAAATAAGCCACTGAGTGTCCTTCTTGACTCAACACTTCATCTATACCAATACCAGACACATCACACGCTACTTCAAAGACTTTAGAAAAGTCAGGTAGACGCATGACAGGAGCTTCCACCATCTTGCCCTTAATTTCTTTAAAAGCCTTGATTGCGGCTTTAGACCACAAGAACTCTCCCTTTTTCATGCACTCGGTAATGGGAGCCACGATCGTGCTAAAACCCCTAATGAACCGACGATAAAAAGTTGCTAGGCCGTGAAAGCTTCGCACCTCATGAATGTTCCTTGGTTCCGGCCACTCAACTATGGCCCTGACTTTTTCAGGGTCTACGCATATCCCTTCAGATGACACTATAAATCCTAAGAACACAACCTGGCTAGACATGAATGCATATTTCTTAAGATTAGCGTACAACTTTTCTTTTCTAAGGACACTATAGACTTTTTTTAAATGTTCAAGGTGTGATTCCTTAGTGGTGTACTATAAATAAGAATATCGTCAAAGTACACCACTAGGAATTTTTCCATGAACGGCCTCAAAGCTTGTGTCATCACCCGCATGAAAGTACTAGGTGCGTTAGTCAAGCCGAAGGGCATGACCAACCACTCATACAACCCATCTTTCGTCTTAAACGCCGTCTTCCACTCATCTCCTGGGCGTATACGGATTTGGTGATATCCACTCTTGAGGTCTATCTTAGAGAATATAGTGGACCTGGCATCATGTCAAGCATATCATCAAGTCTAGGTATAGGGAACCTATACTTGACAGTAATTTTGTTTATGGCACGGCTATCCACACACATGCGTCACGTGCCGTCTTTTTTTGGCGTCAACAATGCAGGCGCGGCACACGGGCTCATACTCTCTTGGATGAAACCCTTTTGCAGAAGCTCATCAACTTGCTTCTTCAACTCTGCATGCTCTGCAGGGTTCATCCTGAGTGAGGAAGGTTCGGTAGAGTAGACCCTGGGACAAGATCAATGGCATGTTGTATGTCCCTCATAGGTGGCAACTCATTCGGTAAGTCTTCAAGAAATACATCACTGTATTCCTTCAGGACCGAGGTCACACGGGGCAACTCTGATGGAACCTCAGGTGTAATCTCTCTAGCCACAAGGGCATACACCATAGAATCCTCCTTAGCCTCTTTTTCAAACTCTCTTGCGCTGATTATATGTAGAGACTTAGGTTTGGATTTCCCCATTCCTCTAGGCTCACTTACTTTCTCATCCTTCTTCTTCCTTAGTGTATTCTCAGGTGGCATGGGATTAAGTTTGATCTTTCTACCGTTATACATAAAAGTACATGCATTCGAACGGCCAAAGATCGTGACATCATTATCGAATAGCCACGGTCTACCTAGGATAACATGTCCTACATCCATAGGTAAAACATCACACCACAGGGACTCTTTGTATGACCCAAACTCGATAGGGACTAGACATTGCTGAGTGGCAGGTAGGGATGTCTTGTCAACCCAAGAAACTTTAAACGAGTCTGGATGAGGTGTGGATTTCAGTTTTAAGCGATCTAAGGTGCTAGTGAAAATCACATTCTGACAACTTCCACTGTCTACTATCACCTTACAATTCTTTTTACCACACTTGGCAATAGTATAGAAGATGGTGCTTCGACGCCAGTCAGCACTACTTCTAGACTGAGCTAGCACACGCCTGACTACTGTAAGCGTTGCTTCTCCATCCACTTCTTCTTCATCAGTAAGTCCTCCTTCAGGGTGATACTCTTCAACTTCATAATCACCCTGGTCATCTCCACCCTCGTGGGACTCGCCTATAACTAAGGCTCTTCCACGCCTCTTTGTAGGACACTGATTAGACATGTGGCCAAGATTGCCACACTCATAGCACCTCACTTGGCTCATGTTACTAGGACCGGCACCAAGAATCCCTTTGCCCTTGTCCTCCCTAGGCCTAGGCGGAATGGTCGCGTGTGCCCTAGGTTGACTACTAATATTAGGTCTAGTTCCCTGGGAACTAGATCTAGCAC
Organism: Magnolia changhungtana; assembly: GCA_030180095.1. NCBI lineage: Eukaryota > Viridiplantae > Streptophyta > Magnoliopsida > Magnoliales > Magnoliaceae > Magnolia > Magnolia changhungtana. The sequence continues at coordinate 10,877,147 of JASAUF010000658.1, forward strand.
TGGAGTCTCGGGACTCAAAACGACGAACGACAGGAGCCTTCAGATATTGCTCTAACTCCTGCACGACTTGATATGCTTCATCCAAGTCCATTAAGGGCCGAGTCATAAGCTCGTACTGAAGATCCGCACGAAGACCCGTCTTGAAACGCGAGAGCGTTACTAGAGAGTCTTCTCGAATATCACATCGTATCACATATTCTTCAAATTTAGCGATGTAGTCAGCGGCAGACATTGACCCTTGGTGTAAGGATTGCCATTGGTCAAGGAGCTTCTGACGGTATGAGAGAGGAAGGTACTTCTCCTTCAACTTCTCTTTCATCTCATACCAATGTGAGATAGGGGCTCTACCAACTTTCTCTATCTTACGCTCGGTGTTGGTCCAGAAGAGCTTGGCTTGACCCATAAGCTTCATCTTAGCAAACTGCATTTAACAGTTTTCCGACATGCCATGCCACTCAAAGTAGTGGTCCATGTCAGCAACCCAGTCAAGGAATGCATTGGGATCCAAGCGCTCATCAAAACTCAGGGCCTCAACTCTCACACTCTTTATCGCACGCTCATCTGGATCATAGCGGTCTTGATGATCACATGTGGCTCGTGTCTCTCGCACCACACCACGACCGTTACCACGATCTCTATCCTCACTACCACCACGTGTGGCAACGCGTTCTTCAATGATTCCTCTCACTTGGGAGTGCGCATCATCCCCTACAACGGGGTTTTCCTTTTGGGACGCCTCTAGTTGCTCGACCTTAGTCATGGTAGTGGTAATTTGGTTCTCAAGGCGGGCAAACTCACGCCTTTGACCCGCTTCTAAGGCAGTTATCTTTTGTACCAATTGAGCAAGTTGCTCAGATAACTGCTCATTATTCATGGTAGGTTGAAGTCTGAAACCTCTACCTCTTTTCGTGGGCATATAATGAAGACTTGAACCAAACTCTACCCAACTAGACTACTAGGTGTTAAGACTTTCAAGATGAATGCGATGAATGCAAAACTACTATGAACTGACACAATTAAGTTGAAACAGGAAACAACTCAAATTTGGAAATTTTCCAGATTAGGAACTTTCTAAAATTGGAAAGTTTCTAAAATTGAAAACTTTCTAAATCTGGAACTTTCCTAAATTAAACCTAAAAATCAAAACCCTAATTTGATAACTCGATCTAGACAAAAACCATGCAAGCCTATTCTCTGATACCAAATTTGACGCAGGACAGCCCTAATTATGATGCATGCTCATGAACATAATTAAACAGCGGAAATAAAAGGAATAAATGATCTAAAATTCTAGCAGTAATCATCATAACTGAGAAAATCATAAAGGAAACATGTAATGGAGCGGGCCATCATCACAACCATGTAATATGGCATTCAATTATTACTTAGGTTGGATCCGGCGAGAGATGAGACCTCCCGATCTTGCATGGTCACACCCAATCGATCAATGAAGATCACTAATCCGAAGAACCAAGAAGTTTCTCGGATTAGGGATTTGAGAATTTGAGGGTTTAGGGTTTATATCGGTTCTCAAGATTTTGATCGAAGAAGGATTAGCCAAAACTGGAAAATAGAAAGAAGAAAATAATTACCTTGAAGAAGTTGGAGGGGCACAAGAAGAAATTAGAAGAGGAAGATCAAGGGAAGAGAAGAAGCACCATTAGAGAGAAGAGAGGAAGGAGGCAACCAAAGGGTTTGCTTTTCATTAATCAATAGTTAAAATTCGGATTTAGGGCTTTAGCCTACTTAAATAAGCAAATAAAGACATAAAATTACTAAAATATCCCTAGAATAAGCAAATAAAGACATAAAATTACTAAAAGGTTCCTAACTAAGCAAAAACGCGCAAATAACATAAGTACGGGAAAGTTCGGGCGCTCGGTCTTCTTTCTCCAATCTTCCTTCACATGTGTCTTCCCTGAGTGGGGTCTTCTATATGTCCAATCACATGTGAAAGATCTTCAGCTCCTCAATAGTCGCCTATCCATAAGAACGACACTTGTGGTTGGTACTTTCTTCGTTGGTACACCTTGAATGTGCTTGTGTCCGCATCAGTGATCGCTAAATAAATCAATTTTATCCAACAAGTCAATGATATTTTCCCAGATCATCAATAAATTCTCCTTGGTCCATGCTAAACTCTTGATTTGGGTTCACAGGCGTTTTAGCTGGTTTGGCTCCCAGAAGGCCAGTCTCGGCCATTAAATCCATCACATATTTTCGTTGCAATAAATTATTGCTCACCTTAGATCTTGTTACTTCAATACGTAAGTATCGAGGATGGCCCAAGTCTTTGTATAGAAGTGTTGCTGCAAAAAATGTCTTCAACTTTTCAATACTCACATTGTCACTGGCATCATCTACATACACTACCAAGACAATGACACCTGCCTCACTTCGCCTCATAAAGACAGAATGGTCAGCTTGATTCCATTCCATTCCATATTCAAACACCACTGTATTGAATTTGTCAAAGCAAACTATTGGGGATTGTTTTATACCACAAATGGACTTAAGATGACGAACTTTCTCCCTTTGAGCAATAAAGCCAGAGAGTTGCTTCACATAGACTTGTTCAGCAAGATTACCATCAAGAAACACATTTTCACATCAAACTGGGGTATAACTACCAATCCAAATTTATGGCAACCGAAATGATTACTTGCATAGAATTAAGCTTTACTGTCAGAGAAAATGCTTCAAGATGGTCGATTCCTTGGGTTTGAAAGTACCCTTTAGCAACCAACCGATCTTTTAATTGTTCCACTTTATCATTAGGATTGTACTTAACTGTATACATCCATCGACACACAACCGTGTGTTTTCCAGCAGTTAAGCTCAATTTGAATCCAAGTTTGATTGTGATGGAGAGTAACCATCTCATCTTCCATAGCTCCTTTGTATCCATCACGATTGGAAGCATTTTGGAAAGAATGAGGAAAAACACAAATGGCAAGACCAAACCAAATTTGCGGAAAGAGAGAGATACCCAGCGGAAAGAAACGAAATGAGAAAGAAGATGTTGAGTGCAAGAACGTCTACCCTTGCAAAGAGCGATGGGTAAGCTGTCTTCATTAGATGCTAAAGATGTCAGATACATTCAGATTATTGGTGGAAGCCTCAATTGGATTAATTCCATTACTGCACTTGGGACATTTGGAGTATACTCGCAATGGCGAAACTAAACATTTTACAAATATTTCTTTCGATGTAAGTTCTGTGTCAGGCACAATGGGAAGAGTAACAGACATTCTTCAAATTGCTATGACTTGCCATCTTCAGAAAACTAAGGGGTACTTTCATAGAATGTGACATTAACTGAGACATAATCAATAGGTATAATAGTACACCTTGAGAAGAAATATGGTCTTTCATGCTTTCTGGTTCTCCGGTGCACCTCCTAAGGTGGTGTCATTTGCTTGGTTGGTGGGAAGAAAGAGGATTCGTACCATAGATAATCTTCAGAAAAGGGCAATGATTTTCCCCAATGTATGTCTTATCTGTATGAACGATGCAGAATCAATTAATCATCTTTTCATTCATTGTCCCTTAGTGCGACAGGTATGGTATGTGATTTTTGCTTCTTTGAAGTGGATTGGGTGATGCCAAAGTCAGTTGAAGAGCTTTTTTGGGTTTGGCATGACATGTTTCTTCCTAAAGAAAAATTAGTCTTTTGGTGCCTGCTTTTGCTAGCTGTTTTATGGAATATTTGGGGGGAGCGTTATAGGTGCTGTTATATGAACAGAGAAGGGCCTTGGGAAAAAGTCCTTTGGAAGTCCAAGAGAGATGTTCTAGAATGGGCAGTTGGAATAAAAAATGTAGATGTGTCTGCAGTTGCGTCCATGATTGGGTTGTAGTTTTTGTATTCTTCATTGCTTTGATTTTCTTAGCAGCTTTGTTAATAGAGTAAATCTATTATCCTTGAAAAAAAAAAGGGAAGCATAATCAAAGGTACTGCTTGGCCTGCTGGTAAACACTACTGCCTTAGTGGTTGGGGTTTTGAGTTCTAATCCCACCTATCACCAAACATATTTTTATTTAATGATGCATCAACTTGGCTAGTGACTCGCAAGCGAGTTTCATAGTAACTTGGCTCGTTTTTTGGCGGAGTTGAGTTGATTTGGCCAAGTTTCGAGTCGAGTCACCAAGTTTTGAACTATGTTGTGAACAGTTAGAGGGGCCATGGAACAGTTGGATTGATATGTATACATGGAACAAGGCAAATGGTGTAACAATCCAAACCTTTAGTCTGTTGGGGCTGATGGTGGAGGGCCCATGCCCAACACTGCTAGGTTCCAAGATCCTTGGCACCCATTTTGAACCCCTTTTTCAGTTGAATGCTGACTGCTGTTTTATCTCTCTCCTTGACCATCTATTTGCAGGTCATGAATTGAAACGTTAGGATTGTCTTTTCATTGAGATTTTCAGGGCATGGTCTACTATCACTTTCGGAGACATGGTTTAAGAGGTATAATTCATATTCAGTTATGTAAATTGGAAATTCATAGTGGTTTCTTTTTTGCTTGCAAACTCGAAATCTTCTAAGAGGGATTACATGGTCCTGACATAGTCTGTGATCCTGTCCATTGAGAAAATGGGCCCACGACAAATGTGGGATGCCCTGAAAATCTCCCTTATGGAATTGCCGGATCCCTTCAATCGGTGGGCTGCAATAAACAGAAAGGAAAAGAATACAGTGATGCCGACATTCAACAGAAAAAAACTATAAATTGTATGGGTTGGAAGGATCTTCCAATATGGGTGCAATTTTTTTGGTAATGGTCGACATTCATTGTGGCCCATCTCATCAATGTGTCGGGATTTCGGTGCCATGGGTCCCACTTGGAGGGCTCAAGGCTTGAGGATTCTGTGCAGATCTTTGGGTCAATGGTTATGTATCTCCCATCAACATCTGTTTCTCCTTCCTCTACTAGCTAGTTTCATTGTAGAACTAATCCATCATTAAGGATTAATGAAGAAAAAAGATTGGATTCTACAGAATATTTGTAAATAGTTTTTGGTAAATACCTTTAGGAGGATTTTGAAGACACATTCATCTGGAATTTGGGAGGATTATCTTTCCCAATAGTCTGTTGTTTCCTCTGTTGATTCTCATCTCATGTATGCATCACCTACCCTTTTATTTTCTCTGATCAAAAGATAACTGCATTTAAGTACTGAGGAATGCTACTATTCTGCCACTTCATTGTGGAGTTCCTTAATGCAAGACCAAAACATTTCTGTTAGATATGTAGCAGTTATGTATGGTAATCAGGCCTATTGATTTTGTAGCATAGCTTGTGGATAGGTCATATCCAAAATCAAAGGGATTGGACTGTGCTAGGCATCTGATCGGTGGTCTGAAAAATTGTCATTTTGTGCACTCCTTGCAATGGTCCACATTAAACCTACAACTTGATGGCCCGTGCCATCTTGGCCTGTATGAATGTATCCAACCACATGGTGGCCCACCAGATTCATGAGTCCCAGTCACCTTACATGAGTGTCACATGTACGGTGAGGCATGAACTGCATTTGATATCCATGGTATGAACATCATAATGGCACTCATGTTAAAGTAGATTCATGCTCGTTGCAGGAGATTTGTGTCTTTGAACACAATGGTAGAACAGGAAAGGCAAAGCATTTTGATGGTGTCCGATTTCTTCTACCCCAATTTTGGTGGTGTGGAGAATCACATCTACTATCTATCACAATGCTTGCTTAAGCTTGGTCACAAGGTTAGAGGAGATACTACCTTTTTTTTTTGTTGCTGATAAAACTCTATTTGTTGCATTCAATTACATGCAGATTCTATTGCTACTTCTTTTTCGGAGTTTTGGGGATGGTTTAGGTGTGTTTGGATGCAGAATTGACTTGCATTAAAATAACAAAGGACGTGTTTGGAAGCGGGGCCTCAAACCATGTTTTCAGTAGAAACCTTTTGAGGTTATCTGCAGTTGAAAAGGTGAATAAGGATGGAAAACGACTATGTATTGATAGGGTATCTGTTTTCCATTAAAGAGACTCAGAATAATGAATCTGCAGTAGCTGCAAAATGCATTGTCTGTTTTGTGTGGTTACTGGCAGAAAATGGTCCTCTCCAACCTGCCTTTTGAAGACATCCAAACACTCTGTAAGTTGCAACAACGTGAAAATGAATGATCACAATATATTTTAAAAAAATAAATAGAAATGTGACTTGTCTCAATGTTGTTGCAACTTTGAACTTTCAAGTCCAACTTAAAAAGATTGTAATCAGAATATGGGACTAACTTCCATAATATTACTTTCTTGCAACATAATTATTGCAACTTAAATCAATTGTGCATCCAAATGCAGCCAAATATAAGAAAGGGTGCTGTAATATAAACATAAGGTTTAGTAAGCCCACATCCACTTTTATATGTGGGCATCAGGTGCGCACTACCTTTTGGATGACCTGGCCATAAAATCTGGCTGATCAACTTATCTGGTGAGGGACACATGTACAAAAATGATTGATGGTTACAAAAAAGTTGCAAACAGTCCATACTGAACACATGGCCCTGAATTCATGCTGGGTCATCTGTTAGTGGGGTCAACTGGATGCATGATTTGGATGTTCCCTATTCATGTCAGGTTGGCACGTGGTGTCACATGTAAAGGTGTATGTGGTCCCAGCAGAGCTTTAAAATATTGCTCAATTATTCACGGAAATGCATGCATTAAAATATATTTATTTTTTAAATTTCTCTTAGCTTTTGATTATATGGTAGCTCAGGTGATAGTTATGACGCACGCCTATGGGAAACGTTCTGGAGTACGATACATGACTGGTGGTTTGAAAGTCTATTATGTACCGTGGAGGCCATTCATCATGCAGAATACATTGCCAACCTTCTATGGAACACTTCCGATTATACGAACAATTCTAATTCGGGAGAGAATATCATTGGTGCACGGACACCAAGCTTTCTCCACTCTTTGTCATGAAGCTTTAATGCATGCACGGACTATGGGATATAAAGTTGTATTCACTGATCATTCACTCTATGGTTTTGCTGACATTGGAAGCATCCACATGAATAAGGTGCTGCAATTTACTCTAGCGGATGTGAATCAAGCAATATGTGTTTCTCATACAAGCAAGGAGAACACGGTCCTCCGGTCAGGGTTACCTCCAGAAAAGGTCTTCGTAATACCAAACGCTGTGGACACTGCTATGTTTAAGCCTGCTCCGAAGCGAGTTAGCTATGATGAAATTGTTATAGTTGTGATAAGTAGATTGGTTTACCGTAAGGGTGCAGATCTACTGGTTGAAGTCATTCCTGAAGTGTGCCGCTTGTTCCCCGATGTGAGTGCTTTGGAGCTAGAAAATTAAATCAGTGTAAATTCTGGTTTTTAAAAAATCCATCTTAGGGCCCATGATCTGGATGGTTCCATTTGAATTACTTCCATTTCAACTGCACAATTATCTAGTGCCTGCATATTATCCATTACGGTATACCAGAATATCAAAGCTTTTCTTGTTATAGATGCAATGCACCAGTGAGACGAGAGGGGCTGTTCCCAGTGGGTACAAATTTTCTGCAACAGTGGTTGTATGGAGTCCGTGCAAGAGAAAACTCTATGGGGCCCCTTATGTCGTGTGTATGACATTCACTCAATCCATCATGTGTGGAGGTTCGTGATATGACAAAAATCAGGCCGATCCAAAACTCAAGTGGACCATACCACTGGGAACAGTGGGGATAGGAACGCCCACCATTGAAACTTTCCCGGTGCCCCAGTGTGATGTTTATGTGCTGACCCAATGGTTGCGGTTTTATTAATTTTGTTGGAATTATTTAAAGAGGATGCTTGATATGAGAAAGGGAAAAGTTGGAAATATCATTAGGGTGATGCACCTCATCTGCTTTACATGTGGCATTCATGTATTCTATCCTAGGACTGTCCAAATCTTGGGCCACAACATGGATGGCGTGTAGCTCGAAGATTGCTCTAACTCAATGATCCTAACCACCCAGTTCGTGACCTGTCAAGTGGACTGTTAGAGAGAAAATGATCAGTGTTCCAAATTCTATGGTAAAAATGAACTGTTAAGATCATTACAGCATTGTGATTTCGGGATGAGTTTTATCTGGTGTGATCCCATAATTTGGACAGTCCAGATTGCTGTGTCGTGCGTGCAACGTGTATGGTGGATGAGTTGTAGCGAGCAGGTTCTCTACAGCAGAGAGAAGGATAGCACATGGACCCCTATAACATATAAAAATTTCAGGTTATGATTGATTTGTACCACCTAAAAGGTTATCGGCCTGTTATACGGTTTATATCTGCTCTCTCTCTGCCTGTTATATACGGTTGTGTTTGCACATTATGTCCTTTTGTCACTTTTTCTCTCATGAAATTGATATTCATCTTGGAAGGGATGAGTGGGGGGCGTGCTTTAATAGCTTAGTGATGAGGAGCATGGAAAGATCGCATAGTTTTAGCAAGCTGCTGACTGACTATTTCGAGTTCAGTCATCTAATAGTTTTGGGGAACTTCTTCTTTAAGGTACGTTTCATTGTTGGAGGAGATGGTCCAAAACGAGTGCGATTGGAAGAGATGAGGGAAAAACACTCCCTTCAAGACAGGGTTGAAATGTTGGGGGCTGTTCCACATGCTCAAGTGCGTTCTGTCTTAATTTCTGGCCATATATTTTTGAACAGGTATTTTCACGGTAATCTTGCTTTTAGTTCATTATTCCAGTTTAACCTTTTTTGGGGATGCTTTTATCACTATTTACAAGAGATAGCAGGGAGGCTTGCTACATTCTGCCCCATTGCATGGTGATCTGGGCTGTTCTTCTAGAAGGCCCCATGTAGATGCGCCATGTGGCAATAATCTCACTGACCAGAGATCCTCAGCGTCCATTCAGAAGTGAGTTAGAAACAACACTCCAAGTTTCAGCGCATTAGACAACAAGGATCACTATTCAGCTGGATTATTGCTTTTATTTTTTTGCCTCGTAGGCCATCCACGACTGGACCTGCTACGAACAGCCTGGATGGCTGTCTGGAGGGTTAAGTCTCCCTAGCTAATCTTCATGAATTGCTCATAGTTTCTAAGTGACATGTTTGTAAACATAGTTTCAGGTATAATGCTTACATTGCTTTGTGAAATTTGTAAATTATGTTTACATTCATATAAATCGTGCTTACATTTTGTGCTTTGTTCTCTTTTAAGCTAATAAATATGTATACACTGACCGGTACAAATTTATATTATTTATCATCATCATCTTAGCCTTTCACCTAGCAATTTGGTATTACTTTTCAAATTGTGTATCAGGCAAAGTTTTCAGACTAGCTGCGACTGGACATCACTACTAGCATGGTAGACTCGGCGTACCTTGACAACCCTAGCTTATAAACTTGTTTCCACCCAATACTAACCCCCAGTGCAACCAATACCTGCACATGCCAAAGGGTAGCAAGCAAAGAAAGGTCACGGAGTGCAGTTGCCAGGCTTACCACCGAGCACAAGTCACACACACACACACACTTACACACACAAGCGTGCATGGTGTTGACTCCTTGTTCATGCGGAAAAAAAGAGTTGCATAGGTTGGTAGCTGGTATGTGAAATTTGCAGTCAAAGTATTACCCTTGTATAGGATTCTTTTTTAATTTAGATGATGAGATTTGTTGCTATAGTATAACTTCCATCACATATTATTCTTGCTATTAGCTTCAGAGACTTTCCCCAACACAGATGACCACAACTTAGTTACAAAGTGCTTTTCTCACTCATATGTCGTAATCCATCCTTGCATTGAGAAGGAAATATCGATTTCCATGCCTCAGCAAGTATATAATTTTCTGAGGCGTCATTTGTATACATATGCTGTCTATGTTCAGTGATCCAGACTGTTGATCTGATGGGCCTTGTGGTGGACAGGGGATGCCCAAAAACTTCCCAGATTGGGAAGATCATGACACAAATCTTTGGCAGTTTCGCTGTTGAACGTGCACTGCTGCTGTATTTTTTTTTTTCAACGATGTATTTGCTGCCGGCAGCTTGAAGTGTTGATAGCTTTCAATCAGTATATCACTACTCCAGAGTCCAGGTTGCTGGACCATAACCCCACACGTACAGAAGTAGGCAGCTCAACAAATTATACACTTGCTGATATGAAGGACCAGATACATTGTGATGCAGCTCATTGCTTTTTGTGATTTGAGGTGTTTGATTTGATTCAAGGCTCTTGAATTGCATCACATATGAAAGAGTGGAATACACATGACTCGTTTGACACTATAATCTGCAGATTTTCATGTCTCTTACGCATGTAACTATATGGTATTTGTCTTGTTCATAACAATATATTGTTCTGTACATATACATCTATACTATATGTAACACAAGTAGCGTTTGGCCAGTTGTAACCCTGCAATTAGTCATGGGGAGGGGCGTTAACAATAGTTTTTGGGTGTGTTTGGCTCTTCGACCATGGGGTTATTTCTGTCTTTTCAATTCATCGATGAGAGTAGCCCGCTCCACTTCTCTTGCTGTCTGCACGTGGTCTGCGCGTAAGCATAGTATGAGGGGACTGTGCAACAAAGGCTTCGTGGCTCCTACTGTAATGATTATGTACATCCACTACATCCACACTGTACATTTGTGGCGCTGGCTCATGTAAAATGTCAGCCCATAAAAGAGGATAGATCTAAAGTTGGAGTGGGCCACAACACCAGCAAAAGTGGGCAGGAGTCCCCACCATTGAAACCTCTCTCTCTTTCTCTCTCTGCGTGTATCCCACATCTGTGTAGCTGCACCCCTTCTTTCAGTCTCTTTATTTTCTCTCCCCTACTCTCTCCACTTGTGTTGTACATGCCATAACCCCCAATATACATATGGTTTGCATGGATACATGGATGGATGCAGGTAGTGTTCAAAATATCGGTATCGCGTTACGTATTGCATTCTTGGGATATGGATATGTATCAGTTATTGCATGGGATATATCGGTCGTATCGTGTAATGTATTGCTGTTGTTGGAAACATGAAGAAACATTGGGAAATTGGTTGAATTTTTCAATGAAACTGTGATTGTTAAAAAAGACATCAATACAAGTATATTCACTTATAAATCAAAACATTATAAAAAACAAGTACAGATAATAGGTTTTCTTTGTATGGGGTCCTAATTTATGCGTTGTCTAACTGAATTGATGCAAGTATATTCAATGTCGATTCATATAATTTATAAATGTAAGAAGACATGTGGAAACACAAGCAATACATTCAAAAGCAAAAGAAGAATCACTAGATTAGCTTACATACATGTTTGGACACAAAGATTGCAAACGATTTATGAGAAATTGGGAAATTTTGATTTTTTTCAATTTTTCGCAACTTAGCTAACTCCTCCAAAACTTGAAATTGAAGCTTCCAATCCATGATTTTTCATGCAAAACGTGAAAAATCATGGATTTGTAATAATTTGACACTAATTTAACATGATTTATAGAAAATAGAAGGATTGAAATTCGAAAATGCTCACCAGATCGAACATATGGGATATATTGCACTACTTGTGCATTTCGTATCACACTGGTGGTATACAAGATATATCGTAGGATATATTGGCCAATATCGTCGATATTTAAAACACTGGATGCAGGCTTGCGTCCATATGTACATTGATAGAATACAAAATGTTTTACTGCTTTGAGAAAAGCCAAATTTATGTTTGGCAGGTCTTAATTGAGTTACCTGTCCTTGCAGTTCTCTTACAGAAGCATTTTGTATAGCCATATTGGAGGCTGCCAGTTGTGGATTGCTTACTGTCAGTACACGAGTTGGAGGTGTCCCAGAGGCATGTGTTTTGAGATATTTTTTCTGCTTTGTTCATTTGATTATTTTTACTGGTTTTTTATCTACCTTTTTTTCTTTTTTCTTTTATTCTTTTATTCTCTTTTATCTACCTTATTTACAAGGAATCTTGGGTGAGAAATGTTTGTAAAGAATGATCTGTGCTGTTGTTTTAGTGATGTGATAGTCTCCATCTTTCTTATCAGTTTGGTGCTCTCTCTCTCTCTCTCTCTCTCTCTCTCTCTCTCTCTCTCTCCCCTTTATCAGGTTCTACCAGATGACATGATTGTACTTGCTGAGCCTGTGCCAAGTGATATGGTACAAGCAATCAAGAAAGCGATACACATACTTCCGACAGTTGACCCCCATGTTATGCACCTTCGTGTGAGTTCACCAAAATGAGCATGGTGGTTAATGTTTCTAGATTTGAATGGAAGTTTTATATAATTTGCACCATTTGATATCATTCTTCGCCGAGGTCTCTTGCTAGTTGCTACTCACATACCTTGTAGGGAAAAGGAACTAGTTGATGCTTTGGAAGAGTATGACATTTCCATACATGCAAGCGCCACTGTCCATTTGCTTACATGCACACATCATTCAAATCTTCCAAATTGTGGACCCCAATCTAGATGGGTCATAACCAAAAAGTTACATTGAAGGGATGACCTAAATATCCAATTTGTGGCCATCAAATGGATGGTTACAATTAGAAATGGTAAATGATCCCAATTCAACAAAATTCTGTATGATTTAATGCTATGTACCGTCTAAAATGGGGTCCCCAATTTAGATGATTTTGATTGTGTGTACACATATGCCATGTTTGTTGGATCTGCTTGCATGCGTATGAGACAGGTCTCTGCCAGTCAAGGTATTCGGTAATGGTATTGGTGGCCGACCACTGTTATCTTTACAATACTGATCATAATGGTCTCTTCTTTTATTGAAAAAAAAAACCTCGAAAACCTATGTTTGTCCCGTAACGTTGAAAAAATAATAATCTGAAAGACCTGTATCTGCCCTGTAAGAGATCATTACGGGGTTGTTACAACCTTTACAGGGGGCATAATAGGCTGTTAATGGCGGTTATGGGTCATGTTTTCCATAAGGGCCATTACGACCCTATAACGTGTAACGGGTGCTATCATTACCTTTACGTAACGGCCTTTACGGCCCCAAAATAGCCTTTACGGCCCCATAATAGCCTTTACGGCACACCATGCTGTCAATGTATCAAATAGCTCCTTTTGGACATGTTAATAATGTGGCCATTTGACAGATGCCAATGCTGTTTCTTAGTTGGCATTCAAGTTTGCTTTTCTACCAATAATCTTAAATTGGGTTTCTTCTTCCATTTGCTGCCAGATGAAAAACCTGTATAGTTGGCATGATGTGGCCAAAAGAACAGAGATTGTGTATGACCGTGCATTGAGATGCTCAAACGAGAATCTTCTAGAGCGCCTTTCACGGTAACATTCCTGTAAATTGCTGTTTCCAATAAATGTCAGGGTGCCTTCATAGTTGAGCTTCCAATATTTTGATGTCGAAGGGTCATAGTTTTTCTATTAGCTTCAAAAATATATTAGTTGGGGTTGTTGCAGTATTCTTTATTGAATAGGGTGCTGAGGGCGAGTAAATATATAGTCTGCTGAGGTGCAGGATTCTGTACCTGTGCAGTCGGGGTTTGGCGATCATTATTGTTGACCCAGTGGGCTCCAACATGGATGGGGGATGCCACAAAGATTGGAAGATCCTAACCCTTCCATATTTGACCTATTTTTGTTGAATTTGGACTGTTATTATTATTATTTTTTTTTCACTTAAGCATCGGGGGGATTTTCAAGGGATCCCCAATTGATGATTGATTTCATCTGGTACATGTGTGGATCATATTTCTAAAACTCACTGGCTAGACTGGAAACTCGGCCAAGTCGACTTGAATTGGTGAGATTTCGAGCCGAGTCTCTAAGAAACTCGGTCCTGAGCGTGGCTTAGTACGGACTCAAAAAGACTCGTCGAGTTGGCTTGATAACTTGCCTACCCGATACAGCTTGGCTGAGAGATTCGAACCCCCCAACCTCTTAAGTAGAATCACAAGCCTGTGACAAGTAATCCACAAGCATCATTCGGGATTTTCTTTGACTATTTAATATATGTAACGATCACGAGGATTTTAAAAATTCATTATCAGTTTAAAAACTCATCATTTAAATTTACATAGTAATGAGTTGAGTCAGCTTAAGACTTGTTTAAGTCTTCGAGTTGATTCAACCAATGGGACATTGAGTTGAGTTTTTGGAGTTCTGAACCATGGTCTAGATCATCGAGCCATGAGTTGCACGGGCATGGAATCCTGTTCCTCGGCAACTATATATCTGCTCAATCTTACTACCCTATGTTTCCCCTTCTCTCTATCTGTATAAATTGGTAATTCTATTCAAGTGGCTTGCAAAATAGCTAGCTGACATTGTCTTCCAACAAGTTCATTTCATCTTGGTGCAGCTTCCTTCCACCAAGTTTAACTGGCTTTGGCTTGTTTACCAGTCTCAAACTTGTGCTTTTATCTTCAAAGTTCATCAGTTTGGATCATAACCAACTTAAAAGGACCCTGTTGTGTACTCATTTTCAATAGATGCCTTGTTCTTTCAATCTGCCTGGCAGAAGTGGCTGCAAATTCAAAGGCATTCTGGAGACTTGTTGATGACTTCATTTCAATCTTACATTTTATAGGTATCTCACATGCGGTGCTTGGGCAGGCAAGCTTTTTTGCATAGTGATGATCTTGGATTTCTTGCTATGGCATCTTTTACAACTATGGCAGGTAATATGTTTGATCTATTCTTAATGTACTTCTTTTTCATTTTTGTTCTTCAGTCGTGAAGATCATATGAAGAATGCGATGCTAGAATATGGATACCATTTTTTGAAATCTTCACTAACTGTACTTATTCTACATTGCTACTTGGATTTCCTGTTAGCCTTCGGAGGATATTGAGGAGGTACCAGATTTTGTGTTTCCTCAGCATCAACATGAAGAGATGTTTCAGAATTTCGGCAAGGGTCAAAGCCAGAGCTGATTTTTTTAGATTTTGGAAGTTTATTTGATTGGTATGGTGGTTGAACTCATTTATATGAATAAGAACCAAAGAAAGAGCTTGCCGAGGAACAATTAATTTTTTGTTTGCTTTTTTTTTTTGGTAATTCACATGTCATCCTGCAGTTGCTTATGATATTGTTTGTCAATTGGAAGAATTTGAATTTTTGTTTGCTTTTTTGTTTGTTTTTTTAATGCAGTGTGAGAGAATTCTTATTTGCCTGTTGGATACATGGTTTTAAATAGTGAGTGCGACTCTTATTTGCACGGAATTTTGTTAAATAGGGAGTTGGGCCTTCTTATTTCAGGAAATCTGTAACGACTCTTGTTTCCTGCTAGTTTGAGGGTCTGTTGTTGCTTTCTTTTCTTCTGGGGGGGTGGGGGGGGGTGGTGTTCCCTTCTATATCTATTTGCCTGTCCTTTGGGGAGAGATGATTCTCATGATCTCTTTTCACCCATTTTCCTTTTGCTTATCCTGATTTTTAACAAATTTTTAGTTGCCAAGCAGTAAAACACGGTTGGGTCCTGGGACAATTTAATGTGGCATGGACCATGCCTAGAACCACCCAAAAATTGTTTGAAACCTGGAGGATTCGACATTCCTGAAAGAAGAGCAATTTTTTTTGGGAGTTGTGCTTTGTCATTATCCTTTGGATGAACATAACAATCACTAACGCAGTGTTTAATGGAATTTGTATGTAAGTGGCTGATGTTATCTTTAGGACCTGTTTGGGGAACCAGGAAAAGAAAATGTTGGAAAACTCACGGAAATGGAATTGTGTTTTATATGGAAAATTGTTTTTCTGTATTTGTTTTGTAATGAGTTTTTCCATGGAAATCTGTTTGTATTCTTGTCCGCTAAGAGTACACCTTTGATTTGGACCCTCCGTCATATGGAGCCCACCTTTGCTCACTATCCATCCTAAAAAACTCACTTTGATCGGATGAGCCTTACCATAGGATCAATGTCTGTGAAAATGGATGGTCCATATTTATTACAATAGGGAATTTGGTCAGTGATTTGGATCGTCCATCACGTGGAGCTAGCTCTGATTATAGGTCCCTCCCAGCAAATCAGTTCGATTAGATTACACAGCTGAAAAGCTTATTACTAAGGTAAAATGCACTAGCGCACGTTTTACCTTAGTGGGGTGCACATGAACCTTTGATTGCATGTACATCTTAAAAGTTACTTTGATTAGATGATGGTAACTGTCTGATTGATGGGTAGGAAAATGGATGGTCCATATTTAGTACAATAGAAAAAGTCTAATCAATGATCTAGACCATCCATCATGTGGAACCCATCTTTGATTGTCAATCCCTGCTAAAAAATCACTTTGATTAGATAATCCTAACATCGGATCAGTGGCTAGGATGAAGGGGTAATACTGATTATAATGGAAATAGTCTGGTCACTTATTTGGACTGTCCATGATGTGGCCCCATCTTTGATTGCTAACATTTTTTTTTTTGAAAGGAATCTTTGATTGCCAACATTGAGATAAGATGAGAGAGAAATAAAGAGATGGGAAAGGAGGCGGTTTACCTTTGTGAGTTTACCCTGTGATTTGGAGATCTAATTTCTAATGGTTTTGTCGAGGAAAACTTAGGGGATTTCTATATATATATATATATATATAAAGAAGCGCTCACCTGCGAACCAGTTCTTACGTATTTACGTACGAACTTTTTTGAGAACCCATCATTCATGATGTTGATCCAAAATCTGAACCGTTCATGTGAAGCAGCACCTAGTGAAACCCCTTAGGACCAAGTTTTACTTTTATCTAAAACTTTTATCCATACCGTCCATAGCAAAGAGAAATTAAAATCAAGGAAAGAAGCTGTTTACATTTTTCACGGTCCACCAAAGTTTCGGATCAAAGTAAAAATTCATACTATGAGGTTTCATGAGGTTCTGCTTCATGTGAACCGTTCAGATTTGCGAGATTCATCACGTATGATGGGTCATCAAAAAAGTTCGTACGTGCTACGTACGAAATGGTTCGCAGGTGAGCGTTTTCCTATATATATATATATATATATATATATATATATATATATATATATATATATATATATAAAAAAAAAAAAAAAAAAAAAAACTGTAGTTTTCCACCATTTCTGGAAATATGTTTTCCACACTTGCTAACAGTGGAAATGTTGTTCCTATGGAAAACTGTTTTCCACAAAACAGTTTCCTGCTTCCCAAACAGGCCCTTAAGAGTTAAACATCTTGTTTGTTCTTTGTCAGAATTGATGGATTATGTTCTTCCTTCTGCAAGTAGCATCATCCACCGCAATCCTCTTTTGATCAGCTTTCTTATGTATTATCCTCCTGTTTGTATTGAACTTCATGCCCTCCTTTCTTAATAATAATGATGATGATGATGATGATAATTGAATAAAATTAAATAAAACTAGTTTGTCAATAAAAAAAGATTTCTTGGTGAGAGTTTTATGACCGACTGCTTGTGTTACATCAGCCTTATCCCTTTATCTGGACTTGGACCATCTTGGGCATTGTGTTTAGGGAGAGTTCCCAATTTCATACTAAACATTTTGTAAAACATAGATGAATTAGACATATTCAGTAGATGGCATTTCATATTCATAGATTGAGTGCTTTTGCACGGGACCATTTTTTCACTGTATTTTGAAAGACCTTTTTTTTTTGGTCATTTGTACCTTTTTGATTCAATGTGAATAAAACTCATTGCGATACTAATCCATTTCTACCAATGTTATTCTTCTTTTGTGCTTTTGTGTACTATGTTTGCGCTATGTGGCTGCATCTTAGGTGGAAAACCACAAAGGGTGGAGCAAGTGGTAACGGACACATAAAAAAGACATGTGTTCTGTCTTGACAAATGAAGTGAGAACCAGAAAGCTCTTCCCATAAATGGGTTACTACTCATTTCGTTTATACTAGAATCACTTGATCTTACGCTCGTATAAAAGTTAACTCAAGATGCTATCTGGTAGGATAAATGTCATATCATTCAGACATCATTTGGTAAAGTGGCCCAGAAAATGAGTAACGAAAATATTAAAGGGAAACTTTTTTAACGAGGCATGACTTACTCTAGCAACTAAATAATAAACTCTGCTAACTGATTGACCACTCATGTAATGCCCACAGATTGATCAAACGGTTATCAAGGCCTGTAAAACTGCCCGGATAACTCTCGGGCCAGATCTCTGATAAGAAGGATGGTGGGGCCAACTCCTAGGCTGCATCAAATATATGTGCAACTTAGACAATTGAATTTTGAGATAGCTAGCTCTAAGGGGAGGGAAGAGAAAAAATAAAAATAAAATAAAATAAAAAATTTTGAGATAGCTACCACTAGCTGATTAGTAAAACTGTCGTATGACCCCCTTCGGACATCCCTAAAAAAATTAAAAAAGAAAAGAAAAGAAAGATGGAAAAATCGCTACGGAAGGGAAAAGGTATATGCGAAGCACAAACAATATTTTTAACACCATTCTAATCATGCTTTAAATTATACGAAGTCATAACACTCAAGATGCATATACGAAGTTATAACACTTGATATCAGATATGTGGGCCATAGGCTCACATGATATTAAATTAATTTCTTGTGGGGGAGTGCCCACCACAGTAGCTTGCTACTGGGGTCCTTGAGCATCAACACCCCCCCCCCCCCCCCCAAAAAAAAAAAAAAAAAAAAAAAGAGAAGAAGATGCGCTTATAAGCATATCAAAGGTTCAAGGAGCAAGTTTTATGATCTAAATTGAGTGGTTAGGGGGAAAGGTTTAGGTATGATTCTCCCTTGGCTTAAGGGCTCCCTTTGCATGATTCTATCCAAGAATTGTGAAGATTGAAACATAGACTAGGATGTTAAGCTTTCTGGTTATGCTGAGAGGAGACAAGAACAAGCATGTGATGTCCAAAGTTGGGCACTAGAAGCAACCAAGCTCCCCTCATGTGTGTAATGAAAGAGGTCATCTATGGGCCCTGGAGGATCACGTGTGGGTTGGCAACAGTTTTTTGTTTTTTTTCAAATGTCGATTGAACTAATGACAATAGGTGAATTGCCCCCACTAACGGTTTATTATTGGATGTGTGAAGGCATCTTGCTTGGCTATTAAATAACGAAACGAAGTTCTTTGGAATTTTTCTCCCCTTGTTAATGGTAGGAGAGGGGGTAAAGATCACTAGTTTCAAGACTAGTGGGGTTGTAGTATTCATCCCCACCCTTGATTGGTGCAATCCAGTTTTCCCTGCTGTATCACAAAGAACTTAGAGGAGAATGGCATTGAGCAAGTCTTGTGCTAGTTGTTGTATGGTTGCATGAAGCATGGAGCGAAGTGGCGATGGTCAAGTGCAAGTGTTGGGAAGTTTCTGTTTAAAAATGTTAGCAAGTTTAAACAACTTGGAAGTGGGTGTGGGCAATGTTTTAAATATCGACAATATCGGCCGATATATCCCACGATATATCTTGTATCCCACTTGCGCGATACAAAATGCACAGGTAGTGTCAATATATCCCATATGTTCGATCCGGTGAGCATTTTCAATTTCCATTCAATTTTTTTTTGTTGAAATTATGTTAAATCAGTGTTAAATGGTTATAAATATATTGGTTCTTTTCTCGCTTTTTGCGAGTTTCTCAATAAAATGTATGTTATCTCTCTCTCTCAAAAATAAATAAATAAATCTATTGGTTCTTCATGTTTTGAATGAAAAATCATGGAGTTGGAGCTTTGATTTCAATATCCGTTGGTTCTTCATGTTCTCCATGTTCTTTTCGAAATTTTCCTTCAACCAGCTGTCAATTGAGACTAATTTCGAAGTATTTGATAAAATGATCGTCACATATTGTCTAATTTCGAAATTTGAGTCTAGGTGGTCTGATTTGGCAAAATTTGGGAAAATTTTGAAATTTCCCCAATTTCTCTCAAATTGCTTGCAATGTTGCACTCCAAACATGAAGTCAAGCATGTGTGAGGGCTGATCTACTAATTTGTTAAGTCCTTGTCAATTTTTGGAAAATAAAAATCATTTTTAATTAAAAATTAACAAAATATTATAAAAATATTATATTTTCTTTTTCAAAATTTCCCTTTAACCAGCTGTCAATTGAGTCTAATTTCGAAGTATTTAGGATTGTTTGATGAAATGATCATCACATACACTCTAAATGTTATGCATTCAATTTGAATATAATTGCATTAGTTCTGTTAGACAATGCATAGTTAAGGACCCTATACAAAGGAAACCTATTATGTGCACTTCTTTTTTGAGATGTTATGATTTAGAAGTGTACATTAAGGTTTTTTTAGCAATCCTTGAAGTTCCATTGAAAAATTCAACCATTTTCCTAATGTTTCTCTATGTTTCCCAAAAAGTACTATAAATTACCTGATACAAACGATATATCCCGTGCGATAACTGATATGTATCTGTATCTCAAGGTTGTGATACCTAACATGATACCGATATTTCAAACACTGGGTGTGGGAATGCGAGTCCGAGGTGTTATTCGTATTGCGAGCAACGCCTGGTTGGAAGGATTGTGCAAGTAAGACTTGTTGCTTTGGAAACAGAAAAATCTATATTCAAAGGGCTAAATTGGATAAAGAAATTATGATTAGAGAAACTTTCCTCAAGTTCCAAGTTCTATTAGATTTGGGATCATTGTTAACACGTCCCATCCGCTTTATGACAGTTGTAAACACCTCCCTCTGGTTTGGATTATTTCAAGTACCTCCGTCCTATTAGAGATGTTATAGGGATCACTACCAAATGACAAAAATACCCTCATATGAGGAGTTTGTTTTGCCTGTATGTGGAGCACACTGTTATGTATAAATGGCATCCAACTCATCCACAGGGTCCTTGCACCATGAATCTTGGACACCCAAAAATCAGGCTAATTCAATCATCAGGTGTGCCACACCATAGAAACAATGAGAACCACCCAAAATCCTCCAAATTCATGCGGTGGGCCACCTGATGGTTGGATCAAGTCTGAATTTTGGCATATCCCATTTTCATGGTGGAGTGACTGTGCTGAATGGGTTGGATGACATATGCAATAGGCATGCATGTCTAAAACTAGTTGTGACGTTGCATATGAGATAGGGTTAAAGCAGTCAATTGTTCAGAGATAACAGTGTTAACGGACAATGTGAGGGAATCTGCAACAAATCTGTAAAGAGGGGAGGTGTTTACAACTGTCCCATAAGATATATTTTTTTGTGTGAGACTTGGTCCAACTCCTTGTAATCAAGTATTGCATGTTTTGGCACCTAATATGTGCAAGATTTCTGCTTGATGGCAATATCTAACAAGATTTTGGCCAGCAAGCATCTTCATCTTTTTTTAATCCATTTTGTAATCTGTAGCCTATATGTTGCTTGTCAGAGGAATCCATGAACCATTTGTTTATCTTTTGTCATTTTCATAGCACATTTGGGAGTTTGTTTTGTCTCATTTTGAGGTAAGTTGGGTTTTCCGATTCTGATTGAGGATTTTCTTTGTTGCTGGAAGTTATATCCATTTTCATATGGAGGCAGCTTCTACGGCATTTGTGCATTTTGAATCTATGCAAGGTCCATAGTGGCTGTATTTTTTAAGCCAGGGAGTTGGGAGTTCAAATAGTGTTTTTTATAGGAATCAAAGGTCAGTCATTGGCTCATTGCTTTCTCTTATTGGTAAATGTTTTTGCAGTGGACTTGATTTAGAGCTGTACACGAACCGAGTTAGCTCGGTTAACTCGCTTGTTTCGACTCAAAAAAGCTTGATTCGACTTGGTTCGAAACTGAGTTAGAGCCGAGTCGAGCTAATTTTTGGAGCTTGAACCTCAACTCAAATCAAACTTGGATCGAACCAATTCGGTGACTCGGTTATTTTGATACTGATGTTGCTCACCTAGTGTTTAATGAAATGACTCAACGAAGTGTTATTTCGGGTGCTTACATTCTCTATGGGATCGGCTGGTGGCGAGGAAGGTATGGATATGAAACAAATCACTAAAAAAAAAAAAAAAAAAAAACATTACACGATAAAACTACCACTGCATTTTGATTTTGATGCTGCCTACTGAGTGTTTGATGAAATACCTATAAATTGTTGCTGCTGTTTTGCATACTGTGAGAAATTGAAAGCACACTCCATGTGTTTGGGAAAATGCCGCACAGGCTCGAATTCGGCTCGAATTGGCCCGAGCTACTGACCGAACCGAGCCAAGCCAAGCCGAGTTCGAGCTGGAGTCAGCTTTTGAGTCGAGTTGTGCCAAGCTCGATTCGGTTCGACTCGTGTACAACTCTAACTTGATTGTGAGAATTACGTTGAAAAGGGAAAGGGCAGAGGCAAGTTAGGTTAGATGGAGACAACTGTTGGGTAGCTTAAGTTGAATTCCAGCAGTAGTTCTATGCGCAACTTGAGCACAATGTGTTTTGGATTATGTTGGCAAATGTTCATCCTCTTGTTGAGGGTGAATGATTCTTCCCATTCTCTTTCTGATCCCTGTTGGTGGTGGTTGGTTCAATGATCCCCAGTTACTAGGAATGGCTATGATGATGCTGTTGGTGGTGGTTTATTCATTACTCATTTGGCGAAAAGGGATGATTCTTTCCTTGTTATTGAGTGGACTCTCATAGAAGTAATTCATGATTTAATAGAGGGTATAAAGGTTGACATTTTTTTTATTATTATTTTTTTTTTTGTGTTAACCAGGCAGTGAATGAAATGGTGGACACTCTCACTAAAGATGCCTTACAAATAACTCTTTTCCTTCATTGGGGGACTTAGTTCCTATTCTAGAAGTTTACAAATTTTTTTCTTCGCAATATGTTGTTGTTAATTTTCAAAAGGAATGTTGATCTAAACTAGATCCGTGGTCTAATAATCGATCTAATGGGATCAACGGTTAGATTACATTGTGGGGCTGAGAGGATCAATGGATTGTCATTATGTTTATAGAATTTATTTTACTTAGTTATGAGGGTTTGATTAAGTATTTAATATTTTCCCTTTTTGTATTTTTGTTACCTTTTGGTTGGCCATTTTTGGGGTACCAAATGATATGAAATTGGTCCCGTTTGATAGCCCATTGAATTAACTTTCAAATGAGCCTAAAATCATGCAATTCTAACTCCATTTGAGTGAGTTATGGCCCATTTATAAAAAGGCACATATAGTATTTACGAGATTCAGTGGCATTTTGGATTTTTTATTTTTATTATTATTATTTTTTTTTAATATTAGGGTTTCTCTACTTGGTTTAAGTCTATATGGAGGTGCAATGCATTATTACGATCATTTGAATAAAACTTCTTTGGTTTGTTGTTTCCTTTATTTGGTAAAAGATTTAGAGAGGAGATTCTTCGAGGTCTCTAGCATTCAGCTAGAGGATTGTTGAGTTCTTTCTCACAATCTCGTTCTTATTTTCTTTGATCTATTTACATCTCCTTTTGGGGTTTTCATTAACAATTGCTTGTTTCACATTATAACTGAATTTAACTTTACGGGTAAAGTCATTTGGAACTAAGATTCTGTGTTTGGTGTTTTATAGGATGCCTTCGTAATAGCTGCGTTTCAAATCCCATTAGTCATACTTCATTGTGGTTAAGTTATTGCAGGTTTAGATCTAGCAAATTCGTGTCCATGTGCTAGTGTCATCCCTTGCTTCCTACATTTACTGGTGGAGTATATCTATACTTGAGACATCCATGGTACTGATGTTCTGTAAAGTTGTAACTTTATAATCTCTCTTTTCTTTCTTTTTTTTCTTTTTTAAAGATGATAATTTCATTGAAAAGCCAAGGCCAAAAAATTCAAAAGCATTTTTTTAAAAATAATAATAAATAAATAAATAACAGAAGGCAACAACATTGCTACCAACCCAAAGGGAGTTTGAACAAACTATCCAATCCTGACACCCATCCTATTACAAATGATTTAGCCTTCCTAAAAACATCTATCGCTTTTCCCTTCTTGTTCTTAAAACGTCGACCATTCCTTTCAAGCCAAATTGCCCATAACCCCGCTAAGACGCTCAACCTCCATATCCTCTTCTCTGATCTCCCAATTCCCCCACCATGCCAAGCAAGAAGAAAATTAGAGTTGAGCATCGAGTCAAGTCGGATCGGATTGGGTCCAACTCGACTCGGTCCGAAATTTTCACGTCCTAACCCGAACTCGATCCAATCCAGGACTGAGTCCGGGTCGCCTGACTCAATCCGATCCGGTCACGTGCTGGCCTGATCCGATCCGAGTCCGACTCTATCAGGGAAACCAAGTTGGATCGAGTTGGGTACGGTTCGGATCGAGTCTTCTGTTTTAGTCAAAATTGAAGTAAACATCCCATCCAATCTGTTAATTAGGTCACAACTACATGGATGAAGAGGAAAAACAAATTTCATATTGATCCGAAACTTCCATGACCCCTTAAAGAATTTCAATGGTAGACGTTCAACCCCCCACTGATTTTTGTAGTGTGGTCCACTTGATCTTTAGATCTGTCTTATTTTTCGGCTCCAGCCTTAAGACGAGCCCGCCAAATGGACGGACGGTTTGGATATAACACATACCTCATGGGATCCACAGAACTTGCTGACGTCAATGCACCAGCTGGTGCATGGACAGCATGGTACACCTGCCCATCCGTCTTCCTCACGATTGTCAGGACTGGAGTCAGACTCGGAAGTCAAAAGTTAGCTTGGGTGCAGCATACCAAGTAACTCAGTACCATAAGTGTACATAGTAAACTATTAGGGTCCCACCATGATGTATTTATTTTATCCACTCCTTCCATACATTTTATAATTTAATTTTATTTTCATGTACTAAAAATCAATTATATACAAAGCTCAAATGGGCCACACCACAGGAAACAGTGTAAATTGAACATCTACCATTGAAAATTTCTTTGGGGCGACAGGAGTTTTGGATCAAGATGATATTTGTGTTTTCCCTTCATCCACGTCCTTTTGATATTATGAACAGGTCGGATGACAAATAAATGTCACTGTGGACCCTAGGAAGGTTTCAATGGTGGAAATCATTATTCCCACTGTTTCCTATGGCATGGCCCACTTGAGCTTTGGATATGTTTCAATTTTGGTCTCAACTGCTAAAATGAGATTAAAAAAGCTGATGGACGGCGTGGATAAACAACATGAATTCATAGTGGGCCCAACATAGTTTACTCAGTACGATAAAAGCGTACTGAGTAACGCAATCCGATTTCTAAGTCAGGACGGTGCTCGATGTGCCGGTTGAGATGACCGAGGAGACGGATTGGCTGCTCCCGCTGCTACCAACCATGCCTGGTAGTCAGTGCACTGTGGACCCCAGCATGATATATTTATTTCATCCATGTCGTCCATCTATTTTTATAGATCATTTTTATTATATTAAAAAGTTAAAAACTATATATACTTAGGGTAAAAATATTTTAAAAATAATAGATCCGGATCGGATCGGATCCATTCGGTTCAGATTGGTCCGGATTGACCACGATCCGATGAACGGTCGGATTTGACTAATCTTACTCGATCCGCACCGATCCAGGCCTTCGGTTCGGATCAGGTCAGTTTGTGCCCAGCTCTAAAGAAAATTATCTATTGAACCCGGGAGTACCCAAAGCGCCCCAAATAGTTGGAAGAAGAGATCTCACAATTCCTTAGTGAAAGGGCAATGGAGGAACAAATGGTTCACTGATTCTGCATCTTGATAGCAAAGGAAGCATACATTCAAAAGAATCATATTCCTCTTGCAAAGATTATCAATAGTTGACACCTTGTTCCTCCCCACTAGCCACCCGAAAGCCGCAACCTTCGACGGAAACCCATAATGCCATACATGAGACGTCGGAGAAATCTCAACGCTATCCCCCTCCTCAATTAGGACCTGGTACAAAGATTTGACTGAAAATTTTCCGGATTTATCTTTTAACTATCTTAACGAATCTGAACAAGAATCAACCAGAACAACCTTTTCCAGCACTAAAAGAAGCCCTGCAAATTCTTGAAACTCTTCTTCATCAAGATTCCTCATACACGGTGGAGCCCAAATTGCGTCATCACCCCTCCAAGAAAAACAACTACAGACCTTCAGATTTTCTTCCGATGCTAACTCCGCTGTCTTGGAAAACTAGGAAGGTAAGCAGGATAGAATAGACAGCTTCTTAAATTAATAGGCTTGTGACAGGGATTTGAATATCGATAACATATCGGTTGATATGGCTGTATCATATCTTTATCGGCATGGTACGATACACGATATAGGTCTGTACCACCCCATCTTTTTAAAAAAATACTGTACCAGAGGCCCATACCAGCACCGATACGGGATACCAATATGGGCATAAAACATAAACAACTGCCATTTTCCACTTTTTCCCCCCTTTTTGCTTATCCTTTCTAAATTCTTTTGCTTAGGGATTGTTCTATGCCCACTTTTAGCCAAATCTATTACTGTTTTGAAGATTAAAACAAGATTTTTGCACTCCAATTGAAGGATCAAACACCGGTTGAAATTTAAAAATGGTTTTAAAAAAACTTCTTTTTTTTTTTTTAATTCCTGTTGTAATCATGTCAAATCAAGGCCTTAACTCCAAATCGATCAAATCATGCTTGATTTGTATTCAATTTTTAGTGATTGTTGCTCTTTTTTAAAAAAAAAAATCTTTTGATTTATGTTGGTATGTTTTGAAAATTTCAGATTTAAAAAAAAAAAAAAAAAACATTTTAAAACTAATTGTTGTAATGATGCATGAAGAGTGTTTTAATACTATAATCTACAATTTTCACAGATGCATTTGCTTAAGAAAAATTTTCACAACAAATATATATATATATATATATATATATATATATATATATATATATATATATATATATATATATATTTGTATTTTCAGGCCATTTTTTAGGCATTTTCTGATTTAATAAAACAAGTTTAGGTAAATGAATCGAATGCTAGACGTAGGTAAATCTATGTTTTCTAGCGTAGATCTACCGTTACTGCTGGATTTTTATTTAGTTTTGTGTTTTCGGGCCATTTTTTGTCCTTTTCAAGTTTTTTTTTTTTTTTTTTTTTTTTTTTTTTAAATTTCTTTGGCGGAATGATAGATTTATTTTGTTTAAAAATAGATCTAAGTTCTTTGAACATATATTTACATTTTATATACTATGATTTTATTTAAAAGCATTTTATATG
The DNA here is from genome assembly GCA_030180095.1 of Magnolia changhungtana. Taxonomy (NCBI): domain Eukaryota; kingdom Viridiplantae; phylum Streptophyta; class Magnoliopsida; order Magnoliales; family Magnoliaceae; genus Magnolia; species Magnolia changhungtana. The sequence goes on from JASAUF010000658.1 coordinate 10,904,287, forward strand.
CTTTACTATTATGATTTGAATCCTTTAATAGTTCAATAGTTGATTGATAATTGTATTAATAATATATCAATATCAGTTTATGACATAGATCACTCAACATCACAGCTTACAGTAGGTCATCCCAACATACTGCATTTTCACGAAAGAATGGTCCGATACACTATTTGATACATGTTCAAAACACAAATAATAATAATAATAATAACAATAAGATAGATTCTTGGGTATTTCACTTTTCTGTATTTTTTTGGCTTAAAAAAAATATCCGCCCAATATGATTATGGGGTTGATACCGATACGCAACGCTGTGTTGTATCAGTTTTTTCCAGGCTGATATGCCCACCGATATCAATATTCCAAGTGATGGCTTGTGATCCTCTTACTGCACTTTTTTCATAATCCAAGGAAGGTGGTTTGGACCTCAGATATTGCAACATTTTTTTCATATATGCGTGAATGCAATGCCTTCCGGATGAAATCCTTTTCCTTGCCAGAGTTTCTTCATGTTGATTGCATTACCTCCATTTTATATTTTATTGCTACTGTACTTAAATCTTGACACCATTTGATTGGCATAATTGTGCGCAAGATCATGGTATTAACAGTGAACTAAATTCTTTTATAGGCATTTGATGATGAGAAAGTATTGGGTGCTGAGCCTCTGAAATGTACAGTTCTCTGAAGTACAATTATGTCCATGTTGAACCCGTAGTT